>OZ014493.1:20270894-21520894 GCA_963966045.1 Xestobium rufovillosum | reverse complement strand
TACAAAAAATATGAATTCGTTCTATAATATTCAACGGCGGAATATTTGTTCGAGTAGTAGTGTTCGAACAGTCCAATTCCACTCATGATTTGCTTGTATTCAGTTATGTAGACATAGTATTTTGGAGCTCTATGTGGAATAAACGACTGCTTGCATTTATATAGTGAACAACCTGTACATACATAAAACAACTGGTTTTTCATTTTACTCATAAAAGTATCAAGGTCATGAATGTAGATCGTAACTCTGAGGCCTGAAATATAGTACCATTATTTTATTTTTAATATCCGGATAAATGGGGCAGACATTTATGTACTGCAACATCTTACAGCCCATCTAAATTTAATGTGGTCTTAAATAAAACAATTTCCGGCTTTCCTCCTGTTCTAAAATGGAATGTTAAGCTAATAAAAAAATCGTTAAATTAGTCAATTTCCACAGTTCTAGGACGTTATTGGATCATTCATGCTACTATCATGTTGTATTATTAACTGAAACTGTCAAATTTATTGTAAAAATTAAAATAACGGTTCCCAATTTATTGAACGAGGTCATCATTTTAGACAATTAATAAACTAACACTTTCGTAAGCATGTCTTTCAAAGTTACTTTCTCAGATGCTAATGGTCGAAACTCCAAAAAAAGAGTACGTGTTCCAGAGTCTTTTATACAATTTTTGTTAAATGGCAAAAACCTCCCTGTACTCTTTTTGTGGGCCCCTCTATATATAGACCTCAAAATTATGAATGTGTTTACTTGCCAAATAAAAGTTATAAAGAACGGCTCTCAAGTGAGTTTGCCAAGTTCTTCACCGGGTGCTTCAGCTGGTAATGGATAAGTGGACGTCACTTAAAAAGTAATGGTTTTGGAACAAAGCCCGTGTTGTTTTGTACGCTGTATCAGTTCTGTATAACTTCAATAAACCTGCTGATTTTTAAGTTGGGTAAGTTGGGTAAAGGTAACCTGTGTTCCAACTTTTGTATATCAAGATGATCTGTCTCAAGGGTAGTTTACCGCTCCCAGCCGGTATTACAGCAAAAGTTCAAGCTTAATGGCAAATGAAAACGTACTTCATAGAGCAGACGTCAAGACACGGTCTTTAAATCTCATGAAAAATTAAGTCGAATTTTAGTTCAGGACACTAAATGTGGCACTGAAGAACATGCTTATGGAAACGCGACCCACACCTTCACGCCATTGCATCCAAAATCATAGCAGTAAAAGGCGTGAGTTCTCACGATTGCACTGACGTTATAACATAATTTCTGACAATCACAATATCTTGTCACTGATGTCGCGACACTGTTGTCATCGCAGAAACATCATCGTATGAAAAGATTTTCATGTCACCATCAATGCCGTAGTGTTGCATATCAAGATGTTTTGATATGTAACTAACCCGATTCTGCGACACTGAAGTGTAGCCAACAACTTTTTGTTTTGTTTGTGAGCATTGCTTACTTTAGTGACCTGACCTACCTTTAATATTTTAGTGCTCGTGAAACACTATCACCTATTAACGTACCTGCTTGAAGAATGACCCAGCATCTTCCAGTGCCAGCTCTTTTAGTAGCGTTCCGAATGCACCTAATTTATTGTTTATTGCATAGAATCCACATTCTTTCCCAAGATTATTTTTATACATTAATTTATAATCTCCTTCACAGATATGAAGTCCTAGACATATGCGGCGGCAAATACAACGTCCACCACTTGAAGTTGAAATAACAGGAAAGTCCAATTTTTTTAATAAACCTTATGAATAAGTGAATACCGTGACAACAAATGAGATGGTAGGTATAAGGTATATCTTGACATCTCGCTGACGTCCATTTCCACAAAAAAATCTGCTGTAAGACCAATCTTTGAATACTCCTAAACTCCTGATTAGGACGCGCGCTTTCTCCAATATATCGATAAAATATCGAATAACGATGTCTCTTAAAATAAATACACCTATCTATAATTTGATATGGATGTATCGATGTATCGATATATGTCAGATTTAATTTCATAACCTGGATATAGCATTAATAAAATGGCGACACCGAGAATACAGCCTACCCAAGATAAGAATGCACAGCATGGGGATATTGGAAACGGTAATAGATACAGATTCGGTTAAATGGTAAAAAAGTTGCGCAGTTTAGGGCCTATTAAAAAAAATCTAAAAAAAATATTTTCCGTTTCCGAGTTATTTCCACGCTAGACTAACGACCCGAATTAAATATGTATATAGTGTGTCCCAGGACGCACGATGGAAAGTTAGTATCATATAAATGGCATATATATGTTGAGACAGTTATGATTCTGATTAGTCTCATTCACAAGTAACTGCAGGCATTCGGCTTCAGTTGCGGCATCACGTGCATGACCTTTCGAACCGGACAAAAGTTTGATAATACTGTGGGAACAAACACTAACTTCTAAACTAACTCATAAATGAGAACAGAAGAGCGTAGAAAATACGTCAGCTCAATCACAATTAATGGGAACGTGAAAACAAATAAAAATTGAAGGAGAATGGAACATAATGCAAATATAGTGTTTACGAAGAACAAACAAAAAAGGTGAGAGATTGTACAAGAGGAAAAGCTGGAAGAAATTTGGAGAGATAGTGGAACAAAACAGTAAGGAAAATAAGAAACTCTTCTATAGAGCCCTGAAAACAATTAGGAAAGGAAAACGGAGGAGGTAGATACAGAGGTGGATGTAGATACTACTGAGGTTATCTGTATCAGTAAGTCTATTTACACTATCACAGGAGTCTCCAGCGACAGTCTCCATCTCTTAAAAACTCTCCATACTGGTGGACATATTAACAATGTCAGCCTTTCCATCTCAGACTGATTTTCTCGTAAAATCCTGTACTCCATGACAACCCTAATCTAGAGGCACCTACCTGCTTCAGGTACCTCTCCTTATTTAAATCATTTTCTTTCCCTCGTCATCTGATCGCTTTCGTTAACCCCCATACATTTTAATAACTTTTCTTTTGATATTTTGATTACTTTTGTGCCTGGTTTTTCCTAAAAGTTTAGGGCTATTGATATTTATATAATTACTACCACCATATCATTGTTTTTAGCCAATTTTTACTGCAGGTCATTGACCTTTACTTTTGTTAGGGTTATTTAACTGTTATCCTCTTCAGGGAAAACCCCTATTTTCTATTTTCCTAATGTTAATATTTACTTATTGTTTATTGTTACTTACCATATTGTATAACATTGTTCCATGGTTTGCGGTATTGGTTTCATTTTGTTTTATATAGCAGCGTTTTTCAGATTTTTGAATTTTACCGCCTATTTGATCAATGGGTTGGCACTGCATTGGGACTATTTACTTTTAGGATGGATGTCTTTTATTACTTTTCATTTCTCCCGCCTTTTATTATTAGGTTAGAAAGTTTTCTGAATTCTGACGTACGCGCGAGATGTTCCCAGATTACATGTGTTGGGTTTTGTAACAGTTCCATCCATCAGATGTGCTCACCTTGTCGTCTTATTGGTCTTGAATTTTCTTGTGAGATTTGTGTTGGAAGTTTTCACAAAGGACTCGCGCTGGTAGATGAGAGGAGTCGAGTCTACGAACGGCCGTTCCCGAAGGATGACGGGAAAAGTAATGAAACCCCATGTCGAACGGAGATTGAAAGCTTTCCATACCAGACTTTTCCGATTAACTTTCTGAACTATTGAGAGTACCTGACTACCTGTCTTGCGTTGCGTGGTGTGATTTACTGTGGTACACTAAGCAAGTGCCGGTATTTAATTATTGTTGCTGTGAGGCTATCAATAATTAAATATAAGTTAATTGATCCGTTGTAGAGGTATAATAGGCTGGTTAAGGAATGTTCTGAAATTCTACGGGGGGCGTGGATGTTCAAACCAAGAACTCTCACAGGTGGAATGAATTCAGTGTGGAAAAATTGTAATGCGTGCTAAATATAAAAACAGATATCAGACTTTGATAAGAATGCATGTTTTTTTAACATCTAACGTCGACAGTTTCTTTTTATTTGAGGCTAGAAGAGACGTTATTTGTATTGAACTTGAGGATATTATTAATATTTCACTAGCCAATATGTCGCTTTTGTACTTCAAAAGTTGTCACAACGATGATTCACTCTGTGACCGTTTACCGTCATGACAGATAACGATGGCACTTCGACACGACTGTCATGACCTTAAATGTAGCAGCAATATAATTGTGGGAATAGTGTTTGATGTCACCATTGGAGTGCCTTGGCAGTAGTATTGTATATCAAAAAGGTTGTTTGATATGCGCTGTCGTAACACTAGTGCTGTCGCGGCACTACCATGTGTTTCTATGCACAATCACACCCCGAGAACTTTTGTTCTGCTAATTATCTATAAAGCCGGCTCCAAACGATACGGTCATTCGTCAAATGTTAGTCAAGTAAAAATGCGTCAAATATTTGCAGACTGTTTGTCGAAAATTTATAGCGCCAAGTCGTTCATACCCACGATGTGTTAACGTGGCAATGTGAACACATGGCAAATATGCCTCGAAGTATTCGTTACGTTATCCACACTATATGCTCACTTGGCAATTTTTGGCTTGTCTACCCGCTTGTATAAGTTCGCTAAATTTGCAGCGAATATGAGAAGATAATCAATTTCATCAAGTCATCAATCTGGTAGAACGTAAAAATGAAAGTGAATGAAGCAGTTGCTGTAGTAAGTGCCGCGTAATCGTTTTTGCGGGTGCAAATCTAATCAAACAGAAAAGGAAATCTCGAAAAAGGAGATGGTGGATGCTATCTTTAAATAAAAGTAGACAACTTGTTAGGCCATTCCATAGTTTTCGAAAACACTAGGTCGTATAGGTAGGCAGTTCAAAAATCAAAACTTATAAATTAAAATACGTCCTACGAAAAGGCAAACTTGCACGTGCTCGGGTTCGATGCACGGAGATTCGTCTGCTTTGATATGTGCTTATTTACCGCCTTCGGAGCGAACCATTAACACATCAAGTAAAATACATTCGTCCATGGTCCAAACGATGTGTCGTGTGTATTGCTTTGGCGAATATTTGACGAGTGCACACATCCTCTCGAATGCACATGCATGCATCATCCACACGATGCGGCATTTGTTTGCGCCTGTCAAACATTTGGCGTTTGGACAAATCTACGCACATGACCACATTGGCATACGTCGTCTCGTCCACACGATGCTGCATTTGATTACACATGGCGAATATCTGTCGAGTGACCACATCGTTTGGAGCCGGCTTTATACTTTCAAATAATGACTGCGTGTGATATTTTGGTGCTCTGGAGCAATATCGCCAATGTCTCTATTAGAGCGTTTTCACACGGTGCTATATATCGTGAGCAATATATGGTCGCGATATTGCAAAGTGCCAAGAATATGTACTTTTTAATGAGCTATTTTCACACATACGCGATATGGCGCGATATGGCCTGCACACGCAATATGTTCTACTGAAATCGCAGCCACAATGTATCGTCGCGATTGCAGTGTCCTATACAAGCCCATGCGTGTTTTCACACCACGAGCTATAAATGGTAGCGATTCATCAAGCAACGTTGTCAGAAAAACGGTCAGTTGGCAGTTGCACGTAGAAGTGTGTTGTGTTTGGTGCATATTTTGTACAAGATGGCGAACAAAAACAAGTTTACATATGATCCGGTTGCTCTGATTGAATTGGTGGAAGAATGCCAATGTATCTGGGATAAATTCGACGAAGATTATAAAGAAAGAACTAAGAAAACAATAAAAAAGAGCTCATTCTGAAGTAATTGAAAAATTTCTCCTCATGTTACAGTAACTTGTTAAAGAGCTTGTAAAATGCACCCTTCACATACCTTACTTCCAACAATGGGTGGATCTAAAACCTTCGCTGATTTTTTTTTCGTTGTCTCCTTCGTCTATTCAAAATTAATAGCAATAATAGACATCTTCTCTCCATGATACTTCACGGTACAATGTGGCAGCACTGCATATATTGTGTTTATTTTAAAATGCAACCTATGGTCGCTGACTATGGTGTCATGTGAAAATACTTCACCATATATTGCTCACGATATATGGTATGGTTATAGCGCCGTGTGAAAACGCCCTTTAGTGTTTCCGATATACCCGGCTTTTTTCTACATAAAATGTAATTTGCTACGAGCCCTTCTTATTTTTTTCTGTTTGTACTCTCCCCCAGAGCTATAAATTCTTCAACAACATTGGCAACCACAACTACCAACGTCCATTAAAATGCCACCCGTATGTGACGCATGAAAATGTACCTTCAACGAGCTTCACGTATAAGTAGTTGATCTAGTAAAATTCAAATTAGCAATAAATGAAATAAAACTGATGGAACTTTTATCATGTCTAATAAATCATGTTACAGAATTCTACATAATTAAAAAACAATGCATATTTTAATGCTGTATCCGATTCGTAGCAGATTTCATTACAAACTTACTCAAAATAATGCAAACTCGAATAAAATTTATTAAAAACGAACTGCAGTTTCAGTTACAAGACAATTAATTGCATTTTACGAACGAAGGAGTACGCACTCCAAAAAGCAGAGAAGGAAACTTGCTCTAATATTCCACTGTTCGTTTCGTGCCAGGAATTTAATATTAAATTACAATTAATATTACTCCTTTAAACTTTTACAATTTTAACTATATTGCGAATAATATGTAAATGATTTTAATTGCGCTCGTCTTTCAGTTTATTAGATGCCACGTTTACACTCTTGGTGCTGTAAATTCTTCATAATAAAAGTATTTTAGAACTTGAATTTATAAAAAAAAATATTATTTCCCTGAATAATTAATTACCTACCCATTCAAACGATCAAAATAATTCAATTAGACAGCAATAAAAATAACCATATGGAGCGCAAATGTCAAACTGTCAAGTTTTCAAAAACGCCGGCATGCCTATTTTGTTTGCGACGAGGATCTATCAAGTCATCCTCAGGTAACAAGAATTGTATATTCTCGCCTTGAATTGATGAAAGGCGGGTAGTTACATGTGGTTTATAGCCCAATTGTGATGAGAAGGATTTGGCCTAAATTTTGTCTTTCGTTCTTTCCATGTTATTCGGACATGGGTATAGTAGAAAATGATATGAAAGAGTTTAATATTTTATTTCCCATAATTTATTTAGTATTCATGACGGAACCATTTACTATATACCACAAACACCATGATCCTCTTCCAACTTTGCAAGTTATTTTGCGGTAGTGGATGGAACGGGTATTTGACAGGTATTATGTACAATGAAAAAGAGTAACTCTGTATATGAATTAATATTTCAGTATATGGTTAAAATAATTTTTAGCTCGTTTCTGTGGATTCATCGGTTGCAAATCTGAAACTTTTACTTAACAGCTAATTGACAATGAAAATAACTCTTGTTTTATTAGTCTATAGTTCACTGTATCGACCGGTTACAACAATATCAACAACATAATCGATTCCCTTTTACCTTTCGGTGTAGGGTTAAATATAAACACATAACATTCATACATAGAAATTTTGCATAAATCAAATTAAATTAAACTGAATATAGTGTTAATGGCCGTGCGCAAATTTGCAACATTGTCTCTTATCACGCGCAAGTACTTACCTTCCCTTCGCTCCAGTCCAACCCCATTTTTGATGGTATCTCCCCTACCACGTTGTTTCACGTTTTCCTTGGCCTTCCATTATATCTCTTGGTCTCCATCCTTGCTCCCCATATCTGTCTGGTCTGTTATTAGCAGTTCTTGAAAATATTATTTCCATTTCTCCGTTATGTCGTTCGGGTCTGTTCATATTGCTCCTTCTTTGTTCTTGATCGGATTTGTTCTGGCCTTCTTTCCTTTCCTCAGTGTTTTTAATTCTTTGTAGATTTTCCTTGCTGTTTTCTTCAATCTTTTCTCCAAAATGTTTCCATGAGTTTCTCTTAGCTTCTGTAACCATATTCTTAACTTTTTCCCGTTATATTTTATGTATGTTTCTTCTTTTCTCAGTTCCAGATACTTCTATCTCTTTTTCTTTAATTCATCCTACACCTTTATTTATGATGTATATTTCTTTCGGTTGTTTGTTTTACACTCTCTACATAAATATCTGACTGCTTTTATGATAATTTCCTTTACTCTTTGCCATTTTTGTTCTGCATTCATTATCCCTATTTAATATTTTTCGTTTTGTATTTTCGTACTGATTATCTCTTCTTATCTACTTGCTGCCTCTTTCTCTTGAAGTTTTCTTATCGTTTCTTGCTGTACTTTAATCGATAGGAGCAAACTCTTCCCAATTTTGGTAGTAGTTTGGTACCTCGGCTGTTTTATATGAGAGTGAATGTATTTGAACAAATGGCCATTTGAAGCTGGCCACTAGGGATAATTGTCTTGACGTTCGATTATGTTGGCCACAACTCCAAGACACCGTTTACCTTCGGCAGATAAAAAAATCGATGGTAACGCAGCGACTAGCCCGGTAGAGAGAAGCAGCGTGGTCTTAGCCCTTACGGTTAATATTTTTTTCAAAGTCATATTGCTAAAGTTTTGCAGCCCAAGGAGTAATTCAGACAACAAGATACTTGATGTTATTGAACCATTTAAGGCTAAGTTAACGATCGGGCGTCATCATCAAAAGGTATTCATTTCATTCATTTCCCCAAATGTAGAACTTCTTGCTTCCTCAACTGTTTAGAATAGTAGTATAATTTAGGCCTACTACGTTTTCTTATTCATATCTCCTCCTCTAGTATACCGTGACTCCGAGAATATCCCTACCATTTTATCTTTCCTTTTATTTATTATTTTCGATATTCATACATATTTATCTTTTAGTTACTTGCTAGTACTTCCCTCATTCTAAACTTGTCTGTCTACGGACTTTAGCCTTGCGCCCTATCATAGCGAGGTATTCAAGGTCGCTCTCAATTTACATTTCAGTTCAAATTTTTCGCCCCCTTATGTACCAACATTTTTATTTTATTTTTAATGATTTTCATATGGGATCCCTTTGTAAATACTGCTAAATGGTATTCCTATCATTTATTTGCTGGCTGCTATTATCAGTGTCAGCAGATGGAGTAGCATTTTGTGATATCTCATTATGTACTAACTCAATGGCTGGCGTAGTTGCTCGAACTGGCCAGTATCGGTATCAAAAAGTATCTCTAAGAGCAGAATAATCATTTTTACACAGACTTCCCTCTAAAATATACATATAATAGGGATACTAAACCTTCATTTGGGACCCTATACTATGATAATGATTATAAACATTGTGTTCCATCTTTAGCTTTAAAATTTACAATTTTCTGCCTACGCATGGCCATATCTAAAAGGTTTTTTACTGCCATGTAATTAACCGCAGTGATATGTTCTTTGTGGCGATTATCAGATTTCAGGTTAGAAGAAATGGTTCCGAGTTTTTAATTTATTTCACTACGTGATATTTCAGATATTTAAATCATCAGATTATTCCTACGAGGAAACACCACAAGAACTGTTTACTCAGAACAACTAACACCCCACTAAAATATGAAATGAATAAGTAAATGTTCCCGCGGGGTGAAAATATAAAACAATCAATGAGAATCATTGAACATAACAGTTATAAATATAAAATTAGCGCCATTTCTTGTTATGATAATGGGGATCCGGCAATAGGTCTATGGAAATACTGTTTATTTGCCAAATGTTGAACAGTGATAAAATTGTATTTTGTTGTTGAAGGTTCTGTGCTACAATGGCAAATTGGCAGGGCAATCACCGGATCTTTGCTGTAAAATCGTTTATCCTGACCCAGTCCGTCGTGCAAGCTCAGGGACATTCTCGTCATGAATTTAATTTGCCAGTGCGCGCTGAAGTCCCAACAAGAAATTGCATTTTGAGATGGGCAAGAGATTTCAACTTTCAATTTGTCGGCCGTACCGATACAGTTCATATACAAGGAAATATTGAAAGAGTCAGAGCAGTCGTTGAACGGAGTCACTAACGTTCTGCAATTCGACACTCGTTCGCACTGCGAAGTTTGCGACGAATCTTACATCTGGATTTGAAAATCCTTCCGTATAAGATACAAATAGTCCAGAGACGCAATACTATTGATAAAGTTAATGACCCCAATTTCTCCAGGCAATTTTTGGAAACATGAAACAACATCGCAGAAATCCTTGATAAAATGACCATGTCTGACGCAGCTCAAGTCCACCTAAGTGGGTACGTTAATAAGCAGAACTTTCGCTACTGGGCAGAACGCAATCCAAGAGAAATGCACGAAAACCCACTTCATGACCAAAAGGTAACGGTGTGGCGTGGAGGGTCTACATTTGGTGTGATCGGACCATACTTACACCGTTAATTAATTCAGTTCGGTATGTTGAGATGCTGGAAACACTTGTGACTGCAGAGCTCCAAGGAATGGATCAAGATGAAGTCCGGGTCCAACAGGACGGAGTCACAGCACATGCAGTAGATGGATCATTGCAGAGCATGTTCCCGAATTGACTAATTTCAAGGTTTGGAGACATTGCATGGCTCTCAAGATCGCCGGCCCCAGATTTTTTCTGTAGGATTTCCTAAAGTCTAGAGTGTACTCTACCCGACTCCCTCAAAGAGAGGATTCGTGAAGAGACAAATTCGATAAACGAAGATTTACTCAGAAATGTTATGTTCAATTTCAGGAACAGATTGCAGCAATGTTTAGAAGAAGACGGCGGTCATCTTAAGGATGGGATCTTTGCCCACTAAAAGTGTTATAACAAATTCCCAAAACTGTATTTTTAGTAACAATCAATTCAAATATATTCCTTTGTTCTTTACAATGGGCTATTAAGAACTGTTCAATCGTTTTACGGGACCCAGTATATTGCATTTTGCCTAAACGAATTCCTTACTCTTTTGTATAAATATCAGAATCCTATTAATAAAACTCCAAATATTAACCGGAATCTTAAACTTTTCTCCTCTCCAACCAGACTTCTTATCTGAAAGTGAACCGAACTTTACGCAAGAACATTTACAATCTTTTCGTAACAAAGGTAATTACAAGTTTTCTTCGCAACTCTAACGAGAAATCAAATACCAGAATATCCCGCATTAATGAGTACGCGGCTGCATTTCCACAATCGAACTTGGCGTGTTTCTACATCATATATTTTCTTTTGCGGCAGTGAAGAGCCATTTTTCTTAAGAAAATGACAAAATAAGGAAACAAAAGATCCTTAAAGACTGCGAATATCTAGGATATATCTGGCAATAAATAAAGCTGTTCTTGTGTATTCAAGAAGACTGACAAAATGATAAAGACCCTGCCAGTCTAAAAAGTGTCTTCCTTGAAACAAGTTTAAGTGCGATACAGATAAGGACATAAAAGGGAATTCTTACACATACGGATTTTATCACTGCATATTTTTGACATCATGCACAAAACAGCTTTCCCCACATATGGGAGTAGAAATTTATTGCTCTTGTTAATCGTATTCTTGTGCGTACAAACTAAGCGCTTGTAACGCCATACTCCTTTGGCTATCAAACAGAAACTCTGTTCTATAGACAAATAATAGAATATAACTTGGGAAAAAATTAAAAAGAAAGTTAATACTTCTAAGACCAAATTCCAAATTGAAATTCTAAAAAATTAAATACCAAATAGTGGTACTAAATAGTTCGAACAACTACTCCACGAGAAAATATCCCACCAGCCACTGAATTATAGAACATATCTAGGTTTTTTGTACTAATAGATATCGCAGATTGCTACTCCAGCTAATTGGTAATGAAACATTCACGATGTACATTACTTAAACAAACAATATTCGTTTTACATGTTATACCAATTACAGAAAACTGCAGACTAATAGTTTTGTCTTTGGTATCTCGTAGTACAAAAATCTTGTTTTTTCCATAATTGAATGCCTGGCAGTGTATTTGTTAGAGGAGTAGTTATTTGAGCGATTGGATCTAAACAATTAATAAAGTAATTGGCGCTGGCTCATGTCTCATCGACGCAGGTCAGTAAATAAACAAGTTACTTGAGTATAAAGTTCATGCAGGAAGCACTACACTGGGGAGTCCTACAAGAGCGAAATCGGTGGTCTGCATTCTACTGTAATAATTGTGAACGTAACATTTGATCTAAATGGTGAAGCTTAGAAATTTTTCACGAGGAAATGGATAGGATCAATACATTGTATCAAAAAACTTCTACTACGATAGTAGTTGTGATTTAGAAATATAAATACTTCTGCTTATTCCACGTCTAAATGAAAATACGTCTCGTTTATTTATTGCATCTATTTCTGGCGTTACAAGTCACAATTTTAACTTTGAATAAATTCAACACTAGCCACATCACAAGCCTGTGAAGCTCTTTCAGACTATCAGGTTCGTGGGTCAGGTTCCGGAGTTGAATATTTCAGACGAAAAACAAGGATCACTTCCAAAGTAAATGCAAGGCGAGGGAAATTAAGGAAATCAGGCAAGCGGCACAAAAAATGATGAATGAAAATTAAGAGGAATTATTTGTATTTGGAAAACAATATAATGAAGAAGAACCTGTATGAGAAAATTCCTAATGCATACTTATTTACTGCAATCGTCAGACGTGATGGCGAGCAACAGAGATGCGCAGTTGAGTAATCCCCACTATTCATCGATTCATCCACTACCCTCTCGACCGGGATTGGTTTTCTGTGGACGCACGCAACTGTCAGTGGCGCACGATTAACTTCATAATAAATTCATCTATAGTCCAGGGAACCTCGCGCCACTGCCTGAAAGTAGGGCGTGGCCTTGCCTGCGCGGGCTGTCGCCATCGCGTTTGACGATTGCTGTAAGTCGAATGCTAGACTTAAATTAATTATAATGGTTCGGATATTAGAAATTTACGCGTGTGTAATTTAACTTGTAATGTTAGATGTAAATCAGAAAAAATGTCGAAATGTCAAAATTTCAGGTGGTAGATACAATTAGACAGTTCACCAGTTGCATTAGGCTTAAATGCTTACGTAAAAATGAATCTAATAGAATTAATTAAAAGTCAAAATGTAATAGTTGAAAAATTGAAAGATGTAGCCAGGGGTATAGGATGCACTGAAAGTGTGAAACACATAAATGTAATTTCAGAAAAAAATGCTCTTCCTGTAACATTTATTTCAAGAAAAAACACATTCAATTAAAGATGGGGTAAAGAATGAGTTAGATAATTTAGAAAAAATTGGTATAATTCACAAAATTGATTAACCAACTTACTTCTGTCATTCATTGTAGTAGTCGAGAGAAATCCTTCTGGCAATATAAGAGTTAAATACAGCGTATAAGAGAGGTTTTTAGCTTCCTAGCTGAGATAGGTAGCTATTGTGATAGTCGTTTTTTGACCATGGTGTTTTTTCATCAAATGTGGACGTTTCAGGTCATTCTAAGCCTTTTTGGCAAGGGGGCACATTTCCGTCCGTATGTATGTGTGTGTGTGTGTGTGTGTGGAACTGAGTGCATGCGCGCGCAATGTGCAGTGCGGCTGTGGCTAGGAAGCTGTTCTGTCAATGCGTTGACAACTAGTTTTCAAATGCCTACTATATTGAAAATCTTTTCGCTGAGTTTTCAGATGCAAATATAGGTTTTTGCCAAATAACACTAGATAACGATAGTAGTCGTCTTTGTACTTTTGCGAGCCCTTACGGGAGGTGCATGTTTAAGTGACTTCCTTTCGAAATCTCTTTCGCCCCAGAAGTTTTTATAAAAATTCAGACAAACTTTTGAAAGGTTTTCAAAAAATGTCTTTGGAAAAGCTTAACAAGAATAAGTACTTTTCGCTAAAAAGCCCAGCCCACCTGGGCAAATCGGGTTTTACCCATGGGTTACCCACTTTTAATAAAACCCATCGCATACTGAAAACCCCGGGGGTTTAACTCACTGAGAAATGGGGATTTCATTCTAAAATTTATTTACAGGTTTTTTTCGGTGTACCTACTTAAACATTAAAATTTTGAAGAAATGGATAGTAAACAGCTTTTTATTTAATTAAGGAGGAAATTTGAATTGAATGAATATGTTGACATGTTTCATGCTAGTAGTACTGCGCATGCTTTTAACTTCATATTTTATAAAGTGGTTCAGAAGAATTGTTCCATTATCGCCTAATAACGATAAATGTGACTCTATTACAATTTCCTGTAAATCTTTATTTTTCTATGAAATATATTAAAAAACTTACCTTAAACCTTAAAATGTTGAGAAATAGGTGGGAATATATAGAAACTTAAATAACAAAGAAGTGTAGTTTATTTATGTACATTTACCTTTAGTTTGGCAACCACTTGCATCATTTTATTGATTTATTTATTAATTTTTAAGAATACGATTATTTTTATAATAGTTATTTACTATGAATTCTTAATAAGTTAACCCCACACGCCAAAAGACAGTGACACAATAATTAAACTCGACACGTGTTTCGCTGACAACGTCAGCATCCTCAGGAGTTGTAGATTAATCTAACTCTAATCTTACATTACATTGCTATAAATATCCAACCTCCACTCACCCAACCTCCACTCCTGAAGTGAAAGAGATCAATAAACCTATAGGGTTTCTTAAAACTATTTTGAGCAGTAAAATTAGGGTCTGGAGGGTAAATATTTAAGGCTAGTCTTAATTCTATCTACCTGATAAATCTATATACGGTTGAGTTCGGAATCGGACCATAGTTACTGTTAAGACAACAACGTTTATTTTTATATATCGCTATACTTTCCAAGGCGTTTAAATCAAATTTATTATTTCCTGCTTTTAAGAGTGAGATTATTGCTATTGAATTGATGGCCCGTTTCCAACGCGTGTGACGCCATGCTAGACTTATCAGTGCGGCCGTATTTGTAATGGGCTTGATGTTCCTTAGAGCGAGTTAAAATAGACCGAGTTAACTGCCCGATATATTTTTTGTCACAATTTCCGCATGCTATTTCGCAAATTTCCGCTTTTTGAATGGATTCCGTTTTATCTTTCGCATTTCCTAGTAGATTTTTTAAATTGTTGCTCGAAGTGTGAATCACTTTGAAGCCTTCTTTCCCGAAAATAGTATTCATGCCTCTAGTTATCTGCGGTACGTATGGTATTTTTATAAATTTAGGAATTTTATTAGGTATCCCAATTTAAAGTGGTGGAATTTGGCAATAGCATTTTAAATTTTCGTTTCCTAGTTAACCTATTGACAATCTCTGGATCGAAACTGTTACACCTCGTTATAACTTTGATTTTATTTACTTCCTTGCGGTATCTTTCAACGGATAACGGAAGACTCGACAGTCTATTAACTAAAAAATCAAAACTAGCCTATTTGTGCAGTCGTTCGAATCTGCAGTTATGTACCGAGCTGTACTGGTTTCTTTCCTATAGATGTCAAATTCGAACTTACTGTCTTTCCTAATTACCAAAATGTCCAAAAATGGAAGCTGCCTTCCCTTTCTATTTCATGGGTAAATTTGATTAAATTGAATCTACTATTTAAGTCGCTCAAAAAATGTTCAATGTTACATTCACTAGTGTCAAAAATGGTAAATATATCGTCTACATATCTCACCCACACATTTGGAAAATATGGGAGCTCATCATTATTCAAGATTTTTTGAGCGACTTAAATAGTAGATTCAATTCAATCAATAAAGCATACACATTTACTATGCATACTGAATTATTCAGATAAGATACGAAAAACTTACTGCTAAGTTAAGAATATCTCCAACTTTATATATTTAGCATCATGAAAATAATTCAGAAATAGTATATTTGAAACTACAAACACATTACCGAGTTTTTTATTGAACAAATTGTCTATGACAGACTTACGAAATTTTCCAGTTCACTGGAAATTGCAGCACTTCGGTGCTCGAGCAAACAATGAGAGATGCAAACAAAGAGATAATAACGAACATCCGTCCTTAAGGTAAATTAGGATTTTAGACTACATGTATTTAACTTTAATCTTTAAACTTCGTTGCAGTAAATAATGGCGGAGGAGCCGGGCGCATACTACATTCACAAATTTTCAAGTCGCAATACAAAGCGCCGCGCCGTTTTGTACACCTACTAAATAAATCTAGACGAAATTACTTTATTGCTAAGAGCCTTAGCAAATCACGTAAGTGAGGATGACATACAGGGTGCAACTTGCCTATTCTTATTAATTTTGATGGTAACGGTAGATATTCAATAACTGGTCCGATCAAGATATTTCATTTTCCTTTCCATTTACTCTAAATTGTACTTGAAATTACTGCAATGTAAATATTCCAGGAGCTCCGCAGTTAAATGGACAAACAATCGAATTTTCTAGAAAATTCTCTTCAAGCGAACGACCGCAATATGAACATGTCGCTACATGGGACTGCAACCGAAAATGATCTATTGGTTTTACAAAAGCTCATAAGACCCACCTTCACCTACGACTCGTTGGTATGGGGGACGAAAATCCAAGAAATTACAACGCATCAAAAGCTGTAAAAATAGCAGCGACTGGCGTGTTTGGGAATAACATGGGCAGTTGATACAAACCCCACGATAATCGTAGAGGGAATATTGGGCCTACTTTTGCTTCACTTGCAATTTAGGAAATATGGTTTTCTCTCTGCCTTGAAACTTTCCCAGATTGTAAAGTTAAAAAACAACAGAGTTGAAATTAATGCGGAAGGTGTTTGACTTCGATGTACTGTTCGAAATGACCATTAACCCAAGTGGATCTAGAATCCTCGTCATGGCGCGCAAATGGATACAAAGCTACAGTAGCTACAGGTTCTCTTGCTATGAATTTCCGTGTCCAAGAGGGCTTACCAAGCAACTTCAAAGGATCACGAATTCACATTCTCACGAACCTCCAGGTACGAGTAACTATCAAAGCCCTAGAGTTCTATAATAGCTTTGAATCAAAATCTGTCTGGAAATGTCGACAATCCCAGAAACAACTGGCAAGAGGTAATAACGATTTCAAGTCAACATGCACACGCGTTCACCATTATTGGTTATGCTTAGTATCGTCTTATCCCATATATCTAAAAATGTTTGATGCATTCCATTCCATGACAGCGAGAGACGCAAAGCCACGTAGTGCGGTTCCGGATACGCGACTTAGGAATGAGTTAATTTCTACAGCGAAACATACGGTTGCAAATTGTAGGATCATGCCAGTTGGAGTATACACTGGAGCGATAAATTAGAGGTACTGCTGCTAACGCTAGAAAGAAATTCAGTTACGTACATGCGAAATTGCAAAGCTTCGCTTTGTCTTATGTAAAGGATTTAGAAGTTACATACACGCGATGTATTAGAAACTGGTATACCCAATTTTATACTCGTATAATAAAGGAAATTCCTATATAGGTAGGCTTCACAACAAAATCAGCTGTTGCATAAGAAGGCTGGGTCCATTCTCCAAGTCTTTGATCTAAATTGCCTGTAAAATCTTCGAACTCTGTTGATCGGGTAAAGTACGTACTGATTGTTTATTTTACGTGACTTTATTCAATAATGAAAAGTCCTTCAGTGAATCTTCTCTTACTACTAGGATTTTCAGCTATTAAATACTTGCTTACTTCTCACGACTCTTTTCCTTCCCTGGGGACCCACTTGAGTCTTTGATTCTACTCTCAAGGAAAGTGAGGACTGGCATATTATTTAAACTGATCTTTGAGTTGCTTTTCCTTTCATCAGTAAAATCTAAAGTGTCTTTTGTAAAGCATTACATAAATATTTTATTAAGTACCTATAGTACTAAAACTTGAAATTCGAAAGAGCCTTATAAGATTTAAAAACTTTAGGAAATGTGCCAGACTTACTTAACAGACACTTATCGCGTGCTAAAAAAATGATGGTTTCACTCCGATGGTGCTGGAATAGTTTTGCTCCAGTGCAGATCTATGTACTTATAAAAACTGGTGCGTGGAGTTCCTACGCGCAGATGAAGTGAAACTTCACACTATAAATATTCAAAAGCGGAGGTCTCCGAAGTACACTAAGAAGTTTCACTTCAAAAATGAGGATTAAAGGTGTTAGTGGCTTGAGAATTCGTGGTAGCGTAACGTCTTTGTTAGAGATTTGATAATTCGTGGTAGCGTAACGTCTTGTATGACTCGCATTCCCCCACCATAGTAGCGTTAAACGTTTAACGCAACCGTCTCCGAAGTCCACTAAGAAGTTTCACTTCAATAAATGTATTCGTTGTTCAATCTCGTGTATCTGATTGTTTTTTTACATAATACAATTAAAAAAAATATTCTTTGTAATATTATAGCCCAACGATCTCAACCTAACCTTATATAGCCGCTGTTTATATTTTGAAAATAATTTAGAACCCGATTCAAAATCCCATTAACTTTCAAATTACTACAAACGATTCCCGCCCTGTTCCGCAATAATTTATATTTTTGAGACAGTCCCTAACTTTAAGGACCCTGATTCCTCCTGAACTTTTGCATATCGCAGTACGCAGTCGTGGCTTTATTCATTTGATTTAGTTTGAGTCAACTCAACTATTCGTTTAGGGAATTAGAATTCAGGAATTCTGGAGTTTCTGGTTTGACTACGTTTGACTACCTTATGGTCTAGTCAATAAAGACAAGAACAGGATTTCTTACTTAAAGTTTTAAATGGTTCACTTATTTTCGGATTCGAAACGATTTCCTGAGTTCTCGACCGTGGTACACCGCCTCTCGCGTCTCCATCTTCAAATAATGGCGGCGAAAACATGATCTTCTTTCATGTTGGTCCTACGACCAGGATAGTTATTTTCAAATCGCGCTTTGCAGGGGCTCCTACGGTGCCGTACAGGGGTTACTCTCATAACAGTAGTTCATAATTATGTAATGCCCAATTATCCTTATATATTAATAGCGAAGGTAATTTTACATTGAAACTTTGTTCGCCGGATATCTCATCGAGAACTCCATCGATTTCAACAATTGTGGGCTCTGCGGAAAGCTCTAATGCTGTAGATGTGCCTTTTCGGGGTTTTCGGGGTTTAAAAAGCATCTGTTATATTTGAGGTAGCTATTAATTTGTAATAAAATGTCCAATATTATTTTCGGACAAAAGTAGCGAGTGCCATGCCTTTGACAATTAAATAATTTAGGGAAGGTGATTTTACATTGAAACTTTGTTCGCCGGATATCTCATCGGGGACTCCATCGATTTCAACATTTGTGAGCTCTCCGGAAAGCTCTAATGCTGTAGATGTGCCTTTTCGGGGTTTTCTGGGTTTAAAAAGCATTTGTTACATTTTAGGTACCTAGCTATTAATTTGTAATGTCCAATATTATTTTCCGACAAAAGTAGCGAGTGCATTTGACAATTAAATAATAAATTATCCTATATATTATTAATAGCAAAGGTGATTTTACATTGATACTTCAGTAATGCCGACACGTGAGCGTATTAGTCGTCAACACGCAGCTGAGCGTATGCGTAAGAGAAGAAAACGAGTTAGGTAAATTCATTATGTTATGTGAAAGTGCACGACTGATTTTCCCCAAGACGACGACAACGACAACAACAACAACAACAACAACAACAACGCTAATAATGTTCACAACTTAGGCATCATGAATGTTATCTGCAATGGTTGTGAAGCTTTGCATTTTAAGACTGAGCAAGACACTGCAGATTCGGCTGCTTTCAAGAACTGCTGCCACAAGTCTAAAATTATATTAAATCCGATTACTCCATCAGCATTTTTTCAAGACCTTATTGAAAAGAATGACCAATGTATTAAAGATTTTTTTTAATATTCGGAAATACAACGCAGCTCATCAGTTGGTGTCTACGCAAACTGAATTAGAAGAAAATCTTGGGCATAGTGTATACTATTACAAAATTCATGTACAGGTTCATAATAGTATTGGCCCTTTATTGACAAACGAATCGCACCCAGCACGCAATGCCTCTGTAACTTATATTATAGATTTGGAAAAATCCCTTTTTAAAAAAACAATTTTTATTCCGAAATATTACAAGTGTATGTTTTTGATTCTAATTCAAGACTACTGTTATAATTAATGTTTTACATGTACCAAACAACGCATCATGATGTCATGCTGAGTCAGGAGTATCATATTATAGCGTGATAGGGGAATAATGAACCTGTAACTCCTCCACCCTTAGAAAGAAGCTCCCCCTGGAAGATTGATTTCTCCCCTTGAAGTTCAATTCCTTCTGTAGTTGGTTTACTTGCTTGGGTGCGAGTTCTTTTCTTGATTATCCAAAAATATGTACCTAAAGATATAAAAAGTAGGTACAATAAAATGGTCCAAACACTGGGCACGTAATATTCTATTGGTTCATTTTCGATTGGCATTATTGGATTTGTTGGCAATTCCTTGAGGTTGAGTTTATTTAGTTCAATTTTGAATTTCGGTTGACTGCTAGTTTCTAACTTCAGATGCGGTGTCTTGATCACCAGTGGCGTGCCATGGGTGCTGTCTTGAAATAAAAGTTCTTGTTCCCTGAAAAATAACTTGCAGGTGTTTTTCTCGATCAGGTAGATCCCTGTTAGCGTCTTGCTTTCAGTTTGTTGCCTACACTGAATTTTGAGGTTTTCATCTTCTGGAAAGACTGCCAAATAATTATTAATTTCCGGGATAATTTCTATGTGGTTGTCCGAAATTTCCAATTTGGTAAGGTGACATCGGCTGGGATTCTCGTGCAGGATGATCTCTTCTTCGCAGAAGGCTCTGTAATTGGCTTGTAATCGGCTGCTAGGACATTGATAAATTTCACCTTTCATACATATGTCGTTTAGAGGTTTTATTAAGTTATCTTTCGATTTCAATAAATATTTAGTATTTGGGATGATCGTTACAAATTCTGATTTATACCTGGTTGGAGTGGAAAGAATATAATATAAATCAAAGTCCTTTTCAAAATTAATAGGTATCGACAGAAAATAATTAATTTTGTTATAATCAATTTGGCAATTTACATTTATAACTGATTCAAAATTTAGGATGTTCTCGTGCTTAACTTCAAAAGGAAGTAGACTTTTATAATGTAGCGAAATTTTTTGTAGTTCTAAAAATAATTGTTTCGAATCAATTATGCTAGGATGTAGTAAATTTTGTTTACAAAAAGTAACAGAATTATCAATATCTTGAACAACACTTAAAATAGTATTGTATAATATCAATAGCTGATTAAATAAATCTTTCAATAGAAGTACATCTTGATGTGTGGCTTGATTTTTGACCATTTCTTTAAGCTGTATGATTCTTGATTGTAAGATTAGCTCGTTATGCTGAACATCCTGTATTGTGTTATTAAAATTTTGAATAAGTTGTTGGCTGATAGAATACTGCATTTTAATCTGATTTTGAATGTTTTTGTCGTTATTTTTAAGATGATTTAGAATTCTTACACCGTCGTCAGCGTCTAAATTTCCGGTTATTCCTTTTACAACGGAACCCAATCCATTTACTAACCCTCTTTTAAATCTAGTTTCACTTACATGTACATTTATGTTTCCTAATTTTATACTTATAGAATTTTTAATGAATAAAGCTACCTTATCGTAATTATCTACTTCTCTACTGTAAATGGTATTACTAGTATAGCTTAACTTAAGATTATTATACTGAGTGTTTAGGTTATCGTATTCGTCAATCAAAGATTCAAGATCATAAAAATGTGCGAACGTGTGGTCTGTTTTCTGCAGTTTGGCGGGGCCCAAGTTAATCAGCAGTACCCCGAGGTTTTCCGTAATATTTTTGATTTCTACTCCCCATCCGGCAGTGAAGACGGACCTGCAATATTTTTAAAAGCATAAGTTTGCTTTCTCGGCCTTTTTATGTTAGATAAGTGAATATTTTCGGCAGTATTGCCGTGAGACTGTTTAATTTTCGCAGTTTTTAATTTTGGATTTATATTTTTGATCTCTTCCTTTTTGAATTTATTTAAGGTTTTACCCTGTTTCTGTTTATTTTTTACAAATATCTGTTTCGGAATTTCTGGCAAATTTTCTCGTTTTTCGTTAACTTTGTTTATGACGCGTTCTTTCTTATTCTGTAGATCCTGATTTAATTTTTCATACAGAATTTTAATTTTTTCTTTGTGATTTAAAATGTAATTATTTACGAGTTGTTTATTTATATCAATATCAAAAGGAGACTTCGTGTCTAATTGGCCTGTAGTGATTTCATATGGTTTAACATCTGTTGCGGAATGAATAGTATTATTATAAGCCAAAAGTGCGTAATTTACTTTAGTTTCTATCGATTCCCTTTTATATTCTTCTTGATTATTTAGTAGTCTTAAATGCTCTATTATTGTAGAGTGGAACCTTTCAATAGGACCATTCGCCTCCGGGTGTTGCGAACTAATAAAGTGAATTTTTATTTTGTGATTTTCCAATAATTCTTTGACTAGAGAATTTTTGAATTCTCCGCCGTTATCAAAAATAATTTGTTCCGGAATACAGTGATGAGTGAAATATTTAATTGGATTGTTTACTATTTCGATTGCTTGAGCAGAATTTAATTTGTACACTTGGGCATATTTTGAAAACGAGTCTATGATGATTAAAAATTTACAATTCTCCAAACTGATACTATCAATGTAAAGAATTTGGAAGGGTCTAATAGCTGTAGGCGTCACATTATACTCTAATTTAAGAGGTTTTCTGTCGTATTTCGTAAGTTGACAAATCTCACAGTTATTTATGTATGTTTGAATAGAATTTCTTTGGTTAGGCCAATAGTATGATTTTTTAATTCGCTTTTCCGTTTCGTCTATTCCTCTGTGATTAGTTTTACCTTCGTGGTGTATTTCGATAATGTGTTGTATTTCGTCATCGTCTGTCACGTCAATTAATTTTATTTTACATTTAATCATTTTAATTTCCGAATTTTTGAAGTAATTTTGTAAAATTATACTGAACTTTTCATACACTGGGTCCTCAAAATATAGATGATATTTAACTTTGGGTACTACGAATTCTTTAATAAATTTTATCACTTCTTGTTCAAAATCGTTTTTTTGAGAACTGCACAATTATTCGCTGTTTGTTTTGAAATAATCGTATCAGTGATGGTTTCGTTGCTCCAAAATTTACTTCAGAAATTAAGATTTGATTTTTACCAAAATTTACTGGACAATCAATAATCGGAATAGCGATGATCGGATTTTCGATGTTTGAATGAACAGTTTGGTCATCCTCATCATCGATATTTTGTCTATCATCTAAATTACCTGGTTCAGCCAAGACAGAATTTACGTCAAAGTCAATTTCTGGGAATTTTTCTATGTTTCAAGCTAAATTATCTACATTTGTAATATTGGAAGTACTGGGGCCTATATCTAACTGTTTTGTTTTATTTGCATTCAATTCTATTCTGGATGGAGCGTCTGCATTTTTATTTAAGGACCCCTTTTTATAAATTACTTCGTAATCATACTCAGCGAGTTTTAATCGCCACCTAACTAATTTCGAATTCGGCTCGGAAATGGAAAATAACCATTGCAGTGGCTTATGGTCTGTAACTATTTTAAATGGGAGGTAACCAAAAACATAGGGCCTAAAATATTTCACTGCCCACACAATAGCTAAAAGTTCCTTTTCGATTGTAGAGTAGTTTATTTCGCACTCGCTTAATACCCTACTGGCATAAGCGACCGGTAAATCTGACCCAATTTTTCCTTGCGAAAGAACGGCGCCCAGCGCATAATTGCTGGCATCCGTGGTTAGAATTAAAGGTTCGGAAAAATTTGGATATTGTAATATTGGTTCGTTGATTAACAAATTGCGGCAAAGTTCAAAACATTTAATATATTCGGGGTCATCATAATTGATTTTAGCGCCCTTCTTTAAGCATTTTGTGAACGGTTTGGTTATTTTCGCAAGATCCTTTATGAATTTGCGATAATAACCCAGTAAACCAAGGAACCCTTTAATTTGTCTGGTGGTTTTAGGTAAAGGATAATTTTGGATAGCTATTATTTTTTCTTTGTTAGGTTTAACGCCGTCCGGTGTCACAACGTGACCCAGATAAAGCACTTCTTTCCTGAGGAACTCAGATTTATCCATTTGGATTTTAAAATTTGACTGTCGCAACCTTTCAAACACTTCCCTAAGCCTGTCAATGTGCTCTTGGAGGCTTGTGCTAAATATAATAATATCGTCCAGGTACACTAAGCATCTTTCGTTTTGAATTCCCCTCAAAATGTTGTCCATAACCCTCTGGAATGTCGCTGGTGCGTTTCGGAGCCCAAAGGGCATGCGGAGAAACTCGTAATGCCCATTTTCAGTGTTAAAGGCGGTTTTCTCTATGTCCGCTTCTGCCATTTCGATTTGATGAAATCCCGACGCTAGGTCGAGCGTTGAGAAATACTGGCAGCGCCCTAATTTATCCAGCAGGTCGGTGATGTTTGGTAATGGGTATCGATCTCCAATAGTCTTCTCATTAAGCTTGCGATAATCGACCACGATTCGCCATTTTTTCTGTCCGGAAGCGTCCATTTTTTTGGGGACGACCCAGATTGGTGAAGACCAAGGTGAATGAGAGGGCCTGATGATATTTTGATCTAACATTTTTTGCATTTGCTTTTGGACTTCTTTTTTATGGATTTCGGGGTATCTGTATGACTTAGTGTAAACAGGTAACTCGTCAGAAGTTTTTATTGAATGTTTTACTTTACTTGTGAAACTTAATGCGTTGCCATCTAAATGAAATATATCTGAATATTCTTTAAGTAATTTTAATATTTTCTCGCGTTCTTCTGAATTCATGTGTTCGGTTCTAATATTTGAGAGGTCAAACTTCAATTTCTCGGCATTAAAACCGTTAAAATTTTGAAAATATTGCTCGTCTTCCTCGAACAATTCTGCATTTATTGGTTTTGAAATGTCGATAGTTTTTTGAGACTCTGATTTATTCAGAACAGAACATATTGCTTTATAATTGTTTACTTTTGTTATACACTGTGGTATCTCTAAATCTTCCATTCTGGTGTATGGTACAATGACCTCACCGTCTTTTATATTCTTAATACTAAGTTCAACTACTTGTTCTGACCTAGGCTGCACTACTATACAATTCATGCAGGGGTTCACTTTGTGAAATTGAAGTTTAATTTCACTATAAGGCGTAACTAAAATATTCTTACACAGATCTATATTGGCGTTTAAAATTTTGAAGTTATCGATTCCCAATAAGCAATCAAAGTGTTTATGAAAATTGAACAAATGGAATTTAAGTGGTTCAATTTTTATTTTAAATACTTTGGAACAGGGAATCGTAGTACTAAAATGTTCTACGGAAGTACCGTGTGCTGTGGAAATTTGGAAAGGATCCTTTTTAATTGAAGGACTAAAATATTTTTTGGCAATTTCTGGCTTGACAAAGGATTTGGTGCTACCGGTGTCTAGTAATACTTTTAAATTGTTTTCGGGCAAAATAATATAGGGTAACTGACTTCCATTATTAGTCATTAATTGAAATTTTGGGAGTCTTGTGTGTCCGAGGCTTCGTCCGAGGCTGGTTCCTGAAAAAACTCGTTATCGTCGTTCGGAAGTTCCACTGTCGGCTCTTCGTCGATGTTATTTAGTTCTTCAACAACAAAATTTGGTTTATTATTGCCTCTAAAATAATTTAGACGATAATTTTGGGAGTTATTATTCGGCTGCCTGAAAGTATTTCTAGTAGAAACACTCATTGGAGTCGGTTTATAGAAATTTTGATTTTGATTAGGTCTGGACACATTATTTTGTTGGTTTTGACTGGTAGTAGGACCACTAAATTGCCTTTGCATATTGCCAAAATTATTTTGTCTTTGTGTTTGAGGATTATATGATTGAGGATTGTGTGCGAAGTTTGTTAACTGGAGCGGTCTGTTAAATTGAGGTTTATATGGAAATTGTTGCTTGTTATTTGGGAAGTTAGGTTTGGGTTTATTTTTTTGTTGGGATTTTTCGAATGCAGTTTCTAATTGAAAATCGTTAGTTAACATATTGAGCGCTGAATTTAAATCAGCGGGATTTTTCGTTCGCATTAAAGATCCTATTGGGTCTTTCAACCCTCGCAATAAAACTCTCAAAGCAATATTACGAAAATACCCAGACAAAATTTGCGTTTCGTGTGCAGTAATGTGTGTCGTTAAATATGAAATTTGCAGATTTAAAACATGCTGCACACGATTAAAGAAATCAAATGCAGATTCAATTTCTTGTTTTAATTCAATCATTTCAATATCTCTCTTGTCTGAATATGCATTTACTAAAGCGTTTTGTAAATCGAGCCAATTTTTCACAACACAGGATGAAATATTTATTGCAGCTTCACCCTTTATTTTAGCTAAAATACTAGACATCAAGTACTCATTCTGAAAGTCATTTTGATCAACTGCATTATAGAATTTTGTTACTAGTTTTTCACAAATTTCAATAAATCTAGGGAGTAACTCGGTTTGGCCGTGAAATTCAGGTATCATACCGAGGTACTCTTGTTTAAGAATAGGTACTGCTATTTCGTTTTGCATTTTTAAAATATTAGATTCGCAAATATTAAAATTTACGTGTTTAATTAGAAGTTCTGTATGAGAACTTGAGTCTGAATCAGAATTTGAATCGTTATTTGAACTTTCGGAATTATATTGATTAAATGAATCTCTATAAGACATATGTACTTACAGCAAAATCAATGTCTTCTCCATGTGCCTTCGTCGAATACAGAGCCAATTCGATATTCCCTCGAACGCTTCACGCTAGGCTACTCAATTCACCTATCGACTGGACCTTGGATGAGATTCTTGAAATTTCACTCGAAATTTCGCGAAAATGTCTATTTTCGATTGGTCAATAAATTGTTGAAACAAACCGATATTATATCCCGTAATATCGTTTGACCAATCCTACCGACTGCGCCACTTATATTATAGATTTGGAAAAATCCCTTTTTAAAAAAACAATTTTTATTCCGAAATATTACAAGTGTATGTTTTTGATTCTAATTCAAGACTACTGTTATAATTAATGTTTTACATGTACCAAACAACGCATCATGATGTCATGCTGAGTCAGGAGTATCATATTATAGCGTGATAGGGGAATAATGAACCTGTAACTTGTATACATAAATGATGTTGATGAAGCAGTTTAGTGTAGAATGAATCATACTTGCAATGCTGATTTCGATGCCAATTTAATGATACAAATTTCGAATTACATTCACCAGGTGATTTGTTTACTCAACAATTCAAAAGCTGATGTTATGTTACGAATTTATCCACCAGGTGAATCCTTTTGCTCAACAATTAAAAAGTATGCATCAATTATGGTTAGAAGAGTCGTTTCAGGTAGAAAATGAAAACCGCAATCCACGAGAAGTGTGTATGTACCTCCATGGTAGCCGTCCATCAGATGGCCGTCCTGGCCGCTACAATGATGTTTCAGAAACTGAAAAAATTGCAACAATTTTCAAGTCTTCCGATGGTGCTCCTCCCTTAAATAATAATCGTGATATTGTAGTATACTTGCGAACAGGAGGAATACGGCGCGTTCCCATGCTATCCAACATAATCCATCCATTAACATATCCACTGTTATTTCCAAATGGCGACAGGGGTTGGGACACGAATATGGAGCATGTCCGAGAAAACCGTACTATGCAACGATTTAAGATTACTCTGTTGCAATACGCATCATATCGTCTTGCAGTTAGAACCGGTTTCTCATTGCTGCATAGAAGCCAGAAACTTTTTCTTCAATATTTATATTGTTGATCGTTATGTCCGGCTTGAAAGTCAGCGCCTCACATACGTTCGGACAAATCAAAGCAAACTAATGGCCGACCTCTACTGCAACGTAATGGATTTTATAAGCCGTCAATCTGACGAACTGGGTGTAGTTCCAGGCAAAATGGTAATTCTGCAATCCTCCTTCATTGGTTCCCCCAGAAATATGCATGAACGCTATCCAGACGCCCAAAAGGAAGTTGTACTACAGACTCACTAGATTTTCACATTAGTTGTACTTATAACTATCATTAATAACTCCACAGAACATGTTCCGTGAATAACTCGTACTCTATCACCAACAAAATATTAATATTAACCAAACCATACACTGTGCGACTGGGCCCTTGGCATCTCTTCTATAATGTGAAGTGTCCTTATCTTTTTAGTTTTTTCCATAATATCGATAATTACTAGTTTTCCAACTTTCTTCGATAGTCACTTTTTCTGCTCATCGGTCCTATGACCAAAATGGTAATTATCGATATTATAGAAGAGACAATTTCCTTCAAGTTTTGTCTTAAATTTGTAATTTGTAATTTGTAATTAGTAATTTGTAATTAGTGTTTACTTTGGAAGTTCTGACGTCCCGCCGTGATCCAGAAGAGAAATACGTCATCTGTGTTCGTAGACACAGGTGGGAGAAGCAAGCGCGCGCCATACGAGACAGCAGTCAAGCGAGATGGAAGGTAGCGCAAATGGTAGTTGCACCCGGTACCAATGTGATGTCACGTATTTTGCATCCGGCACTACTGTTCCCTGCTAGAAATCTCGAAATCAACCGCCTCCGAAGGCCCCCTCCCAGCTTATAAAAGTGGATGTTCCAGAAGGAGGAAGGCAGTGTCTGGTCGTCCGGCCATCAGTTGGGACCAGTACTTCCAGCATCAGAGATGATGCTGGCTGCAGACATCCGAACTAGAAGTAATAACTGATTGAACGTTCCTACTTCGCCGTGTGATCAACTGGTAGTAACCGTCCTGTAAATTTTGAGTAATTGCTTAATTGCTGTTATCACCAAGATATCAACAATTAAACATTACCCAGTCACGACCTGGCTGACCTATCTTGTCCGTAACAAATAAGTAGTAATGTGTTCATGCCCGGGAATTGGCGGCGCCTACTGGTGAAGGTTAGATCGATTTGGCATTCCCGTGTGACGTTTGTCTGTAACGCGACGATATACCGGCAGAAACCGATCGCACCCAATAAACCAGGGAAGAAACGTCGTTGTAATTTATCGTTGCCTGTTTGTGTGTTTTTATTTCTTGTGTTAATTTAGGTATGGTAGGTATTGTGTCGGTAAAGTTTTGTTAAAGTTTTGTTAAAGCAGATTCAGACAAATTTCCAGGTTGATTTCTAGCGAAGTGAATAACAACTATTATTGTGGCTAAATTTATTGCTTTAATAAATGATTCCCGTTTGTCCTTACTACCCGCACTCTTAAATATGTTTTACTGAGATTTGTGTTAATATTGTACTTATACTTCGGCCGCCGAACAGACGGAGTGATCACCCTGCAAGAACGTGCTCTAGCAGGGCCAATAGTAATTTATGACGACCTAATTGGAGTGATGTGACTTCGTTGAGTCTAAAGAAAGCGCATCAGTGCGGTTCGGTTGTCCTAAATTGGTAGTGGTCCCGCCTAGAGCTCATGCTTGCAGGGTGATTACTTCGTCTGTTCGGCGGCCCAAGTATAGAACTAACCACTCACCTTTTCAAATCCATTATTTTAACAAAACTAACTAGGAACTTTGGTACTGGTTTAGATGCCTAAAATGTTCAGTGAGAGAAAAATAAAATATTTTACGAGAATCGTTGGGAAAATAAGGTTGACATGTTCAAGAATTACGGCTGCAGGCGAAGGGGAACGAACTCCCGCACAACACATCTTTACACCCCAGTTCACACAATTTGTTCCTAAATTTGTGATGTTAATGCTTTAAACAGTAATCTTAATGACTCTATTGCATAAATTTAATAATATCAACATCTTCTTCTAAGCATAAATTACAAGTTTGTCGGAAACCTTGTTAACAAGAGAATAAGTGAGAAAACAATTGACAAAGAAGCTCAATATCCACATAGTTTCAGTTAGCAAGAATTTATCTCCAAGTCATTCCCGAATTCCCTATAAATAACTGGCGTCGCCGTACACCAACGCGCCCTAATAAAAATTGACTTACGTTGTACTGTTGGAAAATTCATTACTGCATCCAAGCAGGCTTTAGAGCGTTTCCCGTTTCGCGTCACTGCCAGCGAATTTAGCCCCGTGGGCTAAGCAACAATTTACGGTATGTGCGTACCGGATTAATTTTATTTACTGGCGGTTAGGAGACTTTGTTTAAAATTTGCACCAGTTTTGTTGAGCGCAAAATAAAGTTTCGATATTACGCGTTTGTGAGTAAATGCTCGCGGTTGTGTCGGCAAATTCCGCAAATACATCTGTTGCTTTGTACAGAGTATTCTGTGTACTTCGTGCCTTTGTCGCGTTTATGCACTAAATTTACTCAATTTATGTTCAGGCATCCTAAAGAGACATGCCGGAAATATATTCTCTAATTTCGAGTGGTGCCTAGTAGGTACATGACTGAAATCAAACTTCTACCGAAAGTTAAATTTACAAAACCAGGAGTTTTATTGGGTTCTTGACAGATGCAGATGTGGCATGTACTTTTCTGTCTATAAAATACACATTTTAGTATCTGTTGGCTTCAAGAAGTTCTTAAATAGTTTTCTTATGCACGAAGTTTAAAATTTAGTTTGTGAAAATAGGTACGCAGCATACACTACAACATCACTATCCTGTTATGTCCGGTCGGTCTGGTTGCTGGGTTCTCTGAACTTCTGTTACTCCCTGAAGTTTAAGTTGAATACATATTCAAGTAAACTTATATAAAATAAATAACATTTTCAATGTTAAATCAAAATAAATACTGTCAGTGGTACCTGGCGGTTAAATTCGGTACCTATGGCTTGAATTATACGAAGTCGGTAGTTTACAGATAACGTATGTCGGGCTGGGTGCACACGACTCGTCAATGAAACAGCAAAATCTCAACTACAATGTCGGCCACAGTATTTAGTACATCTAGTAATTCGTCATTAATAAATGATGTTGTCGGTGTATGTTACGCAGTCTTGTGCTTTGCGAACTTTTCCTAATAAGTGTTCGAAGAAAGGAAAGTGTCTTGCGATTTGCGCAGTTCTCTTCTATATTGGTGATATTGTTTGTTCGCGGGCATGACGAAATCATATCCGAAACAACTTTGCAACTGATTTATCTCTAACGAGTCAGGTATTGGCTGCCATCAGCTTAGGCCCCCATTTAGTTATACTGATCTGCTATATCAGGTGTAATTAAATACCGATTTACGTATTATCAGAAGGTCTCTTCACTACGAGCTCCGGACCAATTCCAATTCAGTACTAGAATATGTATAACTCTGGGTATTACGGCGCTTTAGCCGGCAAATATCAAGTATTTAATAATTACATCAGCGCCGGCGGTACACGATCAGCGTTTAATCTCATAAACGAGGATCGCCTTCGGTGTCGCCCCAAGAGACAGTGCTCTAGTAAGAATGGTATGCTAGATGCTTTCCAGCTCAGAGGTTGGTCAACTGAGTATCCTATGTCCTATGACGCAATAAACAAATCAATACTTTGATGTAATTCGTTGATATGGTATCAAACTTTTTGTAGCTTAGCTTCGAAATTTAACTTATATAAATTTTATCTACAATTCGTTCGATAGATATACTTTTAGGCTTCGCGTACACCTCGTGTGTAGCTCCTAACATGTAGGTGGGCAACCCAAAAGACTGCTGGGGCTAAAAACACCTAGACAGAGATAATGCAGTGCGCATGCATTTCATACATTGGCTTAAACATATTTAGAATTTAGTGCGGCAGTCAAATGAAGATTTTTGGCTTAACCCAGTTTTTACTAACTTATTAAGTGTTCTTAGTGTTCTTTATTGTTGATAGTTCATGTTTGATCCGATCTCATAACTCAAATTGCGGTTACCACATCCGTGAAATAATAAGTACAATACCAAGTATAACAGTGCCTGCGCGCTAAAAACTAGAAAAATTACAAAAATAATTTTTACTACTTACATTTCAGAGAAATTGAATCTAGCAGCAAGAACCTTACGAGGCATGTGACATCCTAATCGGAAGAGAGGAAAAGGCAGATCGGTGGAACGAATATTTGGGAATCTTGCATGCGGGACAAGAACTAGCAGATATATTAGAAAAGGAAGCCAATTTAGAGGGGGACAACCTGGGCTGTCCTGTCATGAGGGAAGAATTTGAGCTAACATTAGAAAATTTAAATAACAATAAATCGCCAGGAGTGGACAGACTGAAGGCAGAAATTTTAAAGTGTGCAGGTCAAGAGGTAAGAGAGCGTCTATTTAAATTAGTTAGCCGCATATATGAGACAGGTGGGATTCCAGAAGATTATTTAAAAGGAACATCATAGTCGCTAGGTCAAAAAGGAAAGTAGCGGGTAAGTGTGAAAATTTTAGAATGAACAGTTTAGCTTCTCACGCGTCAAACATTTTAACTAGAATTGTGCAAATAAGGATTGAGAAAAGGGCGGAAGAAATATTTGGAGCAGATCAGTTCATATTTAGACGAAGTATTAGAACTGGGCGAGGCCATTTTAGTTTTACGAGTAATTATAGAAAAAACGAGAGAAATGGGAAAGAGCGCCTATATAGGATTTGCAGATTTAGAAAAACCTTCGACAACGTAAAATGGGGGAAGATGTTCGAAGTGCTCGGATAGATAGGGATGAAATATAGGGATAGAATAATAAAACACATTCTCTACAAAGATCAAACGGCTGTTATAGAATTTGAGCAGGGACGAAGATAAGTAGATATCCCGAAGGGAGTGAGACAGAAGTGCGCGTTGCCACCTCTAATTTTCAACTTATATATCGACGATGCGATTAATATTGTTAAGGGCAGAACAGCCTTAGGAATATTTAATGTACAGGACCAAACTCTTAACATGCTCAGATTCGCGAATACTATAGCAGTGTTAGTATCCACCAAAGAAGAATTAGGGATAACTATGAGCGAAATGGAAGCAGTTTTGATAGAGGGCTACGGCATGAAGTCAACAAAAAGAAAATCAAGATTTTGGTATGTAGAAGGCGTGGAAATAGAACTAAAACTAAACTACAAATAGGAAATTAGAAGATAGAGGAAATCGGGGATTTTTGCTACTTAGGAAGTCAAATAACTCGCGACGGTAGGAGCTCCAGAAATATAAAACAAAGAATAGCGCAGGGCTGAGTTGCATTTAACAAAAAGAAACAACCATTATGCTCGAGAATGGTAAATGTAAAAACTCGGAAGAGGCTCTTAAAACGTATGTATGGAGTACTGCATTGAACGGGTGCAAAACTTGGGATAAGAGAAGCGAATCGCAAAAATTGGAAGCGTTTGAAATGTGGTTCTACAAATAACTCACGATGGTAGGACCACTATAGAGATATAAAACAAAGAATAGCGCACGGCCGAGTTGCGTTTAACAAACAGAAACAACTCTTACGCTCTGGAACGTTTAATGTAGAAACTCGTAAGGGACTCTTAAAGACGTACGTATGGAGTATGGCATTGTACGAGTGCGAAACTTGGACAATAGGGGAAGCGGGTCAAAAAAGCATAGAAGCGTTTGAAATGTGGTGCTACAGATGCAGGATGAAGATACCGTGGATAGATAAGGTTACCAATAGGGAGGTATTAGAAAGAGTTGGGGAAAACCAAAAGGTATGGAAGACAATATTTGACAAAAACAAGACTCACACAGAAAATCCATTACATTCATAACCTTTCTTTGTCACACACTAACTTACCAACTACACCAGTGTCGATAAAATAATAATGACAGCACAAGAAATCCAACTTTACATTTAAAATTAACCACTAGAGCTACAAAATTTTAGCAACTATAAGTAAACGCTCCCCATCTGTCTATCCATCGGTAAACATAATTTTAGGGAGAGTTGTTCTTACCTGTTAAACAAATGTAAATATCTCGGCTATTCATTCTAATGTTGAATCTATTATATCATTCCCACCAACTGTAGCAAAGATGGATAACTGTGATCTGAATAAACGAATATTCTACACCGCAAAATAATGAACGAAAAGCACTATAAGAGCTAAGGAAACAAGGAAAACCAGCAGTGACGGTAATGGCACAATTTAGAAGACAAGACAAAGGAAATTTATGAAAACGCCCCTGAAATGAACTAAACTTCTCATAATAACCACGAGACTGCTTCCCATTTAGCGAAAATCCCAACATCTCTTTTCTGAAACCAAGAAGGCTTACTTCCTTGTTGCAATTTATTTATGATAGATAGGCTTTAATTTTCTTGAAACAAGAGTTTAACGATATTGTCTAACCTAATCAGCACTTTTTCATTAATTTATGGCATTTAAAGTTTTAATAATGGTGCAAGTTTATGGAGAAAAGTCCTAGTTGTAAACTCATTTTTGAAATTTATTGGTTGCGGGCGATACACCAATTTCACACTAACTTTTAAAGAGTGAATAAAGAAAAATACACCCGACATTTACAACTGTGCTATTCTGCTTCATTTATTAATTTTTAGATCGGTCACCGAGTTTTATTTGTTTGGGTTCCTCCATATAACGTCGTTTGGGATTATATACTGTATTTTTTCTGGCTTATCTATCGGGGCAATTTACTTGTAGTCATATGTTTGAAGTAAACATAATTGCAAATCTTTTCAACTTTTTTCTAGAATACTTGTATAACACTGTTGAGAAATATATTTATGAAACTCTCTCTAGCGTCTTCTCAGTGTGCATCTCTTCCACTACTTCTAGTCAATTTTTTATCTAAGCGAAATTGTACTAAAAGCTGCATTCACTTGCATCCCAGGGGCTTAAATTCGTACGTGGGTATATACGTGTGGATATACTATACTTGGGCCGCCCAACAGACGAGACGGAGTGATCACCCTGCAAGCATGAGCTCTAGAGGGGACCACTATCAATTTAGGACGACAGAACCGCAGTGATGCGAAGTCGCATCACTCCAATTCGGTCGTCATAAATTAATATTGGCCCCGCTAGAGCACGTTCTTGCAGGGTGATCACTCCGTCTGTTGGGCGGCCCAAGTATATCAACGTGATCACGACCATCTTAAGAAAAGATTAGTTAACTAGAAATAATAATGATACACAAAAATGTAGGAAGCTGGCACATTTATCACGTCTGTTACGCATTCTTTTCGTCACTGTGAGAAATCAGAAGAAAATTATTCTTCGGACATCGAGATTTCAGTAATGTGACTATTAAATGTCTGGCTTCAACAGCTCCCGGAGTTGAGTTAATACAGAGTATCCGCGGATGAAGCATTCTTTAAAAGGATGTTGAACAACCACCTTGTAGATTATTTCGGAATTCTGACTATGGCTGAGGACTTCTCGAAATAAGCAAAACTTTTTATGAGAAATGGCATGTCTCTGAAAATGTGAAATAAAAAGGTTTGCAAGTATAGTTAGGTTCGTACGGGGCAACAGTGTATATCAAATTGCCCAAATTTTGTAATTAACATTTACAATACGTAAGTTTCATTAGACTTTATTTTAGTGTCTGTTTGCACTTTCCAGTACAATTCACAAAATTCGTTTGGTATATTTGTCAATAAGTCATTTTTATAGCATAAGTGCAGTAAAGTATGTCATTATAACAATCAAATTAATGTTGTAAAGTCTGACATTATGTGCTGATAGTAGATACAAGTATAAAATACCTGTAAGCATAATGCCTAAGTGATTTATTGGTTGGTTCGTCGTCGTATTTTGCTATAATAATAATAATAATTTTCAAATTTCAAGTCATTCATCTCGGAAACTATGAATTCCAAGGTCATAGTTCTACAAATTGTCGTTTTTAGAATTGCACCCTTTATCTCAATGTGGCAAAAGTTGGAGATTGTCAGTAGTAATAAATAATAATAGTGAGAAAAAAACTTGTGTGTGTCAGCTCCGACGCACGACTGGAGTTTACTCCTTACGAACGATTATTTTAACTTCAATCACTTGATAAATAATGTTCTAGTAAGTCCATTTCCAGTTTAATTAAAAATTATAAAACGTTTAATTATGCATCTTTACTGATAGAAATCAATCGCCGTTTATTCACAATAAAGATAAAAGTAAAAAAAGAAAACTAACCACCATTGAATTTGAACCTCCGTACGCCGGATTCAATATCGGCGGCGTGCGATTATGAACTCACTAATCCATTGCGACATAGCTGTCGTCTTCTTTACACTTGTATCTAAACTAGGTTGATTCCCACGCGCATGGGCGTCGCCTCCAAAATTTCTAAGGGGGGGGCAAAGCAAAATTTTCTTAGCATATAATTGATTGATTTTCATTCTGGTAATATAGTACTTACCGTACTTCATTATGTACCAAAAGTCAGGGACGTGGGGGGGGGGGGGGCGGAAGCCCTCCCTGCCCCGACCCCCCCCCCTTGTCGACCCCCATGCCCACGCGATATATTTTTGGAAATATTTTTGATATTTTTTGTTAAACTTTGAAAAATATTGCACTAAAACGTTCTCTGTTGCACATTCGAGGCATAACATCTTCAAAAAGTACGTACAATTCAATTCAAATTCAATTCGAATAATTCAATTCAATTCAAATAATTCAATTCAATTCAGGCAATTCAATTCAATTCAGCCAATTCAATTTAATTTAAAAATAATTCCATCCAATTCAAATAATTTAATTAAATTCGACCAATTTAATTCAATTCAATTCAATTCATGGAGAATTTAATCAAATTCAACCCAATTTAAATAAGTAATTCAATCCAACTAAAATTTTGTAGGAATATTGTTCAGATATTTACGCCCTTCGACGAGCACGGGGGACGAGAATTTAGTTATTACATGACCTGGGATTTCGTAATACAATAATTCATTTCGACAGAATTATTTTTAATTCGGCCAATTCGGCCAATTCAATTCAAAATTCAGCCAATTCAATTCAATTCAAAAATAATTCAATATAATTCAATCCAATTAAAGTAATTCAATTCAATTCGAAAAATTCAGTTCAATTCATTTCACTTCAGCCAATTCATTTCCAATTCAGCCAATTCAATTCCAATTCAGCCAATTCAATTCCAATTCATAGAGAGTGTACATAACAATTCAAAAGTTGTTATCCCCCCGTGCACATTTTACGTGTTCTGATACTCGGAATATCCTTAAAACACTCTGGGGACATAGAAATCGCAATTTTCAAATTTCTCATGTTAAACAGGATGCTTCAGGATTCCCAGTACAGGGTACATACGGTAAACAATTAATCAAACATACATACACTAAATAAAAGCCATAGCTGTTCGTATGTTCAATTTATGTAATTCGTTAACATGAATTATACGCTTACCAATTAACCGCAACCATGTGTTTTTCGGATTCTTCTTCATTATCACTGGAATAGGTTTTTTTTCATATCTGTCAGTATTTTTTTAACTTCAATCGCTTGATAATTTTGTTTATTGTACAGAAATATACGTATCCATAGATACACACATAATTTCAATGTGAAAGGTGCATTTATAATATGCACTATAAAATTTTCACTGTTTACGTAATTTCCTGAGATTTGTACTTATATTGCAGTTACATTTAAGCGCATACGAGCAAACAATTTATGCATTTGCATACAATTCACAGCTCTAGTAATAATAGTGAGAAAAAAACTTGTGTGTGTCAGATCCGACGCACGACTGGAGTTTACTCCTTACGAACGATTATTTTAACTTCAATCACTTGATAAATAATTTTCTAGTAAGTCCATTTCCAGTTTAATTAAAAATTATAAAACGTTTAATTATGCATCTTTACTGATAGAAATCAATCGCCGTTTATTCAAAATAAAGATAAAAGTAAAAAAGAAAACTAACCACCGTTGAATTTGAACCTCCGTACGCCGGATTCAATGTCGGCGGCGTGCGATTGAACTCACTAATCCATTGCGACATAGCTGTCGTCTTCTTTACACTTGTATCTAAACGAGGTTGATTCCCACGCGCATGGGCGTCGCCTCCAAAATTTCCAGGGAGGGGGGGGGCGAAGCAAAATTTACTTAGCATATAATTGATTGATTTTCATTCTAGTAATATAGTACTTACCATATTTCATTATGTACCAAAAGCCAGGGGCGGGGATTCCCGGTACAAACGGTAAACAATTAATCAAACATACATACACTAAATAAAAGACATAGCTGTTCGTATGTTCAATTTATATAATTCGTTAACATGAATTATACGCTTACCAATTAACCGCAACCATGTGTTTTCCGGATTCTTCTTCATTATCACTGGAATAGGTTTTTTCCATATCTGTCAGTATTTTTTTAACTTCAATTACTTGATAATTTTGTTTATTGTACAGAAATATACGTATCCATAGATACGCACATAATTTCAATGTGAAAGGTGCGTTGCGCAGAGGAACGTAACGCCTCACTTTTAGTTAACGCTGTTAACGCGAAATGTAACTCTTGATTTTAGTACTCATAAAATTTTCGTACCGCGGGCTATAACTGAAAATCGATTCTTAAGGAGTAAACTCCAATAACTTGAAAACAATTCAACACAGTTTATCAAAAACTCGTTACCAGGCAATAGTCACGGCAAAAACTACATTTCTGAGAGGCTGCAGGCACTATTATCGGGAATAATCCCAAGGCCTTATTCTCACTAATAGTAATAACGTGATTGGCTGAAACGAAAAATGTTAAACATTTAATCGGTTCTAGAAAACACGAAAAAATAATCACTTAAAAATTGTCAATGATGTTAAAGCTGATTCAAGTATGATGGAATAAATTGATACTATACATAATATGTCAAAATTTGCGCAATATAAAACAACAATCATAGAATTTTTCTACAGACTTTCAGTAAAATTCATATATTTCCAAGTTTCCATAAACAGCATTATGTAAACCTAAAAAATTCTTCGATTATTTGAAAAAGCGTCAATACTTCCGTTTGAATTCAAAAAAATGTGCTCTCAGCAAACGCTTTCTATACTGCACAATTATTCTGCAACTAGAAATGGATTTACTTATGCGAGACTGTCAGTTTTGTAAAATATAGAAACAAAATCAAATTGTTTAAAAATAATGTCGTTTTCATCGAAATCATATAATCAAGTACGGGGAATTCCCTAGTTTTTCCTGCCATTCATTATAGAGGACGTTGACTACGACATGGCCAACTTTTCATTAGCGTTTTATACGATTATGCAATGGTTCTTTTGATTTTTATTTTGCTTTTTGCTTTTTGCCTCATGCTTTTTCATTAATTCAAAACCACCACAGGCATCAAGTTGTACATTACTATGTTAGAGTATTTTCATTTTTATTTTAAGGGTGTGAGTTTGACGATAAGAAGTGTGTGTGTAAATTGGTGTGGCGTCACTCAGTCGGCCGTAAAGTTCTAAGTGTGACAGGTTGAAGATGACAAATAAATAGTGGATGCAAAAATTATGAGGCTATCAGATGGGTACCAGATGGCGAGATTGAAAGATAAGTAAGAGTGTTTGCAGATAAAGGAATGGATCTGATTGCATAAGTGTGTATGTGTGATAATGAGATGTTTAGAGCTGATTGGCGGTATGTTTGGGAAAGGAAGGATGTTTGGTAGTTTTTAAGATAGTTTTAGCTTAGTCAGTAAGCAGCACCCCGAAGTGTAACACTGAATTTCTATCATTTAATACTTTTTAACCAGAAATATACGTTCGATATTTCTTGGGCGTCCTGACAACAAAAAAACAAATAACAATATAACAACTATTTCATCGACATCATTATTTCTCTTGTGCGTAAATGCAAGTTTATCAGACATAGCGTAGGTAACATTCGTCAGCCAGGCAGTTTTGGTTTGCCATTACCCATTAGTGCTCATTATCTTTGTATGTATTACATTAATTCCACATGCAAACACTTGCTTAAGCGCATTATGTCCTTTAATACCCAACGGGTTAATACCTTGAAACACGGGGTTTTACAAATGAATTCGTGTTCGAACAATAAATTCCTCTCTGATGGGAGATAATTCTTGAACGCAGACAAAATAAAAGCAGAATTATAAAGAGAAAATGCATTTTTCAAAGGAATCTATTAGTAATTAAATCACAAAAAATAGTGAGTACAGGTGACCCAAATTTGGTGCAAGTATGGTGTATCTTAGTAAATATTAGTGATAGAAAAAACTGATAAAGCCCTTGCGATCTCTTTTTTTACGTTCAAGTCATTGGTGCAGAGAAACTTTCGAAATTGTGTTTCATTTCCGATCTATGGACGAATATTGAGTTTTTGACATTTCGAGGAATGCTTGTATCTCGCTTATTATAAGAGATGGTGAAATGCAATGTAGACATTCTTAGGCCCGGTTTTTCAAAGAATCCAACACCGCGTTAAGTCTGACACCCGCTTTGTTGCTATGATACCGGCTTTCTGATTGGTTGTATCATAGCAACGAAGCCGGTGTCAGACTTAACGCGGTGTTGGATTCTTTGAAAAACCGGGTCTTAGTGTACTTTTTGAGTAAAATTCAGTGGCGTAGTAATATTTTTAATGACAAGATGGGTTTATGAACTGCGTGCCAAACTTGTGTAATTTTAAACGGTGGTCATATTTGATTTTCACACAGTTGAATGGAGGATTTTTTTCTGATTTCAGAAATATATAGTTTAATATTAATATTAATTTAATATCGAATTGCCTGTTTCATTAATTGATGCGGATAATTATTATGTCTGTAGAAAACATAAGGTGGCTATGATGATACAAACTGACACAACATTTGACATTTCAACAATTATTGTTAGTGCTATTGTTGTGGATCAATAACAGAAAATGGAATTTTCTTATTTGGAGAAATATACCTAATATGAGAGAGTGTTATATTCTAAGCAATAAACATGCCAACACAGCTGCCGATTTATATTTTGAACGCTATCCCGAGCGTCATACCTCATCCATCCATATTCAGAAGACTTGAGAACAATTTAATTAATTTTGGGTCTTTCAAACAACATAGATCCAAAAACTACAATAAAGTTGGACCCGAAGTGGATACAATTTAGGTAGTAGGACTTGTGACAGCTGAAAATACCTTATTGATCAGAAAAAATATTGAGAATCATTGGGGAGTATCACGCAGCAGGGTGTTAGGAATTTTAAAGAAGAATACACTTAAATCGTACCTGAGCAAAAAAACTCAATGAAGAATATGAGCGGCGATTGACCTTCTGTAATTATTGGTACCTCCAAAAAATAGGCGAAAACAGAAATTTCGTTTCTAAAATCATTTGGACGGACGAGGCTTACATTTGCAGCAACGGAATTTACAACTGACAAAATAACCGTGGTTGGGTCCAACTCTAATGCAGCAAGGTCATTTTGATTTTAGTGTGTGGTGTGCTATATTAGACGATCGCATTCTTTGTTATCGTATTTTCGACGGGATGCCTATTAGCTTCTGTCCGATATGCTACGATTTTAGAAGACAATATTGAAAATGCGATGGGTCCTAGGGAAAGACAGGAGCTGTTTTCCAACAAGATGGGGCCCCTCCACCTAAGTACTCGGCGAATTCCAGAATTTTTAAATTTAAATTTCGATGATCAGTGGCTGGGCACAAACGGTCCGATCAGGTGGCCTCCAAGATCCCTGGATTTAACACAATTGGACTTCTTCATTTGGGGTTTTATTAAAAACGAAATTTATAAAACAATGAGCAACACTGTAGAATTTGAGATGGCCATAAGGAATTCCAGAAATTATTGATGGTTTGAACCGTTACTTGATGGAAATTTACGATTATCATATAATGAACGCGGTCAGAGGTTTGAGTAGAGGATACCGGCACACCGGCAGCGCATAACGAACAATGGATATCAATTTGAACACTTAATGTGAAATGTGTGTTTGAGTTTTCCATGATCTTGTTCCATTTTATTGTAATTTTTGGGTCTATGCTGCTTGACGATAGAAAATTAATGAAAATGTTCTCAAATCTTCTCAATATTTGTGGGTGAGGTAGACGACGCTCCAGATACAATTCAAAATATAAATCTCCAACTGAATTGGCATGTTTACCGTTTAGAGTGAAATTATAGTATAATTTTGTATGTCTATTTGTCATAAAAACTTGATACATGCATAATTTAATTCGATCGTTATAAATAAATATTTATGTTAGAAGTTTTTCAATATTGCATATTTCGAATGTGCATGGAAAACCGTAGACCACTGGTTTCGTCCTTTTGGGACTCATCAGTACGGTGCTTTGTCCTACACACTCGAACCATGCAATATTGCTTGCTGTGTATATACTTACACGCTTGGTGTAAATATTAGCAAGAGGGCAAAGCACCGTACCTACTGATGAGTCCCAAAAGGACGAAACCAGTGGTCTACGGTTTTCCATGCACATTCGAAACATGCAATATTGAAAAACTTCTAACATACTTACTACTCCTGCTAGTTGAGCACGAAAGTACGTAGAGATCTAAGGATGTTCCAAGCCCAACGATATGTTTAGGGTAGCATCCCGTAATAGATCTCGTAGTACACAAAATCTGGATTTAGTTCTATATTTCAATGCCTGACGGGGTATTTTCCCGGGGAGTAGTTGTTCGAACGTTCCAGTGCCACTCAATAAATATTTATGGCAATTTAAAAAATAGTGACGATTTGGATAATTATTTTATCTGTCGAAAACCTAAGATGGCTATGACTGTGAAACTAGCTTATTATAATAAGTTTTGTTTTTAAAACAGAAAATTCGTCATTCCTCTATTTAACGAAATGAAAATCAAATATGGTCGCCATTTCCGAAACCCTTTATTCTATAATAAATTTGACTATTCCAACGTAATTTACTCAAAAAAGTGCATGAAGAATGCCTACATTGCATTCCACCATTTCTTATAATAAGCGAGATACCTACAAGCATTCCTCGAAATGTCAAAAAACTCAATTTTCGTACATATCTCGGAAATGAAAAACAATTTCAAAAGTTTCTCTGCACCATTGACTTAAACGTAAAAAAAGAGATCGCAAGTGCTTTATCAGTTTTTCTCTCTCACTAATATTTACCAAGATACGCCATACTTACACCAAATTTGGGTCACCCTGAGCATACCTTTTCAGCAAACTGTAAGAGTAAAGCGAAATGTTTTATTTTCAGTTTATGTTCTCTCAGATAAGTCACTGAGACTTCAAATTCGAGCTTCCCTCATTCTAAAGAATTAGTAGTTCGTATACATTTTGGAGGTGAGCTATATGGGCTTATATTAGCTATAACCTATAAAGCCCCTGTTTTAGTACAATCAAATAAGTAATCCGCACCTTGGCCTTGGTCTTTGAACTTTTAAAGTATATCTGTTCCCATTTTATAAAGGAACGGTTCTTATTTTGAAATCGTTGAAGAATTCACTCCTAATATAATTTAAGCGGCTGCGAAAAAGTCTGCCTTTATCTGTATACATTATAATAATAAAGGGGCAGTTATTCATTCCTCTATCTCAGAACATAAATGCCACGAAAATATCCCACTAACTTCTGAACCAAAAATAAACTTTTCTCTAGATTAGAACGAATTAACAGAGGGAAACTCTTTTATTATCTCAAATATCATTATTTGGTAGTTTGAGACAAGCGAAATTTAATACAGCATATAATGTGGAAGAGAAACACTGACAAACAAGATATTATTTATTTATCGTTCACAAGACAAAGTTATAAATTCCCCAGGGGAATCATACTGGGTCCGTTGCAGTCAGAGAGTCCAGTAATATTTCAGTCCCTTTTGACAGTTTCACGACTCTGCCCTCTCCCATAACTTCATACTGGATTTAAAGTCTGTTTACATTTCTGAAATGAAACTGTTTGCTGCTACTAACGTTCGATTTCCTATAAAATCCAGCTTCAGTTCGATGACTCTGATCCACCGAGAAATGGTATCTCTTATATTATTTACTTTCATCGAATTAACGAAATTGCAATCCTGCAACTGGGGCCATTGTCAACTTAGCTGCGGAAAATAATCATTCTATAAAGATCTTCCAACCGAGATTTTCCAGACAGAAACTGCAATGTTTTTATTGTGCATTTGAACAAAGAAGAAGATAAGCAGCACAGCTATATGCATGGCTCCCTCGAAGTAAATTTGTATAAAAATAATTATTATAAACTGAGACCTCTTTGCTGGGAAACAATATGACAAATAAAGAAAAGACATAAATAAAAATTATGAAACGTGCACTATCAAAGATAGCGCGTAAATCAACCGAAGAGTTAGCAACAATGGTTAAGACAACCACAGAAAAATGCAAACCCCCAGAAGCAGTGATGAAAACAAAAAGACATAAAGTAGACAAATGCAAAAATTTCGTAGAATGGACTAAACTCGGCAAACCAGAGAGAAAGGAAACGCAAAAAGAACCCAACAAGGTAATATGAAAGAATTACGAAAACTGAAGGGAGATAGTCAAAACAAGAGATGGAAATGACAATATGCGAATGCAGAAAATAAATAATTAAAAAGACGAAATGTGCTAGACATACTTATTATAAGTGAAGTTCAGTTCAATAAATTACAGACTAACGAAGTGAAACGGAATATTGTAAACGTTAACTCTGAAGAAATACTAGAAATAACAACCAAAGAAATCAGGAAAATGCTAAAGGCTATATAGGAACTAATAAAACGGCAGGACCTACTGGCACGCTTTGGGAAACGCAAGAAAGAGAGGGCCTTTGGAAAGAGTAGTAGCATCCTAAAGGAAGAACTAAAAAGCCTCTTCAATAAATGTTTAAAAACTCTGAAATTCCGCATATTTTTTTAAATAAAACAGAAGCTCCTTCATACGAAAGTAGATAAATTAAACTCCTGTCAGACATATTCTATTGCCGATTCGATACGGTATTGTTGATATATAGTTTTTACCGATGGTCAGATTGAACTTACAACGTTGCTAGTCTCTTTTTATTCTCGGACGCCACTTGTACCATGACATATCTTAATCCTCGGCGGTGCCTCTGGATTCGAGCCCTTAAATATACAACTGTATCCCTCGGTATCACGTATTGGGACACACTGTATATTTACGGGGATCTGGTCGTTCGCGTATGAACGAATTCTTTCGTTGTATATGGATACTCTGGTCGGTATGAGACTTATTCGTCGAGAAAACCTTAGCTTTCAGTCGCAGAAGGGTGGGTTCTTTTACTATTGCTAAACGACGGTTAAAATAACAACACATAAACAAAATTATAACGGGATTCTAATAAGTTAGCTATGTACAAGGTATGCAAAAATTAATAAGCAGTATTTACAAGAAAATCGGTATTTACATGAAATTAAATATTGGTTCTCACGGTGTATCTTGATTTTACACGCCACGGGCTCGTCCTATGATCAGACTGAATTATTATCGGTTTCGTGGACTTTACGTGGCCGCACCGAGATGCACTCCTTAGCTGGGTTTCGGTAGGTAATTTTCGTGGTAGCACCAGAGTACAATCTCCTTTCGTACGCCACCGGGTTATATGTATCGGGGAAATAAACAGTATTACAGCTGGATTGTACCAAAGGCCCCCGGTTCGGTCAGGTGTGATCGATTTCCGCCGGTATATCGTCTCATTAATTGACTTATGTCACACGAGATTGCCAAATCGATCCAACCCACACCAACAGACACCCTTAGCTCCGGCTGCATTTACTCCCTCGCTATGCAAAACTGGATCTAGTCCACTTGTAACTAGGTAGTGTTTGATAGTTAATATTTCCACAATAATAACAATCATACACCGGGCACTTACTCAAATTTATTATTTATTGAATATCAATTAATCACACGGCGAACTTAGGCAAGTCCAATCAAGTACTTCTGTTTCGGATCGGGGCGACCAGCATCATCTCGGATGCTGGGAGTACTGGTCCTGGCTGATGGCCGGACGACCAGGTACTAACTTTCTTCTCGGGATCCACCACTTTTATAAGCGCCGAAGGTTGCTGGCTTCGACGGTTCGCTTCGTGATTTCTAGTGGGAGGAGTAGTGCCGGATAAAAATACATGACGTCACATTGGTGCCGGGTGCAACTAACATTTTCAATACCTTCCATCTTGCTTGTCTACCGCCTCGTACAGCGCGCGCTTGCTTCTCCCACTTGGGTCGACGAATATAGATGACGTACCTATCTTCCAGATCACGGCGTGACGTCAGAATGTCCAACGTAAACGCTAATCAATTCTTGATTGCTTCAAGTGTTTACTTTTGCAACGTTACACACTTGAGGACATTAAACTTGCCCAGAACCGGCATATAGTTTTATAAGAGCTTATTGAGCTGACAGAGGCTTGGCATATACAATGCGCTGCAAAAGTATGGAACAAATTCAATGAAATTGAAACCAATGCAATTTGGAAAAAATCCTCGGACACGACGATTTTGTTTGTTTTTTGCGCATAATTTCATGTATCGCACTTTGAATTTGCACCGGCCACGTGACCGCTTTGAGGTCATCGGCATTTTTTTAAATAGCACCCCCCCCCCCCACTTTTTTGGCAGAATCTTGTAGCGCTTATCATCCTGATTACAACGACATACCACATTCATATTTTTTCTTGAACATATTGGTAGAAAAAATTAAAAATTAGATTAAATGTCGAAATTTTATAAAAAGCCTTCTTACATAAAAACAAAATCGAATCAAAAAATGTCATTCCAGGAATACAGGAAATGTAATAAACAATAACAAAAGAGACAATTAGACATTACAATAAATGTTCAATATGTTGGCCATTTGCTACCTGGCAGTATGCAAGGCGTGCGACAAACTCCTGTTGCACATTTTCAAAAACGTCAGGTGAAATTTGTCTCATTTCATTTCTTATTTGACATTTAATTTCAAGTGTCAACTAAAATAAAAAATAATAAAACTTGATTGTCGTTGTTTCACAAATTTCGACATTTAATCTAATTTTTAATTTTTTCTACCAAAGTGTTTAAGAAAAAATATGAATGTGGTATGTCGTTGTAATCAGGATGATAAGCGCTACAAGATTCTGCCAAAAAAATGGGGGGTGCTATTTAAAAAAAAATGCCGATGACGTCACAGCGGTCACGTGGCCGGTGCAAATTCAAAGTGCGATACATGAAATTTTGCGCAAAAAACAAACAAAATCGACGTGTCCGAGGATTTTTTCCAAATTGCATTGGTTTCAATTGTATTGAATTTGTTCCATACTTTTGCAGCGCATTGTATACAGCTTTCCGAAAGGTTGTTCCAGAGTTATTCAATTTCCGGTTTCAAACCCATTTAAATATCCTCAAGTTCAATAACCGGTAAAAACTAGTTCGGGTTCTGGCTCTGAGGACAGAAACCGCGTTATGGGTCTACCATTGTGTATTAGACTGAGTACACGAAACATTTGACTCAGGCAGTGACTAATGTCATGAAACAAGGTTCCCAAATAAAAAGGAAATGGGCAAGTCACGTCGCATGAACCAAACGATACTTGAAAGTAGGCTAAGATTGGGACGCAGCATCAGTCAATCAATCATTAGATGGAAAGATGAGATCAAAAAATCAATGGAGTACACTAAATGAGAGAAGAGCCTACATGCAGCTAGCAGACTATAATGGACAAATCGTGATACAAATTAAGGGGACAACCCGTCACCTCCACCAAAAATGAAATGCGTGGAATAGTACTTAGTAATTCTCATTTGATCAATAAGCAACATTTCTTGTGCATTTGGGCTGTTATTAAGTTACGTATAAATGATCGAACTAATGGCAATAGAAGTGTGTAGATTACGTCCACAGACAGAGAAATGTGGTACAGCGAAAGTACAGCAATTACATTGGTACGAATTATATGATTGTAAATTGCTATTTTCTTACCCCACATAAAAACCACAATGTAAAACATCAATATATTTTGTTAGTCAACGCATTCTCCAATAATGTATCGCATTATTAGGCCTATATACTTCTTAACAAAAGTGATTTTTCCTGGTCTGCAAAACTAGATCTTGAAAGGTTGCCTCGTCGCTAGAAAAAATTGAAAGATTATATAAAAGTTGGAGAGAGCCGATTTATTACTAGATTAAATGTCTTAGGGCCCGTTGTTAGAACGCGGATCAAAAGGTAACGCGATGCTACATTTAATTCGACTTTCGTTGGTGTGATACAACCAATCACGAATTCAGTACCTTGACAACGAAAGCCGAATTAAATATAGACCTTAAAATTTTTGTTCTCTTGAGCACCACAACAATGCGGTGAGCTGCACAGTACAGTTACTCTTTACAGTTTAAAGAATTAAAAATTTAAGTCTACAAATAGATATGGATGACCCTAAGTCACATTTTAAAAATATCTACTGTTATACAGGTCGAGAACAAATGAGTTCAATAAAGTGTATTAAATGGAGAGCTACATATTTGACTCCAATTATGAATTCTCCATAAAATTCTGGAAAAATTTGCGAATTGAGGATGGAGAAATATCTCTCGAAATGTTAATTATAGGTAAAAAACGTTTGGGAAAAGATTAGGCCCCGATAAAGTAAAATTACCGCGCCGCATTGAACTATCTGTAAATAAGATGTCGCAACCTGCGCACGCACAGGCACCGCACTGACTAAACTAATTGCTATAGATATCCACATTTTGATAACTCGTTTATGACCATTTCTTGCGCTGCCATGAAATGTAATCCATTCAAAATTTTCTTTGACCAGCAGTAATCATTTCATAACTTTTAACCTGCCAGTTTTCTCAGATTTACCTTGCATTGCGTGGGTTGTACAGGGTCATACTCTTCTTCTTGTTCTGCCGGCAATCTTTAGAATTTTAATTTATTTTAGTTATTTTAAAATCTAATTTTATTGTTATGTATTTGATATTTGGAGAAGCCTGAATGCTTGCCATTTAATTCTTGATTGAAATTTAATATTTTTTATTATACTGTAATGGTGATGTTAATCAATATATGTATTATTATCATTATTATTAAAAGTTATTGTGGATATAAAAATTATTATTATTATTATTATTATTCCGTTTTCATACCGTTTAACGACAGTATATGGATACTGGCATTTCCAAATCAGAGTAAGCTCGTAATACTAAACACTTTGTAAGTAACAGAAGCCCTTTTAAATGACGTCGATCAATATCCTAGAAAACAAGAATGACTATAATCATCTTGCTCTAACTGTTGGTTGCCCTTAATAATCGTTTCTGCATAATCAACAAAACTTTTCATCAGGATAGAAATGCAGCAGTACTGTCCACTCATAATTCTGTCATAACATTTAAAATGTGCATATATTTCAAACATTTAACATTTACCTATGTCAACGACGTAACCCGAAAATGTCAGGTCGTGTTCCAGTTCGTATGAAAAACGCACACTTCCACTCGAGTTTATGTAACAGTTTCAGAACATGATATGCGTTACGGAAATTGCTAGCCCTAACTGAGAAAACTAGAAAATGCCTTTATGCATCGCCTTGGAGGAAATAAAAGAAAATACAAGGACAATGGCAACACATATAACGATAAAAGTAAGGGGCTATAAATATCAGCAGAGAAATTTCAATTTCACGTGTAAACACGCCCGTTTCCTTCCTACAAGTTTGTTTGACTTGGGTTCTATTTTGTGAATTTCATATTAGATTCCATTAGGGATTGCATCCCCCGGCGTATGAATGTAAAAGCTCTATGCACACACAAAATACAGTTATAGTTTAGTCTTATCCAGCGATCACATTAGGAATTTTCTACACCCTTGAACTACAAAATATGTGCAGAGAACGATTCCTATAGTCTGTAAAGTGCAATGCTGGTAATAGTATTACTCTTTATAAGAGATTCAAATTATTGATATTGAGTTTATGGACCGTTTCCAACGCTTGCAAGTCCATATAACTAGACTCATCTATACGGTTGTATTTGTAATGAGCTTGATGCTCCGTAAAACAAGTTAAAATAGACCGAATTGATTACGCGATATATTTTTTGTCCCAATATCCGCATGCTGTTTCATAAATTCTGGCTTTATGAAATGTTCTGTTTTATCATAGAACATTTTAAAGATTTTGTAAATTCTTACTTTCGCAAAATTCGTATTCATTTGTATTTTTATAAATATAGTAATTTTGTTATCCCTATTTAAATTGCTGCAATAGCATTTTCAAGTTTCGTTTCCTAATTATTGTATTTACAATCTCTTACTTGATTGTGTTTACTTCCTTACGATATGTATAATATGCAATAATTATAAGTATCACACTCTGTATCAAGATTATGGATACGTTTTGCATTAGCGCACTTCCTTATCAACTCATGATTATGTAGAACTATATTTTCTTTATATAACGAAAACTTCCGTAAATCCTAAAATGAGTTTTATGCTTACTTTGTCAATCGATCAATTTTATATCCGCTGAAAGGGAAAATTGTAGGAATAAATTTTGAACGTGAGGCTGTTGAATTTCTTTACGTGTGAGTGACGGGTTTTCACCCAGGTTTTAAGAGTGTCAATAAAATTCAGCGGTTCTTAATTCAATTATAGTAATCGAATTAGTCATGTTATGCTCATGCTTTTTAATAGCTTCGCAATAAGTATATGCATAGTTCCGCCCTTGGATTCAAAGTACCTAGCATAAATTAATAATAAAGGTATTCATTCAAATTTGCCCTTGAAATTGAAAGAGAAGGACCAGCTTCCATTTTGGGACATTCTGGTAATTAGGAAAGTTGACAAGTTAGACACTGCGGTCAGCACAAAGGAGCCACTTTTGAATTTTTAGTTAACAGACTGTTGTGTTTATCATTATCCGCTAAAAGATACCACAAGCGGGTAAACACAATCAAAGATATAGCGAAATGTAACAGTTTTGATCCAGAAATGGTAAATAGGTTAATAATTAGGAAACGAAAATGTAAAATGCTGTTGCGAAATTCCACCACTTTAAATGGGAATATTCAAATTACTAAATTTATAAAAATAGCATATGTACCGCAGACAACTACCGGTATGAATACGATTTTCGGGAAAGTAGGTTTCAAAATGGTTCGCACTTCTAGCAACAATTTACTTCGGAACTCATTCAAAAAGCGGAAATTTACGATATAGCATGCGGAAATTGCTACAAAAATTATATCGGGCAATCAAGCCTATCTATTTTAATTCGTTTTAAGGAGAATCAAGCTCATTACAAATACGGAAGTACAAGCACAAGTACAAGTACAAAGAGCAGTTATAATATTTGAGCAGATATTAGGAAGGGAGCGAGAAAGGGATGTGCCTTGTTACCTCTAGTTTTCAACTTACGCATGATGAAAATAAAGTGGATAGATATGGTAAGCAATAGGAAGTTATTAGAAATAGTTGGGGAAAAACGAAAAGTACGGAAGACAATAAATAATAGGAGGGATAGGATAATAGGACACCTTCTGAAACAAGAAGGAATAGTTTGCCACATACTAGAGTCGGAGATAGGAATAAAAAGAGACAGGGGTAGGCCCAGATCAGACTACTACTCCCAAATAGTTAGGGATGTAAGATGTTCTAGTTTTAGGGAAATGCGTAGAAAAGGATGGTGGTCCAACCAATCTTCGGACAGAACTTAGTGATAATGATGATATGAGTCCTAAGAAACCCACTGTTTGTTGATTCATTTTATTTGTGGGCCTAGGGTAGCAGGGGGTATTTAAGTAACGTACCTACCTAGTGTAAGTTTTAGTTTTAGTCAAACTTCATACTACTGAGAATGCTGATATTGTCAGCGAAACACATGTCGAGTTTAATTACTATGTCACTGGTTTTGGCGGGTGAGGTTAACTTATAATAAATCATGGTGATTATTACTCGTCGTTAGTTGCTTGATTAGAAACTGGCCTTCAATCCCAGGTTCCTTAGTTCATTTAGAAGCGTTCTACCCATTAAACTACATACTTTGATCAACGTTCATTGAGCGTACTCCCACCCTGGACGTCAAAAACCTAAGTTCGAATTCAATTTGTGTTTATTTTAATGCAGTTCAGGGAACATAGATAATGATGAAAAATTTTCTTGTAGTTTCAGTACGAGACTAATAGATGGCGACGTGCATACTTTGTGATGGAAATTTCCGTAAATGTTACACACAACGCCTTTTTGTAACTTTTGTCGCCAACGCCTTGTCAAAAAGTTCGTACTTCAAAATAACATCTGAGCTTGCGACTTTTATCTATAACTACTTGCTCAATAATGTATTGTAGAATTTTTTAGCTGTTCATCCCTATGACCCATCCTGTGATAATGCCAGAGTTGAAATTTTTCTCCAGTTTTAAACAGAAACGAAAATGGTAGTACATTTCGAGGTTGTCACTACTATTCAGGCTTTTCTTTTCGTTGACTTAATCTTACCTCTGTTCTTGATTTAATGTTTCATTGTTTGATTTTTAGACTCGCTCCGTTCTCTAACCCTAGCCATAAAATTCATGTGGCCATTTACAATCATTCTGCCTTTTACATTTTCAACTCTGAAGGCGTGATAGTAGCAAGAATCTTCTCTTTGAATTCAAAATTTTCTGCTTTGAGTCTTATTTTTAACACCAAAAGAAGCTTATTTTGTTGTTGGTTTGAGACATTGTTTTGAAAAAGTCTACAATAAATAACATAAGTAGGTAGAATGTAAACTTAAAAATTAGAGTTGAGATAAAAGTCAGAACACCTTGATTTAAATATTTCGATAGGGCTCTTCCTGCACTGTATACCAAAATTTTATGTTCAATTATTGTTTTTGACTTATACGTCATCGTAGCAAGTCATACTTTTCAGTGCAAGTTTAGATAGACTGCTTTTTTCTGAAGCTGACTACCTATAGCAGTATTCATTATGAATTTAAGTTCACCCCACAAGCCAAAAGACAGTGACATAGTAATTAAACTCCTGAAGATGCTGACGTTGTCAGCGAAACACGTGTTGCGTTTAATTACGGGGTCATTGTCTTTTGGCTCGATAGAGCCTTAACGAAACCCTTTTGGATGGAGGTAAATTTGGTTAAATTGCTCATTTTTGGTATCAGGAATATGTGACATCGTTATGTACAGACCTTTTAGAGACACCCTGTATGCATATTCAATATATACGCATCTTGCACAAGCTATTGTAAATTAAGTCGGCTCGGGTCCCAACTTCGTAATTATTTTATGAACAGAAAATAATTGGGAATCGGATTTTCGAGTTATTTGCGAGAGATTGTTAGATCGTTAATTGAAGAACATATGCTCTCTTCCGTTGCTTGCGGATTTAGACTACATACCTAGACAGCAATCTTACCTGTTATCCACTTTCTTGTTAAAAGATTGGTTTTACCCAAAAAATCTTAAGAGAACATTTATCTCAAGTTGAAGTTTGCTCAAATTTAGATATGTCAACTTTTCCGCTACTGCCTTCGAGTACCTCAGGGGATTCTAGAAAAGTAAATACTCCCAAAACATTCAAGACACACGTTTTTATAAATTGTCTGTACGTGTTCGGTGTGTATACCATAGAAAAAAATATCAAATGCGTCCCAAGATACGCTTCCCGCTTCCGTTGGAACGCACAAAGGAATAAAACATATACAAAGATTTATAAACGTAGCACTCTGAGAGTATGCCCGGCCGGTATTCTACAACTTTAAATTAAAAACCACTCGAGAAGACCAAAGGGGATCGCTTCTTTCTATGTAAAAGTTTCTTGTTTGTTCTTTATGAAAACGTAGAAAAATTTAATATCTGATATTGTATAAAGATGAATCTCATACAATCGTTTAGGAAAACATATCTTGCCAATGTAGAGAGCAATATTTATAGTTGTTAAGAAAATTCATACAGGTACTTATACATTATTATAATAAAAGGCCGTACTTGTCATTGAATGTGAGAGACGAACTCTAAGTAATCGGTTTATTGTGCTGATATTTTTCAGTTATTGTGTAAAATGTGAAAATTAAAAGTTTTATAGGTAGTTAAAGTTTGTAGTGGAAAGGAAGATTACCTGATAAATATCGAGAGCATCAGAGTGTTTACACCACATTATTCAACGGTATGTGACCGATCAGAAAATTTCAGTTGTACTCGTACATGGGAGAAATATGGTACCTAGGTAGGTACTATAATGAAAACCACTCAATTATATGCCAAGAAAATTTTGCTTCGCCCCACCCTGGAAATTTTGAAGGCGACGCCCATATATTCGTAGCATATCGAGATTGTTCTGACGTAGAAAATCCAAATTAATATTTAATCCAAGCTTGCTCTTGATGTTGTTTCGTTGAGGGGGGAGACATAATCTCTCCGCTCGCTACGTTCGCTCCGCTTGACCAAAACCGGAAATCATGGAACCCCTTTTTTGGTCGTATTCAGTGACTGGCGAGTGTCGAAGACGTCAAGGAAATTGTGATTTTCTTTGAGGATCTTGATTTCCGCCAAAAAAGTGGCATGGCATTCTAAGGTGAGTCCTATCCATTGACACCTCGATCATCACGAAATTAGAATGGAACGTATGTAAAAATGACCCCTTCTTGTAATGAGTAATCGCGCACCCATTCCCAACAATAACTAGAATGGAACGGTAAAGAACGCATGAAAGGCAAAATTCCATACCCTCCACCGGTCAACCGTTTATAAACATTCCACAGCACACAGTTAATAGTTAAAAGAAGTTAGCAAAATATAGAATTATTATGCAAAGAACTGGAACCATTGCGTAAAAAAGTAGTGGATTTTGTTTACTTTTATTCGAACAACTAGATATGAAACCAGTGTGAACGCCGGTACAAGAAGCGCATCATGTGAAATGAACCACGGTAAAACGTGTGACCAATCACGTCAAGCTCATAAAGAAGTGTAGTGGTAACAGAAATAACATGGAAGTCATGGCTGGTCAAGTCCAGTAAATGCCTGGATTAAAATTACATTTCTTATTAATATTACAGGAAGAATTAAGATCGCCCTTATCTAGAGTGACGTGTAATAGTGTGCTTGTGGAATTGGTGTAAGTTTGAAGTTGGTAGGAGTCTTATGTAGAGTGGAGCCAAAGCGAACCATAGCCGAATATTGTAACACTGCAGCGCTATATGAAATATATGAAATAATGCAAAAAGAGCCCGAGAACTCGCAAGAAACCTTCTTTCTATCTCTCTTCTCACTGGAGCGTTACGGCATTTGCTTCATAGGAATACAAGCAGCATCGGCTATATTATATTATACTATATTAGTATGTGTGGAAACATCCACAGAGGTTAAGGAAGATTTGACTGTAGATATTTGCAAAACAAATAACTGTCATTCCACACCTCCAGGAAACTCAATATTAGGACCTAACTTTTAATCACCAGAAAATGTTAACGTATCTCGGGTAAGTTAACTAGTGATCTCATAACCATTTTTGTTAAGATAAACCAATTCTGTAGACTCACATACACCTATCAACAACACTGAGAGAAAATTGCTATGCTACTAAACTCTAATATCTCGCAAGAGTTTACTTTTTTCTCCCACGCCGTTAAAAACACCAACGGAATAGATCCGAATATTCAAATCCACCATATTCCGCTATATTTTTATTATGCCTAGGTTTTCGGATGTTGCTTTTAGTTCAGATTTAAATTAGACCAGAAAATAGTCGATGAACTATTTAGACTGTCAGAACTGGGACTCCATCTAAATTATTTATCAAAAATCTGACTTTCTTGCAAAGTTCGTCGACTCTCTGGGTGACCCATTTTTCGCTTCATCACATATTACCTAAGTGAAACATTATTGGATAAGCTGCCCGTTTTATCCAGATTATAGAGGTAGTATTCCACTGGACAAAGTTCAATTAGAGGGTCCTTAGCTTTCTTTGTATTCCCATTAAGTATGGAAGTTTCTTAGCATTCACGATTTTGTCAAACCACAGAATAGTTCGGGTCCCACAAATGGGACCTCCTCACCTGTCTTTGTTCGGCTGGCAGCTATTTCGTCTCCTTCTGTAACCTGATACCTTCGCACCCACATTAGTCTAAGTTTCATTACCCTTAGTCTCTAGCCAGTTTCTTCAGCGATCATAGACAGTTCAAAATGGTAAGACTTTAAGGTGTTAAATCCTGCTTATCACTTATCAGTCAGTCATAATATATACCTCAGTCCATTTTAAACCCCATTGTCAGGACTTTTTGGCACAGGAGTCAATAACAACTATATCAACATGCGTTATGGTGAGGGTATGTTGTCAAAACCATCAAACCCTCACATTTGGGTTTGTAAATACCTATGACATCTTCCTGATTTGTTTTAGATCCGCCTGTAAACCAGACCAGGAATGTTTTTCCAATGTTTGCCTTGCACCAGTATTACCATTTTGTATGCTGAATCAAAGTCAAAAATGTCGGCATGTTTTCTCTATCAGTACTGCCTTTAATAATTCCGGCATTTGAATATGTCTTCGCTGGTCTCCCGACTTAAAATTTTTGTTCTAAAATACCCTTAAAGCAGCTTAGAGACCGTTCTTGCATACAGTTGATTAAGTGGAAGTAGAACTGACATTACTGTACGATGTGGGTGCAATGCCTGCCGCTCTTGTTATTGACAGACTTGCGAGCCCTTACAGCTTCTATAATCTATAGCCTAGAAAGTAGTTAGAAAATGAGAGCCTCAGATACGAACCCGTTCGGAGCACATAGCGCCATCGAGTTCTCGAGGTGCCATCGACTTCTTCGGCAGTGACCTTGAAAGAGACCAGAGGCTGCTGAAGGAGTCGTTGAGGCATCCGAAGAAGTGTCTTCAGCAGCGGCATCTGCAGCAGCGTCTGGTGTCTTTCAAGGTCATTGCCGAAGAAGTGGGCATGTCTTCAGCAGCGTCTGGTGTCTTTCAAGGTCATTGCTGAAGAAGTGGTGTTCAGCAGCAGCCAGGCGCATGCGCCGGGGCTATTCCTCAGGTCAGTCCACCCAGTTCTTCGGCAATGACCAGAGGCTGCTGAAGGAGTAATGTCTTCAGCCTCTGGTGTCTGGGGGCCTTTGGTTGCGGCTCAGGCGCCTGCCCCGGGGCTCAAAAAGTGCGCGTGTTGCTCATTGTTGCGCAATGGAAGAATGTTCTGGAAATGCTGATGCAATAGTACACAGATGTTGCAGAATTAATGTTTTTTCTCGGAAATTCGAACGTTTGCAATTGTTTACACTAAATAACTATTGTTATCAAAGTTTGAGAAAGAAACAACAGATTCGAAGTCGATAAGAGATGTTATGATTTATTGTTTTTATTATGATGAAATATTAATAGCTAAGAACGTTCTAGAAAAACCTTTCAACTTTGCCGACAGGATATGTATATTTGTTTGGTTTGACTCCCACGTTCTGCATGGTAATAAGTACATGTGCACTTAATATTATGTCGTAAACTCTACAAGATGATCGAGATTATTTTATACCCTGTTGTTTGTATTATTATAATAAAATCATTCTAGAACATAAAAAGTTTGAAGGCCACCGCCAGAAACATAAACACTCGATTGATTGTTGTTTTTGATAACTTCTGCATGTTACCAAAATTTTGCAAGCTCGGCAAAAGCTGCGAGATAAATAGAACGAATATAATTGCGATCACTTCAATAGTTCAGTTGGTTCACACGGAATAGGTGCGGTAAAAGTTAGTTTCCCAATACGGATGTTGTAATTGGCCAAGATGATGTTGGAGATATTTTATTGTACCATTTTATCCACCAAAATTTACCGGAAAATTTAAAAGTAAGTCCATTTGCAGTAATCATTTCTTTTATTGTTCAAGCATTCTGTTAATAAAACTCATTCATAATAAAACTCATTCATAATAATTTCATTATATGTAGTTAAAAAGCTCACGTATCTGTTCCATAATTGTAAACTATTTTCTATCTTTAGAACCAACCCAAAATGATTATGTGCGGAAATGTATCGCACATGGCAACGGAAACCGAAAATGTTTTATTTTCTGGACTATTCATGGAGAAAGAAACCAAGATAATTTTGTTGGAATCGTGCAGTGAACTTGTGGTCATTTGGGTCAATATTGTAAATCGTAAGTAAAGTATTTAGATTTTTTAATATGCAGTGATAGTAGATAAAAAGTGCCGGTTTTGGATTCACAATTTTAGTAGTGGAAAATTAATTGTTTTTATAATGAATGAAGTTATTACTTTGTTTGTCCGCCCGTTTGTTTGTTTGTTTGTTTGTTTACTAGTACAATTTCTTATCTTTGTTTGTCTGTCAGTTTGTCTGTACGTTTTATTTGTTTGTTTGTTTTGTTTGTTTGTTTGTTTGTTTGTTTGTTTGTTTACTAGTATAATTTCTTAATTATGGTATTTTTCTCTTGTTGCAGTCAACGATGTATAAGCAGCGTCACGAGTTTGATTACACTGTTAAATTATTTTAATGAATAAAATGTATTTTAATATAATAATATCATATTATGAACAGTATTATATTATTTTAATTGACAAAATGTATTTTAATATAATAAATTATATTATATAATTTACCGTATTCCATGGGAACTAACTAAACTAATGAATTGATTACTGAATAATACTCCCCATTATGTTAGAAATATTTGTTGTGTGCTTTCCAATAAATGTATGCTAGAAGCGTGATTTTTTTGACAAGCTGTCTGTTGACACCAGACAGCTGTTGACACAGCTGTCTGTTGACACAGACAGCTCTATTCGCAAACACCATGGCTGATGACACAAGCAAGAATAGAAAGAGGAAAAACCCCTCTATGTAGATGCAGCTTAGATGCTGCAGTACGTAAACGTCTTGTTGGTGGATTGGTATGCGAATTTCGTCATTGGCATTGAATGTTGTTGTTGACACGAACGGCTGATGTAACAGACAGACAGATAGACAGACAGGCAGGCAGGCAGGCAGATAGACAGGCAGACACAGACAGACAGACACAGACAGAGAGATAGACAGACAGACAGACAGACAGACAGACAGACAGACAGACAGACAGACAGACAGACAGACAGACATCTGATGAGAATTCTGAAGTAGGAGAATAACTATAGATTCCTATTTGTCTCATCGAGCTGGTTAATTTGATACCCTCCATGATCTAAGTGGGCGGGGCAAGGGGGCGTGTGCAGTGGGCCCTAATCTACATGCGTTCTATATTACCGACATTCAATTTGCACTTTCCAGTAAGTGTAACAGAAATCTACATGTGTTCTATATTACCGATACTCAATTAGTACTTCCAGCACTCACCAGATGGTTCCCACACGTGTCCGAAACGCATTAAGATAACAAGTAATTTCAAAACATAGTACGTATCAAAATAAACAAACTGACGAATGTTCTAGAATGTTATTTTATTGTAATAATACAAACAAATAAACGGGTCACCTTGTAGTGTCTACAACGTAGTATGTGCATATACAGAACGTGGAAGCAAACCTAAACAAACATAATCCTGTCGGCGAGTTGAAAGGTTTTTACCCATAATAAAAACAATTATAACATCTCTTATCGGCGGCGAACGTGCTTTTTTCTTAAACTTTGATATCAATATTTATTTAGTATAAACAATTGCAACCATTGGAATTTCCGAGAAACTTCTGTTTACAATCCTAAGTATATATGGATGATTTAAAAGACAGGCATGTAGGCAGCCCGATTAGCTCAGTGGGTTTAGCGAGGGCTCCGGTGCGCGGGGACCCGGGTTCGAATCCCGGTCGGCGTCATTTCCAGAACGTTTGCGAAAACCCCGGCGCAGGCGCCTGGGTCACATCCAAAGGCATCTAGCAGTAGTTGAACCTTACCACCCACAACCACACCCATTGGATGCCGCCCACAACCTCTATCATTGGCTGTTGCCCCGCCCACTCTCATAGAGCCCCGGCGAAGGCGCCTGAGCCGCAACCAAAGGCCCCAAAGACACCAGAGGCAGAAGTCGTTGCTGAAGACATTACTCGAGGACTCCTTCAGCGTAGAAGGGGAAAAAACATTAATTCTGCAACATCTGTGTACTATTGCATCAGCATTTCCAGAACATTCTTCCATTGCGCAACAATGAGCAACACGCGCACTTTTTGAGCCCCGGCGCAGGCGCCTGAGCCACAACCAAAAGCCCCAAAGACACCGTTGCTGAAGACATTACTCCTTCAGCAGCCTCTGGTCATTGCCGAAGAACTGGGTGGACTGACCTGAGGAATAGACCCGGCGCATGCGCCTGGACGCTGCTGAACACCACTTCTTCAGCAATGACCTTGAAAGACACCAGACGCTGCTGAAGACATGCCCACTTCTTCGGCAATGACCTTGAAAGACACCAGACGCTGCTGCAGATGCCGCTGCTGAAGACACTTCTTCGGATGCCTCAACGACTCCTTCAGCAGCCTCTGGTCTCTTTCAAGGTCACTGCCGAAGAAGTCGATGGCACCTCGAGAACTCGATGGCGCTATGTGCTCCGAACGGGTTCGTATCTGAGGCTCTCATTTTCTAACTACTCTAGAAAACGATGTATCATGTTATAATCTGATAGACCGTAGGTAGACCATTTTTTTATTTTAGCCCCAAAGTCTTTCAGGTACCTAAGTCGTCGACATGCCCAGAAAGTTTCCGTTACCTTGGAAACAGTTTTGCCTATATGAGTATTCCAGTTCAACTGATTATCAAGGAGCACACCGAAATATTTTACCTTATTTCTGAGAAACTCCAGGACCATTTAGTTGTTGAATTTTGAGATTCAGTTTCTTAAGTTTTGGAAATGGAATTTTTACGGTTTTGACTTTCGATCCTCAATTCTTCCTTCGAGCACCACCCTTTGATTATTTAGGTAGGTTATCGTGTCTTACACTAGAGAAAATACCATAATACTTACCCTTTAGAAGAACAAATAGGAGGTTTACACAACCCTGTACGTTGTGAACTTTATTAGGTTGCCTGTTTCTAATTTTATCGAGAAGTCTATACACATGAAAAATTTCTCTATACACACACGTTCTGTAAGAACGCATATAACATTTTCAGGTGCTAAATATGTTGAAAAGGGGATTATTTTTACTGCAACTCCCATCAACACGCACGGAAAACTTAACGTTGATAAATGGGAATAAAACACAATGTACTCATAATGACACAACCCTGTTCGTCAACCAGGTTGCACACATTGTTAATATAATTATGTTCTGGGGGTGCTCAATTAAGGTTAATTGTTTTTTAGGTATGTAGTATTGTCTCTGTCGGCAGCAAAATTGCTTTTTCATTAAACGGTGTTTCCTGACGCTGAGCTATGTCATTTACGTACTATATTACCTCCCACACTGTGTCTGTACGCATCCTACATGAACGGACATCGGGCACCGTTGTAATTTATGTTAAACCTGTGTCTGCCCCTTTTGTTGAGCCGAACCACACGAAAATGAGAACATTTCAATTTCAGAGTTCTATACCCGCTTTGGTTTCGCTTGTTCTTTAGACAACCGCCTGCTGCCGCTAATAAATTAAATTGATAATAATTTATGGAATATATTGATGTAACAGAGCTATATTTTAGCATGTTGCTATTGAAGATATTTTAATAACAAAGTATAAGAGGAATTAGTTTGGTATGTTGGGAAAATATCGAATTCAGAACGATAAAAAATTGTTTGTCTTAATAACTGCTAAAGCATTGAACATGTGGTTGTAAATTCTATAATGTTTCAAAAAATATAGATTCTTGAGAAAGGAAGGACTATGGTTGCTTGGTCTAAAGCTGGGAATCACTAGCAGATAGCGATGTGTAGGTATAAATTCCGCCGACGCGACGTAGAGTTATTCTATAATTCGATGCCTGGCCGAATATTTGCCCGAGGAGTTGTAGCTTGGACAATTACATTAGACAGCATATGTTCACTAATTTGGGTCTAGGTGGCACCTATAAGAGTAAATTTAGCATGGTCTATTTGTGCATAATTCGCCTTACTGATGAGTTCCGATAGGACAAAAACATCAGTTCCAACAGCAGCAAGTAAATTTTATTTTTGAATTAACAATTCGCCGACAGCCAATCATATGCATATTTACAACCAGTAGTCCCCAATTGCAATATAGTAAAATGTTATCCCACGCTCATCTTCGATAACTCAGCCTTGCAAACTTAAAACTGAAAAGAACATGTAAATAGTGAATTATACGTTCGACAACTACTTCTCTGGTACAAACCACGCCAAGCATTATATTATAGAACTACCCAGCACCATTCTTACAATGGCGCTTACTCATAATATCTGATCCTAGCCGGTCAGATCAGAACATTAATTTTGGTATAAATGAATATTGACGATCTAATCCCACATGGACGAAATCAGTGGTCTGTAATCTTTCTGTACATTTTGAACGTAAGATATTTGATCGAGAAACACTTCGTATGCGTTAATTTTTTATTAATATCGCAACAAAAAAAAACTAAAAGAACCGCGAAACAACATTATAACATTTTGATTCCAATTAACACCAGTTTCGATCTGTGTAGGTATAATTATATTTTTTTTGTAATTCATTGTGGTGTTAATAAACGTATTATTATTATTATTATTATTAATATGAAAATAAAAGCCGGTCAAGCAAATAAACTTCTCGTTCATGAAATTTCTTGATGGCCAGTAATTTACATTTTATATGTTACGCTCAAACATCAAAAACGCTCATTGAGCAAAAAGGCAAATTAGGCAAAGCTATAAAATTTTACCTGTAAAATCTTCAGCATCGGCTTACCTGAAACAAAGTAATATATACTAAAGTTATGCAACATGACAATATAAGTGTTATATAAGTGGAGGATAACTTCGACTGCGGCCTAGATACAACTTTTGTGAACTAAAATTATTTGCACACGGACTCATGGCAATTCAAAGACAGCCCGATTACAGTCAAGAATTTCAAGTAGCAACAGTTTCGTCAAAGATTAGTTGCAATCCAGTCTTCAGCCATACACTGAGTGTCCAAGAATAAGAGTGAAGTACCTACTGTTAATTTCGTTAATATTGTACCTACCAGAACAGTTTTTCCAAAGTAATATCTGGTATAAAACGGTACAAAAATGTCAAAAAATAAAATCACGAGGTTGTGGATTTTTGCTTAGGTAATCTATTTCGTAAAATTTTGTGGAAATAAGTACATAAATTATGGTAACGTAAACACTATGAATTCTTAATAAGTTAACCCCACACGTCAAAAGACAGTGACACAGTAATTAAACTCGACACGTGTTTCGCTGACAACGTCAAATCCTCAGGAAATGAAGATTAATCTAAATCTAATCTTACATTACATTACTATAAATACTCAACCCCACTCCTGAAGTGAAAGGGATCGATAAATCTATAAGGTTTCTTAGAACTATTTTGAACATAAGAGCGATAAAATTGGTTCCTTAGAACTGGAGGGTAAGTATTTATGGCTAGTCTTAATTCTATCTACCTGATAAATCTATACAGGGTTGAGTTCCGAATTGGACGATAATTACTGTTAAGACAACTACGTCTATTTTTGTATATCGCTATACTTTCCAAGGCGTTTAAATTAAATTTATTATTTCCTGGTTTAAGAGTCTTAGATTATTGATATTGAATTTATGGCCCGTTTCCAACGCGTGTGACGCCATGCTAGACTTATCAGTACGTCCGAGTTTGTAATAGGCTTGATACTCGTTGAAGAAAGTTAAAATAGACCGAGTTGACTGCCCCATATATTTTTTGTCGCAATTTTCGCATGCTATTTAGTAAATTCCCGCTTTATGACTGAGTTCCGTTTTATCTTTCGCATTTCCAAGTAGATTTAGTAAATTGTTGCTCGAAGTGTGAACCACTTTGAAGAGTGCTTTCCCGAAAATAGTATTCATACCTCTAGTTATCTGCGGTAAGTACATATGGTATTTTCATAAATGTAGTAATTTTATTATCCCCATTTAAAGTGTTGGAATTTCGCAATAGCATTTTAAATTTTCGTTTCCTTATTAACCTATTGCCAATAATGATAGAATCAACAGTCTGTTAAATAAAAAACCAAAACTGCCCTCTTTGTGCTGACTGCAGTGGTTCGAATCTGCAGTTATGTGCCGAGCTTTTTAATGGTTTGTTTCCTATAGATGTCAAATTCTAACTTACAGTCTTTCCTTTACCAAAATATCAAGAAATGGAAGCTGTCCTCTTTCTAATTCATGGGTAAATTTTATTGAATTGAATCTACTGTTCAAGTCGTTCAAAAAATCTTCAATGTGTCAAAAAATCTTCAGTGTCGAAAATGGCAAATATATCGTCTTCATATCTCACCCGCACCTTTGAGAAATATGGGAGCTCATCTTTCAGTTGGATTTCAAATTTTCCCATGAAAATTTTTGCAATGAAAGGAGAGAGGAAATTTTCCATGGCCATACCTTCATTTTGTTAAAAAACTTGCTTATATATTATGTTAACATACGTCGATCGTATATGAGCAAGCGCTAATTATTTTATGAATTGTTTAGATTTAATGAGTGGTATTGGACCGTTCGAACAACTACTCCTTGAGCAAATACTTCACCAGGCATTAAATGAAAATGTCTGAATTTACGTAATACAATTTTCGGCGTAGACAACTGCAGCGGTTTTAAATACGTATTCACTTACCGAGTAAATTTACAAAAAACCGTTTCTATTTAGCAATAAAGCACAATATTTTCCAGTGATGTTTGTTAAATAATAATAATACGAACTCATATTTGGAGAAATACCTTGGGACTGCATCTATAGACATTCGTTTTTTATTAGGTGCGTATTCTTATAGACGTGCGTTGGCAAAGCGATAAATTTTTTAATACAAAGGACTGGGAAGCGCCAGTTGGTTCCAAATAAGATGAATAATAGGAATGGAATGGGAAAGCACACAAAAGAAATAATGCAATATAGATTCTTTACAGGAAAAGTATAAATTCCCCTTTTCTAAGTCTGATATAATCTCTAAAATGCTAGCACATCTTGAAGTGCCTAGGAGAAGATAATGCAATGTTGATTCGGCACTGCAATTTATTGGGCTAATTTCTGAAAAGTAATACACATTGTGGTTTATGAATTTGAAAATAAATTTCCAGTTAATTTTGCCTTCAAACAAAAAACTTTAGTGAAATGAAAATTTCATCTAAATCTGTTAAAATAGGTGATGGAGTTCATACAAAATTGAGTTATTTTACCAACATAATGGCAGATTTTTACTTTACCGGGTGTCTGAAATTAAGTGTGCACCATTGCTAACTTCATTGGTCCTGCAAGGTTGGTTGAGTTTTCGAGTTATTCACAAAATAAAAAATTATACACCGAATACCGTAGGTATACATATAGGTAATAGGAAGTGCAAAATTTTTAATAAAAAATTATATTTATAATTTGCCTTTTGAAGGCTCAAAATTGCCCAACTACATCACATTACGCAGACCATGAAACATTAAGAGCCAGTTGTTAATTGATCAGAGTTTAATCAATGATTATTTTAACCAGCGAGTATAAAGTAAGAACAGTGAGTACAAAATAATATACATAAATATGTTTTAAACAGATACACTAGTAGAATAAGCGCGAAAGAGCACTGGAATTAACATTATGAGCAAATTGTTTGGCCCGAACCCTTTACAGAAAAACACATTTCTGTGTTGCGTTCCAAAGATATACAGAAGGTTCCGCGTTGATACATCCCAAAAATACAAAACATATGGTTTGGGGTTTCCGTGTACATTTGGAAGTCGCTCGCAGCAAATACCGTTCATGATATAAATAATGTTAGTTTAACATATTGTTCCCAATGGGCAATATAACAACTTTTTTTTATTTCATAATTAGAGATAATTTTTCAAAATTCTTTACCCGTGCTTTTTTCTTTTCTCGTCTAGGGCCCACATTTACCGAGAAAAGAATAAATGAATATTACGCCTTGTATACGGCTGACATAATAAATGTTGGGAGATATTTCTGTTTAATACAAGTGCAACATGCACCTGCGACGGGCCAAACGTCACTTTTGCAGCTTAGCGCGGAATAATTTCTGCTAAGAACTGGAAATGCTTAAGTGCTGTTTAAAAGTAAGCGTTCATTCTTCAACAATTTGGGGGGTATTAAATAGGCATGACCCCTGATTTATAACCAAAATTTTATAATTTTGCGGGAGGTTCAATTGATTCTATCTTACAATTGAATAAAACTGAAAAATAGCCTGACGTATTCTATACAGGAAAAGACGTTTAGAATTCAATGCTGTATTTTACTCCAGAAAAAGCAATGCAAGAGTTAAATACAGAAAAGCTAATGGAAACTTAACATGACTTTATCCATTCGAAAGCGTTCCAAAGTGCAATGTCTTGTAACATTATTTTGCGATTTGTGCACTATTAAAAGATACGGTAGTTGTAGTTGAAACGGCCGAAGAATTATAAAACACGTGAAGCTTCTTAAGAACATCTACTACAGTAACGTGTAAATCTCAAAATAAAATCTTACAAAAACCATAATATACGTATATGTTTGTATTTCGGAAGGAATTATTGCTCGCGTCCCTCTTTTGTAGATGTAGCATTTGCAAATAGTGAGCAGAATTTTGCTACAATTCCTCTCTTTTATCCTACTATCTGTTACAAATGGTGGAAATTTAATCACTGAAAACATTATCCTTCTGGGAAATCGTTCGCGAGAAGCTCGAAAAATAAGACTATACTTGGAACTATAAAAAATAAGCATTGCAACGGAAGATGTCTTGGAAGTAATCTTTTAATTTTTTCATACTGTTGTATTAAAGGTGCATTAATTTCTATCGCTAGTCATTCTTTATCCCCACAGACATTTTCTGCTGCACGGCAAGCCAGGTTTTATCAGTTCCCAAGTTAAACTGCTAGTTTCACAAATGGCGATTCTATGTATTTTAAAATGTTTATTTGTAGCAGATCAGTAGACTACTGTATATGATGTAGATTCACTACCAAATCAAATTGTCAAATACAGTAAAATCCACTTGTTTGCTCAATTAAAAGAAATACGGGTAGGATTTAAACTCACGCTGTTATAAGTACTCTGAGCATTAATAAGGTGAATAACTTACACATTAATCGGCATTTGTGCATCTACATTTTAATAGTTCTCACGTGTACGGTGTGTTGAGATGCTTTCTTGATAAATTATTATAAAAGAAGTCTTATGACCTGACCATCTGACATAAGTAATAGTACCAAATTTTAATGCGAGAATATCAAATCTAATGCTAATTTTATTCGAAATGATGCGCATTTAAAATGTTCCCAATGTGTACTCTGCTCTGACTTTAAAGGGTTCTTCAAGAAGCACATTTGTGTGACATTCACTCCCCTCTATGCCATTTACTTAATATTGCCTATTTCTTCCTTGCCTGCCTCATATGAGATACTAGGAACCAGCTGTGGTTCAATGAAATGTCCGTTTCTCCCAAGTTTACTGTGCTTGTTGGTCCTTTCACGGCCCGCATCAGCTTAAGCTCGTTCCTTGCACATGAAGCTTCCAACCCATGGATTCACTGTCTGGTGCGATAAAGATTCTTCCTCCAGCAAGCAACATCAATGAACAGGCCAACATAGTTACCCCGTGCCATTCGCGAGTATTACTCTCAAAAGTTGTCAGTCTCTAACGCAGTTTTTAAAGCTGCTCTAAGGCGCAGTGCACATGCTCCCGCATTATCTAGGCAACCTGAACATTGCACATTGTGTGGTTTACACCTGATTTCCATTAATTTTGTTGAGTTCACATTGGGACAAAAAATGCCATTGCCAGATTGCTTCTTCATGGTCATATTCCTAAATGCGTGTTAACTTATTAAACCTAGGTATAATTTGAAACAAGGAGTGCCATGAAGAAAACAGTCCTTTGAAGACGTAATCTTGAAATTAGATTTCTTGTGCCGGTGTAAACTCTGTTCTCTAAGCGTACGCATTTTTCTGGGCTTTGGGTGGCAAAATACAGACAATTCCCCAAAAATAGTTCAAAATTTCGGCAAAAGCCTCAATTCTTTTAAGGTTTAATCTTTATTCCGAATAAATTATAAGCCGCAGACCTACCAACATCTGCAGCAATCAAAAGTTTAATTAATAAACTGACTATCAAATCTGCAAATAATATACGGGGTGTTCCATTTAACTTTTTTGAGAAAAGCTCTACTTTGAAAAAAGTGAACCTAGTCCAATGAAACAATTTTTGGCCAACAGAAGTCAGTAGTTTTCTCAAAGCTGGGCTTACACTGGCACTAAAATGGCAATATTTTAAGATCGCTTACTCTAAACCACACCATGCAGTAATCACTTTCATGAAATTTTATGGGGAATCCGAATATGTAAACAAATGTGGGACATTCCATTTAAAACAAAACTTTGGTTTGGTACTTAGCACGTTGTAACAATGCGCAGAAGTAATGCCTAAGAACTCTAACAAACTTGTTCGACGAGACCGCTACCTGCAAATCAAACAAGAAGGAAATATTCGTCCGCATGCGCATGCAACGAGAGATGAAAGAGATGAGCAAGCCTCAGATGCGACGGACGTCACGCGAGAGAATAGGAATTCCCGAATTAATCTCTGCACGCGGCACCAAGATGACGTAGAAGATCTTGACGACCCACTTTCACGAGATAGCAAGAGTTGGTGATGAATCTCTGCACACAACACCGCCTATAAAGAGAAGATCACTGAAGAGGATCAGAATACTTCTGCCCCCATCCGAACTAATAGTACCTGATGGACCGTTCCGACTACGATCAACTGATAGTAACCGTCCTGTAAATTTTGAGTAAATGCCTGATGTTTAATTACTGTTATTGCTGAAATATCATCAACATTACCCAGTCACAACCTGGCTTGCCTATCTTGTTTGCAACCAATAGGTAGTAATGTGTTCAAACCCGGGAATCGGGAGCTGCAGCTGATGAAGGTTAAATCGATTTGGCACTCTCGTGTGGTACTTGTGCCTGTAATGAGACGACATACCGGCAGAAACCGATCGCACCTTTTGTAACCGTCGGCTCGTGTGAAATCCCGAGAGCGAACTAATTATTTAGTGGCGACATACATATAAGCTTGCGGCGTTCCCCCAACGAGATTGCATCCTGTTGCTGCAACGAGAATCTCTCACCGAAGCCCGACCAGGAGTCAGCGCACTTCGGTGCTACTCCTCTCCTCCTTCTGGAACATCCACTTTTATAAGCTGGGAGGGGGGCTCCGGCGGCGGTTGATTTCGAGATTTCTAGTAGGGAACAGTAGTGTTGGATGCAAAATACGTGACGTCACATTGGTAGCGGGCGCAACTACCAATCGCGATTTCTTCCATCTCGCTTGACTGCTGTCACGGCGTGACGTCCAAAGTAAACACTAATCAATTCTTGATTACTTCAAGTGTTTACTTTTGCAACATTACAACGTGAACATCCTGCATACATCAAAATTTTATCAGAAGCTTGGTGGGGTTCTCCACATATACGTAAAGTATCGGGTTGGTATCTTGAATAGAACCAAAGATATGAACCGACTACGCACTATTGGCCCACCTGTATGTACTATCAATAATAATTGAACGATTGATTTCTCATATTTTTTGAGCTATCGTGTTTTTATGAGTTGCGTTTTTATCAATTGAACACCCCCATATTTTTTTCTGGATAATTCTGGATCACGCAGTCTGACTCTAATAATAGGTCTATTTACCTTTCATAACGCGAAAACGAAAATTAGGTAGATGCCATCATTGCCGTAAGTACAATATGTATATGTTACGGTAAGTGAAATAAACTAGTTATTTTTATATAATTACTAAAATTATGGGTAAATGTGATAAATATGTGCAAATTATTCATTTTTACCGGCGATTTTATATAATTGCCAAAAAATTATTAAATATCCTCGAATTAATTACAATTATGAATAGGTTCCAAGACGCGATGGTAATAATAATAAATTATTTTATTTTGTTCTACTTTCTGATCAAATTATCAAGTTATGGAGCTGTAGGAGTACTAGGGTGGGTGTCGAGGCATTTGCGAATATAACGGGAAATGAGTTCAGCAGGTAAAGCGGGCAGTTTGGCACTTGCGTACAACATAAAAATATGTCAGGTTAACGTCAAGCGGAGCAATGCGAAGCGAGTGGAATGTTGCAAGTTTCAGTGTTTATAATATTATCCTCTTCAAAGGTCATTCAACAAACATTTTTCAAAACTAGTGAACGAGGGTGGGTCAAGTTAACTTATCTCAATATTTAACATAAATATTAAAATTGGGAATCCAAATGTTATGTTATTCGCAAGTGTCAGAGTTATTTACTTTATCTGCTGAGCCTATTGTTCTTTGTGTACGCAAATGTCATAAAATTTGCCTTGTACGCAAGTGCAACATATTCCTAGGGTGAACTCCATACAGTATGTTCAGGTCAGGTCGGATATCTAATGTAATTTAAGTATTACATTAATTTACCGTACTTAATTAGTGATTTTATATATTCGCCTGTTAATTTAATAAATCCAATAATATTTAACAATATTTTAAAGGTTTTTATCACATTTATCATTAAGTTGAGGGTATTAAATATAAAAACCGGCCAATACAGTGTCTCCCAAAAAGTATGTAATAGCCAAATATCTCTTTCATTACTTATCACATCAAATAACAGCAGAATTTTCATATGATGAGTAATAAAAGAGATATTTGGCTATTACTTACGTTTTTGAAACAATTTATTCATGAATATAAACAATTGAACATCGTGACAATTTTTTGCGTGATCGCATATTTTGGGATTCTGAGCAAACTTTCTTAATGAATTTCTTCGATTCGACGTAGAATACACTCCTCTAATAAGACTGGGTTTTCAAGGAGAGCTTTTTACTAAAAATTTTTTTTGTCTGAACGAAAATTTGATGCGATAAGTAATAAAAGAGATATTTGGCTGTTACGTACTTTGTGGGACACACCGTATATGAATAATTTCCGAAAACTTTCTCAATGCTGGAACCTGTTACAGTAACCTAATGCTAATAGGCGTAAAGCCCTAGACTCCCCTGTCAAGATTAGCTTCCCTGAATGTATTCTGCGCACAATCCATTCCATGATTCATAGAACAGCATCGTAGCAGCCGAGCAACCAAACGAAAGTAAGCAACACCACAAGAGGCGAGAGTAATAAGGTGCCAAGAAAAGAAGTTGCAGATAGACCCAGCAGACTTCCCGTCAGTTATTAGCAGTATTTAGCGTCCACACGGTTGCCTGACACAGTGCAAGAAACATCCAGCAGCATCGTGGCCCGGGCGCGGCACAATCGATTACCCCAACCCAATGAATTTCAGCGCGCTATCAACCCAACCCCTATTTCAGCGTATATCTTCCCATATTGTACTTCCGTAATATATTTTTATTTTGTAAGTTTGTGTGCATGAGAATTTAGTTTCATTTTTCGACGTTTGGTAAACACTTGCGCTACAGATGGTGCAACAAGTACACATTTTCATATAATCGTGCTGTACTTTTACGTACATTATCGTTGCTGCAACTTCCTTTGCTTACAGATAGTCCATAAAATGATATAAATTGAATAGCAAGTCGTTTTGTGCGTTGTGGTCATTATTGTTACTTACCTATGATTATAATAGATTAACGGGGCCTGTCAAATATTTTAATTCATCTGCCCTACAAATTATAAAACGTTTGTCGCTTAACAATAATTATTGCTATATATATGTTTGCTTAAATGTCTATTTAAGGGTTTGCTTATCGTGACTCTCCACACTAATCTATACCATTAAAAACGGAATGGAGAATAGGTACTTTTCACGATACACCTAAAAAATTATAGACTAGTTTACCTATAAAAATAATGCCCATGGTTCTTTCTAATGTAAATATTTGTAAATATTTATTGCAATGACAAATATAAATACGTTGAAATTCAAAATACTTGGTTTTGAAAGGTTTAATCAATGAAATGATATATGAATAATCTGATCTGCTTTACCAAAGGAGACATCAATGCATGGCCTTTGCTGACGACATTGTTATTCTGACCAGGAGTAAGAACGAAAAACAGGTTATGAAGCGCTAGGAGAATGAGTCAAGAAATATGGGGCTCGCAATTATAACCGAATTGAGAAAAAATTACATACATTATATGGAGTAGAAGAAACTATAAATTAGGTTCAAACTTGAAAATAAGAACAGACGATGGAAGGGTCTACAAATGCGAGGAAATTTATACTTGGGTAAGGGAGGAAATTCAAGCGGACGGTTGATAGGAAATAGATGTATGCATAACATGACCCAATTATTATAAGGATTGAGTAAAGTGATTAGTAGAGGACTGAAAATACGCATAACATATAAAACAGCCCACCGGCCAGTAGTTATCTACGCTAGTGAAGTATTAATCTTGAGGAGGGTGGATCAGGCAGTACTGGATGTTTAGAAGAAGAAAGTACTAGGAAAGATTTTTGGAGGCGAATACTTGAACGATAGATCAAAGAGATGAACAAACCAAGAACTCGTGGAGTTGTACAATTAGCTAAATATTGTAGGAGTAGTAAACGAGCAACGATTGAGATAGGTGAACGCATTATGAGGATGCCATTGGAAAGAGTGAAAAACTGGAGAAAGGATATGGAGAGAATGCACATTGTGCAGTGGAAGGAGAAAGCAAGAGATAAGAAGAGTTAGAGAAAAGCATGGGCTTACTAAGCACGGGGTGGTTATAAACTCCGGTTTTTGAACGTTTGGAGAAAGCTGACGAGGTGGCGGTGTGTTTGTAGGCTCCTTGGACAGATATTAACAAAACTGTGCCGACTGGGCGTTCTACGTAGGTATCAGAATAAGAGAGATGATGACCTCTACTGGATCATTTCCACTACTATGCTCGCGGCCTATGGACTCCACCTATTGAGCAATTGCCATGTCAGCAAGATTTTCACACATTCCGGTAAGATATGTAGATTCCCACCCCACTTAATGGTTACGATATATTGACCATTTATTGGCCATAAAAAATCAAGCACTTAAACAATAAACCTACTTATATTAATTATGCGGCTCATACAGATAAGGCCACGGTAGGTTAGGTCAGGTTATACAGGGTCTTGCATCTCACCTCCCGTCTTCTACTACACCTAAACGATTTAGAAAAATGATTCACACGGGATAATGGACTGTTTGTTAGAGAGCACATTTTAAAAATCTTTTTGAATGTACAGGTTGTCCCAAAAATTGATGGTTCATCAAATTTGTATTTTTTAAATGGAATACCCTGGAGCTACTGTACATATCCCTAGAATATTCTCAAATTTGATTTGGTAGTTCCAGAAGAGTAAATTAAAATCGAAAAAAAACATTTTTTCATCATATTTTAAAAATTTATAAAAAATAGAAGAAACACCTTCAAACCAAAACTAGACAGCATATTTTTATCCCATCGGATGCAGAATTAAAAAATTAACATGTTTTCAATTACAATTATCCCGACATTCTTAAAGGTTACACAGAAATTCGTCAAAAACTATTATTACATATGGTTATTCAATATTAAAAATTGTACATGCCCTAATTTTAAAACGTTTAAAATTTTTTTTATAATTTAACTGGTATCATTTTATCATTTAGTTCCCCTAATGTTATTAAATAAGCAAATACCTAAATTATACATTTTCTCATATGACTTCTGATGACGTTCTCCTCTTGAAGGCGTAAATGAAGGGAAATAAACAGAAATCGCATTCCCGTTGTTTCTTAACCATAATAAGGTAATTTAGCAGATAGCAATGGAAAAAAAATGCTTGCAAACTGTCGTACAAATAGCTAATATTAGGATAAATTTTGAGTTTCTTGGTAAGGTTTTGTATTCTGATGAGGCCGCATTTCATAAAAACGGATTTGTGAATCGCCATAACTTCCATTGCTATTCCGACCGCAATCCAAGAATTCTTAGGCAGGTTAAACAAAAACACATGGTCAATTATTCATGTGTGGTGTGGAATTATTGATGAACATATTATTGGCCCCCACTTTTTTAATGGTGCTATGTATCTTGATTTTTTGCAATAGCATTGCCAAATTTATGTCGGAATTTACCAATAGCTTTGACAGAAGCAATGTGGCTGCAACCCGAGAGCCAAAGCACATTATTCATTACGAGTCAGGGACCATCTAAATACAACCTTTTCAACCCGGTGAATTGGAAGAGGAGGGCCATGTAATTGGCCGCCCCAATCACCCGACTTAACTAAATTGTTTTTTTTTTGTTTGGCTGCGTCGAGGGCTGCGTTAAGGAGATCGTTTATCAGAAACCTCCAACGACACAAGAAAACATGCAGCGAAGAATCAGGAAACGCATTTCAAAGCATTACACCCGACCTTTAATTCGGAAGAGTATCAAGGTCATTTATTTCATACCCGCTTTCGTTTGTGCCTCCAAGAGAACGGGAAACATATTGAACGTATATGATCTAGTTATTGATTTGAAAACTCTTGGATAATAATTTTACCATTCGTGGTACTTTTTGACGAATATCTGTGAAACCTTTAAGAATGTCGAGATAATTGTAATTAAAAAACATATTCATTTTTTAATTCCAATCCGATGGGTTAAACATATACAGGGTGTCCCATTTGAAAAAATGGAGCAAAATAACATTACATTTTGAAAAGTTTGAAATTGAATTTTGAATATCCTGTACTAGTTTATTTTTACTATATGCATAGCAGGATAAAATAACATTTTATTATAAGCAACCAGCTGCTTAGTTTTGGTTTGAATCTGTTTCTTCTATTTTTTCTATTTTAATTTATTCCTCTGGAACTATCAAATCGAATTTGGTAATATTCTAGGGATAGGTATAGTAACTCGAAAGGGTCCCAAAAATCAATAAAACTACAGGTGTTCCATTTAAAAAAATACAACTTTGATGCACCACCAATTTTCGGGGCAGCCTGTATGTTCAAAAATATTTTTAAATATATACTTTATTGCTTTCAATACCTTCTGCTCTTCCCCCACTGTTTAATACGTCCCCATTGCGAACCTTATCTATCCACGGTATCTTTATCATACGTCTATATCCACACATTTCAAACGGTTCTATTCCCTTTTCTGTCCGCTTCTCCCACTGCCCAAGTTTCACACCCGTACAATAGCGTGCCCCATACATACGTCTATAAGAATCTCTTCCGAGTTTCTACATTAACTGTTCCCGTACATAACAGTTGTTTCTTTTAGTATTGAAAATACTTCTGGGCGCGTGTATATATGGGACTCATCTTACGAAAAATGTATCGACAGGCGACAGATTCTGTCGGCGACGCGCGCAGTCGAGGCCGCTAATAATAATAATATCAGAGCGCTAGCCAGATGTAAACCAATGTACGGCGAGTGCGAGGGATATCGCGTTGGAAACAGTACAAAACGGATGCGTTAATATTTTGTTACGTATTACGTCAGTTTGACTATGTGCCTTGTGCTTGTCACAAATCATTTCTTTTATTTTATTGTATTAATAATATACCAACTTGAAACGGCACAGATCACTTTTGTTGGACATCTTAGAAACCGAGCAGTTGTGTCGGTATTTTCAATGCGCCTATGATACTTGCGTAAGATGCGGAGGTCTGTGAATTTTTGTTAAACGCAACTGGGCCCTGCGCTATTCTTTGTTCTATATCACTAGTGCTCCTACAATCGCGAATTATTTGACTTCCCAAATAGCAGAAACCACGACTTCTCATTTCCTGTTTGTATTTTAGTGATGCTAACACTGCTATAGCATCCGGGAAACTGAGCATGTTAATAGTTTGACCCTGTATATTAATTCCAGCGGTTATTCTGCCTTTAATAATATTAATCGCATCTTCGATATATAAATATGTAAACTAGATATTCCTGTCTCACTCCCTTCCATATATCTGCTTCTCTTAGGTCCTGCTCAAATTCTATAACTGCCTTTTGCTCTTGGTAGAGATTGTGTATTATTCCTCTGTCCCTATATTTCATCCCTACCTTCCTGAACACTTCGAATATCTTCCCCCATTTTACGAAGTCGAAGGCCTCTTCTATATCACCAAATCCTATATAGGTGCTCTTTCTCTTTTCTAGTGTATTTTCTGTAATTACTCGTAAAGCTAGGATGGCCTCGCGCGTTCCTCTACTTCGTCTAAATTCGAACTGATCTTCTCCTTATATTCCTTCCGACCTTTTTTCCACCCTTCTTTGCACAACTAGTTAAAATTTTTGATGCGTGGGAAGTTAAACTGATCGTTCTAAAATTTTCGCGTCTTTCCGCGCCTTTCCTTGTTGGCAGATCGACTAAGATGTTCCTTTTGTAATCTTCTGAAATTTCACCTGTATGGTATACATATACAGCTAACTAGTTTAAATAAACGCTCTCTTACCTCTTGACGCGCACACTTTAAGTTTTAATTATTGTTCCAATATTTCATTAGGTACTTACATAGAAATATAATTTTACTGAAATTATCAATATGAGATGTGTATTTCACTATTTAATTCAAGCATGCAGATTATAGAACCGGCGTAATCGATAAGACGAGTTTGTAATAGAGATAAACATCAAGTAATAAATTGACAGATGCAGTGTGAAAATTTCTTAAAAAGTATTGATGAAACTTCAGAATGGAGCAAATGCATGCCCAAGAGAATATGTGATGCGTTGTAGGATGATCCATCAACCGGATAACTTCTATTACTACTTTTTCATGCAAACTGTGAGTTGTCCTAAAAATTGGACATCATCATAAGGTTCTCAGTCCGAAGACTGGTTGGACGCGTACCTCCATTCTTTTCTATCCTGAGACAAAGCGAAATATTTTGTTATGTAAATTCCAAGGCAAAAAATTCCGAAGAAAATAAGCAACTCCAATTTATTTGAAGCAAAGCTAAGCAAATCCTGTAATGAACTTATTAATGATACAAGTTAGCGACCTAAGACCCGAGACTATTTAACAGTCATCTGCAGTCATCAACAAAGGCAACACAATACAGAGAACACGCTAAAGATAGAGAAGAAAACCGCAGCATAAAAAATACAAATAGCTTCCTTAGAAGGTCTCTTTGTAGGAGTGTATAAATAAACATACTCTGTAAACGGAACGGGGTGGTAGCAGGTTTCCTTTTGTGTTACGTTCTCTTTTGCTATTAAGGATGCAAATTAAAATCAGCAAACTGCACACACTGATGATCATATTCAACCCCAAATTCAAGTTGTGAATAAAGCATAGCTGCGGAATTGCAATTTGTATGCTGAAAATATATGAACACTAAAATCCTCTTTCGTTTCCGACGACGTTATTTCGTGCTAAAAATTGCTTAAATATTGAACGGGTGTAGACGGTATAATATTATTCTACAACGCAATGAAATTATATTGCAATGGCGTGAAGATAATGTGAGTATTTCTCTTATACTGATTTATACATAATTTCATTTCTGTAGTTTACTGCACAAAATCTATGTTCCAGTTCATCAACCTTCTAACCAACAAGGAGGTCTCGAACCTACAAACCTTATACCACGACGTAAAAAACCATAAAGCCTTGGTTTTTAACAACTTTCCATCGACGCAATTACGTCGACGGAATTCCGTTTGCTGTATTTTAAGTCTATCCCTGTTTGAACGGCAGAAAATTTTTAATTTTTTGTTTGGTGTAACTTAGCAACAAACAAATAATGCAGGTTTAATTTCAGCGAAGTCTGTCAGGGCAGTGCATCGACGGAGTCCGTCGGCGCAATTGCGTCGGCGGAAAGTTCTTAAAAACCAGGGCTTAAAGGAGAAAGTAAATTTACAGAAAGAAAATAACAAAAAAGAATATTGTTTAACTCTCGACAGGTTTCTTTCCGGTAACCTAATCGTCCTCTGGCGAATGGCATAACTGCCAAAATGGAATGCCAAATGGAATAGTTGGTTCAGTGTGAAGATGCACTCGGTGGATTTTGCCACGCAGTTGATTCGACAACTTGATTTCCGGATGCACATTTACATAAACTATATCGTTGTGGCACTAGGGTGCTAAAATCGCATATTGAATCGAATTGTTTCTACGACTACAGACTCCACGCTGTTTGAGCACGTTCGTCAGTTCTTGGTATGCCAAATTTGCATAGGAATTGTAGTTCAATTGTTGTTACATTTACAACGCGTCTTCGGCATTTTCGCACTATGGAATAAAAACATAGTCACTACGGCATATATTTATATTACAAACGTCTTAGCATTGCATCCACCACCTCTCTGCGCCTACTTGAAGTAACAATATTATTTCTTATAATAGTGAGGTTATGGTGTAGATACCTAAACGTGATTTGAACAACAAGTATTGACTAATGAATGAAAATAGTGCTGCCTATATTGAAAATGAAGTGGATTCATTGTGTAAAATAATAAACATTAATAAGGATCGCCAAGGATTAAGTTGGGAAAGAATGTCAAAAGAGAATGAATATGTATTCCAAAAAAACTAATACGAACTGGATTGTGGCGAAAACATATAATAAATTAAGAAAGAAAGACTTTCGTAAGGATTATTTGTGCCAGCATTCAAAGAAAAATAAATCCCGTAATTCAAAATGTCGAAATAGAAATAAGGAGTGTAAAGCTATACAATTTATTTTAAAGTGAAAAAGTTTAGCGTGAATACAAAGAAAAAGGATATACTAATGTGAGAAAATTGCAATGTAATAATCATCTTAAGTACATGTATAATAATTTCGTTTCTCATTATTTATGGGGAAAAATCGGTTAAGTATGAAATTCAGTTCATTGAGGGTTCAGTACAATATCTGCCTTCACATTCAGTATTTTTATACGTTGATTGAGTGATTATAATTATTCTATCAAACGATATTCACAATTTACAAATACAACCCCAAATTGACAAAAACTAATCAAAATTGGGCAAATCTTATGTAAAAATGGACAATTTTAAAAAATTTAAAATTATTTCTTTATTAAACTATAATTTTTAGATAAAACCGAATAGTTCGTGAACTTTTCACGTTGGTGAAGCTTATAGATATTTAAGAATAACAGACGGCACAAAGAAAACTTTTTCGATTATTTTAATCAAGGAATGACTCCAGCAAATGCAACTAAGTACCACGAAACTTGCCTGGTTACAGCATCTGAGGATAATGAAATTGCAAAAATTTTAGCTGGTGGCCATATCAATCCTACAGAACGGAATATTTACTATGTATTTATGCAATATTTGGAGGTAAATAACTAACTATCAGAATTATATAAAAAAAATTAATTAAGTATTACTATTATTTTGTACAAAAGCTTGTTTTGGAGATAGAACGAATGAAAGTATTTTTAATGTGGTTCTAAATAAAATACCGTCCTGTACGGAAAATGGTATAACCGTCACTGTTTCAGAAAAAAACTTTTATTATATGTGCAAAAACACCCCTTGTGAAAAGGGTCCATCAAGAGGAGTTTAGTTAAAAGATCATATTTGTTGACTCCACAGGATCATGCTACCAGAGTGGATCATGTGTCACATTTGTATTTGGTGCTAGCAAAATTGATGTCGTGCCACTAGGTTGCGTCATACACCAGTCTCAAAATGAAGATTGCTACACAAGCGCTTTTCAAGCCTTAAAATATGCTATTGGTGATAGAAGGTTTCAACGGAAAATGGCCATTACTAATAATGACTGATGATAGTGCCGCAGAAAAAATGCGCGAACAAAAGTTTGCCCAAAATCTAAATTGTTACTATGTTCGTTTCACGTTGTAAGCGGTTCAGCGATGGCTGTGGTGCACCAAACACAATATTAAAAAAGGGGACTGCAAAATATTAATTGTAAAATTTAGGCAAATACTTTATGAAAGAGACATCAATTCTTGCGAAGAAAAATTGAATAATTTCATGGATGACGACCTAGTTAGCCAATATACAAATTTTAAAAATTATGTCAGTGAACTGTGGAAACGCAAGACAGAATGATGCTTGCCATACAGATCTTCTTCTTTAAATAGAGGGCATAACACTAACAACATAGTTGAAGTACCGATACGTATTTTCAAGGATGCTGTTTTAGAGGGATGTAAATCTTTTAATGCTGCAGCTCTGACTGACTTTATATCAAATCAGCTCGAACAACATCACACACGACGTCTTCTCATATACGCTAATTTTAGAGTAACGAAAGCAGAACTTGAATAAAAGAAATTTTTTTGAAAGCTAAAAATCACAAGATTCAAAAGTTGGATGACAAAAGGTTTTATGTTACATCCTCAGATGATTTTTCTTTATATACAGTTCATGTAGTCATTGAATTCTGTGATTGCCCCGGTGGTCAAGGTGGAGCTTTTTGTAAAAACTTATGCGCAGTAAATATTCATACTGGAATTATTTCATTAAGAAACTCCCCATCGCTTGGTTTTCAAGATAGAGTGATTAGCGGAAGGAAAAGATGCGGATGGAAGTTTTTTCTTCAGTATGTCAGATCACAATGTAGCAGAAACTTCCCAGTTTTTGTCTGATAGTTCACCACTTGCAAACTCCGAAGCAGCTGAAACTGCTTCTGTGTTTGAAAATAATTTTTAATTTGCCCCTGAGAATGAAGAAGATAAAAATATTTGTAATGTATAAATTAATTTAAAAACTAACATTTAATGAATTAGTAACATCGCGTTTGAAAATGAATCAAAATATGGACAATGTACTAAGATCTTTTCACAAGGGATTGAATGAAATAAATACACCCCAACAATGTTCAGCCCACATCAATATCAAGGAGAAAAGAAAGATGTGGATTATCTTGTGGATTAAGGTAAATCCAAGCAGGACGACCAGCTAATAGTGAACGTGAACTATCAAACAAAAAACTGAAGCGAAAAATAAGTTTAATTTAAAATACAATGCTAAATCAACCAAATTCAAAAGGTCATGGAAATGGACATTAAATTTATTTTGCCGCCGTGTAGTACACATCGTCGGTCACGGCTTGCTCTATAATTCAATGAATGTCGGGGTATTTGCCCGGGGAGTAGTCGCTTGAGCAAGTCCAGATCGTTTAGTTATTAAATTTATTTGTTTGACGATTTTAATTTGGTTCTATTTTATTGAAGTTTGTAATAAGCGATGCATAATAAACAATTTATCATTTCCAAATCAATAATAACTACATGCTTCCTACAGTGAAAAGTTCAAACTGCAAAGTAAAAAATGTTAGCAACTGAACTACAACTCCTACAAATAGCGTAGCGTTTGTAGTCGGAGAAACAATTCCAATAACAAGTAATAGGTTCGGCTATTCCGTGTGTATTATTAATGGTGAATATGAATGAAAAATATATACAGTCCCTTCTTGGTTCCTCATAAAGTGGAATGAAAAAATGCGTCTGGAATTAAAAATGAAATCTATATGTACTATTGACTCGCAGAGTTGCCATTTACTCTCCCATCATACAAAATTTTCGAAATATTTAGCAAAATGAAAGTTATTTAATCCCAAATGGCTATCTCATGACAACTCTAAATTTGACGTGAAGTATGTACCTATAATTTTGCTCCTCATTTTGCTCAAATGCTACTCGAAGTTCAAAAGTATTTAATTAACTGACCTGTCTCACAAACAGAGGAAAAGGGATTCCGAGTTAAACTTTTTAATGGGGTTTAAAACTTTCTATAAAAACGTCATGCAACTCTAATATAATGACGGTCACTTGTCGCCCTAAGAGAAACCCGACTCCGAAGCAACAAGAAACTTTAAAATGAAACGACATACATTTAATACAAAAACAATACACATTTCCTCCGTTTTTCGCTACTTCCACAAAATATGCATCAAATGCAGGTCGACCTCATTGAATCGAATTCGAATTCTAAGCATTTTGAAATTACAAATTCAATTCGGGAACTGAGGATTGAAACCCACGAGGCATACGTTTACATTTAGAATACTTTTCCGTTGCGCATCGCTCCTTTTTATTTTGAATTGTGCAAAGGACAAAGTAATGCGGCTTAGGACTTTAAATAAATATGCACGGGCAATGTTCCAACCGCACTGAATAACAAACATAGCGAAAACCGAAAAGTTTCTCTAGTTTCGTTATTTCGTCGACAGAAATATCGTGTCCACAGTGGAGACATAATGTATTATTATTTACGTTGTTAATGCGCACAAGTTTTGAACTAGTTCGACATTGACTTTCAAATTGTGTGCTGCTTGCTTGCGCTGAAAAATCACATGATTCTGCTTCTAGGAAATAATAAATTATCTTCGAAATATCTCTGCAAGTAAAAAGTGTGTTCATCTTTCAAAAAATATTCGTCGTCTGTCAGATGGCAGACACAGAGACGTGTAATAACAAGATTCACAAATGCTCACAGTATCGGTCAGCTATAATATGGAACTAAAATTCTTACAATCTCGATGAAAGGTTTTTAGTATTAAGCAAGAAAATTACCCTGTGTTCTTTTAATATTCGTTGATAGTTTCAACATAAAATTACAATTCATCATCCAATTACAGAGGTTAGACGGAACCTGCAGTTTGTCTTGAACTATAAATCAGCACACACTGACGAAACATCCATACCACCACCAAATCTGTAACACTAGGTCTTATCCGATTCGAACTGGACACGAACTGTACTTGTCTCTCACGCAAGTGATTCGAAAAAAAAAACAAGAAAAAAAAGAGGAATGGAAACAGTTTGGTTCGTTTGCCCAGAGCAACCGCATATCTTGATTTCACTCTTTTTGGAGCTCATCAGTACGGTGCAGCTGTGTGCAAACAAACCAAACCAGCACCTACTCTATAAGGGCGAGCAGGCAACATCAATAGTGAACTTACTTGGTTTAACTGAGCAAGTTCTGGAAACCCTTCTACCGATATTAAATTCTTAGATAAATAAAGGCAAGCAATACTATACTTATGTTGGTTTCACTCGGTCTATAATGTGTTGCTATTTGTGGGGAAAAAAAGTAAAATAAGGTTCGTCCAGCAATTCCCCACTTATTATGTTAGAGGAAAGAGAATATTATCCTCTTGGAGAACTCGATCCTGAGAGACATTCTCCATCGCCCTTTGTTCAATGTGGTATATTTCCATATCAGAAAGTTTTTTATTATTAAGGATGTATCGTCGTTGAGAAGCTAATGTTTTAGGATTTAAGTTTGGTCTAGAGCTAAAGTTTCTTGCACGCCGCATATCAAACACATATTTCTCAGAAGCAGTGCCTCTCTGCTGTAGGTGAAAGTAACAAAATAATATCTCCCCGTTTTCCGCAACCGTCCAGGGGACTTTTTGCGGTTTTTTCGGTTCGTTAGTCCTATTTGACGAAGATGGAGCGACTTCTAATTCAAGTTGAGTTGACTCGTTGTGATTACCAGTGTGGGACTCGTAAATTATAAAGCGCCCTCCCCGAAGAAGTGAGGAATTCTACAGAGACATCTTGTATATTCTCCAAACTATCGCATGAGGGCACCGCAGGACCACTCTCGGTTATTATTATTGTTATTTATCGAATAGAATCATCCATTTGCAAAGTTCCACCGTCCTAGACACCCTTTGACCTAATGTTGCCGTAAAATCTCGGTCCATCTCACGTAATCTCACGAATCCTCTTCTTACACGTTTTCTACAAAAACTTTCAGGGCTTACGCCTGAAGTTAGAAGAAACTTATTCCTACGCTGTGAGAGCATAATCATTTGTAAACCTTGTTTTGTAGTTTGTAAATAAAATGTTTGTTAAATGCGAGAATTTGACATAACACACAGCGCGTGACTTTGGCTTATACTTATACTTGACTCGGGCAGTCTTTTATAACTAGATAGCTGGGCACGATCTTTTCGAGCATAGCGCAATGTACTGATAAGACACAAGGCGAAATCGGTGATCTTGGTTGATTGTGGTTGTGAATTTAGATCATGGAAGCCTCGGTGGAAGCTCCAAAATATCTCGTTTCCATATAAAAATCCTTTGTGGGGAAGACTATGCACAACGCTGAACTTTTTCCGAAAACTTCCGCAAATTAAAAGTCGATACCCAAGACAGTTCCCGTCAGTTTCATAACTGAATCCCCTTTTAGCAATTATTTTACTTCCAATTCTACTGCTACCATCAAGCAACTTCCCTCGCCCAACGGTATTTCATCAGATTTGGTCTATCTTTTTGGTTCATGTAGTCCACATATTTTCTGTGTCAGGCAGCAATCTGAGTTCTCCCCTGTCTTTTGTGATTGCCAATATCTTCATGAAGTCTTTGTGATAACAGACCCTTGAATTTCAACGTGTTGGTTAAAGGTATGCAAATGACCTTTCAAAATTTAACCACGTGTTCGTGCCATCTTAGATAAATTCCTAAACCATCTCAGTAGCCGAACCGAATATTCATTCCACCATGGAGGTTGATGGAAGTTTATTCTTAGATATACAAGTCAGACGTCGTATGGATGAAGGGTTTCGTAATACAATGTAATGGAATACTTGGGCTAATTGGTACTTTCTATCATTGCTATACTCCAACTTGCTAGACACCTGTTGTCACATCAATTCCTCAGACACTAAAGTTACAGTTCCATATTTCAATTTCTACAACAGAAAACTTAGTGAATCGATAAGTCATCAAACACCCTTTCAATATTAATCGAGACAACGGCTTGAAAAAACACATGGAAGTACCTACATGATCAGAAACCCTAAACACCAACACTTCACTGTCACCATTTACCCAAATCAATCGCCGTCACAGTTGACCGCGAGCTAAAAATCGCTCATATGCCCCTTGTGATAGTCATGTAGACTAGTGATGGACGATACCGAGATATTTCAATCACATTGTGAATTGTTAATGTGATTTTTCTATATCAGTGATTTTAAAACGTGACGTGATCACGACTATAGTAGTATTATACTGAGCACGAAATGATTTATCTATCGGTCGCCAGCGCCACACGCCAAAGTTTGGTTAAAATGTGAAGTCCTAAAATTAAAATAATTAACTGCTAAAGCACGAAGTCGCTTGCTCCACATGTTAAAATATATGGCCGAACGCAAAAATGGACCAATTTTACATAGCCAATCTTAAGACACGAGGTCGCTTGCTACACATATAAATTCTTATGGCAGTGAGCGAAAATGGACTTAAAGGGTCTGAGTGATACGCTTGATATCGATTCCCGCTTACTTGATCACAACATTTCGCTGCTTGGCTATCGAGCACCTCTGTGCTATCGAGCGAGGATAAGGAACAACAGAAAGTCGTGATCACGTCACAGTTTTGTAGGACCTTTAGTACCAGTGATTTTTTATATCAGTGATTAAATCACAGTTCGTGAAATATCGTCCATCACTAATGTAGACGAAACGTCACCATCCAGTCAGTCAAAGTTATGGCTTATTGTACTCACTGCCAAATGACGTTTTGTGCCGCCTACACTGTACTGAAAGTTGCATCGCGTAAATAATTTTTCCCACGACCCCCTAGGAAAGCGGCACGTTGCATACAGCGTAGTAGGCCGGAAACTTGACAATTGCGTTGCCCTTGCGCTAAATTCAAAACTGTGCTGTAATTTTTGAAAATCGCACGGTTCATTCAAATTTGGCAGTCAACTTTGAGATTTTGACGTTTACTAAATAAATGTCCTGTCGCGTCTCTTTTTAAATCTAATATTTTTTTATCAAAAAAGTCTCTTAAAAGGTACGGCAGTTGAACATTTTAATGGCTACTCAGTGGAAGACCCAAGTATTTTAGGTACGAACTGGTCATTTATGAATTGGCGGGCAAGAGAACAAATCGACGTGTCTTTCATGAGCCGGCCGGAATGACATACACATATTAGAAAATTATGCTCATAGTAAGTTAGTAGGCTACTTGGAAATTTTGACATCTGTTAACAGACAACAAATCATCAAAAATAAAGTTACTGTTCTATGAATAACTTCGTCTTCTTAAGTGGTCGTGGGAAATAGAGTGTACTTACATAACTCGATGGAAAGTGTATTTCCTATAAACTCGCGTGATTTTTGCACTTGGCTACGCCTCGTGCATAAAATTTCACACTCGTATGAAATTTGCCGCTTTCCATGCTCGTTACGTAATATACTATAAAGTAAAATTTATGACAATCGTACATCAAGCAGGAAGATTTATTTAGATTTAAAAATGCAAATTCATAATTTTCTTATTTACTTAAATACTTTCTCAGGATGCATGTACACAAAACATATCTATCTTGGTTAGGAAATTTAATATGGATTAACTACGCAGCACACTCGACTCAATTTTGCGTTTGAAACCCTAAATAAAGGGGCAATTCAATGTTTGTAGGCATATTCACTGGAGCAAGGATTGGGTTACATTATCGTCTTATGGATTTTGTTCTAGCGCACGCACAAGCACGTATCCAAAACATTTGGGTACCCCGATCAGCCTTGCCAAATATTAGGGGATAAATGTAATGGCTTAATTTTGAACTGTTAATTCCTAGTTAGTTGTAGCTTCCGACGCAAGTTTCTGCCCAAACCGTTAACCGTCACACAATTAACAGACATGATTTTCACATATTGGTGTTAATTGCTGAAACCACAAACACCGCTGAAATTCACTGAATACTGTGAATGCTAAATTAGCTGTCTAGCCCAAAGCTCGCGGTCGAAACTATTACATGGTGAAATACGCCCAGGGGATTTATTAATACTTATAGTGAAATTTCCTTGAGTTCATCGGTTACACCAATACAAAAGTTTTTATGAGTGACTAAATTTATTGCAGCAATGATTTTTTAGTAAATATTTCAAGCGATTTATAGATTTCGATAATTATGCTTTTGTGTGAGAGACGGCCATGTAATACACGAACATTTTATAGTAATATGAACTAATAAATGAACAATTATATCGAATGTGTTTAAACGATGTAAAAAGATTGTATTTTAGTATTGTTGTAGAAGAACGCAATCACTCTGTTAAGTAACAGCACTTGAAATTGTCGAAATTCATCTTTATCCAGCACCAGAAAATTTTTGGTGGATGCGCCGGATAAGAAATTAACATTTCATTGCCATACACGAAAAGTGCCTAAAAATTAATTCCAACCTCTCGATAAGAGGCATTTCTTATAGAATGTGCAAAAATTTAATGCACCGATTACATTTAAACAGTTTTTCCCGGGGGGTAAACCGCTGGGGATTTATGGTGTACACTATGTAGGAATTACAGGATTTAAAAGGAATTATGGGGATTTATAAGGAATTATGGGAATTTTTAAGGAATTATGGAGAATTATTGGGATTTATCGTGAATTACAAGGGATTTATTAGGAATTATAGGGGATTTATTGGGAATTACAAGAGAAATAACCGTTGGCAGCAATTTATGCACATGCGCAGTAAGTTGCCAGACAAGTTGGATCGCGCTCTGAAAAGGGCTCCTAAGAAACAGAAATTAATCTGCAAGAAATTAATACCTTAGTTGATATTCGACGACAAATTGTAGAAGTTATTAATCTAAATATGCCCATAGTTCTCACTTCATGTCGGATTCTACTGTAAATTTACATCACCATAAATTTCTCCGCTCAAAAACTGGTTGGACGCGTACCTCCATCTTGCATATCCGAGCTAACCTACATATTTCCCTAAAAGTATAACATCCTACATCCCCAACTATTTGAGAGAAGTAGTAATGTGAGCCTACCCCTACCTCTTTTTATTCCTATCTCCGACTCTAGTCTGTCGCGAACTATTCCTTCATGTTTCATCATGTGTCTGTAGCACAGTAGCACCACATTTCAAATGCTTCTATTCTTTTTCGATCCACTTCTTCTGTTGTTTAAGTTTCGCACCCGTATAGTACCGCACTCAATATATACGTCTTCAAGAGTCTCTTCCAAGTTTCTACATTAACCGTTCCTGAGCACAAGTTGTTTCTTTTTGTTAAACGCAACTCGGCCCTGCGCTATTCTTTTTTTTTTCTAGTGCTCCTACTATCGCCAGTTATTTGACTTCCTAAATAGTAGAAATCCGCGACCTCCTCTATTTTCTCAATTCCTATTACATACTTGTATTTTAGTTTTACTTATATTTTCACGCCCTCTTCATGCCGTATCCCTCTATCAAAACTGCTTCCATTTCGTTCAGAGCTATTTCTAATTCGTCTTTCCCGTATGCTAACATTGCTATATCATCCGCGAATCTGAGTTTGGCCCTGTTCATTAATCCTTGAAGCTGTTCTGTTCTTTACAGGATTAATCGCATCTTCGATATATAAGTTGAAAACTAGATGAGCCAACGCACATCCCTGCCTCACTTCCTTTCGGATATCTACTTCTCTATGTTCCTGCTCAAATTCTATAACTGCCGTTTGCTCTTTGTAGAGATTATTTATTATTCTTCTGTCCCTATATTATTTCATCTCTGCCTTTCTGAGCACTTCGAACATTTTCTCCCATCTTACGTTGCTGAAGGCGTTTTCTATTGTTTTTCTATAATTGCTAGTAAAGCTAGAATAGCCTCGTGCGTTCCTTTACTTCGTCTAAATCCGAACTGATCTTGTCCTAATATTTCTTTCGCCCTTTTCTCCAACCTTCCTTGCAAAATTCTAGTCAGAATTTTTGGCGCTTGGGAAGTTAAACTGATCTAAAATCTCCACACATATCCGTGCCTTTTCTTTTTGGAAAATCGAATGTTTTTCCTTTTGTAATCTCTCGAATGTCACATGTTGCGTATATGGCTAACTAGTTTAAATAGACCCCGAAATAGACTCTCTCTCTTACCTTTTGACCGGCAGACTTTAAAATTTCTGCCTGCAATCCCGTTACTACTGGTGCTTTATTCTTTTTTAAATTTTCTAATGCTAGTTCAAATTCTTCCTTCATTATAGGACAGCCTAGGTTATCCCCTCGGTTATTCCCCTCCACACTGATTTCCTTTTCTAATATATCTCCTAGTTCTTGTCCCGCATAATAAGATTCCCAAATATTCCTTCTACCTTGCCTCTTCCTTTCTTCCGATTACGATGTCACCTGCCTCGCTTCTAATATTCTTGCTGCTAATTCCAATTTCTCTGAAATTTCTCCTAATTATTTTATACGCTACGTCAGTTTTTCCTACTTCGAACGTACGTTCCACTGCTTTGCATTTATTATCAATCCGCATTGCTTTTTTTCGCTTTACATGTTGAACAGTTTTATAAATTTCTGTAGTATGGGCTTTTAAGTTTCTATACTTTCATTATTTCTGTTCATTATCTTTCGATACAAATACCTACTTTAAATATATCAAGAAAGACATGTGCCATGTAAAAATCCTCTTATGAGTAAATATGCATATAGTCAATTCAAGAATCAATTGTACCCCTAACCACATAAATTTTGAAATACTATATACGCATTTCGGCAGCTAAGCTGCCATCTTCACTAGCAGGGAAAAACCTATAGTAATAAAAACAGCAATAACATTAATGAAAAAAAAAAATGTCTCGTTAAAATCTTAGGAATCCATATAGAAATTACAGGAATTATTGAGGATTTATGGGAATTATAGGGGAATTACGGAGATTTACAGAAATTCGGCGGAATTATGAGGATTTACGGAGGATTTATGGGATTTATTAAAGAATTACAGGAATTATTGGTGAATTATAGAGATTATATCCTTAAAAAGGATTTATGGTGTACATTTTTACGCCAGCGGTTTACCCCCCGGTTTTTCCAAATCATTACTTCAAAATATAAATCTAATATATACAAATCTCGTGTCACGGTGTTTGTGGTCGCACTCCTCCGAAACGGCTGGACCGATTTTTATGAAATTTTTTTTGTACAATTGGTAGGTATGAGAATAGGTCGTAAAGTATTTTTCACCCTTCTACCCCCACCCCCCATTTTTAATCGCGATTTTAGTATTTTTGTATGAACAATATCCAAATAATTGAATTTTTTGTACATGTGGTAGGTATGAGAATAGGTCGTAATGTATTTTTCACCCTCCTTCCCCACATCCATTTTTTAATTGCGATTTTGGTATTTTGGTATGTGTAATATCCAAATAATTGAAATTTTTTTGTACATTTGGTAGGTATGAGAACAGGTCGTAAAGTTTTTTCACCCTCCTACCCCCAACACCCCATTTTTTAATCGCGATTTTAGTATGTTTGTATGAACAATCTATATATATAAAAAACGGCTGGACCGATTTTGATGCAATTTTTTGTGTGTTGGAGTGGGTCCCTGGATGGTTTACATTCACAGTTGGACCCGGTAGGTGGCGCTGCAATCGGGTTCCAGGAGTTTTTTGAACGGCTGGACCGATTTTGATGAACTTTTTGTGCTTGTTGGAGTGGGTACCTGGATGGTTTACATTCACAATTGGACCCGGTAGGTGGCGCTGCAATCGGGTGTTACTGAACTCCTAAACGGCTGGACCGATTTTGATTAAATTTTTTGTGTGTGTTGGAGTGGCTTCCTGGATGGTTTACATTCACAGTTGGGTCCGGCAGGTGGCGCTGCAATCGGGTTCTAGGAATTTTTTTGACGAAAATTTTTTTGATGTATGAAATTTTTTGTGAATGTTGGAGTGGGTCCCTGGATGGTTTACATTCACAATTGGATCCGGTAGGTGGCGCTGCAATCGGGTTCCAGGAGTTTTTGAACAGCTGGACCGATTTTGATTAAATTTTTTGTGTGTGTTGGAGTGGCTCCCTGGATGGTTTACATTCACAGTTGGGTCCGGTAGGTGGCGCTGCAATCGGGTTCTAGGATTTTTTTTACGAAAATTTTTTTAATGTCGGGCAGGACAACGTCTGCCGGGCCCGCTAGTCTTCTAATATATAAAAATCTCGTGTCACGGTGTTTGTGGTCGCACTCCTCCGATACGGCTGGACCGATTTTTATGAAACTTTTTTTGTACATTTGGTAGGTATGAGAATAGGTTGTAAAGTATTTTTCACCCTCCTACCCCCACCCCCCATTTTTTAATCGCGATTTTAGTATTTTTGTATGCACAATATCCAAATAATTGAAATTTCTTTTGTACATTTGGTAAGTATGAGAATAGTTCGTAATAGTAGTTTACGTAACGAGCATGGAAAGTGACAAATTTCATACGAGCGTGAAATTTTATGCACGAGGCGTAGCCGAGTGCAGAAATTCACGCCAGTTTATAGGAAATACACTTTCCATCGAGTTATGTACACTATTTTTCCTACGACCCCTTAAGAAGATAAATTTATTCATAAAACAGTAACTTTATTTAAGGATTTGTTGTCGATATTAACAGATGTCAAAATTTCCAAGTAGCCTACTAAGTTACTATGAAAATAATATTATAATAATTCCGACCAGCTCATGAATGACACGTTGATTTGTTCTCTTGTCCGCCAATTCATATGACCAGTTCGTACCTATATAAAATATTAAGGTCTTCCACGGAGTAGCCATTAAAATGTTCAACTGCCGCACCTTTCAAGAGATTTTTCCGATAAAAAATTATTAGATTTAAAAAGAGACGCGACAGGATATTTATTCAGTAAACGTCAAAACCTCAAAGCCGGCTACAAAATATGAATGAACTGGGCGATTTTCAAAAATTGCAGCACATGTTTGAGTTTACTGTACGGGTAACGCAATTGTCAAGTTTCCGGCCTACTATTCTGTATGCAACCTGCCGCTTTCCTAAGGGGTCGTAGGAAAAGTATTTTTCACCCTCCTACCCCCACCACCCCTTTTTTATACGCGAGTTTAGTATTTTTGTATGAACAATAAACATGAATCCCTATTTCCCTTGGTCACGCCATAACTTGAGAACGACTTAACCGATTTCATTCATCTTTTTTTATGGTTTCTAATACCCCCGAGCCGTGGGATCTTGCTGGCATGCGCGAGTGAGTAGTCGTTAATGCTCGGCAACAGTGCCCGCGGTTTGGCTATGGATGGGTGACCCATTTCTGCGCTGTGGCTAGGGCGCGCCTTGGATCGCCTATCCAGCTTTATCTAATGAGGTTTTCCAGGTTTTCCTCATTCTCACACTAAATGGTGGGTAGAGTACTAATAACTGTAGGTCGTTCCTGTGACGCACCTGCGGCCAATAGTAATATGCCGCCTCCTCCGTCACGCACAAGCTATATAGTTAGCTTCTGGGGCTAACCTTAGGGTTAGTAGGAGTGAGTAGAGATATTATTATTATTATTATTATTATTATTATTATTATTTGTATTATTATTATTATTATTACTTTGTAGAAGGTTCTTACGGAACGGAAAATTAAGAAAATTGCACAGAAAATTGGAAAATTTGAGAAATTGCAACGATTATTTTAACTTCGCGCGTTTGACAGTCTGTACGTGTGTACGTCACCGAATTCCTCCTAAACGGCTAGACCGATTTTGATGAAATTTTTTGTGTGTTGGAGTGGGTCCCTGGATGGTTTACATTTACAATTGGACACGGTAGGTGGCTCTGCAATCGGGTTATAGGAATTTTTTTGAACGGCTGGACCGATTTTGATGAAATTTTTTGTGTGTGTTGGAGTGGGTCCCTGAATGGTTTACATTCACAATTGGACCCGGTAGATGGCGCTGCAATCGGATTCCAGGAGTTTTTTGAACGGCTGGACCGATTTTGATGAATTTTTTTGTGTTTGTTGGAGTGGGTACCAGGATGGTTTACATTCACAAGTGGACCCGGTAGGTGGTGCTGCAATCGGGTGTTACTGAACTCCTCCTAAACGGCTGGACCGATTTTGATTAAATTTTTTGTGTGTGTTGGAGTAGGGCCCTGTATGGTTTACATTCATAGTTGGACCCGGTAGGTGGCGCTGCAATCGGGTTCTAGGATTTTTTTTTAAAACGGCTGGACCGATTTTGATGAAATTTTTTGTGTTTGTTTGAGTGGGTCCCTGAATGGTTTACATTCACAATTAGACCCGGTAGGTGGCGCTGCAATCGGGTTCTAGGATTTCTTTTGCGGAAATTTTTTTAAAGTCGGGCAGGACAACGTCTGCCGGACCCGCTAGTATAATATAAAATTAGAGTGCTTTCGAAAAGTCTGGAATATATTCAATATTTTTCAATATGCGCGTTGTTGAGCGCACATTTTGATGTGCAAATTACGTAGATTGCGCTATTCAAATTTCCGATATGACGTCATCGATGATTTTTCAAATCGCAAAAATATTTTTTTCCGGTATAATCTTGTAGTTGAGCTCTTTCTGATTGCGAAAATATAGCATAACTTACATTAATTTTGAAAATAAAGGCATAAAAAAGTAATAAATATTTGGTAATGAAAATTCTGAAGTTACACGCAAAATACTACTACATTAAAAATAACAATTTGAAATAGAAAATATACTAAGTATTGGCAAAATATAAGTAATCACCAATGTAGTAATAATTAAAAATAAAGAACAAAACACAACAAGCAAATGAAAGTGAAAGAGAAAGAAAAGTGGAACGTGAGCACAAAACATTATTTTTAATTAAATTAAACATAATTTCCATTAAAGTCTTGCACCTACATTCTCCTTTTCTATAATTTTCATTCGTTTGTTTTGTTTTGTTCTTTGTTTCTAGTCATTGCCAGATTGTCGTTTTTTTGAGCTAGGTTTTTCAGTATTTACTTGATTTGTTAGTATTTCAAAATTGTTATTTTTAATTAACAGCATTTTTCGTGAAACCTCAGAATTTCCATCATTAAATATTTATTAATTTTTAAAACCTTTATTTGCAAAATTAATGTAAAGTATCCCGTATTTCCGCAATCAGAAAGAACTCATCTACAATATAAGTAATCGCCAATCGGAAAAATATATTGTTGCTATTTGAAAATATGAATATCAAATCAGGAAATTGAATAGCGTCATCTATGTAAATAGTACATCAAAATGTGCGCAAGATAAAAATAAAATCGACATGTCTGATGATATTGTCCAAAAATGCGCACATTTAAAAATAATGAATGTATTTCGGACTTTTCTAACGCACTTTATACAATATTATTATATAATCCAATAAAATATATATGTGTAAATTTGAAAATGAACATTAATTTTTTAAATATAAATATCCTCTTACAACAACTTCATAATATGGCTATTAAAAAATTATTATTTCAGAGCAAATAATTTTATGCATATAATTATCGTGGTGGCAATAAAGGGACACATTTTTTATCAAATATAGTGAAATTGAAATAAGAAAGAACATTCAACTTTTACCAGAAAAAATCTAATCAGAACTCGATAGAACGCGGCATTTTCAAAAATAACAGTAGCCTTGATCTTGCTGGTAATGATAGTTTTGCAAGCTCTACAACCGCATCTACAAAGAAGTTATTTAGAACATCCTTTATCCATAGTTTTTCTGCGTTAATTATTGTAATCGACGTTATGCCATGTTTCCTCATGTCAAAAAATAAAACTATTTCGTAACAAAAGAAGAATAGAATCGATTTGATTTATTTACTCACAGTAACCACATATCATGATTTCACTCTTGTTGGAGCTCATCAGTACGGCGTAGCTGTGTGATAACAAAAACAACCCAAACCAGCATCTAATCTTAAAAAAAACGTACAGCCTCGTTAAGCTAGCGCCAACTCGTTATACACTACTTAGAAATGTCAAACAAGAGTTCAACAAAAGGGAAATCATGATATGCAGTTGCTGTGGGCAAACGAACCAAATCGTTTATATTCTTCTTTTATTTTCTTTGCCATAGCAGGGTCTTTCTACTTATGTGTTCGCTAAGGGCACGATGAAAACTCATCACCTTGTAGATTGGTTTCCTGGCGTTTTGTCACCGTTTAGTACACACTCGTCAAGGATTTGTTCTGTAGTTCAATGCCTGTGTGGGTACTTGCACGGGGAGTACTTGTTTGAACAAGTTCGGTTCGATTTTCTCTTAAAACTATTTCAATAAGCCACCATTATATTATATTATTTATTACGGGGTAGGTTTCTGGCCCCTAGCACTGAAGCTCAAGCTTATTGTGTCCCCATACATGATTATGTATCTCATAAGTTCGGTCCCCTCAAAAAATTTTAGTACAGGACTTACGGGTGCATCTGCTATTGCTTTTGGTCTAGAAACATAACTCCAAAGCTTGTATGTCTAGCTGCTCCAAGAGTCGGACATTCGCATAATGTGATGAGGAGTTTCCTCCCCTTCTCCACACTCCAATAGTGGTAAGATGTCTCATAAGTGAACAGTGGCCCGTAAATAGTCCTACTTCCCATCTCAGCTGGTTCTTGCCCAGTCGTATTAACTCTTTAGCTCTCTTGCTGGATGGTCCGCTTATGAACATTCGCGATTGCAGGAGTCCCCATCCAGTACGAGGTATGTTTTTGTCTTAATAGGTCCTTTATCACCTCTTTGGCTATCTGATATGCCAAACGACACGCAGGATCCGGATCTATCAGCGGGACTTTGGCTCCCTTCTTCGCTAAGAAGTCTGCTTTCTCGTTCCCTTCAGTAGTAGATAAATGACAGCCTCAGGCCAGGCCTCCCGCCGAGGCGGTCGATCGCTTCGGCGGGAGGAAGCCGGAAGCCCGTCTTTTTGGCCGGAGGAGCGATGGGGCGCTCGAGCCAGCCCGCCGAGGCGGTCAACCGCCTCGGCGGGAGTAAGCCGGGCGCCCGTTTTTTTGGCCGAGGCGATGGGGCGCTCGAGCCAGCCCGCCGAGGCGATCGATCGCTTCGGCGGGAGGAAGCCGGCCCCCCCCCCGGCTTCAACAGGTGCCATCCACTTCTTCAGCAACGACTTCTGCGGCAGCCTCTCTCAGAAGAAGCGAGTGTCATTGTCGAAGGGTGCGCCCCCCAAGCCGCCATTTTGGGCCCCCTTGGTTGTGGCTCAGGCGCCTGCGCCGGGGCTATTCCTCAGATCAGTCCACCGAGTTCTCCATCCACTTCAAGTGGGCGTGTCTGCAGCAGCCTCTGGTCATTGCTGAAGAAGAGCTTCTGGTGTCTTGCCATTGCGCACCCAAGCCGCCATTTTGGCTGTGGCTCAGGCGCCTGCGCCGGGGCTTTAAAAGTACACGTGTTGCTCAGGCCAGACCATCCAGGTGCCACCCACTTCTTCGGCAATGACTAGAGGCTGCTGAAGGAGTAATGTCTTCAGCGACGACTTCTTCAGCAGCCTCTGGTGTCTGGGGGCCTTTGGTTGTGGCTCAGGCGCCTGCGCCGGGGCTCAAAAAGTGCGCGTGTTGCTCATTGTTGCGCAATGGAAGAATGTTCTGGAAATGCTGATGCAATAGTACACAGATGTTGCAGAATTAATGTTTTTTCTCGGAAATTCCAACGTTTGCAATTGTTTACACTAAATAACTATTGTTATCAAAGTTTGAGAAAGAAACAACAGATTCGAAGTCGATAAGAGATGTTATGATTTATTGTTTTTATTATGATGAAATATTAATAGCTAAGAACGTTCTAGAAAAACCTTTCAACTTTGCCGACAGGATATGTATATTTGTTTGGTTTGACTCCCACATTCTGCATGCTAATAAGTACATGTGCACTTAATATTATGTCGTAAACTCTACAAGATGATCGAGATTATTTTATACCCTGTTGTTTGTATTATTATAATAAAATCATTCTAGAGCATAAAAAGTTTGAAGGCCACCGCCAGAAACATAAACAATCAATTGATTGTTGTTTTTGATAACTTCTGCATTTTACCAAAATTTTGCAAGCTCGGCAAAAGCTGCGAGATAAATAGAACGAATATAATTGCGAGACGATTTATTCAGTAATCACTTCAATAGTTTAGTTGGTTCCCACGGAATAGGTGCGGCAAAAGTTAGTTTCCCAATATGGATGTTGTAATTGGCCAAGATGATGTTGGAGATATTTTATTGTACCATTTTATCCTCCAAAACTTACCGGAAAATTTAAAAGTAAGTCCATTTGCAGTAATCATTTCTTTTATTGTTCAAGCATTCTGTTAATAAAACTCATTCATAATAAAACTCATTCATAATAATTTCATTATATGTAGTTAAAAAGCTCACGTATCTGTTCCATAATTATAAACTATTTTCTATCTTTAGAACCAACCCAAAATGATTATGTGCGGAAATGTATCGCACATAGCAACGGAAACCGAAAATGTTTTATTTTCTGGACTATTCATGGAGAAAGAAACCAAGATAATTTTGTTGGAATCGTGCAGTGAACTTGTGGTCATTTGGGTCAATATTGTAAATCGTAAGTAAAGTATTTAGATTTTTTAATATGCAGTGATAGTAGATAAAAAGTGCCAGTTTTGGATTCACAATTTTAGTAGTGGAAAATTAATTGTTTTTATAATGAATGAAGTTATTTCTTTGTTTGTCCGCCCGTTTGTTTACTAGTACAATTTCTTATCTTTGTTTGTCTGTCAGTTTGTCTGTACGTTTTGTTTGTTTGTTTGTTTTGTTTGTTTGTTTGTTTGTTTGTTTGTTTGTTTACTAGTATAATTTCTTAATTATGGTATTTTTCTCTTGTTGCAGTCAACGATGTATAAGCAGCGTCACGAGTTTGATTACACTGTTATATTATTTTAATGAATAAAATGTATTTTAATATAATAATATCATATTATGAACAGTATTATATTATTTTAATTGACAAAATGTATTTTAATATAATAAATTATATTATATAATTTACCGTATTCCATGGGAACTAACTAAACTAATGAATTGATTACTGAATAATACTCCCCATTATGTTAGAAAAATTTGTTGTGTGCTTTCCAATAAATGTATGCTAGAAGCGTGATTTTTTTTGACAAGCTGTCTGTTGACACCAGACAGCTGTTGACCCAGACAGCTCTATTCGCAAACACCATGGCTGATGACACAAGCAACAATAGAAAGAGGAAAAACCCCTCTTTGTAGATGCAGCTTAGATGCGGCAGTACGTAAACGTCTTGTTGGTGGATTGGTATGCGAATTTCGTCATTGGCATTGAATGTTGTTGTTGACACGAACGGCTGATGTAACAGACAGACAGATAGACAGACAGGCAGGCAGGCAGGCAGACAGACAGACAGACAGACACAGACAGACACAGACATACAGACAGATAGACAGACAGACAGACAGACAGACAGACAGACAGACAGAGAGAGACAGACAGACAGAGAGGCAGGCAGGCAGGCAGGCAGGCAGGCAGGCAGGCAGGCAGGCAGGCAGGCAGGCAGGCAGGCAGGCAGGCAGGCAGGCAGGCAGGCAGGCAGGCAGGCAGGCAGGCAGGCAGGCAGGCAGGCAGGCAGGCAGGCAGGCAGGCAGGCAGGCAGGCAGGCAGGCAGGCAGGCAGGCAGGCAGGCAGGCAGGCAGGCAGGCAGGCAGGCAGGCAGGCAGGCAGGCAGGCAGGCAGGCAGGCAGGCAGGCAGGCAGGCAGGCAGGCAGGCAGGCAGGCAGGCAGGCAGGCAGGCAGGCAGGCAGGCAGGCAGGCAGGCAGGCAGGCAGGCAGGCAGGCAGGCAGGCAGGCAGGCAGGCAGGCAGGCAGGCAGGCAGGCAGGCAGGCAGGCAGGCAGGCAGGCAGGCAGGCAGGCAGGCAGGCAGGCAGGCAGGCAGGCAGGCAGGCAGGCAGGCAGGCAGGCAGGCAGGCAGGCAGGCAGGCAGGCAGGCAGGCAGGCAGGCAGGCAGGCAGGCAGGCAGGCAGGCAGGCAGACAGACAGACAGACAGACAGACAGACAGACAGACAGACAGACAGACAGACAGACAGACAGACAGACAGACAGACAGACAGACAGACAGACAGACAGACAGACAGACAGACAGACAGACAGACAGACAGACAGACAGACAGACAGACAGACAGACAGACAGACAGACAGACAGACAGACAGACAGACAGACAGACAGACAGACAGACAGACAGACAGACAGACAGACAGACAGACAGACAGACAGACAGACAGACAGACAGACAGACAGACAGACAGACAGACAGACAGACAGACAGACAGACAGACAGACAGACAGACAGACAGACAGACAGACAGACAGACAGACAGACAGACAGACAGACAGACAGACAGACAGACAGACAGACAGACAGACAGACAGACAGACAGACAGACAGACAGACAGACAGACAGACAGACAGACAGACAGACAGACAGACAGACAGACAGACAGACAGACAGACAGACAGACAGACAGACAGACAGACAGACAGACAGACAGACAGACAGACAGACAGACAGACAGACAGACAGACAGACAGACAGACAGACAGACAGACAGACAGACAGACAGACAGACAGACAGACAGACAGACAGACAGACAGACAGACAGACAGACAGACAGACATCTGATGAGAATTCTGAAGTAGGAGAATAACTATAGATTCCTATTTGTCTCATCGAGCTGGTTAATTTGATACCCTCAATGACCTAAGTGGGCGGGGCAAGGGGGCGTGTGCAGTGGGCCCTAATCTACATGCGTTCTATATTACCGACATTCAATTTGCACTTTCCAGTAAGTGAAACAGAAATCTGCATGTGTTCTATATTACCGACACTCAATTAGTACTATCAGCACTCACCAGATGGTTCCCACACGTGTCCGAAACGCATTAAGATAACAAGTAATTTCAAAACATAGTACGTATCAAAATAAACAAACTGACGAATGTTCTAGAATGTTATGTTATTGTAATAATACAAACAAATAAACGGGTCACCTTGTAGTGTCTACAACGTAGTATGTGCATATACAGAACGTGGGCGCAAACCTAAACAAACATAATCCTGTCGGCGAGTTGAAAGGTTTTTTACCCATAATAAAAACAATTATAACATCTCTTATCGGCGGCGAACGTGCTTTTTTCTTAAACTTTGATATCAATATTTATTTAGTATAAACAATTGCAACCATTGGAATTTCCAAGAAACTTCTGTGTACTATTGCATCAGCATTTCCAGAACATTCTTCCATCGCGCAACAATGAGCAACACGCGCACTTTTTGAGCCCCGACGCAGGCGCCTGAGCCACAACCAAAGGCCCCCAGACACCAGAGGCTGCTGAAGAAGTCGTCGCTGAAGACATTACTCCTTCAGCAGCCTCTAGTCATTGCCGAAGAAGTGGGTGGCACCTGGATGGTCTGGCATGAGCAACACGTGTACTTTTAAAGCCCCGGCGCAGGCGCCTGAGCCACAGCCAAAATGGCGGCTTGGGTGCGCAATGGCAAGACACCAGAGGCTCTTCTTCAGCAATGACCAGAGGCTGCTGCAGACACGCCCACTTGAAGCGGATGGAGAACTCGGTGGACTGATCTGAGGAATAGCCCCGGCGCAGGCGCCTGAGCCACAACCAAGGGGGCCCAAAATGGCGGCTTGGGGGGCGCACTCTTCGACAATGACACTCGCTTCTTCTGAGAGAGGCTGCCGCAGAAGTCGTTGCTGAAGAAGTGGATGGCACCTGTTGAAGCCGGGGGGGCCCGGCTTCCTCCCGCCGAAGCGATCGATCGCCTCGGCGGGTTGGCTCGAGCGCCCCATCGCCTCGGCCAGAAAGACGGGCGCCCGGCTTACTCCCGCCGAGGCGGTTGACCGCCTCGGCGGGCTGGCTCGAACGCCCCATCGCTCCTCCGGCTAAAAAGACGGGCTTCCGGCTTCCTCCCGCCGAAGCGATCGACCGCCTCGGCGGGAGGCCTGGCCTGAGGCTGTCATTTATCTACTACTCCCTTCACTTCCTTGATGGCCTTTCACCCATCGTAGAATAACCTTGTTATGTACTGCTAGCGGAGCCAGCGAGTCCACACAGCATTTAACTGTTCTTGACTGTATATCTGTAGCTTCTAGAGCTTTCAGTGCTGCCTGGCTGTCAGTGAGAATCTGGATCCTCCTGTTTTGAAAGGACCTCCTGATAATCTCCTGCGCACATACGGAAATTGCAGTAATTTCTGCCTGGAATACGGTTGCAAGGCTGCCCAGGTTTATGCTAATTTCATTCCCTGGGCTTTTGCCAGCAATACCCACCCCAATACTATGTGCATTTTTAGACCCATCTGTATACCAAATGTTTCCATCCTGTTCTCTCGCCTTTTGTGAATTGCCCTCCACTCCCCCTATCGGTATGGTAATCCGGTAAAGTTTGTGAAAGTTTAAGATTGGGACGGTTCTATCCGACTGCATGCTAAGCATGTAGTTCTTGTCTATTTGTTGAAATATTTCGGTATGGTAACCCGCTCTTGCGAGATTTAGCCCATAACCGTTTATCCTTAGCCTGTATACTGCTGCAAGAGCCTCCGCCTCCACTACAATTTATGTAGTGGTGCGAGTCCCAGAAGTGCCTCCATGGCCGCAGTGGGCGTTGTTTGCATCGCCCCTGTCATTCCTGGCTTTATGCCACCATATTATGGATCCATATGTTACTGTGGGGATTACTACCCTGGAGTAAATCCAAGAGACCATTGCTAGCCTTAGCCCCCACGTTCTCCCTATCATACCAGTACAAGCCCATAGGCTCCGGGTAGCCTTTTTGGTCAATTTCTCCAGATGTGCGTCGTAATTTAATTTAGTGTCTAAGGTTAGTCCTAAATACTTAACTTCTCTGCTAGTTCCCAGAGGAGACCGTCCACTACCAGGCTCCACAGTAATGGCGAAAACAACCCGCCCTGCGGGTACCCTCTGACAACAGCCACTCCTCTAGTTATGTTGCCCAGTGAACTAGTAATTGTCCTATCTCTTATCGTAGAGTCAATCCAATCTGCAATAGAACGATCCGCGACTTTCAACAGCTCTCTTGATGGAGTCGAAAGAGGTATTGTCAAATGCACCCTCTAACCCAGAAAGGTTCCCAATGCAACTTATTTGTTGATCAGGGTCCCTCCGATCCTGCATGTGATCTCATGGAGACTCAGTTCGCAAGATTTCCCCGCTTGGTAGGCCTACTGGTGTCGATGAAGGGGTGCCACTCCCAAAACTTCGTCCCTTATGTCTATCAACAAGCCACCATACACCGTCTTTACTCCACATCTGTCAGGTAGGTACTACTTGCACATATAGGTACACTAACGTAAAATTAATACAAATACAGAGTCGTACATCCCGCCCAACTTCAACAAACTAATCAAAATTCAAATATTTCACCAAAATAGTGAATAAAATTAAACAAAAGTTCAACACAACTAAAATTAAATTAGAAAACAAAGTAGTCAAATACAAAGTATGAACAATTCAAATAAATCAACAAATTTTCAACATTCTTCTAACTAAACTAAAATTATACAGTAGAATAAATGAATGAATGCTAACTGTCCCAGTTAACTGACAACACGTTCCAGAACACGAATTAGTCATAGGGTTCCAGTTAACTGATAATCCCGATACACTTTTTTATGCCGGGTGTTTTAAAGAGAAAGTTTTTTCCACAACTGTGAACACCAGGTGTGAGCTTAATCGTCGAATTAAAAATCGTACGATACGATTTGACTTCTAATCAGTACGCTCATTTTGTTTTCTTTTGGAATGACTGCTCTCTGCCAAACCATGGCAAGTTGCAAACTCAAAATGTATTAAATTTTACCGCAACTTCCATTAAGCAAAATCTTTTCAACTTCCGTACCAGTGAAAAACAAAAAGATCAAAATAATGAGAAATTAAAATACAAAAACCTCTCATTTTTAAAAGGCAAATTAAGTAACCCGGTGACATTTTAAGGCTCTTAAATCGCATTAGCATAAGAAAATTTGATGCCTTGAACAAGGAAATCTCCTTTGCACTTAACAGTCCCTGTAGTAAACACAACGCGAAGTCATAACGTGTACTTAAATTTAGCATAAACTCTATTCTTATTCTGTTTCCCGTCATTCTTGTTGTTTTAATTTGCCGCACTTGCGGTAAAACAAAAGGACTAATGCTAATAGAATTGCATCAGCTCAAGAGATTTCGGCCATAATGGAAGAAAAACACTCTGCGAGATTTCAAATGCCAACAATTACAGACAATCCAGAGTTCAATTATTTGACTTGCAAATTCCAAGAGCTACGCCTACGTGGATAAGCCTATCGCAGTAGATGTGCTGCATAGTGGTAAATAGTAATTTTTGTAAGTTAAAAATAGGTTTAGTCCACAGGCCACATCTAAGAAAATATATAGAATTTAGTTTCCCACAATCTATAATTATTTTTACTTATACATTCTATCCCAATTCTTCTGGCACAAGAAAGAATTTGTATTTATTTTTAATGGCATACAAAGCACCCCCACAATAAGTTCAATGTTAATTTTTCTGAAAGTTGATCCAGTTTGAAGGTTCTTTTTTGCGGCGTAGGCGGCTTGGTTAGAAATGTTACTCTGCTACTGACCTGTAGAGAAAATATAGTTTTTCTTAAATACCAGGTGAAACAATGCTGTTCAGTTTTGTTCCGAAATTTCGTAACACCCTATGAAGTACACCAGCAACAATATAGTGTATCCCAATTAAAGAATAACAACGCTAGTCCCATCTTTTCTTACCATTATCATTTTTTATTCAATTTGCAGTCTCTTTTGGTAGAGGAGATGCACAGTTTTAGAGCACAGTATGGTTTTATTAACTTTAGTTCTTACGAGTACATTAATAAAAGCTTTCGAGAATCACCCCTAGCTAAATTTCATCTTTCAGAACCAACAACGCATATTTGAGCCTCTACTTCTAATAGCGACAGCTCGTGCCCGGCATCAACTTTACGTTGACTAGTTATTCCTTTTCGAAGTCAATTTGAACTCTTTATAATAGTAGGTAGACCTGTCACGGCGAAAGAAGAACCTGTCACGTGTTCTGCGCGAAAAACCAATTTACGTAGTACGGGTCTACAATGAAGTAATGGGGGTGTCCGCTGTTGCTGTCAGCTGCAGTGTCGTATCGGCCTTTATTGTTTACATGTTTATGCTGTTGTGTGTTTAAATTTGCTATTGAGGAAGCAGCGACCACGTGACAAGTTCTTCTTTCGCCGCGACAGGTCTACTACATACCGTCTCAGACAGCGTTTAGCGTTATTGCTTACAATTAATGCAAGTGCACAAGTTAGTAAGAATTTATTCAAAATAATTAATTTTTAAACACAATCGGTGTTTACTCTTTGGTAGTCTATGTACACAACTGAGTTTTAACACTAGTATGATTTCTACCAATTTATTATTACATTCAATTATTACAGTTCTTAAAGCGCACCTAAGACTGCATTATAATAACGGATATTCCAACACGAGCGGGCGGTTTAAATTTCGCAGAATTTTCGTTTTGTCCACATTATACACTGGTCCGCAAAAAAAGTACCGCTAGGAATTTTCTATTTTAGTTTTGCTGGCAGTTCCAGCACAAACGTTCAGTTTCTACAACATGAGAAATCCATCTACAACTTCAAGCACCCCCTACAATGTAAATTGTGACGACAGCGTCTACCTTTAAAACACTTGGAAACATAATCAGTCATACACTCCCTTGTAATCACTGGTCCAAATCACTCGCGACTGACTGATTGTTCTCCAAATCTCCAAGTGTTAATAAGCCATCTGATCCTAGACCTATGAGTTCCGTGTTAGTTCAGTCATCATGAGTTCTTAGTTAATGATACAGTGATAGTGACATTCATTAACCTACCTCAATTACAGCAATAGAATTTTGGAGTTCCCAGCAAAAGTTGAATGGTTGCAAAGAATGGTAATGGACAAAATTTTGCGGCATTTATATAATTCTATGCATAGAGACATTCTAGGAGACTTGTTGGTTTAAATAGCTTTGTTTTATACTGGGATAGGCCTAAGGACAGTCATTGTTCGTCTTGCGAAAACATCCGCTGCATACACACTCGCCACCGTGGAGGTTTCATCTGCTGATAAAAATTTTATGTTTTACTTAAGAAATACACAGCTATATTATCAAAGCGTATAGATGAATGATTAGATTAAATTGATAACAGTGTTGAATTTCATCTAGTACTAGATGAACCCGTGGGCTACGCTCCACGACTTTTACGTAGTGGTGAATCGGTGTAGTAATTATACTTAAAACTTAGGTGCATCCCAGGTGCACCACAGAATATTGCCACAGAATATTCTTAAATAATTAATTGCGTTTAATTTAATACAGCAAAAAAACCATTCTACCTACGGGTGCGACGTTGAACTAGGACTGCGAACAGCGCTCAGCCGATCCAAGCGTCCATCGAAATGATGCTGATGCAATTTTCTTATTTGCGTTAAAGAAACACCTGATCGAGTGCACGACCTCACCCATACGATCTCCGGCAGTTGAAAAGAGTCCGAGCGACCGATATCCCCACCCGTATTTCAAGTGTGTATGATGATACCCCAATTGGGTTTTCTTTCATATCTCTTCCCATACAGCACAGTATATTCTGAAAACATTCTCACAACATGACAACGTTCTTTTTTTAGAATATTCTTCATAAATATTACTGGAATGTTTAAAGAACATATACGTACGGGCAAGAATATTTATATAACGTTCATGACGTATGTTCATGAAACATACCATACAAAATATTCTTGGAATGTCCTCACAATATACGAATTATCTTGATTTCAGAATATTCTGTATAAATATTACTAGAACCTTTTATGGAGGTATACGAAACGAATTGGAATATTTACGCAACATACCTGGTAAACATTTACAAAACATACGGCACAGAATGTTCTTGAAATGTTCTCACAGTATAATAGTTTCTGCTTTTAGAATATTCTTGGTGAATATAACAAGAACGTTCAATATATAAAAATTTAAACATTTATATAATATCCGTGACATATATTTATAGAACATACTGTAAGAATATTCTTAGAAAATTCTCACAATATATGAATTTTAAGTTTTAGAATATCTGCATAAATATTGTTAGAACATTCTGTGGACATATGTATATTTATGTAACATACGGCAGAGGACATCCTTGGAATCTTCTCACAATATAAGATTTTTCGTTTTTAGAATATTCTTTGTGAATATTAAAAGAACGTCCAGTATATGTGTAAAAATATAAATATTTATATAATATCCGTGCCATATTTATAGAACTTATTGCAAGAATATTCCTGGAAAATTCTCTCAATATATGAATTTTACGTTTTAGAACGTCTGTAAAAATCTCATTACTGCATTCGGTGTACATAAGGGCACAAAAAAATTAAAATTTTATTATTGAAATGCGCATGCTAAGGATGAATCCGTCAAGTGTGCATGGACCATGGAGAGATGCCAAAGTAGTTGGAGGTTCGCGTTGTATGGTGGTTAAAACCTCGTGTGCATTTTTTTAAATTTGTGGAACAACTACTTATTTATTATTTAACAAATAAATACTTCGCGAACTACCAATATATAACGTTTTATTTAAATATTTTACCGGTTTCAGGATTCACAAAGATCCCATCATCAGAAATGTACGAAAAATTGTAAACAAATTATTATGACAGTTGACATAATAATTTGTTTACAATTTTTCGTACATTTCTGATGATGGGATCTTTGTGAATCCTGAAACCGGTAAAATATTTAAATAAAACGTTATATATTGGTAGTTCGCGAAGTATTTATTTGTTAAATCATGAACTTCTACCAAAAAGTAAAACAAGAAGATATTAACTACATACTTATTTATTTTTCTTATATATCATATCAAGGATTAAGATGTAAGAGACTGTGGTTAAATAATCAATTCAAGAATCAATTGTACCTCTAACCACATATATCATATGTTTACGCTAGGTAAGTATGTTTTTGATGACGGGGTATTTATAATATTTGTATATGCACATGCGCAGTTATTGGAATGCCCTTTGGCATCTACGTGCTCGAGACTCGAGAACACGGCCTCGCTCCGCTCAGCGTCCCGTCGAATGTCAAACGTAAATACTGCTGCAGTGTGGCTAACGGCTTCTGCATAAATAATTAAATTCTCATTTAAATGTAGTGTATTCTGCTTATACTATGAGTGTATAAATGTGTAGCAGAGCTTTGTTCCAAACAGCAGGCAAAGCAATCCTATCAATTTCCCAGGTGATATAAGTAGGTAAGTATTTCAGTTCTATAAATTATAAAGTTTATTCTATTAAGGGGATTTAATGAGCCTTAATCTCACAAAATGCCGCATAAACTATGCCTCACTAGTTAATTCAAGCTAAGGTAAGACATATCAAGCAAGAGAAATCACTGACATCTACAACATTATTTTTTACTAATTGTTGGGGAAATTCATACGGCCAGGTGAACGAAATCCTCTTATTAGAGTGCACATTTATGAAACAAAATATATGTTGCAGTCGAGTCAAATTGTTTTTTAAGAAATTTTCTTATGGGCATGATTAATTTTATTTCTTTGTACTTAGATGCAGTTGGGAAAGTACATAAAAGCTGCACTTTGGCTGAAATAGAACAAGCAATGAAAATGGGGCTGGTGAAGGCGAAGGAGAGGCAGAAGAAGATTTAAATATTTTGAAACAGCGACAGTTGTTCGAAGGTGAAACAAATATTTATCCTGTGTTATGCAAAAGTAGATGCACAGTGCTATATCAGCCTTATTTCTTTAACAAAATTTTGTAAATTTTTCCTTAGACAACTTCCTTTTTCATAACAATGTATTATTTCAGTTTAGTAAAGTTGCAGGTAATTCTATCGAATTTTTGCGTTTTTTTGGAGTAACGACTAATTTGTGTATTGGAACATGGTGTAATGTTGAAATTTTTTGCCGGAAAGGCCAAAAACCCCTCAAACTTACGGGACTGGGGAGCGAATAGGGGTGCTGGGTGGGTAAAAAATTGGTTCAAATTGTCGATTTTTGGGGTATTTTGTGCTTGTACATGGATGAATTGTAGATTTGTAACCTCCGAAAATTGAATATAATTAGGGAGACGGGGGGGAAAGGGGGGACTGGATTACAGAAGAAAGTGTGAGCGGAAACGTGGGTTTTTCGATGTAGTTTGGTGTGATGGGGAAGGGAAAAATTGAGATCTTTTTTCCTTCCCCATCACACCGAACCATGGGAAAAATTATAACGCTGTAAAAATGTAACGAAAATTCATTTTAGAAACACTAACCTATAATTGCAATGCATGATCCTCCGGTTGATTATTTTTTTTGGGGGTGAAGGAGTACTTTCCGCCGAAAAAAACGTTGTGGATTGGAAGTGTATAGGTGAGTAGTACATAGTAGTGTGACTGTTATTATAGAATTAGATAGGCACCTAATCTGTAGAATGACCAAGTTGCATTCTCACAGCTCCGTTTTGTCGGATTATTTTTATCCAAGACTTTCTTATTCGTAAAAATATTTGAATCCGACTTCGTGGGAATAATCTTTTCCAATGCAGTTATTGACGAACAAGAACTAATTCAGGTTTAAATTAACATCGGGTGAATATTTGATATACAGGGTGAGTCGAAGGGAATTGATGGATTTCACAGAGAAATAACATATGAAAAGCTTCATCAAACCAAAATTTTATTGCCATCAGATTCACCAGAAAATGCAATTTATTTCTGGAATACATCATTCATATGGTGTCCTTGGCCGCCGATACTTAGGGTGAGGCATTTCCTCGCAAGCATAGATGGGGAATCACCCCGATTTCTTCACGAAGCGCCGTGTGCAGCTTGTCTCTAGTGTACGAGGTCGATGTTGATAAACTCGAGCCTTTAAATAGCCCAAAAGGAAAAATTCGCAGGGCCCGAGATCGGGTGAACGCGCAGGCAAAGGAATGTCGTCACAATGCGAGATGATGTGCACCGGAAAGAGCTCTCTGAGGATATCCATTAGATGTTACTCGGTGTGTGCAGTGGCCCCGTCTTGTTCGAACCAAATGTTCTCAGCAACAACATCGAGCTCATTTAGCGACATTCAGAGGACATAAGAGAGCTTTTTCCGGGTCCCCTCATCTCACATTGTGGCGACATTCCTTGGCCTGTGCGTTCCCCCGATTTTGCGCTCTGCGATTTTTTTCTTTGGTACTATTTGAAGTCTCGAGGATATCAACATCGACCTTGTACACTGGACGAGCTGCAGACGGCGATTCGTGAAGAAGCCGTGGTGATTCCCCAGCTACGATCGCGAGACTTAAAGAAGCCCTCGCCCTATGTATCGGCGGGTAAAGACACCATAATGAATGATATTGTATTTCATAAATAAACTGCATTTCCTGCTGATGATGGCAACAATAAAATTTTTATTTGATGAAACCCTTCATATTTTATTGCCCTGTGAAATCCATCCTTTCTTTTTGACGCACCAGTGCCTTTGAACAACCATGCATAAGTGTATTCTGTTTATTTTTTATATTAACATGTATTTACTTATTTTTGTTCATTTGAGGAAATATATTTTATTTTATGATCAGGTAAATGTGTTTTCAATATTCAAAGAACATCTGCAAAAATGTGCATTAAAGATACTGAATATATACAAAGAATATTCTAAATGCATTCTTGCAAATGTGCCGAATACATATGTTGGTACGTTCTGTGAACATTTTGAGAATGTAACATTGGTTTATTTAATGTGCACAAAACATTCTCAGAATATATAAGTAACTGTTGAGGTTATTCTCGGAACATTCTGCAGATGTGCTGATTATATACCAAGAATGTTGTATCGTATGTTCTGTGGTCATTTTGAGAATGTGACATTGTCTCCACTATTAATGTGCACAGAAGATTCTCAGAATATATAAGTATCTGTTGAGGTTATTCTCGGAATATTTGAACGTTCTGCTAATATATTCTGTGCATATTTACAGAATGTAATTGTGCTGTATGGGTTGTTTGTCTGACGAACATATTTAAAAACGACCAAAGCAGATTTTATTTTATAGAAAATGACTTCCCATCACAAAGAGAAAATCGTAATATAAAGAAATTCCAGTATTAATCACGAATTCATTACATTTCTGTTTATAATACAATGCTAAATTTTTATGCTCTTTGATACACTTTTTATAATAAACTCAAAGAACAACGTTAATTAAAAGATTCCTAAGGTTTTAGATTCATAAAAATACTTTTCCTTTTTATGAAATAAAATGGGAAATGGTTGAACATTGCTAGTACGGTCCAGCAATTTAATATCATAAAGTAAGTTATTACATATTTCGAATGAAAGAATAATAATTCACCAACAAGTCTGATCTTTATTAATTTGTTCCCGAAATATTCCCGAAAAACTGAGGCTGCAATAATATGTTGCTCGCTCCATAATTTTCATGCCTATGAAAATGTTAGAAATTTGTCAAGCGTCCTTAAAACAACTTCTCACAGCTCATTCAGCGGTGGGACTAGAGTAGGGTATATAGGTATGTTCTGGAAAAAAATCTAACACAACGAGACGTCGTCAACTAATTTCCGTCCTGATCAACAAATTTGTTAACTACCTGGCTTACCGTCTGCGATGTTGCAGGTACGTAAATAATGTTCGTCCGAACTTCATTTATTTTATATTCCGGCAGAACGTCCGATGAAAATTCGTGAATGGTGTGAACGGGTTTGTTATTGGCGTACGAACCCGTGACAATGTTGCATTCTACGAGAACGGAATTGACTTTGTTTATGTTAACAGGCAAATCAGATTCTACTACAGTTGAGCAAATTGATGAAAATAAGATGGCCCGAATGAAATTCTTGATTAATCTGCCTAGCAACGAAACGGTTCATGTAAATTTGAATTTCAAATTGTAAACGCCGAGTGCTGCCCTGCTTCTATACAATGCGTTAACCGGAGAAATCGACACCGTCGAAACCGAGTCTTAAACAACCACGATGGAAGTGTCTACGACTACGATGTCGTCCTCCACCGCATCCATAATCACTACGACTTTACCTCCAGCTCCTACCAGAACGATCTCTAACTGAATAAAATATAACTACAACATCATCATCTTCGGATAAAACTGTTCCGCAACCGTCACAATTGGAGGAATCTAAAAACAACACCACCAACAACGACGCTGACGAGGATTGCTCGTTATCCCTTCTGACAGTAGAAGAGGCTATCTAATACTTTCGTCAGAATCTTATTCAAACGGAGATGGAAATCGCAAGTATAATTGAAACTGACATTTTCGGCTCGAGTACGGTGACGGTGTACCTAGTTTTGCCTGTCCGTTGCACCTATGAAGCTTATTACGCCGTTCAGCTTTTGCAAATTTCTTGCTACGAATTCGGCCAAGTTGGAAGTCATCGCATCCTGAGTACAGTTTTACATCAAATACACCTTTATATTTATTAACAATCAAGATGTTCAAGCTGCTCATAAAGCTGTTCAAGCTGTTCATAAAGCTGTTCCACCTGTGCTAATACCTGCACCTGTACGTACACCGGTACCTGGCCAAAGACCTGCCTTCGATCCACCTGTACATGCTTCCCACCTACCAGGTACCACACCGCTCTTACCTAGCGCCTCACACACCTGTACCTACCTTGCACCTGCCCATATCAAACACATATTTGCAGGTGGCTTACCTGACGCCTCACTGTGCTAGAATTTGTGGCAGAACATACCTATATACCCTACTGACTGAAATTGTATTAAAAGCCGTTTGGTTTAAACTGATAGAATAAATGGATTAGTTACTAGTACTAGTAACAAGCAAGGCACAAGAGAGTGCCAGTCCCAGAATTAGTACTAGTAGTAAGTAGTCATAGTTTACCTCACGGGTTAGCTATCAATCCACCCAAATTGTCCACTGTCTCGCGCACTTTCCTTTGCACTATACCACAGGTTAACCTTACCCAGATATCTATGTTACCATACTAGACAAGGGTTTAATTTGCGTACGCCCGATTTTCGCTTCTCCCCAACAAAGCGATTGCGACCGCATAGAATTTGTTCAGTAAGTACCTATTTATGAAGTATGGTTGTTAAAGACAACAACTGAAAGTACTGGTAGTCTTAAATAATAAGTTTTGTAAACTGCAGCATTGCTAGGGCTGTTAAATAAAATAATTCTAATTACATTCCAAAAGAAACGCCAATCACCTAATTAGATAATCAGCAGGCTGTGTGGCACATGAGTACATAATTTATTAATTTATTTTTAGAAACTATCATGGCTACTTTATTTCCAAATGCCGTTTTTGATTCAAACTTAACATCATATGAGTTGAAGTCGCCATAAAAATAATTTAGAAAAAATACGTAATAAATGACTTTATCTAAAATACAGAGAAACTTCTTATTGCATCAGCTCCATCGAAAAGAAGTGTTTCGGTGTTAAACAAATTGTTCTTTATTTCGGCTAGCCCAATCCAAACTTAGTAACCACCTTAGCATCAAGAAAGTTTCGAAAATTTTTAAGGATGACTTAATAAATGAGTAACGGACACCACTGAGGGAACCCAGATATGCTGAAACAAGTTGTTTGCGGTTTCTAAGTACATTTTAGACCGAAAAGATGTTTAATTTATGATTGCAGTTAATAATTCTCAATTGACCAATAAAATGTTTAAGGCACTTATAAGCTGTGGGTCTTCAACAGCTTTCAATTTCTTAACCATTCGGATTTATTCTTTATAGAGGCGCCCTATCAAGGATAAAGAATATAAAACATACTGAAATATACGGAAATTCAGTTCGCTTTTGTGGGATGTTTTATATTCCGACCGAATGTTTATATATTACGTTTGTGTTTACAATATACAAGCCATCCTTTCTAGTTAACGCAGCTTATATGAATGGAATATGAAATTTCCCTTTGAATAGAACGTCTAAAGGCAGCATGAGACCGTTAGAGGCGCATGTTACAAAAGGACGCCCGCTACGCTTTGTAGAGCACCAAGTTACCCTAACAGCTTTATGGTGGCTCCCTCTGCCCAGCTGTTGCGGAAAATTAGATTATCACTGTTGATTACAGAATATGCTATTTACATGACATAATAGTTATTGCTTAATTGTATTTATATAGGCTGTCATTTTGAGGGAGCCGTTAGTCATGTAAACTACGATAGAGTAACGCAATTAATCCACCATTTAGCACTTACGAGACTCAGACCTGCGCTACCATCGAGAGTTATTATAACTCCCAGACATCTTCTAATCTCTTGTTTAATTTTTTGCTTTAGTCCTATTTGCACGTCCTCTACCTAACAAAATTAGAAATACATAAAGAAATTGCTGCCACTGTTCGATGCTTTACTAATTTTCTATAAAATTGCAAACAACGTTAACATCATAAGTTGTACTTATAGAAATTAAGAAAAAACTCCGCTACAGTTGTTGGAGCGAGTATGTTTTCCAAAAAACATAGTTACTAGCATCCCCCTAACGAATTCGCCCACACTATAATGACAATTTTTCTTGATTGGTTTCATCTGCAAAATAACGAAAAAATTGGCCAGTGATTGTAGTGGAGTTCAGAAGTCAGTTCCGTAACATCGCTATGAACAGTTGGTACTACCAGAAGCCTTTACTTCATTGAGATATTTTCTATGTTTATTTGGGCAGCTACTAATTTTATTTTATGATCTTAGCTTCTCCTTAATCGCTTTTCAATGCCAGTTACTGAAGTTGGATTTAAACTATAGTTTAATCTGCTAATTATCGTACTTACGAAACATCCATAACGGGATCAAGTTACTCAATTTACGCCCCACTCCGATTAATGTTTAAAAATTGGTCCTGCTTAATACCCAAATTTTACTTAAAACATCAATTTATTATCTACCTACTAAAGAATTCAAAAACTCAATGAAATGTAGGACGTTCCATTTAAGAGGATTTTGGCAGACTTGATGACAATGCTGAAAGTATTTAGTTACTTGTAACAGAAATTGAGAGCTATGTCGGATACCGCGGTTCTCGTTAAAATTTTTAAACTCTGATACCCACAACTGGGTTTATTTTTAACCCCCGACGCAAAAAGAGGGGAGTTATAAGTTTGACGTGTCTGTCTGTGTATCTGTGTGTTTGTGTGTTTGTGTGTCTGTATGTGGCATCGTAGCTCCTAAACGAATTGACCGATTTTGCTGCGTTTTTTTTGTTTGTTTAATAATAAGGAAGTTGTTTACATTTTTTCACCTACTGCTTTATTAAGGTAGAATATTTTTAAATTTACTTTTTGCTCACTTGTATCTAATGTTATTTTCTAATCAGTTTAAAAGAACGTTGATTGGCTAACGATATTAGCATGCAGTTTTACTTTGTCCACGTGCAAATAATTTCTCTTACGAATAACGTGGATATAAAATTTTCACACTTTCCCATCAAACTAATTTGACTCACAAATTGAAATTAATCTGCGACTGGGCTTTAAACGTGTACGTACATCAGTAGTAACAAACGGTCTTAATAAATAATGTAATAGTGAAGTGTCGGATTCCTCTAATACATTTTGAAATCAAAAGGAATAGCTTATCATAAATGAGGCTGCTTTATAGGTGCTACAGTTTCCTAGAAGTATTCACGTTGTATGAGTGTGCTTGTTGAAAAGTTCGTTTCAATGAGAAGTCTGATACAAGTCATTCGAATTCGTTGACGACTTAAATCTTTTATTGCTTTATCTGGATTAAAGAAAATGCTATAGCTACACTGTTTCAGTAGAATTCGATACCTACCTGCGACATAATAACATAAAATTATTAATTTGTCATAGGCAGGTGTTGAAGAATACTTATTGTAACTACAGCATTTTGTAGTGTATTGTATTGTATTGTATTGTATTGTATTGTATTGTTTTGTATTTCGGTGAGAGATAGGGAGAGAGAGAGTATTTCACGGGAACGTTCAGTCGTTTTTTTCTTGGCATCGCGAAACCTGTGGAGTAGAAAGCTACGCTTGTGAAACTAAGCGCCATATCTAAAAGTTCTTGAATCTTATTGGTATTCTTAGAAGTTTTTCAATATTGCATGTTTCGAATGTGCATGGAAAACCGTAGACCACTGGTTTCGTCCTTTTGGGACTCATCAGTACGGTGCTTTGCCCTACACACTCGAACTATGCAATATTGCTTGCTTTATATATACTTACACGCTTGGTGTAAGTATTAGCAAGAGCTAATTATATGCTGAATTATGGGGCGGTTATGAGTGGTACTGGACCGTTCGAACAACTACTCATCGGGCAAATACCCCGCCAGGCATTGAATTATAGAACTAAATCCAGATTTAATGTACTACGAGATCCATACTGAATGCTACCCCAAACATATCGTTGGGCTTGGAACATCCTTAGATCTCTACGTACTTTCCTGCTCAACTAGCAGATAGTAAGTATTGTTCTAACAATCTGCTAGCAGATAGTAAGTATTGTTCTAATAATATTGTTGGTAAGTATTGTTCTAACAATACTTACTATCTGCTAGTTGAGCAGGAAAGTAAGTAGAGATCTAAGGATGTTGCAAGCCCAACGATATGTTTGGGGTAGCATTCAGTATGGATCTCGTAGTACATTAAATCTGGATTTAGTTCTATAATTCAATGCCTGGCGGGGTATTTGCCCGAGGAGTAGTTGTTCGAACGGTCCAGTACCACTCTTATTGGTATTCCTTCGAGTTTGATTTTCATGACTTAGAACTTAGTTAATTGAGGATTGGAATGTGGGTAAGATTTTGGTTGATCATAGAAATTGATACAAGTGTGTAATGAAAATATCTTTATTCTGTCTCCATTTCTTCATTTTCAACAACTGAAATAATGGGTTTATGATAAGAGAAATATGAAATGAAAACTCTCGCATGTCTTACCTTATTATCAAATATCAAAATGTTTCTTCTAATTATTGAGCAAAATGTAACACATTAATTATAATTTCTGGTTAGGAAACCGGGACTACTTTGTCAAATGTAGTGGAAACCATGGAACAGCTTCATTCTTAACCTTATGTTTGAAAGTTAAAGTAGGCCAATTGTGTCGGATTTTCCTTTCACTTCCCCCACTCTGAAAAACGTTACATAGCCAGCTGGCCGAACCGATTCACACCCAATGCGCCTAAAGAAGTTTCACTTCAAAAACGCATGTGAAGTTATGTCATTTAATCGTATGCTATATATTATCGCGCTTTGGTGAGAAGGTTTGTTGAAAAGAACAATTTAAAATGTCGGTGAGCATTCGTGCTGGAAAGTCTCATTACTGTCAATTTAACCTAAAAGTTTGAACCGCCCACGACATACAAATTAATTGACATATATTACTTACAAGTACTGCAATCGTCAGACGTGATGGCGAGCAACAGAGGTGCGCAGTTGAGTAATCCCCACTATTCATCCACTACCCTCTCGACCGGGATTGGTTTTCGGTGGACGCACGCAACTGTCAGTGGCGCACGATTAACATAATAAATTCATCTATAGTCCAGGGAACCTCGCGCCACTGCCTGAAACTAGGGCGTGACCTTGCCTGCGCGGGCTGTCGCCATCACGTTTGACGATTGCAGTATTACAGTGATGAGTAGATATTGTTTGCTTGCTTAGAGGTAACGTCTCTCTCACCGGCTGATGCGTTATAGTAATTGGTTTATAACTCGTTTCTTTCTATCTGTGATCAATCCGGCGTCAGTCAACTATTTATAATTCTTTGACGCATATAAGCATACAAACGTCATTATTATTAAAATTTTAATGTTTTAAATATACTTATATAATAACTGTTCACGGATATAATCGAATATTCACAGAACACAAACGTAAAAAACGTAAATAATCAAAAAACACGATGGTAAGTATTAATCATACAACGCGTGGTATCTCAGCTACTCATGCATGTCTTTCTCCTTCTCTCAACGTTATATCTTTGGTCTCTCTCGTGTAACGAAATGCTCTGGAACATGACGCGACCTTGAAATTTTACTCTCAATTGTCGGGCAATTTTCGAGGTGCCGCTAAAGAAGTTTCACTTCAAAAACACAAATGATGCAGCAAAAATTATTAGAGCAGTTGTTGAAAATGACCACCATTTTGTTGGACGCATAGTTGGCATCTTCGAGAGACGCTGGAAGTTGCATAACATAATTAAAAAGTGATAGCGATTTCACGTCACGCTTCAACGATTCGACGTCTCAAATGTTCCACATCTTCCTTTACTATTAAATACACCCTGGCTTTCAGGTATCCTTATAAAAAAGTCTAATCTAATTCGAATTATTTTCTCTCGACCTATACAAAAAAAACAAAAATTTATTTTTCGTTCTCTGTCATTGTTCTCTAATGCTTGAACCTTACGAGCAATGTAAGGATTGTATGTATGTTTCTGCAATAACAGTCTTTATAGATGTACCGCAATTTCACTTGCAGACATATAGGGTGATTCGTCTGCATTTAATAAAACATTCAGTTCCAAGTTTGCAACAAATTTTCGCAGCAAAGATTTTGGCTTCTTGAATTGTCGCAAATTGTCGCAAATTAACGCAAAATCTCTATTTGGATATCCCTGACGGTACACACGGAGGACCTCATAGGAATTCCTCATACTTCAAACATTCAAAATACTTGTAACATGACAGTAAATTCGTTGTTTTTCATGCTGATCAAACAAGCAACCAATAATCAAAATGCCAGATTCTAATAATAAACTTGTCAATAAATTCCTTGTTATTCATGGTGATCAAACCTTAGGTGACAAGCAACAAATTAATAATCAAAATTTATGAAAATTTGATTTTATTACATCGTGTTCTGAAAAAAAGTCCAATCAAAACAAAGTTACATACAGGTAACATCACCTTACTTTTTATGCACGTCACAAAATGTAACGATTGAGAGTCGCCATACGTAAAATGACAAGTCATATAAATTGAATGTGCTATAAAAGAATAAAGAAATATTTGAATGTCTAAACACAACACTATTTTGTTGCATGATTGCCGCTTAATTTGTTGACGTTTCCCCTTTCCCGGTTGACTTGACAGCTGATATTCTGAAAGCGTCAAGTTTCGTTAACTATTGTTGTTTTAAACCCTTGTTTTCTTTGTTCATCAACTTTTGCGGTACAAATCTGTTCTTTTGAGAAGTAAAATAGTGCTCCTAGTTATTTATTATCGGTGTTATTGTTATTGTTGGTATAATGCCCAAGTTCTTAAACAGTCGGTGTAAGGAGCTTGTAGCGTCCCTTATCAACTATTTTGAAAGAGAATTGGAAAAAAATGGACCCATATTACCATTGAATTCAGTTAGAGAAGTAAATTGAATTTTAATATTTTGGAATTGAGTACCATAAACTCTTGTGGCAACAGTGCTGATATGAAGCCGGTGACGTGCATATAATAGAATTTTGCCCGAGATATGGACCGACTACGGACTATTGGACCATCCTGTATTTGGTGTACAATAAGAAACTATTGTTAGCCCCTACGTGTTTAAATTTAATATAGGAGCATTCTTAAAATATTTTTTGCAGAATTAAGTTCATAACAAATTTTCTTAACCTCTTGTGTGCGTCAATGTCATTGATCATTTTGTCATTTATTTCAACAAACATTATGTTGGGCAGTCATAAAACTTCCTCCTAACAAAGTTAATTAGTGACCGGCGAAAAAAGTCTCTGAAGCTTTAATTAAAATTTTAATAATTTAGTTTGCGTCCTCGACGTCTAGCAAGTGATGAACATTTTTTTCGGGTTGATAATTCTAAGTTAACTTAATTTTTGCTTATTAAATGAAAATTAATTAAGCCGTCTTTGATCAGATGATTAATTGTTCTGCCTAAAATGAAAAACTGTAGAATGGAAACATCACGCAAGAGATAAGTAAAATTTTCATTATTACTCAAAGATATAAGGTACCTACACCTGCTTTAGTTCATTTTACATCCTCTACGTTAGTACGAAATGCTAATTCAGTAAACGTACTCTCTTTTTAGCTAATTAATAGTCTGCAGTTTTTACCACATTTTTCATTTTATGCTGACTTCCAATGTGATATTTTTTTACTAGGTTTGTATAAAAGAGTAGGGAGAAAAGGGTGGAAGAAATATTAGTGGAAGACCAAATTATTATTCAGGTTCAGAAGTATGTAAGAAATCGGCAAACGATTAGAGAAAATGAAGAAATAAAAAAGTTGGTTCGATTGTCAATCCTATAGAATGAAAACAGACAAATGTGAAGATGTGTGGGGTAAGACAAATAATAATTTATATACCTCCTAAATAACAAGAAGATAATAATTAGGTGCAAATATCTGAAAAATGCTGACAACGGAAAAAATTTTAACGAGTGTCATATTAAGCTGAACTGAAAGTTACAAATTATTAACAATTTATTAATAACGAATGTATGTTATATAAAACTGCAAGAAAGTATTCTGAAGATTTCCAATTAAAACAGTAATGGTCAAATCTGTGCACTGCAATTTCTTCTAAAATAAGGTTGATATACAGGGCACCTGATTCTCGCTGCACTAAGTTTTGTAGATTTTGTCAAAATCTTATGAATATTTTTTAAACCTCTTGTGATTAAAATCAATTTATTCTATGGGAGAATTCGCCAGCATTATCTAGAATTACACCTAAATATGTACTCGCGATTCTTTCTCTTGATGATCAGAAACAAAGATTTTTTCTAAAATGGGTGGTACTGGATCGCATGAACAACTACCCCTCGAGCAAATATCCCATCAGGCATTGAATTATTGAACAAATATAGATTTTTTGAACTACGAGATATCACAGACTGCTATCTATCTACGAGTAGCAGAGAATTTTTATATTATTGGCGTTACTGAAAGTTGACTGCATAACTCTATACCCAATGACAGCGTCAAACTTAATAAGTACATTGCTATTCGACAGGATCGATTAACTAGAGATGGGGGAACCTGTGTTTCCATCAGGAACTGTAGCAAATTCAATGTTCTGGGTTGTGATGAGTGTAATGAGAACTGTGAATATTTTAACATTGAAAATGTTTAACCAATTGAAAGTGTTACGGTATATACGGGGGGTCCCAGTAGGGATTTCTGTGACGCCTGGAAATTTCGAAGTCTTTTCGAATTTTTGCAAGTTCTTCGTCTGCCAGGTCAACATTTTGTAAGATTCGAGGGGGCGAAATTACGGGAGTTAAGATGATTTTTTCGACACGGAAGCGTTCGGTGCTGTTACATCGCATACTTTCTGAAACACCCAACTTTAATTTTGAGTTAGTTGGAAAGAGGATGAACCATCCAACATAGTATAGTTGGTTTTTGGGGTCTGCGATGCACGAAGGCGAGATTATAGGGGTGTAAAATTGAGGTAGGTTTTTAGCAAACTTTAAACGTTCGATATTGTTATATCGCATACTTCTATAACATCCAAATTTAATTTTGGGCTAGTTGGAAAGAGGCTGAACCAACCAACATCGTATGGGTTGATTTTTGGGGTCTAAGATGCACGGGGGCGATATTTAGGGGATTAGATACGATTGTAGCAAATTTTAAGCGTTTGTGAATAATATTAATATTAAGTAAATAATATATCACACGCGTGTATGAAATACACGTTCCATAGAGTTATGTACACTATTTTTCCCATAGCTCCTTAAGAAAGTAAAATATTCATAAAACAGTAACTTTATTATTTAATGATTTGTTATTTATGGTAGTAAATGTCAAAATGTCAAATTTCCATTTGGAATGGATAAATGTATCATCTCCAGATGAAAGAAACAACATAATAATAATAGTAATAATAATAATAATAACATTAATAATGAATTTGTTAACACCAGTACAAATTTAAAAAATTAAAAACATCGTCACCACTGTATTGTTTGATGCAGGGTGCGGATGTCTGTCATTGTTTGGATTTCGAGAAAATTTCATCATCCTCATATTTTACAAATTGTGACGTTGATTTATATTTGGAACTTAGCCACGTTCATTTTGAATGCCTTAACGAAGGTTGCTAAATTGCAACTTCTGCAATTTTTTTGGATTAGAATCAATACATCTAAGCAACATTTCGTAATAGGCCAGGGTTGGCCGATATATATCAAAAGATATATATCACGATATACACTCATGGACAAAAATATGGAATATTTTTTATTTTATTTATTTCTCGGGAAACTTTGTTACGAACAGCTGCGGCAGCATTTTATATTAGATACTGAGGCATCTAGTAAGCTTGGCAATAACAAGCAAGTATCAGAAACTGTCATTGTGTTCTAAAAATCGAATTGAGTAAACTTCGTGTTCACACCTGACTTTTAACTTTTCTAAGTAGGTAAGTTTACTCGTCAACCTAGGTGTACAGAGGTAAAATTTAACATTTGTTGATTATTCTGTAGCATTACTGCTTCGATAATGCCAGCAGTTCGATGTTGCACTGAAGTTGAGGTAGCAAAGGTTGTAACTTTGTCAAATGTTGGTTGGAGACAAAGCCATATTGCAAGATTTGTTGGAATAACTCAGTCTGCGGTTTCAAAAATTTTAAACAGGTACAGACAAACTGTATATTTCAAGAAGAGGCCTGGCCAAGGACGGAGAAGGTGTACAACTCGCCGGGATGACAGATTTTTAATGTTGCAGTCACTACGAGATCGTACCTTAACATCAAGTCATTAAAAAAAACAACTTTTAAATGCGAAGCAAGTTAATGTTAGCTCCAAAACAGTTCGGCGAAGGTTGAAGGAAGCAAATTTGAAAGCGAGACGGCCTGCTAAAATCCCTCGACTCACTCAAAATGCTAGGGTTCGCGGATTACAATTTGCTAGAGCATATGGTGACTGGACGGTTGACCAATGGAAGAATGTTATGTTTATCGACGAAACAAGAATCGTACTGTGGAAGCCAGATGGACGTAACCATGTGTACAGAAGAATTGGAGAAAGATATTCCAACTGTGCACTAATTCCAAACGTCAGTTTTGGAGGAGGTAGGATAATGTTTTGGGCAGGCATTAGTTGGGAGGGTCGTACAGGACTTGTAGAAGTGCGTGGAAGGATGACAGTTGACAATTACGTTGAAAACATCTTGTCAGAACATGTTGTGCCATACGTTGACTTCATTGGTTACAACCGATTCATCCTAATGCATGACAATGCACGACCACATGCTGCTGCAATTGTAAACCGGTATCTTAATGAAGTGGGAATCCAAAGTTTGGACTGGCCACCATACAGTCCAGACTTAAACCCAATAAAGCACTTGTGGGATCAACTAAAAATTCGTATTCGAGCCAGGAATCCTGTGCTAATGACGCTAAATCAATTAAGATTTGCCGCACATCAGGAGTGGGATGCAATTCCGCAAGAATGTATACAAAATTTAATCTCCAGCATGCCTAGAAGAATGGAAGCCTAGTCCGCGCTCGGGGAGGCAATACTCGATATTGAGCAGCCCATGTTTTGTAACTGGTTTCGTTCTTTTGGTGTTAATGTTCGTCAGACCGTAATTTATCCATTCTATACATGTTCAACAAATTAAGTTTTTGTTAGTTGGTGTTTATTGAGGAGTTACTTGATGAAGCGTTGTTATTAGATTACTCTTAAAATAGACAAAGATAATTTGATTCTTTAGTTTTCTGTCTTCGTAATCTGTTATTATGAAAATTTAAAAATATTCCATATTTTGTCCATGAGTGTATATCATGATATTTATGGTTAAATAAATATCAGTTTTGATGATATATATCCAACTATTAAAAGCAGTTGATTTTGCTTAAATTTCTGACAATCTGGCAACAATGAGCAGCAGAGATTGTCAATGTCATGATCCAGGTTTGCTGGGGATTCCCAGAGATGCAGCTGACTCCTTACTCTTTCAGTATCAGTGTAGTAGTAGGTATTCTCTGGTGTGTGTGCTCGTTATAGAATATTTTGCAGGTGCGGTTCAGTTTCTCGTGTTTTATTGAATTATTTTAATATAATATTATATTATACAATGCCAAAAGTTAAACACGCAGTGTGGGAAGATTTTCGGTGCTTAAATAAAAAATAAAAGTGGTAATTGGGCTGTTTGTAAAAAAAATGGCAAGAAATGCAGTCACATTCAGATTCAGACCCAGAAATGGACCTTCCAATAAATAAATTAAGAAAATTGTTTTGTTTTTACTGCTTTTATTATTTAATTTATTCTTCATGACATTTTTGTTTTTTGTTATGCATTTTGGTTATGTTTGTAAGCTTATTATTTGTTTTTTGGATTAATAAACAGTTAAATAATAAAAATTCAATAAGAGCTTTGTTTCCTCACAATTTAAAGAAATATATCATAAATATCTCATAAATATCAAATTTTTAATATATATCGGATATATATCGTAAATATCCGATATTTTGATATCTATAATAAATATCATGATATTTGCCAACCCTGTAATAGGCTACTTTTATAAACCACCTAATTCTAATATTAATATTAATATTCTAATATTAATATATTTTGAAGACTTGCTTTGTGATAAGTTTTTCTTATACGAGAACGTCATATGGCTTGACGATTTTAATGTAAATACATTAAACTTTTCCAGCAAATCCGTAGGGCAGCTTATTTCAATAGCAGATTCATTTAATTTAAATCAAATCATTTCGATACCCACCGGTTAGAACAAATTTAACTTCTACTTTAATAGATCTAAATTTCAATCACTTCTGAGGTAGGTAACTGAATGTAGATTTTCCTATCATTCACTGATACACTGTACATTAACAATGGGATCTGATCGTGAGGGTGCAAAATCAAACACAGATCTCTCAGAGATATTGACCATAGTCAGTTTCGGCATGATCTCGAGCTTATTAATTAGAACGCTGTTTATGGGATGGACGATATAGACGACATGATTCCTTTCCTCAATGGCAATATTTTAAGACTATTTGATTTGCACGCCCCGTTAAACCCCTGCAATGAGCATAAAAACCATAATAATTATAGTCTTTGGATTACCTACAGAAAATATTAAATTGATGTAAATACTGCTACACGACGCGACGCTCTGCATAAATTAAAAAGAACTGGGTATATTACAAGAAACTGAGAAACTTGACATCTTCTATTCGTCGCGAAAAGAAAGCTTACTTAAAGTTTCAATTAAAAAATGCTTACCGTAAAGATGAGTGGAGGGAATCGAAAAAATTAAACTTATGCAAAAACAAAACTATTAAATTATCTGCAACCTTATCTGGCGTTAATATAATAAATTAATGTTTTGTATACCTAGTGAGCTAAAACTAACATGACACGCAGCCGAGAGTTGAGTTTCTCTACTTTTCAAACACGGTGCTGAAATCATTGATTTATTTCTGTTTGAATCCGCCTGTTAGTGTTAGTGTAGTGATGAGTGAGATAAGTAGCATCAAATCTGAGGCATAATATGGTTTCGACAAACTGTAAACTCCCGTGTAAAAGAAACGCCAACTTTACTTAAGAATTAAATATATTCCAAACGTACAAGAAATCGAAACACACGCCTTCGTGATTTCTAACAGAATGCCCCCTTGTGTTCCCCAGCCTGTGTTCATTCTTACATATTGATACGTGACTATAGTCAAAACAACAAAACTAATAACAATCATGCAGGCCCACATTTGGAGACACATATACCATCGTAAAATATTAACACTTATAGGATATTTAGTATTACAAAATATCTGCAAAATTAAAAATGAGCCAACAGTTCGGCCTTCCTGACTTTTCTCGACCTCGAGAAAATTTGGTTACTCTTCAGTATCGGAAGATGCACTGTCGTTTAAGACCCTAAAGCTCTTCAGTTTCTCAGAGGGATAGACGTCGACGTAATTTCCTCTTCCTCTATACGACCCATTTACGTCTGCAACCATATACCGGTCGTGATCCAAGATTTTTGTTATGATGAAAGGCCCATCATATTTGGGTAAGAGTTTCCTACTCGCACAATCATTACTCGGTCGTTCCCTTCTAATGAGAACCACATCACCAACCACCACGTTTTCGGTGGGGCACGTCGTTTATCGTACCGCAACTTTGCTTGAATGTTACGGATACGCTCGCCAGCTCTATCTCGCAAATATTATTTGCAACTTTTGCAATTCTAGAACTTATGGATGCAGCTTCTGCATTTGGAAAATGTTTTCCCTGTGAGTTCGTATAGGAAACGTCTGCACTACGAATATCTTTCTGATTAGGTGCAACTTTTGCACCAACTTCTGCACAGGCAACGTCTGCATTGGGACGACTCTCTTCCTAAGTTTGTACAACTTCTGTACCAATTTGTGCACATGCAACGTCTGCATTGGGAAGACTTTCTTCCTGCGTTTGTACAACTTCTGTACCAATTTGTGCACATGCAACGTCTGCGCTGGAAAGACTTTCTTCCTACGTTTGTACAACTTCTGTACCGATTTGTGCACATGCAACGTCTGCACTGGGAAGACTTTCTTCCTACGTTTGTACAACTTCTGTACCGATTTGTGCACATGCAACGTCTGCACTGGGAAGACTTTCTTCCTACGTTTGTACAACTTCTGTACCGATTTGTGCACATGCAACGTCTGCACTGGGAAGACTTTCTTCCTACGTTTGTACAACTTCTGTACCGATTTGTGCACATGCAACGTCTGCATTGGGAAGACTTTCTTCCTGCATTTGTACAACGTCTGTACCAGTTTGTGAACATGCAACGTTTGCATTGGGAAGACTTTCTTCCCGCGTTTTTACAACGTCTGTACCAATTTGTGAACATGCAACGTTTGCAGTGGGAAGACTTTCTTCCAGCATTTGTACAACGTCTGTACCAATTTGTGAACATGCAACGTTTGCATTGGGAAGGCTTTAGCTCTAGCTCTAGCAAAATCGATATGTTTTGGAAAGGCGCGTTGTAAAAGATCCTTCCATTTTTCCCAAGAATGATTATATTCTGTCAGATTCTCATACCAACTTTTGGCAAGACCCCGTAGTTGAGTTTGCATGTGGTAAATTTTTACGTTATCATCCCAACCGTTCACCTCAACAAGTTGTTCAAATTTATGCAACCATCTAATGGCAGAAAATGTTACATTTCCCGGGTCAAAGTGAGGCACGCAATCTCCTCGCATAATGTATTTTATTCACAATCGGTTAGTAATAAGTCAATTGCCAACTTTTAAAAAGTTTGCAAGTAGGTTATTCCTGACTTCTACTTGCCGACCGGGTTGGAAAATTTTCCACCCTTGGGTGGAAAATTTTCCAACCTGAGAAATCAGTGCCTATATGATTTTATACTTAAGTATGTATTATGTAATAAACTTGGAATAAAATTTCATACAGTTTTTTCTGCGGTCTCGGGGAGTTCTGCTTGAGTGTATTGTGTACTCCAACTGACTGGCAGATATATTTTACCACCAGAAATGCTCTTTCATATTCAGTTATTTTATTGTCAAAAAAACGATGCTTGTCAGTTTAATAATTAATAACAATACAAATGTCAATTTCACTGCCTACCAAGAATTATCGAAAGTGCATTGCTTAAATTTACTTCAATATGATGTGTAATATTGACATAATTAATAATTGTCAATTTCACAGCCTGCCAAGAGCTATCGAAAGTGCAATGTTTAAAATAATATGAAATATTTATTCCTTAATAATTGTTCATTAAAACTAATGATTGTGAATAAAATAGTATACATACCTCGCTGGAAAATTTCATTACAGCCTCGCGCTATAGATGACCGCGGCGCTTCGCGCCTTGGTCATCTATCTAGCCCTCGGCTGTAATGAAACATTTTCCACCTCGGTACGTAATATACTATTACATGGTCTTTACTAGCATGCGCTGTTACGTTATTATTTGATTTCCGTTGCAACACTGCTTGTAGATGAAACCATTAATACCTCAACTAAATTTTCTAATCTTTCTAATCGGTCGTTATAACATTTTTTTTTCTTTTATTTCCCTAGTTGTATTTCGCAGCTGTTATTAGGTTCCCTTTACTTGGTTTAATTGTCCTTATATTCACGATTTCCGATATAGATTCAATATTTTGACTTGGTGGTTGTCGCGTTGAATGTTTATGTACCTAAAATGGTTTTCTTGTGTAATACCTATATTCAGTTAGGTTTGTTTACTTACCTTTGGGCCCGTCCCGCTTTTGTACCTCTTTATTATGGCTAGTTACCATCTTTTGTATTGGAGGTTCCACTATATTTTCCGCATTTACCTTCTGTGGGTGACATCTGACCGCGGCAACGGGTATTAATCTGTCAGGTTTCGGTTGATAATTCTCCTTCATGAGCGTGCATATGGGGGGTTTATGTCTCTTCTTCATATGCTTTTCTTGCTGGTTCTGTGGATTCGGTTCATTTTCGTCCACCTGAATAGGTTATATCGATTTATGGTTTAAGTGTATCCGTTCTGTTTGGCTTTGATTTAGGATTCTTTGAGTCGTACCCTCTTCTAATGTGCCGCCCCCCTTCTATGACGCCTCTGATTTCTTTTAAACTCATCACACGCAGGTGGGTTCCGTTCGCTTTCGAGTTTCGGACATTGACGTGCATGTTGGTGATCGACGGAATTTTTATATTCCATTAGTGACTTTGTGCGTTCTTCAATTTGTGGGATTTATTCGATCATCAGCGTTAGGAGTCGTCTATATTGGGTTCTACGTTGTGTATGCCGTTTGTGTTTAGACGATTCATCGGATTCTTCTGGATTTTCGTGCACGTGTCCGTTCCCGAGGTTTCGAAAACCCTCTCAAAGGTGAGCCATCCTCTAGTTTTATTCATTTCTATAGCTTTCCCTGTCTTTCTTGGTACTATTTGGTGTCTTCTCTTTATATATTTTTAGAGTTTTATCCGGGGCAGTACTGACGCCGACCACCCCCGCTCCTGGTGCGTTTCTTACAGCCAGAAGTACGTGGCATAAAGCCGTAGCGGCCCTCCGAGCCCACGCTAGAATTTACCGCCAGGGCCTGGACGACAGTGATTCCAGGATTATATAAAATCTAAGGTTAGACCAGTCCTTACTGTTCCTGCTATTTGGTTCCGTGTCGCGGGAGCTAAGAGCTCCGCTGTCCAGTGTAGCCCGTCGCGGCGTATCATGACATAAAACTTTCCATTTTCCCATTTATTATTTTGTTTTGTACCTTCGCATCTAACTTCGTCATTTTGAGTATTATATATAATTATATTTTGTACCTCTTTCATTATCACCTTAGTAAGAATAATTTATTCATTCCTTATTTAGCTATTAATTATTATTAATTTTGTAACGTCGTAATCGCCGTGCTTGGGTCGCGTTTATAGTTTTTGGTACGGGTGTACGGGAGCGCCTGCGTGCATCGAAGCTTCGACCGCCTTGCGTCCTTGCGTCATCGCGTCTTGTCTAATTTACGGGTTTGACCCCTGCACGCCGACTTGGGTCACGGCATTGCGTCGACTTATCTTATTTTGTTCACTGCTTCACAGCTCATTAGTTCCTACTTCATTGATTGTGTTTTCAAGCTACTTGGTTTTGATAAGTAATATTTTGCGTATTTTTGCGTTATATTGTACATGTATTTTTTCCCTTATGTAAGAACCTTGTGCTGGTTCACATTGTTAATGAATATATTGGGTAAGTTCAACTTATCTGCCTGTGTTTCTTTTAGTCCCGCTATTATAGGTACCTCACTTTCTTATCTTTTCGTGATTTTAGTTATAAGTAGATTGGAGGCGGTGATTAAGAAAATCACGTGGCGCCCGCAGTATTATCCTTTTGAGTATCTTAGCCCACCCCTACTCTCCGTATGTGCTAGCCGCTGCCTCTATCTTTCAGGACCTTTGATAGTTTAATTTTCAGTTTTGTAACGTGTCCTTTTGGCACGTTATAAGTTGGCGCCCATTCGTTTAGGCCTCGAGAAATCTGCCTCGTTATTTATTTTGATTTCTTTGTTTTTTAGTCGAGCTGTTTTTGCCATTTCACCTTTTATTTCAGGTACTGGATGTTGTATTGTTGATGCTAATAACACAGCGTGGTATTGCTTTAATATATTATTTTTCCTAGCGTCCCGACGCCACCGACGCCTTGCGTCGATTTTGAGTTTTGCGCGTTTTCATATTCCTTTCGTTCCGTTTAGGTTTATTTTGCTGTTCTAACGCCCCGACGCCACCGACGCCTTGCGTCGATTTTGATATTTTCGCCTTTGCGTATTCCTTTCATTGCGTTTGAGTTTTCTTTGTTGTTCTAGCTTCCCGACGCCGACGACGCCTAGCGTCGATATTGATTTCGCTTGCAATTCTTGTTGTATTGGTGGAGTTTGGTTGGAGTTTCATATTTTTAGATTCCGACGCTGCCGACGCCCGTCGTCGATTACTTGTTTTTCCTGGGTTTTGCTTTGAAGTTGTCTTTATCACCTGCGGCTTGCTTGAGTTTTGGTTTGGAGTACATTATACAGGTTTTGTTGTGGCTTTTGAACTTGTCGAGATGTCCGATTACCAGATGGAAGTGAACCGTCTGAAGAAGGACGAATTGCAGTACGAACTAACAGTACGAGGTCTTCTACCTGGTGACAAGAGTGTAGCTGATCTGCGAGCGGTCCTTCGCCCATTGTTGCGTCTGGAGGCATTGAATCAATCCTTGACTCAGCCTAAATACGAGTTGGATCCGGATGCGGAGTTTCAGGTGATTGGCGATAAGTTGGCTGAGTTGTCAACGTTGATAAGTGATTTTTCTGGTGTGTCGCAGGGCAAAGATTATCGTGGTGTCCAGTCGCGGTTGGCGCATCTCTTAAAGCGCACCGACAGAATTCCTTCCACTGGATTGACTGCTGAGCAGAGCTCACGGAGATCTGATTTATTGTCCGCGACCCTTGAGCGTTTTCATGCACTTGAGAAACGCGCGAAGCCTTCGTCGTCGAGGTGTGCCGCCGACCTGTCTCGTGTTTTGGCAACCCATACTGGTGAGACTGAAGAAGATACCGCCTCCGATTCCAGCGAAGGCGAGTTGCTGCACAACTCTACTCCTGTCCGTTCGAGCCATTCCTCTCGACATTTTCCCGTCTATAAGTGGAATCTGACATTTTCGGGGGACCCAAAGGGGATGTCCGTGCATAATTTCCTGGAGCGGGTCGAAGAGCTGCGAGTTGCCCGCGGTGTCACTTCTGCAGAATTGTTGGAGCAGGCTCTTGATCTGTTTGATGGAAGAGCTTTAATGTGGTTTAGGGCTAATCGCCATCGATTTGCTGATTGGGCGAGTCTGTCCTCCTTGTTGCAGCAGCATTATCAGCCTCCCGATTACCGGTCACGTTTATTTCAGGAAATTCTGAGTAGGACTCAGCATCCGACTGAGCCCATTGTGGAATACTTGTCGTGTATGACAGGAATGTTTAATAGATACGGTAATGTTCCTGATGGGGTTCGACTTGATATAGTTTCCAGGAATTTGTGTCCTTTTTATGTCATGCAGTTACCGGTGGTTGGTTCCATGAAGGAATTGGAAGAGGCTTGCTTAGAGCTGGAAGTTAAGAAGTATCGAGCGGAGCATTACGCCCCTCCTTCGCAGAAGCGTGCTGCTTGTGTGGAACCCAATTTTGCTTACATATCGCATGCGTCCCCTGGCTCTACTGTTGAAACCGCAAATATTGTCACTCCTAGTGTAGCTGAGGTGTCTGCCGTTCGTTCCTCTACCGTGACTTGCTGGAATTGCCAATAGATGGGTCATTCTATGAGAGAGTGCCCGCATCCGAGACAGAAGTTGTGTTACCGTTGTGGAAAGCTTGGTGTTACCGTTAGAACTTGTCCAGTTTGTGCCGGTTCGGGAAACTTCCCGCGGAGGAGTTAAAGGGTCGTAAGATTTCCTCCGAGCGACATTCGATGACGACCCCAGAAGCGCTTCGTAACCAAATACTGTTGGATTACGTTCTTCAGCATGCCGGTGATGATCAGCGTCCCTATCTTAGACTTACCATTTTGGATTATCCTTTTCTTGGCCTTCTCGACTCTGGTGCCTCTCGTACCATTGTTGGGAGCACAGGATGGCTTCTTTTGCAGCAGTTGGGATTGAAACTTCAGAGAGACGAGACCCATTGCAGAGTGGCTAACGGACAACGTTGTACCAGCCTGGGTCATGTCTCTGTTCCTATGTGCTTAAATGGTAAAGTTCGTGTAATTGATGTCCTTGTAGTTCCTGAAGTGCCCCATCAACTGATCCTGGGAGTTGATTTTTGGTTGTCCATGGGTGTGGTGCCTGACTTGCGCCAGGATGTGTGGCATTTTTCGAGTGAGGAGGATGCTTGTGAGCTTTCGAGTATCCAGGATGAATCCACGTTGACTACGTCACAGCGAGCTGTGTTGAGTGAGCTTATCAGCGCTAAACTTGGAAATACGGAAGAAAAGTTGGGTGTAACGACTGCGATAGAACATGAAATTGAGCTTCTTCCTGATATTAAACCTATTAAGCAGCGGTATTACCCTGTATCTCCGCCGAAACAGAAGATGATCGATCAGGAACTGGATGTTATGTTGGAACAAGAAATAGTTGAACTCTGTAAGAGTGCCTGGTCCACTCCCGTGTGTCTGGTACCCAAGAAGGATGGGTCATATCGGTTCTGCATCGATTTTCGACAATTGAATGCCGTCACGCGTAAGGATGCTTATCCCCTTCCATATATCTCGGCTATCTTGGATCAATTGCGCAACGCCCGTTACCTGAGTTCTATAGACATTAAGTCTGCCTATTGGCAGGTCCCTCTTAAGGAAGCATCTCGTGATTATACCGCGTTTACCGTTCCCGGTCGTGGATTGTACCGATTTCGACGTATGCCTTTTGGGCTCACTAATGCGCCCGCAACTTTTCAGCGATTAGTAGATTCGATTCTCGGTGCCGATTTGCAGCCTTCGGTACTGGTATATCTTGATGATATAATTATCGTATCTTCAGACTTTGAATCCCATATGCGTACCCTCAATCTAGTGCTGGACCGTTTATCCGATGCTGGACTTACCTTGAGTGCCAACAAATGCCAATTTTGTAGACCCCAGCTTAAGTACCTGGGTTATGTTGTCGATCGGCATGGTTTGAGACCGGATCCGGAAAAGGTTGAGGCCATTTTAAACATACCTCAACCCAAAAATGTGTCCGAGATCCGTAGATTTATCGGAACTGCCTCGTGGTACCGGCGATTTATCAAAAATTTTTCGTCAGTTTTGGCCCCTCTTAGTCATTTAACCAGAAAGAAAACTAAGTGGAATTGGTCGGATGAGTGCAGCGCTTCCTTTCAAAGCATTAAAGAGTGTCTCGTTTCTGCACCACTTCTTAATTGTCCTGATTTCAGTAAAACTTTTATACTGCAGACTGATGCCTCTGGATACGGTTTGGGAGCCGTCTTGTCTCAGGAATACGAGGATGGAGAGAGAGTAATCAGCTATCTTTCTAGGTCTCTCACGCGTCAGGAACAAAGATATTCAACGACTGAACGCGAGTGCCTCGCCGTAATTTGTAGTGTGGAAAAATTGAGACATTATTTGGAGGGTGTTCCTTTTGTAGTCGTCACGGACCACCATTCTTTGCTGTGGCTTCACAGATTGAAAGACCCACAGGGTCGATTGGCGCGTTGGGCTTTACGCCTTCAGCCCTATAATTTCAGGATTGTTCACCGGAGGGGTAGGGATCACGTGGTGCCGGACCTGTTGTCTCGGAGTGTTCCGGCGATGGTTGACGTGATCGAGCAGCTCGATGTCCCTGAGATAACGGATAAGTGGTATCTGTCGATGAGTAGGAGAGTTGACGAGAATCACCGTAGATACCCTCAATGGCGAGTGGAAGGCGGAAGATTATGTAAGTACGTCCGTGATAATCATCCTGAGTTATCTGATGACTTCGATAACTGGAAGATAGTCGTTCCCAAGCAGCAGCGTGCTGAGATTCTTCGACAGTGTCATGATTCGGTGACTTCTGGTCATGGAGGGATTCACAAGACATACCATCGCGTCCGCAGCAAATACTCTTGGCCTAAGTTAAAAACCGATGTTTACAATTATGTCCGTAAATGTCGGAAATGTGCAGCTCATAAGACTGAACAGCGACTTCCTGCCGGATTGATGGGTAGCCGTCCCTCGGTGACTCATCCTTGGCAGATGATTAGTGTCGACTTTATCGGACCATTTCCCCGTTCTGCTGCCGGTTATACCCAGGTCCTTGTTGTGACCGATTATTTCAGCAAGTTTGTTCTAGCGTTTCCTGTTCGAAATGCTACGGCCAGAATTGTCGTGAAGCATCTTGAGGAAGGAGTTTTCCTCACCTATGGAGCTCCTCAGTATCTCATTTCTGATAACGACACTCAGCTTAGAGCTGAAGAGGTTCAGACCTTGTTAAACAAATACAGTATAAAACATTTCTATACCGCCTCATATTATCCCCGGCCAAATCATACAGAGAGAACCAACCGTGTTCTGAAAACTATGGTGTCCACTTATATTGAAAATTCTCACCGTCAGTGGGACACAAATTTGTCGGCTCTTGCGTGTGCCATTCGTACGGCGAAACACGAAACCACCGGATATAGTCCCTACTTTGTTAGCTTTGGTCGCGAAATGAAATTGTCTGGATCCGAGTTCGATAAGATTGTGCAACCCGATTTGGAGGGAAATTTGGAGAGTGAAGTAAAGCAGCGTCAAGCCGGCTTCCAGCGGTTGTTTGGAGAGATTTCGGAGAAGCTGAGATTGGCGTCCGAAAGGAACAAGCGTCTGTATGATTTACGTCGTCGACCATAGCAATATGTTATTGGTCAAAAGGTTTGGAGGCGTAACAAGTGTATTTCCGACGCCGCTCGTTCGTTCTCGGCTAAGCTGGCTCCGAAATTTTCGGTCCTTTTGTTGTCAAGTCCAAGACTGGTTCCTGGACCTACGAGTTGCAGGATGAGCAGGGTATCGCCAAAGGTATTTGGCATGTGCAGGACTTGAAACCTTTTATTTCGGATGATCACGGTTAAGCGTATTTATGGCGCCTTCTGTTCGTTGTCGGTTATTGGCCTGGCCTTGTGTTACCGGATCTTTGCTTTTCCTATGTTGTGGTTGATTAGTGTGTTGAAATAGTTTGTTCTGGATCGTCAATGAATTCCTTCCGGACTTCATTTCCTTTTGAAGAAGGGGGATGTTATAACATTTTTTTTTCTTTTATTTCCCTAGTTGTATTTCGCAGCTGTTATTAGGTTCCCTTTACTTGGTTTAATTGTCCTTATATTCACGATTTCCGATATAGATTCAATATTTTGAGTTGGTTGCTGTCGCGTTGAATGTTTATGTACCTAAAATGGTTTTCTTGTGTAATACCTATATTCAGTTAGGTTTGTTTACTTACCTTTGGGCCCGTCCCGCTTTTCTACCTCTTTATTAGGGCTAGTTACCATCTTTTGTATTGGAGGTTCCACTATATTTTCCGCATTTACCTTCTGTGGGTGACATCTGACCGCGGCAACGGGTATTAATCTGTCAGGTTTCGGTTGATAATTCTCCTTCATGAGCGTGCATATGGGGGTTTATGTCTTTTCTTCATATGCTTTTCTTGGTGGTTCTGTGGCTTCGGTTCATTTTCGTCCACCTGAATAGTTTATATCGATTTATGGTTTAAGTGTATCCGTTCTGTTTGGCTTTGATTTAGGATTCTTTGAGTCGTACCCTCTTCTAATGTGCCGCCCCCCTTCTATGACGCCTCTGATTTCTTTTAAACTCATCACACGCAGGTGGGTTCCGTTCGCTTTCGAGTTTCGGACATTGACGTGCATGTTGGTGATCGACGGAATTTTTATATTCCATTAGTGACTTTGTGCGTTCTTCAATTTGTGGGATTTATTCGATCATCAGCGTTAGGAATCGTCTATATTGGGTTGTACGTTGTGTATGCCGTTTGTGTTTAGACGATTCATCGGATTCTTCTGGATTTTCGTGCACGTGTCCGTTCCCGAGGTTTCGAAAACCCTCTCAAAGGTGAGCCATCCTCTAGTTTTATTCATTTCTATAGCTTTCCCTGTCTTTCTTGGTACTATTTGGTGTCTTCTCTTTATATATTTTTAGGGTTTTATCCGGGGGAGTACTAACGCCGACCACCCCCGCTCCTGGTGCATTTCTTACAGCCAGAAGTACGTGGCATAAAGCCGCAGCGGCCCTCCGAGCCCACGCTAGAATTTACCGCCAGGGCCTGGACGACAGTGATTCCAGGATTATATAAAATCTAAGGTTAGACCAGTCCTTACTGTTCCTGCTATTTGGTTCCGTGTCGCGGGAGCTAAGAGCTCCGCTGTCCAGTGTAGCCCGTCGCGGCGTATCGTGACATAAAACTTTCCATTTTCCCATTTATTATTTTGTTTTGTACCTTCGCATCTAACTTCGTCATTTTGAGTATTATATATAATTATATTTTGTACCTCTTTCATTATCACCTTAGTAAGAATAATTTATTCATTCCTTATTTAGCTATTAATTATTATTAATTTTGTAACGTCGTAATCGCCGTGCTTGGGTCGCGTTTATAGTTTTTGGTACGGGTGTACGGGAGCGCCTGCGTGCATCGAAGCTTCGACCGCCTTGCGTCCTTGCGTCATCGCGTCTTGTCTAATTTACGGGTTTGACCCCTGCACGCCGACTTGGGTCACGGCATTGCGTCGACTTATCTTATTTTGTTCACTGCTTCACAGCTCATTAGTTCCTACTTCATTGATTGTGTTTTCAAGCTACTTGGTTTTGATAAGTAATATTTTGCGTATTTTTGCGTTATATTGTACATGTATTATTTTCCCTTATGTAAGAACCTTGTGCTGGTTCACATTGTTAATGAATATATTGGGTAAGTTCAACTTATCTGCCTGTGTTTCTTTTAGTCCCGCTATTATAGGTACCTCACTTTCTTATCTTTTCGTGATTTTAGTTATAAGTAGATTGGAGGCGGTGATTAAGAAAATCACGTGGCGCCCGCAGTATTATCCTTTTGAGTATCTTAGCCCACCCCTACTCTCCGTATGTGCTAGCCGCTGCCTCTATCTTTCAGGACCTTTGATAGTTTAATTTTCAGTTTTGTAACGAGTCCTTTTGGCATACACAACGTAGAACCCAATATAGACGATTCCTAACGCTGATGATCGAATAAATCCCACAAATTGAAGAACGCACAAAGGCACTAATGGAATATAAAAATTCCGTCGATCACCAACATGCACGTCAATGTCCGAAACTCGAAAGCGAACGGAACCCACCTGCGTGTGATGAGTTTAAAAGAAATCAGAGGCGTCATAGAAGGGGGGCGGCACGTCGTTTTTACGCGAGCGCGTCCGCGTTCTTCGCGTCACCGATTTTGATGAACGCCTCCCATGCCCATTACTTCGTGAGGAAGTCAGCGTTCTACGCTTTTTGCGCTGCTGGCTGACGACGACGAACCTGATCGCTCACGTCGCGGCATGGTGTAAAACACACTTATTTTGTCTTTTTATAAAAATCACAAGCGCTATAAACCGCAAATAATTCGTTCGTACGGATCATAAAATAAAATGTCATAAAATTGTCTTGTTACTTACTGCGTTACGTAGTCCTATGCAGTTAGACAGTGTTCATAGAGCTTTACACTCGCACAGTTTGCACTTAGCTTTACTCTCGCAAAAGAAGTGTTTTCACCACGTGTTTATTGATTGTTCAACGTTAAATATTCGGCACATAGGACAACCCCGCACCTGAACTGTAAACTCCCGTGTAAAAGAAACGTCAACTTTACTTAAGAATTAAATATATTCCAAACGAAATCGAAACACACGCCTTCGTGATTTCTAACAGAATGCCCCCTTGTGTTCCCCAGCCTGTGTTCATTCTTACATATTGATACGTGACTATAGTCAAAACAACAAAGCTAATAACAATCATGCAGGCCCACATTTGGAGACACATATACCATCGTAAAATATTAACACTTATAGGATATTTAGTATTACAAAATATCTGCAAAATTAAAAATGAGCCAACAAAACTAAATATTACTTTAATTAGATTGTGTTGTCCATTCATAGTTTCGATTATTACTTTTATTGTAAGTAAATGCATTGCTGTTTCTTATTTTCCTTCCGCCTGGAAGTAAGCATTGGTGGTTCCATCGCCAAAATCGAATCGACCGATGGAATTATTGCACAGCTGCACCACACCTTTGACGGATATCCCCGGGACAGCATTTTAGGACAGCTGCTTTACACAATCTACTTTTAAGAGCCCGACACACAGGAATTTTGGGAGCACGGTAGATGTTTGCCTGTTTGCAAATATTACAAAAACTACTATAAATGATATTAAATTGTTTTTGTTTGCAAACAGTTCTTAAAATACAAATCTACTATTGCTATTTTGAAATTTGTTAAAAAATATGAAACAATAAACAAAGTCGAATTTTACAAGTGTCGAAAAACTGCTTTTTATGTTAGAACCTAATATAACTTTCCTTGAAAAGAAAATCTTAGAATCTGATGGTTAATGGCAATAGTATACTGAACACCTAGTTTATAAGAAGACTTAAAGTTTTCAATTTTGACCGAAAAACAAAAAGTTATGAGTAAACAGCGGTACCCTTGCATTCGGAGTTTTTCTTCGTAGCTCGTGCTCTCGCCTGTCTTTCGGCTACTGATCAAAGTCGCTCAGCTTAGTCGGCCAATACCGAAATAGGAAGTGTGCGTAACAAGTTCATTCTCAGTATTAGTTTGGTCGACTAGTTCCCAGCTTTTCCAGATAATTTTTTGCGTGAAGTATTTTTCAAACTGTAATTGCTTCACCGTACCCCTGAACGCCACGATTCTTAGTAAGTTGGTGTGCCGGGCTCTTAACAAATCCACTTTACATTGTAATTATCATCTGAACGCTGACGACACGCAGCTTTACTATTCTTTCAGTACTGGGGGGTAGCATTGGCAAATGAACTAATAAACGAAGATTTGAATAAATTGTTTCAAATTTCTAATCTGCATCTTTTAAAAATTAACCCTGCTAAGTCTTCGGCTATTTTATTTGGTAGTAATAATGTTAGAAGTGTTGCAATGGGGTTGTTCGGGTTTGATGTTGGTGGGAAGGCTATACCTTTCAAGGAGACCATAAAGAGTCCTGAAGTTGTGATTGACCATGAATTGCGAATTTATATCGAATGTAATAAAAAGTGCCTGTGCTGTTCTGAAAGCAATTTACTCAGTAAAATTCCTTATTACGTATGGATTAGGAGTTTTAGTCCTCGAATCCGTGGTTTTGTCGCACTTCAACAATTGTGATGTGGTCTACGGCCCATGCTTGGATAGTGCTGAAATCAGGCGCAGTTCAAAATTATTCTCCTCGACTTATTTTTGGCATAATAAGAGGAAATCACGTATTCCAAGCTCAAGGAAATGGGTTTGGTTGAATATGTACAACTGACGTCAACTGCTTATGACGTGTTTTAGTTGTAAAATCTTGCAATTTCAGACTCCTTATCTATTCCATTAATTAATTTAATTAATTTAATTTAGAATGGACGTTCATAATATCAATACGTGTTCGTAAAAAGCACTTGCTAACTATTCCTCGCCACAACAAACAAATATTCAAGAAATCCTGGTCTTACAATATTGCTAAATGTGTTAATGTCCTGCAATTTTCTGTAATCAATTTGAACACAACACATTTGGCGAATTTGGTATTTTTTATTACAATTATTATTAAGGTAAGTTTTAGCCATAATAATGATATTAGTCACGAACAAAAAGTTATCAAACTGAGTTGTGAATTTTGAACAAATTTTCGCTCAAAATATTTCGATTTTCAGCTATATCTCGTTCGGACACACCATTTACATTAATAATGCATTAATGCAAAGGGTCCGCATACTCATAAAGTGTGAACGTGTTTCCATTTATAATGGAAAGTGTGTCCAAATCCGTAATACAAATAAAATATTTCTCACTACTGTACACTACGAAATGCAATAAAAAAACTTTTTATGCGCCCCGATGAAATTTTATGGCCGTGAAATAACTCGCGACTATCTGAAAACGGCGCTTTTTGTTGTTCTGCTAAATCTCCATTATTTGTGCGATGGATTCGCGCTTCCGAAGTTCCTGCTGCAGTTGAAATTAAAAAAGTGAAAGAACTTTGACCGGAACACTAAAATATTCTCGTTATTAAAATTTTTAGCAATTTTAATTTAAAGTTTTCTGTTTTCTACAAAGTAACCTGCAGCTCCGTAAGCAATTTTTTCTTCTTTGCATTTAAAACTAATCAACAAAAAACTTAGTTTTTAAAAAGTTGATGAGCTTATTAAAATCTTTGTAGCGTTCTCTTTCCTCTGAGCAAACACAGCATTAGGCACTGAAGTGTTCAGAATACCAGAACTAGGTAGGTAACATAAAACTAGTTTATAAAAAATAACAACATAGAATTATTAGAAAGTTTTTAATATTTGCCTGCTTGAAACTTTGAAAGACACCTCCAACCAAGCTTCAATGAATATTATGGTAATGGTTACATTAGTTTCCGGACGAAGACCGCGTCCTTCATTGGCTGTATGCTGCAGATTCGTCCACTAAAACAAGGGACACAGTCGGAGCTGTCGGACGACACTGAACTGAGACTAGGATTGGAGAGGACATGTTTAAATCCTAGCAATAGAAAGTCGGAAATTTTATAAAATTTTGCTCTTAAATCAAAGATTATACCCACTTAACACCCCATATAAACGTAAAAATGGTTAAAATTTTAACACTTAATTTCAGATAGCACTTAAGCATTGCCATTTCGATGCAAAATTTATCCGCGCCAAGCAACAAAAGTGATGTCATGCCCATCCCAGCTGCGTGTTTTACGTGAGTTAAACAGAGATATCTCCCGGCATATATTACATCAGCCACATAAAAGGAATTATTTTCATAAACTTTTTTCTAGGTAAATTTGTGCCCTAAGGGAAAAAAGAAAAAAAAACAAGTTCTTTAAAAAAAATGATGAAAAAATTTCCAGATTGCCCATTGTCAGATAACCTTGAATGATTTTAATGGGTGGTTACCGTGGAGTTTCTTGTTACTGATGACATGCTTTCATATGCATCTGTTGAAGTCGCTTTTGCGATTGGCAGTAAGAAGGTGTTTGACAATTTCAATCAATTCCCTAAGCATAAATTTAATGCTCGGGCTAGAACTTTAGTCATCGAGAAAATGATTTGATGATCGGCTGAATCAGCTGAATTGCGCATCGCCCATGGTCTGCCACACGAGAATCGATGCACCGTGTAATTTCACCGAGAATAAGAAATGCGATACACATCGACATCTTTCATATACAAGGATACAGAATCTTTGACCGAAGCCGACGGTAAGAGAATTCTGTTATGAGGAGTGAAGACTGCGTTCACGAAGAAGTATGTTTATGCCATCGATAATATTCAGAGTCTGTGCGGTTGATGTGAGTTGGTTACCTATAGACTGAGTGACCAGGACTATTACAAAAGTGTCGTCGACATACTTGAACCGACATTTGAGTTCAAAACTCTAAGACTCAAGAGTAGAATCTTATGGTTTTCACACAAATTAGTTTCCCAAATACTCCTTCTACGTTCCACCTATCTGCTCTTTCCGCGTTTAGGATTAGGATTTCTCCCGATTCATTTCTAATATTATTGCTACTAGATCAAATCTCCCTAAAATTTCTCTTTATTATTTTGTGTGCTTTTCTACTGTTAAATTAATTTAATTATTGGAAATCTATATTTTTACCATCCTATTTAATATTTATTTTGCAACTAATTTGGAATCAATGACTTGCAACGAATTCCCATTGCAATCCAAATTAGTAATATGTTTTTTATAAACGACTAAGTAATTTAAATCAGAAACGATTTCAGCGTCCACTACTGTGTTTGCAAACTATTGGAAGCTACAGGTTCGTCCGAAGTTCATGAAGTTTCTAACAATTATTATCAAATTTGGAAATCTCTAAAGCTGCCTGTTATTTATCGATTGTACCAAAAAAGGCAAATTCAGTAAATTAATGTTATTCCCAGAAGTAGGTACTTACATGATGAAATTAAAAACAAAAATATATGTTCTATAATCATAATTCATATTAATTATTAGGCATTAATTATTTTGTTCGACTGAACCAAATAAAGATCGCGGCGCCTAAGAAAAAAGAAGCATATGAAAATACGTCACACGGGTCAATGAACCGAAGAAAAGCACATGGGAGTAGCCGAGTCTACGAACGGCCGTTCACGAATGATGACGAAAGGGATAATAAAACCCCCTGTCAACCGGAGACGAAAAGCATTCCCTTCTCATACCAGACATTCCACGATTAACTTTCGGAACTATTGAGAGTATCTGACTACCTGACTACCTGTCCTGCGTTACGTGGTGTGATTTACTGTTGTACACTAATTAAGTGCCGGTATTTAATTTTTGTTGCTGTGAGGCTGTCAATAATTAAATTGATCCGGTGTAGAGGTATAATAGACTGGTTAAGGCTTCTTCTGAAATTCTACGGAGGTCGTGGATGTTCAAACCAAGAACTCTCACACGTTGAATGAATTTTGTTGCGGTGCGAATAGCACATCTCCATTCAACCGATGCAGTGAGCGATTGAAAATCCCGTCCTGCTGAGTTTCAGAGCGATTATACAACTGCTTACGTAGAAATTAATGGCCATCCTATTAAGGGATTACCATGAGTGGCTGTAATGTATACTCCCGATCTACACTCCGGCTGGATGGCACATCCGTGCGGCGACGTAAACCCAGACTCCGAGTACGCAGTTTAAATCTTCTTACGTGAAAACCGGCGGTTACCAGAATACCGGCACGAAGAGAATCGCTTGCGATACCTGGACCCAAACCCAGTACTCGTTTGCTATTCGCTCACGTAAATAATTACCGACTACACTTTACCGCAAGAAGCTCATATTTAATTTCCTGTAAATATTTTGTATAATACCGTTTTACCCGTTGATTGAATGTACATAGTTAAATTAGTAGAATCATATTTATTTGTTTTCCTGTTTATTATTTTCTCCCTGTAGCAATAGAGAACCCAGCTTTTCTTCGACTGAAGCGAAGGGCATATATATCGACGAATAAGTTTCCCATTCGACCGACCGAGATGCAACAATTCGATCGTCAAAAAGCTAACGACCTGAAATAATTTGGTATACAGTATGTCCCAGGACACACGAAGGAAAGTTCGTACGTCCAACCAGTCTTCGGGCTGAGAACTTTATGATGAGGTCGTAGTGTTTCCAATAATATTTTGTGTAAAAAATCGTTAAGATAAAAACCGTGAAAGATTTATCTTCAAAACTTAAATTCAGCACCCTGCCTTTTCGAGGCGGTCTTCATCAACTGGTCAAATTTCCTATATAAATTATAACAACTAAGAACGTATATGCAAAAAAAGAAATAGGGCTCTCTTGTTTATGTCAATTTTGCTGTGCTTTATTTTCATATCCAACAATTTAATTGTCGGGTAAAACGAAACTCAATTTATTGTAACACACAATTTTCACTTATAATAAGTAAAAACGTGACTGTCAGTAAAATCTGTGTTTGTCTTCCCGACCGAATAACATTTCAACAACAAAAACTTGGGATACACAAAGCTCAAATTGAATCAGCAGCATTTCGGAGCGGGTATATATTGTTCCAGTTGACATTTTGACTGCATCTGAAATCCATATCTTTCAGATAGTGGGAACGATCGACTGTGAGTTTTTGTTCGCAGCTCTATAACCTCTGATTCTAATAATAACTACAATAACTTTTCTTTATTACCAAACAGAAATGCGCATTTTACCGTGAAGCAAATCTTTATCTTTATTTGCTCAACAGGATAAATGCAACGGTAAAAACGATATCTAGTTTTAAAGGTCTTAAATGTTAGAAATTAATTTAGATGTTTTAACAACTACACTACCAGTTGGCCAAATAAGTTATGTCTCATTACACTTAAGGAAACAAGTAGAATGAATGATCTGTGTATATTGAAGCAAATTAACTTTTTTAACATCGAAAATGTTTAAGGCTGCGATATATCAGCTGTTAGTCAGTTAGTCTATAAAGTGCTGCCACCTATCGTCCAAAAGTGTGTTTAGGATTACGCAAAATATCGCCACAATCTGTTATGATTGGTTTCTATCACAGCTCCAAACTCTTCAGACGGAACCTCTAGAGCTTGGAATTTTCAAGGTTTTTTGCTTTAGCGGCAACCGAAAAAATCTGGAAGGATTAGTCGGCGGTCCTATCTTTAAATTATTATTTTCTATTTAGAAATATGAGGATAAACTGAAGCGCCACCGCCATCTGCATTGCAATGGTCACACTACTACTACTGTCACACGTTCAGTTTACTGTTCGTCTCAGCCAAATATGCACAAGGTAGCGAGAATGCAATATAATTTTCATTCCAACAATTTAACGAAGCAACGTATCAAGACGTTCTTGGTCGAAAATGAATAAGGAATAATTAACTTAGACAACCCTACTTTCTAATTACGCTAAATATGTATATAAATAGTAAAAATGGTGTAGAGTTTATGACGGTTGTATGGCGGATTATTCAATAATTTGAGGGAGATTTATTTAAAGCGAACGAAAAATATTACTATAAAAGTAGTGCGAGTCCCTAAGTTGATCCTTCATTAATAAATCTTTTTTTTATGTAACGTCCTATCTACTTTAATTTCAGAATGGTGTTGGAATAAAAATGTGTCTACATGTCCCGGTTTTAGTGCTCAAATTCCGCACCCTCAACGAATTGGAAGTGTGACGGTATACGAGGGTCCCAGTAGCGATTTCTGTGACGCTTGGAAATTTCAGTTTTTGCGAATTTTTGCAAGTTCTAAGTAGGTACGTCAGGTCAATGTTTTTGGTGTCATTTTGAAGAACTCGTTAAATGCGAACTTTGGGGGAAGCCATAGAAAATGTAAGATTCGAGGGGCGGAAATACGGGGCTTAAAACGATTTTTTGGACACGGAAGCATTCGGTGCTGTTACATGGCATACTTTGTGAAACATCCAATTTTTATGTTAGGCTAGTTGGAAAGAAGATGGACCAGCCGATATCGTATGGGTTGGTTTTTGGAGTCTGCGATGTTTAGGGGTGTAAAGTTGAGATACATTTTAACGAATTTTAAGCCTTTGGTAGGTCCTGTTACATCGCATACGCTTGTAAATAATAATAATAATAAATAAATTTATGCACTAGGCGCAGCCGATTGCAGAAGCATTGGAAGTGTGACAGTATACGGGGGTCCCAATAATGATTTATGTGACGCTTGTAAATTTCGCAGCCTTTGCAAATTTTTGCAAGTTGTACCTAATGTATGTCTCAAAAGTTTTGGCACAAATTACTTTATTAAATTTGAATACATAAATATAATTTTATTTATATACAAGAACTAACAATATTATAAACAACAAAATCACCGACTCAAATTAAATGAAGGGGTCCGTGCTCCTCAACAAGGCGCAACTTTCTGCGGACATCCTGCATTAGGTTTTGGGCAGCTTCGACATCTATCTCTCTAATTTTTCTATAGATTCTACGCCTTAACTGCTCTTCATTTGCAGCTTCCCATACTCGAACGTAGATCTTTCTAGCTAAAAGCTAAAAACTAAAAGCTAAAAGCTAAAAGCTGGGGTAGGTTAGGGGGATTATCGTTTCTCGGTACAAATGGGATGTTCTGAGCGTTGAGCCAATTTTGAGTTTCTCGTGCGTAATGGCAAGAAGCTAAGTCTGGCCAAAACATTATGTCGTCTTCAGCAAGATTCTCGTGAAGAAAGTTGGCCAATTTGGTCAGACAGTTTTGAATATAGCGCTGACTATCTAGTGCTTCGCCCCTTACCTGTCCCACATAAGGCCTGGATATTCCAGCAGTGGAAATGGCACACCAAACGAAAATTTTGTCGGCGAATTTCGCCTTTGCTTTATATTTTATATTTTCTGGACAGTTTTCTACGTTGTCGGTATAGAACCCATCATTTCCCTTCATCTCCGAATTGCCAATGATTCTGTCGTTTGCAAAATGGATCCGCCTTAATGCCCGACAACAACGTGGTATCCGTGCTAATTGGTTTTCTGTATATTTAGAGCATTTTTTTTCGTTTTCGATATTCTACACCATCTCTGTGCAATTCCCTTAGAAGCGCGATACTCACTTGCCAACTTCCTGAGAGACACTCCAACTCTATTTTTGGCTCTTCTCACCAATCTGGCTGCTATGTCGAGTAAAAATCCTTGGTCTTCCACTTTTTGGCAAATTTAAGCTTGGTATACCTGGCTCACACTCAGCTATTGTACGATAAATAGTACGGCAAGCGATATTTTGATCTTAGAATTTCCGGTTTAGGCATCCGCCCAACTAAATCGTAAATACTTTTCCGAAGATCTAATTTATAAGACATTTTAATGTAAATAATTCTTAAAATTGAACTGTTATAATAAAGATAAGTCACTGAAGAGTTTTTGTTTTCAAAGCCATCTTGATGTTTTAAAATCATTACCGCCTATTTTAACCCAACTGAATGTTGTGTCAAAACAGCAATCGTCAGACGTGATGGCGAGCGACAGAGATGCGTAATTGAGTAATCCCCACTATTCACCCACTGCGCTTTCGACCGGGATTGGTTATCGGTGGACGCACGCAACTGTCAGTGGCGCACGATTAACTTCATAATAAATTCATCTATACTCAAAGGAACCTCGCGCCACTGCCTGAATATGTTTTAAACTAGGGCGTGGCCTTACCTGCGCGGGCTCTCGCCATCACGTTTGACGATTGCTGTATGCCAGGTCAATGTTTTTCGTGACATATTGAAGATATAAAATGGACTAAAGATACCTAGTACAAATTCTTCGATAAAATAGGTACCTAATGGATTGATTATACATTGCGTTTCAAATACATGAAAATATCAAACTGACAGTTAGTAAATGTCATGATAAATAGACGCAAAAATTACTGGTTTAATTTAGAGGAAATCTAGAATAAATTATTGAAAAATTGTTTTGAAACTTCTAGTGAAATTTGAAAAGTGTAACTTTTGCAGTGGTGTTAAGCAAAATTTAAAATTAAATCAGGAACAACAAAGAACAGATGACATTTAAAGCGATAGATATTTTCTAATTCATTATTTGGGAATATAATTAAGAGAGGTCTCGCTTGGCACTTGGGGAAACATAATAAATTGAACTATTTATTATTATTATTTATTTACACTGCCGGACAAAAAAAACCGGACACATGTTTTTATTTTTATTTTGAGGCCCTACAATATTTTTATGTTACTTAACTTACGCAAATAATTAACGATTGCCTTACTAGTGAGGAAAAAGAAAGTTTTAGCTGAATATTGCACCTTTCGTAAGCCTAAACAGCCAAATCAGCATTTTGACCCTTCATGCATCTTTATTGAAACATCAAAATCTTTTACCTTAGTCGGCTGCTCTCTATTTTCTATTAATTTTTTGGTGAAATTTCATTTGTAAATGTCAGCTTTTAACATTTTCCATATAATGCACCCCGAAATTTGTTCACAAATTGTTGCTTTAAGCCACGATGGCCGAAGAGTGCGGTATATTGCTCAAGTGCTGAATATACCCCGTAACACAGTGCAAAATGTACTCTTGCGATTTCGTGAAACTCATGGGTTTGTAAAGAAGGTCGGATCTGGTCGTCCACGGACTGCGAACCATCAAGATGTCCGTTTTCTCCATGTTGCTGCGCTGCCCGATCGAGCATTGCTATCACCTATTCTTGCTGGACGGTCAGCCGAAGTTCGAGGAGTGGCAGTTTCAGCCAGAACAGTTTGGAAAAGGCTAAACGAATATGTTGTGACTTCAAGAAAGCCAGCTACGGGTCCCCTGTAGACCGTAGAACATCGCAGAGCATGACTTGCATTTGCGCGGCAATACGTAAATTGGGACGAACATCAATGGAGGAACGTGCTCTTCTCGGACGAGTCAAGATTTAGTGTCAGGTCACCAGATGAACGTGAAAAGGTGTGGCGACGACCAGGGGAGCGGTACAGTCAATGTTGTATATCTCCCAGGGTCAGTTTCAATGGTGGTAGCATTACGGTGTGGGCCGGAATATCTCTGAGGGCTCACACAGAATTGATTTTCATTTAGAATGGAACAATGACTGCACACCGATACATTGTTGATTGCCTGGAACCCCATGTCATACCATAGGTGCCATTTCTAGCGGACAATTTTGTGTTTATGGATGACAACACCCACCCACACACAGTAAGAATTGTTACCGAGTACCGCGAAGAGGTTCGTATTGGATGTCTTCCATGGTCAACCAATAGTCCAGATCTGAATCCCACTGAACATCTGTGGGATCAGCTTGGGAAAAGGATTAGACGTCGCCAACCCCTACCAGAAACATTAAATGGCGCTTCAAAAAGAATGTGAACAAATACCACAAGAATCAATTGATAGCCTCATTTAGGGCATGCCACAACGTTTAAGGGAAGTAATAAGAGTTCGTGGTGGTAACACCCATTATTAATTTGGTTCTACTAGTGTGCTTTTCCATTTAATATTTTTTTGTTTGTCTTTTCAAGTTCTTAAGTAACAGGCTGATCTCTAAAAATACTTTTGTTAGGTTTTTGTTGACGAATCATTTTGTTTCTTGTTTTTTATGTATTGTTAAGATGAAAATAATATAGTTAAATATTATTTCAAACCGTCCGTTGTTTTTTATTCACTAAAATAGTAATTCTGAGAGTGTCCGGTTTTTTTTTGTCCGGCAATGTATTTATTTAACTAGGTCCATTATTTGGGACTTTAATTCTAAATTGTAGCGTTAGTCTGTAATACAAGCCTATAGCTTCTCACGGATGTTAGGTTGTATAGTATGAGCAATATTATACAAATAAAATATAAATAAATACCTAATAAAAGCAAAAGTTTAAAAACTACTGAAAAGTACAAACAAATTTTCAATTTCTTAGTTTTATTTTGCATGTATTTCACGCAAGCTATTTTTATATGCTAATGGCGTTTCAATTTACGTATTGGGAAAATGCATGAACACCTTAGCTTCTTTACTTTCTATTTTCGTTATCCAGCCCCGTACGCCTATGCATCGCATTATTTTCCACCAATCCCCTTATGGAATGATCTTTCAAACTCTGGGGATCTGAGGCTGTGCGTCTTTTGTAGACAAGGTAGCTTAACAGCTCACTCCTGTGCTCGAAAGATGCGACACGCTTGTTGGGTGCGTAAAATTGTTCTTGCAAGAATTTAGGTCTCATGCATACAAAATATTGCGATACCGCATAATTTTACTTTATCTCGCACCCCAGAGTACGCAATACTTATCCTGGGAGGTTTAGAATTGAAAGAAACCATTAATTTTGAATTATTTCTACCCTAGCACGCCCGCTCTTGTGCGTTCCATTAAAATCTAGTGGCCGGGAAATATGTTCGAAACCGCTATTCTGCGGAAATATTTTTCCATTTGTCCAATCAGTATCCCTTGGTGACAGTTTAGGCAGAATTCCAAAACAGAAGTATGCAAATTAAACAACTTCGTTTCAGTTTTCATTTAATATCATAAACTTTCGTACTTAATATGAAACTATAGGTACCTACATTATACCAATTTTGGTCTTCCAAAGACTGAAGCGACCTATGTTGGAGTTTCATTATGAATTATTTGGGTGGTATGAATTGGGGCTTCGCACAAAAATAACATAAAAATATTAAGTCGAGGGGCGGCTCTTGAAGGAAGCATTTTTTGGACAGCACCCCCTGTCTCGCCTGACTCTTTTAAAATTACCCACGTATTGAAAAATAACCCCTATATTGGGAAGCTTTCGCAATAACGCCTGCAGCGGCTCTTAGTAGAAGGATTGCAGCAGGAAGTAAGTATATAACCACTAAAAGTGTATTTAAAAAATAAAATGAAAATTGGTACATAATAATGTAAACAAACTGCTACTTGTAGTGCGCGAAGACACAAGACCTACTTGTGCTCATCGCAGATCTGCCACAGTCCAATAACGATGCCAGTAGCGCCAGCATCCCAAAAATTTCGGAAGAAAGGTAAACAAAATCAAGTCAAGAATTTTCATCCTTTTAAATTTTATATAATTAAATATAATAAAATACAATATTTTTCATCAGTTTTACGCCTACGAGATTCAAACGCGCACTGCCCTAATCGATTATTTATACTACAGATCAACTTAGCCCTAAAGCTCGAATGAGTGGAGGGGTACGCGAACAGTCAGGAGCTAAAGCAAGACCTGAAGCGGTAATAATCCTCAGCCCTGCCGTACCTACTTCGTTTGAAGTTCTATAACGTACCTACCATTGGGGCGAACCGGTCTCCGCCTGGAATATATGTTGAGAATGGTAGTATAAGCGAAATCTAGCAGAGGATGCGTTTGACTGCTTCTTTGCTACTCTTCTCGCTCACTTTAACAGCAACTGCCCTGAAAGACTAATCTATGTGAAAGAAGTTGGTCATTCCAAAAGGCAGAGGTGCAGTTTAACAACACAAAAGTTCAGAAATAATCTGGACGCACTTTACACCGTATTTAGAGTTACGAAGAGCGATGAGGCATATCGAGCATATTCTGAACTCAAAATAATTTACAAGAATGCCATCGTCACAGAAAAAAGGCGTACTATTGAACAACGTATAAATACGGCCAATAATGTGCAGAGAACTGTGTGGAGTGTGATAAAGGAGGAGTGCGGGAGGGACAGCCGAGGGTTACATCAGCATTCTGAAATATCACCGAGTGAGTTCATTGAGTACTTCACGGGAGTGGGTGAGACGGTCGCAGGAAGCATACCATCTACAGCAATGCAACCAATAGAATATATGCGGAAAATGCGAATTGAAAACATTAATTCTATGTACATGCACGAAGTCACAAGAACAGAGGTTATGATAGCAGCAAGGAAATTGAGAAACAAGAGATCGCAGGATATATATGGATTTTCCACCAGCTTGCTGAAGAAGATTATACCCACTATCATAGAGCCATTGACTTTTGTCCTAAATCGATGCTTTTCACAGGGCTGCTTCCCAGGTCCACTAAAGAGAGCGAAATTAATCCCAATATACAAGAAGGGGGAAGTAAAAGATCCAAAGAATTATAGGCCCATATCTGTGCTCCCCGCACTATCAAAAATTTTCGAATCAGTGTTGAAGGATAAACTCTTAGGTTTCTTCTACGCTAAGAACTATTTGTCGGAGAACCAGCATGGGTACCTTAAGAAGAAGTCTACGACAACAGCTTTGATAAATGTGATGGAGGAAGTTGCAAGAAATTTTGACAATAAGACCATTGCACAGATCGCATGTAGCGCTCTGAGTAAAGCGTTCGACAGCCTCGACCATGCAATACTGCTTGGTAAGCTTTCTCACTATGGAGTGAGAGGAGTTGCCTTTAAGCTGCTGGAATCTTACCTGGATTGTCGCTATCAGCGGGTGCAAGGAGCGGGGCGTGCGTCGGAGTGGAAGATGGTTAGGAGTGGAGTCTCCCAGGGCTCTGTACTTGGCCCTATATTGTTTGTAATATATACCAACGATTTGGCAACAAGTGTACCGGCCACTATAACGTGCCAATATGCGGATGACACCACTTTTCTGAACAGTGCGATAAACCTTCAAGAGGTTGAGAAGAGCACTGAAGAATCGCTGTCAGCTGCAGAAGATTGGTTTAACACTAACAAATTGAAGATAAACGTGAGTAAAACGCAGAAAATGGTGTTTAATACAAAAGCGCCTGTTGAGGGCGCTTCCGTCAAGTTTCTGGGACTATATGTCCAACCCAATCTTAAATTTGATAGGCACTCTGTGCACCTCAACAAAAAGTTGTCTGCGGCCTTATTTACCTTGAGACGTGTTATGAGGATAGCAACGTATGAAGCTGCGAAAACAACTTACTTCGCTTATTTCCACAGCATACTGACGTACGGAATAGCTCTTTGGGGAAATTCGGCGTGTGCGCGAAGTGCTTTTCTAAAGCAAAAAAGTGCTGTCAGAATTTTGTGTCGCGTTAGTACGACTGAATCATGCAGACTGTTGTTTACCAAGGAAAAAATACTTACCCTGTGCTCCGTATACATACTTACATGTGTTACCTATGTTCATGAGAATAGTGGCAGATTTATTGCAAGTGGAGATCTCCATGCTCACAACACGAGATGCCGGGGCGCCTTGGTGGTGCCGTCACACAGGATCAAATTGTCACAGCAGAGCACAAACTATTATTGTTTTTTGTTTTACAATAAATTGCCTTCAAGCGTAAGGGAATTGAAGCTGGGAGCCTTCAAAAGGGCGGTAAAGGTCTTCTTATTAAACAAGGCTTATTACACTTCTCAGGAGTTTCTGGGCGATAGCTGATGCAGGAGTGTGTTTGAGTAATTTCAGCATACCCATGTTTATACATGTAGTTACGTGCATTTTTGCGTTTTTAAGTGCTTTGTCATTTGTATATATGTATGTATACCTAGTGTGTGTTGTGCATTTGCGATATATGTTTACTGTTTGATGTTTGCAGAAAACAGGTTTGAATTTTGAATTTTAATCATAACTAAATGTTTGTGACAGGCTGTGAAATTTTTTGACAGTGAATAAAGTAATAGTAATAGTAATAGTATAGGAGAAGAAATACGTGTTATTAAGCAATAATCCACAGCAGCTACAGTGATCAGACAGATAGAGTATCGACTTAGTGATTCAGTAGACCCGGGTTCTATGCCTGCAGCGGGTGGTTTTTGCTTTTCATTGTGTTGTTTCATGAAAGGCTTTTAAATAAAATTTTGAAATCTCTTAAGAGACAAATTTAAAAAAAACTTCAGGTACCTATTGATAGAAACATTCATTCTCAAATAGGGTAGGTTTATGCAGTGAATTATCCCAATTTCTGGATCAAACAGATGCTCCATAATGTAATCATCGAAATATATATTTCTATGGATACACAAAATGGATGCTCTGATAAGCAACAAGTTATTTCGCGTAAAGTGCGAAATGAACTATTCTTTAACACTCAAATTGTCCAGAATATAATTCAGTGCGCTTCTGGGTAAGGAAAACGTTACCCATGTTATGCCAGCCCAAAAATTATGACCTGACCTGCACGTAATAAGCTACAAGCAGATAATCGAAATCTACAACTCTCTTAAGTTTCTTTTAACTGTATAAAAGATTGGACTTTAATTTTAGATATTAATTTTTGATTCTCGGGTTGTTTTGTCTGAAATAAGAATAGAAGTTTAGACTTTACTTTTCGCATTCACTTATGATTTTTTCTTCGTTTTAAATAAAGTACAAATAGACGTTTAGACTTTACTTTTAAACATTGGTTTCTTGGTTCTTTTCTTGTTTTCTTGTGAAGAGCAAGTAAGATAAAATCGAGGAGAACACATTGTTTCAGACTTTATAAAGCGAGGTGTGTTCTGACTCAGAACTTCTGAGTTAAAATTTTACCTAAACGTTACTCGGGTTTCTTGGCATAGCCCTCCCTCTAGAGCAAGGCACGAGCGGCCACTAAATGATTGATGTTCATATACAATTAATGTCAGGCAACTCGCATGGGGAGAGAAATATTCCTCCACACATGAAAAATTGCAACTTGTTAGTCCTTGATTATTATGATGGCCCGTCTAAGAAGAAACACCATCACCTATGATGTTCCATACCAGGAAAGAAATCAGTTTGGTTTTTAAAAATGTCCTTTTAAATAATGCCTATTCTTTCACGTTTCTCTATAACAACGGTTGACGTTACCCTGGCAATTAACTGCAATGAACTAGTGAACAATGGGAAATCCGTCCGTTGCTAAGGTAACGTAGTTCATTACAGGAGACACATAAAAATAGCGTTATCTACAGGGTGATTCAGAACGGGTGTGCCAAATTAAAATGGGTGCTAGAGGAACTCCAAATAAGACGAAAAGTTTATTTGAACATATGTTCTAAAGTGACTACTAACAAAGATACAGGGTGTAAAAGTTTTCATATTTTTTTAAATATTTTTTATTATCTTAGAAACTAGGAAAGTTATTGAGTTGAAATTTAAGGAGTCGTTTTCATTTGCCAAGTTCCAATTTTCAAAAAAAAATTGCTCTGCTAGCCTCATCAGTAGCGTTGCTACGGGGTAGGTCGTTTATTTATTTCCCCAATCCAATGTTACGCCACTGGCAAATGTAGGTGATATTAATGTATTAGAAATCTACGTTCAATTTGGGAAGAAATTGGTATCTTCAAAATTTTTCGTAAAATGCTTAGTTTTTGAATGAAATAGCTTTTTGTGAAATCGTGCACATGCACTGAAATTTTCGATAATGCAATAATGGCTTCACCGATATGCAAGGAAAGGGAAAATTGAAAAAAACAGTTTATTAAGAATAACACTACCAAAACTAACAAGAAGAACGAGAAAACACATCAATTATTACATTACGATATTTAAAAAAATATTGAAACTTTTACATCCTGTATCTTTGTTAGTAGTCACTTTAGAACATATGTTCATATAAACTTTTCGTCTTATTTGGAGTTCCTCTAGCACCCATTTTAATTTGGCACGCCCGTTCTGAATCACCCTGTATAGAGGTATAAACAAAACTGCCGTGTAAAAATTAATTTTCATTCGCATGAACTGTGAGTCGGCTCATGACGTGACTCACTATTGCAAAGTTTTGAAATTCTCGTTTTTTTTGTAAGTGGGAACTGATCAAATCCGTGTTGGAATTGGAATGTGACATTTGTAATATACTAGATACCAAAGGGAACTTTCGCTCTGATCGCAATACATTAACATACAAAACTCCGACTCCAAATTACTGTAGTTTCCAACTAAAGCACATATTAATTGAAATTCGGAGAGGGAGAAGGTCAAAACCTTTATTAAATATTCTGCATTTATAATTTAATTATCCGAGTTAGTTGTACGTATACATGAATTATTGCATGTGGCAGTCAATAATAGCACAGTTTGCTAATGAGAAGTGACATTTTGTAAATTGCTACGGTTTTGCTTTTATTTCCTTTTTCAAATTTATTTGATTGTTATTAAACAGGTCAATACTATCCAGAATATTGAATTAATTCCCTCTGTAATCGTAAATTAGTCGGTTATATATTCAAACGGAAAACATAAAGAAAATCAATAAATATTTATTTGCATAACGATGGCGGAAACGTAAATTTTCAACTGGACATTTATATACAGTGTGCCTGAAGACGAGTAGTCTATTAAACGTATTTAGGAAATGTTCTTACGGCATTAAAAGACTGTGATCTATCCGATAAGAATAAAAGCAAAAGCTGCTACCAAATTTTGTATTTAAAATGGAGCGTCCTAAAAAGTGAAAAAACTCTACGTCCAGGAATGAATCCATTAGAGATCTATGAATTCTAGCAAAATCAAGTAATTCGTTGTAGTTGAAAGGAAGAATACTTCTGCTTCTCCAATAGCCCAATATACCGTCCGTAACCGTGGTTGCTATGGCAACCGTCTGTTATTCGAGCAAATGTGAAACTGAGCGAAGCTGCTTCACCTATCCACCAAATTACGAGTCGCAACTGGACTTATCAGCGTCATCACCAAAGTGAATAAGAGAAGTGTCTCCACTTGATAGCTGTTGCAGCAGAAGAGCGGGCTACGCAACTGTAATACTGGCATTGGTGCCGTGTGCAGCAAGCTGGGCCATTCGTTCGGGCGTACCGCTTGGCCATATGCAATAATACATATCGTTTTAGCGTTCAGGAAGTACTATGGTTAAGAGTCCGGCAAAGCAGATCAAAAGTTACACCTGCGGGGCATCGGGTCGGTGAGATATCCGTTAGAAATCGGAGCAAACTATCAGCTGTGTTGCAACACCGTCGCGCTAATAAACACATTTATGGACACAAGAACAACGCACATTCAAAGCCCGCGCGTTCGGTACCTAGTAAATGAGACAACGCCGCTCTGAGTTTACGCTCAGTCGACACCGGGCGGCAGCACATACCAAGCCATATTTTGCGTTTGCAGCGCTCTCGCTCTACCATGATTACACCTTCATCCTAGTAAATTTAGCAACACGAAAGCCTGATTATGGTAGAAGAAGGTATACTTTATGTCGCCATTGAAACAATTTTTCGAAAACTGTAAATCTCTTGGCGCAATGCACGCGTGAAGTTGGTCAATTTCATGAGTGAACTGACACTTTCTAAGATAAAATTTTTAAATTTTCTTTCAATGGAAACATAAAATAAAGTTTCGTTTATAAACTGTCAAAAATTCAACACTTCAATTTTCACCGTTTAGAAATGAGCATAACACTACGAAGTCAGTTTTCGGGTTCATTTTAAAGGGGTTTGCCGGACTCTTAAAGTGAATAAAGGGGCGTAAATGCTGTATCCCAAAATATAATTTCGTACGGAAAAACAGCATTTTTCTCCATTTCAAAACAAGCAAAATTAGCAGCTAAATGGCCTCGGGCAATTGCTCGATAGGGCTCCGTTTTTGAAAAACATTTTGATTCGAAGGAAACAAATAGAAACAAAATTTAATTAAAGCGGGTACTGCAAAACAAAGTTGGTGCTATAAGGAAGTAATAATTGATTCTGTTATTTATTTTACCTGGCTGGATTATTTGTAAAATCTGTCATCAATTACCAATTGTATTACATGCTTATCTTAGCTTGAAAACAACCAGTTGGACCCCGAAAATATTTCAGACGAAGTCACTTTAACAAGGGGAACACTAACTTGGGCATCCCAGTTCTTACATATTGTTTATTAAGAAAACTAGAACGTTTTTTCCCAAGCATATTGATACCAGAGATGCTTACGACCTAACTATATGATTTCTTAAGTAAAAGTAACTGTAGTAGGTACTTTAAAATATGAATGTAAATCTCACGAATCAATATGTGTTGGCGTCATTGGGTCATAATTACATATTGTTAAGAATGCAATTTTATTCTAAGCAGCAAAATGCAGGCCTCAAAAAACAGAACTGAGAAAATAAGAAATTGTCAAGATTATATTCAAAATAAATATGACTTTTGTAAGAGCTGCTGAATTTACTTTACGGCCTGACTTTAAATAATTGAAATACAGTGAATCCTATGTGAATATTGACGTATAAGTTGACCGCTTTTTGTTGAAACCGAGGAATTTCTATAATTTTACATAAGTGGTTAACCTGTCTATGTTGACCACCGTCAAACGTGTATCTTTTTCACTATAAATCCATTTTTTGGTAATGTAATGAAATCAATGCATCATACGCAATACATTCGACATCGGTATAATCGCGCGGACGCTCGGCCCAGTTCCCCCACTCCAGTCGCCTAGAAACATTACATTTGCGTAGCTCAGTATCCGCACGGAGTGGAGGCACTTCTCTTATTCACTTTGGTCATCACTCAATGCAATATAACTTACTATGTAGCACGCTTAGGTCAGATATCAACATGAGACAATAATTAGGGTACTAGGGACAGTCAAATTCTTTAACAAATTCGCATATTTTTAGAATTCAGGAATAGCAAAAATTTTATAGTAGTTATCCTTTAAATGTGCAGGTGTAACAATGATTTCCTCAGTGAGTTTAACGGTCCCGGGAAACCTTTATGTGCAGGAACAGAAAAAAGGGTAGGCAATTTCAACTTTCACAAAGTTTCCCGACAAAAACAAAGCAACGCCAGGTTGGACGTCCGCCTCCTGAGCGTATAATCTTGCATGCCAAACTAATAAAAAGTTTGCCACTAGATGATTTATCTTATGCACGGTCAAAAATTGAATAAATTTAAAATTTAAAGTTGGTATGAAAATGAGGTCAAATTGCGGGGAAGTGATGGAATACTCTCGTCTTTATAACATCAACAAGTAAGAGTTTTGCCATTAAAATTATAACATACAAAAACTCTTGCTGGCAACGTTAAGAATACTTAGGCCCGGTTTTTCAAAAATCCAGCACCGGATTAAGTCTGACACCGGCTTCGTTGCCATGATACAACCAATCAGAAAGCCGGTATCATAGCAACGAATCCAGTGTCAGACTTAATCCGGTGTTGGTTTCTTTGAAAAACCGGACCTTAGTGTTTATCACGTCGAAGTTATTAGGGTAAGCAATGCAACGATATTCTAAACCTTTTATTCCAGTCATTCCTCATTTCATAAAATTTAGTCATTTTTCAATCATAAGCTAATCTATGTATACGTAAGTATGTACCTATTTCCCAAAAAGAAGAAGCTCCTATATCCCTAACTATGTAAGAACAGCAGTCTAATCTATGCAGTGTCCTAATTCTTTTATTCCTTTTTATTTAAACGTTTGCAACCCAAAAGTTGTACTACCGTCCTGGCTCCTCTGGCCTTTACTGTCTTCCCTGTCTGTTTCTAATACGTCCCTATTAGTAACCTTATCTCTCTACGGCATCGGCAGGTCTTAATCATGCACCTGTAACACCACATTTCAAATGCTTTTAATTTCTTTCTATGCTCTTCCCCGATCGTCGACTTTTCCCACCGGTATGATGCTGTGCTTCGTATGCACGTTTTTAAGAGTCTCCTCCGGCTTTCTACATTTAATGTTCACACAATGGTTGGATCGGGAACTTAGGCGTAAATTCACTATAAAAGCAAGCCGAAGTGTCATAGTAATTAAATCCGACACATGTTAGCATCCTCAGGAGTATAAAGAATGTTAAAGCTCAAGCTTACACTACGTTGCTTATATGCCTTCCCTCCTACCCGTTATACATAAGTATGCCTCTGATAACTTTGATGGATTTCGCAGTTGGCACGAGGTGAAACACTGTAAATATTAAAGAATAAAACACAAAGTTTTTTATTTCACTATATATTCAAATTCACTCTGACATATGTTTCGGCCTATCGGTCATTCTCAAAGAGTTTTACAATCAAACTGACAACAAAATAACAGCGTTTAGGAATCTTGAGTCGAAGACATAATATACAAACGAAACAGTTGCAGTTCTTTGTATTACTTAGGCCAAGTCCTCCGGCAACTTCCCATGATCTACAAAAACCGCAAAATGTGCAACAAATGTCAATTTTCACTGTTTGTCAACAATAGCCTTTCATATAAGCCATAGAAAAATAACCTATAAAGTTGGGCAAGTGACAGTTCTCGTCTCCGCTCGCTGTGAATCTCGTCCAGAACTAGAAAAATATGTTAAGCTTTTTTCCATAAGTTTGGCCGACTATTAATATCTAGACAAGGGTATTGCTATATAGCTAATACAAACTACAATGTTTGGTAGCTCAAAATCACTATACGTATGCCGCGTAGTAATACAGTTCTTGCAGCATACCTAAAGTTAGGTTTCGTCATCTAAAATGATAACCATTACTTACTCAACATGCGTAAATTCAAGATTAGCAATACCAAGCTCATGAACAAATTCCTAAATGCTACGTAGAATTGCAACCACGAAATAAATTATAAAGTAAAACAAATAAATTTACTTGATATTTAAGTGTCAATTTACCCAGTACTAACAAGTAAACAGTACATTAAACAAAATATAATTTACAATTTTTGGATAAATGATGCGTCACCCTCTTAAACAGCCGAGTACAACCACCAATTCCGCTCAAAATCCTCTGCAACTTCTCTGTCTCGTTCTCTATTCTCTCTGTGCCCCCTGTGTAAAAGAATTTAAGCAGTTTATCTACGCCTCGTGTTTCAATGGTACGGTTAGGCAATCAAACGTACAGCTTACAGTACCAACTCTATTCGATTCGCTTCAATTTTAAGCTAAGTGTTTGTCTGTTTCCAAGCTCCATCTTTATAGTAAACCTCCGAATATACGTAGGCTTTTTCCTTCGAAAACTTTTTTGAAATGTTGCAGAAAGTTGAAGAACATTATTTCACAAAGCTCACATTTTTCAAGACTTCAGATAGAGAAGAACAATTAGGTAGGTAACAGCGGCAATGTAGCGTCAGAGAGTATGTACATCTAAACTCAAGACTTTCTGAAGATTAGAGTCCAATACGAAAATTAAGAAAGTCTGGCCCACACCCACTTTCATTTTGATCTAATTATGTATTATTATGAATATATTTTCCTAGTACTTTTTCAATAATACAGGTAATCGATGTTCCCCTAGCAAGCAAATAATTCACAAATTTTTTGTTTGTAACTAAAAACTGTTAATTAAAATCAAAAACAGTAAGTAGTTTTGTAAATGCAATAGTATCCCTTGAGTGCATAAGACAAAAACGGCTCACAAAGTGCACCCGAGAGTCTAGAGCACTGTTCTCTACTTAATATTTCAATTGCAAGAAGTGGTTTATTACCTATTTATGCTTTTCTCATGGATTGCGTACGCTAGTTGGATTTCTTCAGATAATGGCCCAGATTTTTAAGAAGGAATCTAGCCAATGAAATGTTTAAATATTAACATACATTGATCGGCAGAAACGTACAAAGACAGTTCAGAAATTGTAAATTTGTATACAAACCTTTCCCCCAATCAATTATATGTATATTTTTCTGTTCATTCAGTAGAAAAGCGGAAACTTTCAAAATACCGAAGTACATTATTTTTCATCGATTCATGAAATCATTCTGAATTTTGTTTTATGAATACTTAGCAAAAGTCGGTTTTAAAAGTGTCATGCTCTAAATTTTCGAAAACGCTTTATCTTTAGAAGATTCCGTTGGAGATGCTGCATTGGTTGATGGTATGGTTTTAGTCAAAGTTAATATATTAACTTTGGGTTTTAGTACCCTAGACGATGAAGGAACTTTGGATTTTTTAGATAATGCAGAAAATGCAAATCAGAAATAAAGCAAAGCACAATTGTTTTTGGCGATCGATTCCTCGTGGTCTCAGTTCTATGAGATCCTCATATGACTGCAGAGGAGAAGAGGAATAAAACTATAGGAAGCACAGCAAGTCTACGCCAGTGAAGGAACCAGTTACAAGAATACTAGCGGAAGCAAATTTATGTGCTAGAAGGCCATGATGGCGTAAGTTCACCTGAGGGAGGGCCATTGGGATGACAGATTAATGTGGAAGTAAAGGCATGAGACAACGTCGTCGGGCGTTTAAATAACACAGCGCTAACAAAATGTGTACAAACATTGTATTGTACAAACATTGTATTGTGTTTCTGTTCATTTATATCAAGTGATGAAGGTGCTGTGCAAAATAAATCACCAATATCACGTGCATTTTTACAGCACAAGGAGACTTGTGAATGTAGGCGGAGACTAGATCTGTACTTAATATGACGTACCTAAATCAAAATATTATTTGCATCCAACGTCTGCAGTCCTCGTTTCAACATTAAGAAAAGAAAATGGAGCATTAAAAATGTTTTGTGTTATTCTACTTTAACACCATTCTGTAAGAAGGATCTTTTATGGTCTGCTAGAATAAAAGGTAAATTAAAGTCGTGTCTAGTGCAATATCTTCGTCTCTCTCTCCTAGTGAAGTTTCCAATTTTCAGCAGACATAACAGGGCGTTTAAATTATACAGTTTGATGTTCTGTACTTAAAATTAAAGTCGATTTGCGTATACAGACATAATATGCATATTATGTAGAATTGTTGGATTTCAACTCTAAACTTTGCATCACATCATAAACAAAACATTTACAAATTCTGCGAAACTTTTTACGCTTTAAAATAATATAGTGGTTATTTTGTCAGTTAAATTACCATTAACTGATGTTGAGAATTAAGTCGATAAACGAATTATTTATTAACAGGAGAATAGCTGCCCATACACGTAGAGATTAATCGGCCGGTTTGAAACGCTGCGGTTCAAACGTGCGGATATAACTTTGCGTTAATGTGCAACCGTCGAGCCACATCCATCCGGCACAGATTTATCTGCGAGTCCACACTGCCAGTTAGAACTGCAGTAGGCCACTAACAGACAGTTTTGTGGACAGTTGTTCGTTTTCGGCATGTCTTCTGAAGATGAAGTTGTTTAAAAAAAAATTACGGCACATGTTTCTGGAATCATAAATATCCCAGTGCCTGTGCAGAAATTCCCACCGAATATGTTAAATCCTCATATGATCTTCCTGACGCTAGAAGACGCAGAGTAGTCATTAAACGTTCTTAAGGAGTAATTGCTTTCTCTCATTATTGTAGCTTGTTTTAGAAGAGCGCCTCTTACTAAATTTAATAAATGGTCGTGTGTGTTAATGTCCATTCTCAAATAATTACGAAAATTGTTAGGATCATTTTCTCTGAACGCTTTCAATGTTTCAACAGGGGAATATGACTCAATTGTATTTTCTTAAGCAAATAGCTTTTTATCCATTTAGAGCGTTGCTTCGTCAGACTTTTTCCTGTCATTATCTGCATCGCAACGATTGCACAGAAAACAGCACGTTTCTTTGTAGTCCTAAACATTTATGTTCACCTGACAACCACCCAACTTTACTTAAAAACCGTGCTTTTCAAGTGCAAAACTTTTGCCAAAGCGAAATTCCACGGTTTTGTTTTCGAGCGCGGATTTAACTGCCGTTTGCCACCCACTAACAAGCGGTTTTGAATGTGACAGATCGACCGCGCAAGATTGATCAGCGGGCTTCTGAAATATGTTAGTGGGCGACAACGGTTTGATCCGGGGCGTATAAAACTGACGGACTGATCCGTTGCGGTCCAAACTGGCGGATCAACCTATACGGGTATGGGCAGCTAATCTTGATGAAATATATAATAATGTAAGTAACAAAAGGTTGCGAAATAAAAATTAATTAATAAAGCAGACATGGAGGGCATTTGATAAATTGAGTATACATATGGAAGTACCTGTTTATATTTAAAGAGGGCGCTAACAAACAAATTAACCTAACTAACCATTTTGAGGTTTGCGATGTGAAATAAGAAAATAAACTTATAAGAAAAGTCTAACGTCATAGGGCAAGCCGCAACAAAGCAAAAATGGCAATAGGCATGGCACATCCCAATAATGAAAGAGAAAAGATGGACGAAAAAGTAATTGAGTTTAGACCTTGCAGGTGGATATAACAAAACGGCTACAACGGAATATTTAAGGTAATACCAGCTGGCGAAGTTGGTCATTTACTAGCAAACCATTCCTGTGTAATATACATGATGAGTGAGTAAACTCCTTCAAATAATAAATTGGTCTCATAATTTTCATTCCAAGTGAGCCCCCACCATCCACCAACTAATGTGCGACTGGTTCCCCTCCATTCATTTATACCTTTAGGTTCATCTTCAGAAAGAACTTGCCGCAGAATACCCTTTTGCATAAAAAAATCACTTAAGGTTGTCGACAGAAAGATTTCGATGAACTTTTACAAACGACAGAAAATTGTATTTGTTAAAAATACTGAAATGAGGTACGCTGTGCACTACGAAGTTACTAGACGCGTCTAAAGCACCAATTACATTAGGAGAGTTTACTAGCTACTCGCCGGTGATTTTGCTGGATAGCAAGTGAGAGAGTAAAGTTGACCTGTCTTCAAGTTTACTCGCTTGTACTCGCCTCCTTAAGGGGCAATTCCATTAGGCGAGTTTACTAGCTGCTTGCGGGCGATTTTGCTCTTTGCGAGTGAACTAGCCGAATGTAGTAAAGGAGGCGAGTACAGGCGAGCAAAGTTGATGACAGGTTAACTGTACTCACTCAGTCTCTGGCAAGTAAAATCGCCGTCGAGTAGCTAGTAAACTCTCCTAATATAATTACCGCTTTATTACAATGAGCAAATTCACTCAGCACTCACAACGAGCAAAATCGTAGGCGAGTAGCTAGAAAACTCGCCCAATGTAATTTGTGCTTAATTAACATACTCGATGGTCGCTCACTCGCTGGCGAGTAAGATCACCTAATACACTCGTCAACGTGGGCCAACAGTCTATGCTCTTTTAAAATCTCACCAGTTGCACACGGTACGTAAATTCCAGCGTGAGCTCGAATACTTGCCACATGTCTTTCCCATAGTTCTTTCTCACATCCATGTTTTCTTTGTTGTTCCGTGTTTCTTTGGGAAATTTTCTGTTTAATGTTTTCTTTGTTATCATCCATATTTCTATTCCCTCTACGAGAATGGCAAGAAATCACTACGGTTTTTGGCACTTTTCAAATATGTAACACAATTTACCAAATGCGATATATCTTTCCCCATTCCTCTGACAATCTTTCGCCCCAACTATAGATAAATTCCTGCATTTCTTCTGGTTTCTTCGTTTCGATAAATATTTTTCCATCTGCTTTGTTAATTGTATTTGCATTGAACTTGAACTAGTTAATATTTATTTTCAGTCCCATTTCCTAGAAACTTTCTCTTTTCGTTTGGCTCATTTACCATTCTTCCACTTCTTTTGTATTATTAACGATAAAGACTACGTCGAGGCAAATTATTTCATTCTGTCTTTCTTCATCCGTGGTGTGCCTTCCCTTCACATTCATATTTTATGCTTCCATATAAGCTTGAAGTTTGAACTGTGGCACATGATAAAGTAAGCTAGAAATAATTTTAATCACATGAAAATTTGCATCAAGTTTCATCGAAAATTATTGAACTGCAGAAAGACAATTTAATTAGAACCTCCTGTCTTCCTGACGCAGTAGGTGTTGTACTTTCCTACATTACAGGCAGGATGCATAAAAGGAATATTTCACTAGAACTTTGTTACTGAAAGTGGGCTGGATGCCAAGAATCGGTAAGTGAATTGTCGTAAATTTAAAACCCATATCAATTATTAAACTAAATTAAGTAAGGTGTGGACTTAATAAGCATGGTCAAGAAATCTCCATTGCTCTTATTAACATAATTAGAAATAATGTTGCTAATTTTCCAAACAGCCAATAACTTTTTACCGGGCCACGGCGCAAATAACTAGAAACATAAAAATATAAGAGAATCAGTGGCAAGGGTGCACTTTATTTTTACGAGTTACACAACCAAGTAAAATTCAAACAAAATTCTTTATGGCTCTGGGCCTAACATCATCATAAGGTTCTCAGTCCGAAGACTGGTTGGACGCGTACCTCCATTCTTTTCTATCCTGAGCTAACCTACGCATTTCCCTAAAAGTAGAACATCCTACATCCCTAACTATTTGAGAGCAGTAGTCTAATCTAGGCCTACCCCTACCTCTTTTTATTCCTATCTCTGACTCTAGTATGTCACGAACTATTCCTTCGTGTCTTAGAAGGTGTCCTACCATCCTATTTCTCCTACTCTTTATTGTTTTCCATACCTTTCGCTTTTCCCCAACTCTTTCTAATACTTCCCTATTGCTAACCTTATCTATCCACGGTATCTTCATCATGCGTCTGTAGCACCACATTTCAAACGCTTCTACTCTTTTTCTATCCGCTTCTCCTATTGTCCAAGTTTCGCACCCGTATAATGCCGTACTCCATACATACGACGTTAAGAGTCTCTTCCTAGTCTCTATATTAACCGTTCTCGAGCATAACAGTTGTTTATTTTTGTTAAACGCAACTCGGCCCTGCGCCATTCTTTGTTTTATATCTTTAGTGCTCCTACCGTCTTGAGTTATTTTACTTCCTAAGTAGCAGAAATCCGCGACCTCCTCTATCTTCTCATTTCCAATTTGTATTTCCATTTTAGTTCTATTTTCACATCCCCTACATACCAAAATTTTAGTTTTCTTTTTATTGATTTTCATGCCGAAGCCCTGTGTCAAAACTGCTTCCATTTCATTCAAAGCCGCTCCTAATTCTTCTTTGCTAGATGCTAACACTGCTATATCATCTGCAAATCTGAGCATGTTAATAGTTTGGCCCTGTACATTGATCCCTGAGGCTGTTATTTCCTTAACAATATTAATCGCATCTTCGATATATAAGTTGAAAACTAGAGGTGACAATGCACATCCCTGTCTCACTCCCTTCCGGATATCTACTTCCCTTTGTTCCTGCTCACATTCTATAACTGCCTTTTGCTCTTTGTAGAGATTATGTATTATTCTTCTGTCCCTGTATTTCATCCCTACCTTTCTCAGCACTTCGAACATCTTCCCCCATTTTACGTTGTCGAAGGCTTTTTCTAAATCTACAAATCCTATATAGACGCTCTTTCTCTTTTCTATCGTTTTTTCTATAATTACTCGTAAAGCTAGAATGGCTTCGCGCGTTCCTCTATTTCGTCTAAATCCGAACTGATCTTCTCCTAATATTTCTTCCGCCTTTTTCTCCATCCTTCTTTGCACAATTCTAGTTAAAATTTTTGACGCATGGGAAGTTAAACTGATAGTTCTAAAATTTTCGCATCTATCCGCGCCTTTTCTTTTTGGCAAAGCTACTATGATGTTCCGTTTGTAATCTTCTGGAATCTCACCTGTCAGGTATATGCGACTAACTAGTTTAAATAAACGATCTATTACCTCTTGACCTGCGCACTTTAAGATTTAAAGTTACAAACTGAAATACCACATTCTAATTTGTATGCGTGGCTGTTCTGTGTGTGAATTATTAACATTATTAAGATAGCAACTAATAATTTTTTTATTAAAAAAATCAACATTCAGTGAGCTCTAAACTGCAATTTTGACAATTTTCAAAACCCCAATTATGTGTGCGGAAAATTGCCAAAACAATTCTACGAGAAATTTAGTATTTTTCATGATTCAGTTTCTTGATTTAATATCATTTCTTCATATTAATGAATAGCAAGAGAATGGATAGCTTAAAATTTGTTGAACTTAAAGAAATATTTCACTCCAACTGGATCCATTCCGCTTGGACCACTACTGGAAAGAGCGGAAATGGATACAAAGCGGCTACTTTCGTCTTTCTGGATCCAAATCTAATATGATGAGGTGATTGGTAAAGATGGGTTGTTCTATCGGAATCCGTTCCGAATGCACGAATAATTCTAATATAGGTATTCCTAGATTGCCGAACAAAGAAAAAACCCGGATTTAAATGTGCTGAGCTGAGCTTTTAACATTTAACATTGGCTAAGTTTGACGCAATGGATCCATAATGCTCCTGTTATTACTAAGTAGTCTGAATGCCAATTTGCCCAGATTGTCCAATTTTAACTATTCAAGCTGAACCCGTGCGTATGAGCAGATGTATATGATGGCAAAATGAACAACCTCAAACTTATCACCGAATAGCCCGTATTTAATGCAAGTTCAGAGGCAGACAAAATTTGCAACTTATAGAAGAGCATCCAAAGTGTGAAAATCTGTTAAATCGTAAATAAGTTTAATATTCTGCAATAATCAAGAACCAGATCCAGATCCAAATCCAGATTCTTGCCACCTATTAATGATAGTTACCACCTTTCATTCCTTCAACAATAATGACTAAATTAGCAGAGGCAGTCATCATATTTCTGCATGAAACCGACATAGCCCATAGACCATCTACTCTGTGAAAGAGTCTCGTTCGGACCAGTATTTTTCTTTCACCCCAGGTGTTATACAGTATGTATATTCGAGATTTCTTGTCTGGCTAATGTTCGTCCTCAGATGTCGTTTTAGATTGATACCTAATATTCTTATCACAATGTTAAATCCCTATTTGGTTGATGCGCTCTAAGAACGTTGCCAGCAGTTTTGTTATTGTTTTCTGAACACAAAAAACAATAGACAAGTCGAACGTTCCTTTTTCTCCGCTTCCCGGTATTTACACACTATGCGGATGACTGCTTTATTTGCTTAATTTCGTGCTCAAGCTTAGACTGTGATACAATGGGGTTCGTGCAGGAGTTATTTAATTTACATAAAAACGCCTTAATATCATGAAAATTTAATTGTTTAACCAATTTAAATGAAAAAATATATGATTTGTGCGTTTAAACACCAAATTAAATAAATTAAACTTGCCTAGTTTCGTCTGCGAGCACATGGCGCAATGACGCCCTCCTATTGGTTCGCGTTAGTTGACGTCATCCGACAATACATACAACACGTGTTTACATTCGGCAGCCGGCATTTTCATATACGATTGTGTGTTGTGGTATCGTGCTGTGAATTATTCGTGTACCGTGGCCAGTGTATTTTGAACAACTGTATAAAACTGTAAAACATTTATTTAATCTTTGACCATGACTGACGAAGGTTTCAATAAGGCTCAGTCCGACAATTTACCAAAAATGGACTCCTTAATGATTGCGGAATTTTTTGCAAACAGCCCTTCTGCAGAAATTCGTGGAATAAAAGGTGATAGGTAGGTAACTTTACAAAAAAATGGTATTTACTGCTACCTTCTTTTGGTATACTGCGTATTAGATTTGATACTTATATCATATTTATTGGGTTTCACGATATGTAATTTTAGATTATTTAAGTGTCAGTAAATGCATGTTATCTTTTTAAATTTACCCAAATAACATTTCCTTTACCTGCAATACAAGAATCAAAATCAAATTTTTACAACATGTACTTCAGCATATTGCTAGGATAGCTCTTAGTTTTTTATTCAGAATTATATTTTCGCATACGTTTCTGATCACTATGAAGATGAAATTTCATAGATACAAATAAAATAATTTTATTAATATTTTGTAAGCGTAAAGCCAATAACAATAACAACTGCCGTTAACCAGATTTTGAAATTTCCTTTTCAGGATAGCTTTATTAGGTTCTATAAAAAGCAGTTTTTCGCCACTTGTAACATGCGACATCGTTATTGTTTTCATATTTTTTAACAAATTTCAAAATAGCAATAGTAGATTTATATTTTGAGAACTGTTTGCAAACAAAAACAATTTAATATCACTTTTAGTTTTTGAAATATTTACAAATAGGCAAACTTCTACCGTGCTCCCAAAATTCCTGTGTGTCGGGCTCTTAAGTAAGACAGTATTTTTGTATTTTAAGAATTTTAGCTAGGTTAAGTTCATTGTTTACATTAAAGGCGTATGGATTTTAAAATGTTCGGGAGTTTGGGTACTTTTTGTTTTTAGAAACGGATTTGTCACATCTTTCAGCCTCGAACCAAAGTTTCCTACGATTTTCGTCAGTTGGAACGCGAATAAAAGTTTTCCTGGTGTCTTGATGCTGGTATTTTTACACATAGTACTCGTTGTTAATGTTTCACTGGTCAAACCAAAAACTAAATCTTCGATAATCCCAGCTGGCTAATGGGACAATTGTAAACTGGAAACTGCCCCTTCCCGTCTATAGTCGGATGACGTCACAGATGGTATATGCTACTCTCTGGTTTTCTCGGGTTATTTCGCTGGGAATTGTCAATCTCAAATTTAATTAACTAATATCTTTTGACTAGAGCTTGAATAATATTTAAACAAAAACAATTGTGACTAAAGGACACCCCGAGAATCTATTGAAAGTATAAAAAATATTGCAAGAACCTTATACAGTATACAAGTGTCAGTTGTGACGCAAATAACATTTTAGATCAGTGTCGAGGTCTCTTGTATACATCCGATAATTACTTGATAGGTAACGTAGAATGTAAAAAATATTCGTTTGCGGTTTTCCACTTTTAGGGTAGTATCCTAGTATATCATCGCACTTGTGAACATGATTGAATACTCTTACAAAACTTGTTTTTGTTGCCAGAAGGTCGTAGAAAGAATGTAACAGTTCAATAATGATTAGATGCTTACTCGATAAATTCATATGCATTTTTGGTTGAATAAATCATGCAAAGCGCTACAAAATTCTTATTTTCACACAACATTTCGTCAAATCAGAATTTCTTTATGGTCCCAGAGAAAAGCTTATTTGCCCTCATTCTTTTTCATTTTCAAACAAGACGTATATTTAATTTTGCACGGGTTTCGTTTTGCCTGAAGATGCAGACGTGAATTTCTTTCATTGATATTTAGTAGCTATAAACCGCAAATTACATTCAAAAAACGACAGCGGAGCAAGACGTAACAAACACCTAAAAATGAATTTATACGACTCTAGACGTCTGTAAAGATGCAGAAGAAAATACACGGTGAGTTTTCGTGTTAATCCGCAATTCCGCGTGCCAAAGTGCCCATTTATCCTTCATAAGAACCAGTAGACGGTAACATTACATTGGCTTTACGCTTACAAAATATTAATAAAATTATTTTATTTGTATCTATGAAATTTCATCTTCATATTGATCAGAAACGTATGCGAAAATATAATTCTGAATAAAAAACTAAGAGCTATCCTAGCAATATGCTGAAGTACATGTTGTAAAAATTTGATTTTGATTCTTGTATTGCAGGTAAAGGAAATGTTATTTGGGTGCCCCAAATTTCAATTATTTGCAGTTCCCATGATGTCATGTATATGTGTGCGAGAAATTATATGCGGCCCGCAGTAGTTTAATGGTTAGAACGCCTGCCCGGAAAGTGGGAAACCTGGGTTCGAGTCCCAGTTGCGTGCCGTCACATTTTTCGCACAGCTTCCAATTAAACACATGTATATTTGTTTTTCTCTGTCATACAGGTAGATCAATGGTCCACGAGGTTAGAGTGAGGTCACTCAAAGAGTCAGGAATAGCCGAATGTTACCATATGAAACCGTTGCCCACGACATTAACGTGTCCCTAACTGAAACGCACTTTGTATATTTTGTTATTTTTATGGGGTACGTACTGTGGCAGGATAATGCATATGAACTCCAGGAAGTTCAGCGACATGGCCTTAGTGTTCGGATGAGAAGTATTCATTCTTTCTAACAATTATTATTTCTAATAATAATTATTTCTAATAGTGTTTTGTATTTACTCAGAACTTTACATTATAACGTTACGAAGAGCACAGAATGTTGCAGTTGCATTCGATCGAATTAAAAATATCGATTATGTGTTGTCACCTAGGAGAAGAAGATTGTACTTCGACAATATTGTGTTTAGACGGTCGACACGAATCAGGAGATAATATAACAGAACACTGCACTGCAATATATTTGTCGACTTCGACAGATGCAAGGTGTTTGCCATTTTGCTGAAAGCATTGGTGATTGTGCTACAGATATGGTAAATCCCGTACTTTTCCGTTACACGTAGACCAGTACCTATACAGAAAACATTTGTTTCTCTAGTCGCAAGAAAAATAGGGAGTATATCCAAATCTACACATAAACATCTGATCAGTTGCATACTGCTGGATTGTTGGCAAAAGGCAGCCTTGAAACTGCAGGTCGCTTTTAGATGATATTGACATTCATAGCATCCTATAAGGCCTGTGTAAATAAAAGGTGAAAGATTATTATGATTTTGTATGGAGAAATGGGGCTCTGTAAAAGAATAAAAAATGCGTACGTGTACACTGAAGTACCTTCATATTATTTCTTTCTACCATAATCTATTGTTTCTTACACATTACTAACGTTTTGTTTTGTAAAGTAGATTTTCTGTTGAAAGTTGAATTGAAAAAAGTGAAGGAAAGACAGAATTCAGGAATCAGGTCTGCTCTTACCAGGTTACGTCTGGTCATGTCAATGTCAAGTAACCTCATATAAATGTAAATTAATGAAAAAGTTAAATATATATTGCAATTTGGCAATATTTTCCAATATTCCCAAAGCAAAAAAATAACAAAATCTCTAAATTCGTAAATTCATTCACACAGATACAATATTAGAGCTACTTTATTTTATATAGAACAAATCCCGAAATTATTAATAAACATTAACATAAACGATGGTTGAGCAGAGAAAATGTTGAAAAAAACGCACTTTTCTCTTTCATTCATATTATTCCTCTATCTTCTCATTTCCTATTTGTATTCTAGTTTTAGTCCTATTTTCAAGCCCCCTACATACAAAAATTTTGGGTTTCTTTTTATTGATCTTCGTACCATAGCCCTCCGTCAAAACTGCTTCCATTTCGTTCAGAGCCCTTTCTGATTCTTCTTTGCTGCTATCATCCGCGAATCTGAGCATATTAATAATTTGTCTCTGTACATTAATCCCTGAGGCTATTAACCACATCTTCGATATACAGGGACCTGCATCTCACCTCCCGTCTTCTACTACACCTAAACGATTTGTTTTAGAAAAATGATTGAAACGGTTCAATAGACTGTTTGTTAGAGAGCACATTTTAAAAATATTTTTGAATATACAGGTTGTCCCGAAAATTGGTGGTGCATCAAAGTTGTATTTTTTAAATGGGATGCCCGGTAGTCTTATTGATTTTTGAGACCCTTTCAAGCTACTGTATATATCCCTAGAATATTATCAAATTTGATCTGATAGGTCCAGAGGAATAAATTAAAATCGAAAAAAAATTTTTTTCGTCATGAATTAAAAAATTATAAAAAATAGAAGAAACGTCTTCAAACCAAAACTAAGCAGCAGGTTGCTAATAATAAAAGATCAGTTTATCCTACTATGAATATCGTAAAAATATCTTATACAGGATGTTCAAAATTCAATGCCAAACTTTTCAAAATGTAATTCCATTTTTCTCCAATTTTTCAAATGGGACACCTGTATATTTTTATCCTGTCGGATGCAGAATTAAAAAATGGACATGTTTTCTAATTATAATTATCTCGACATTCTCAAAGGTTTCACAGATATTCGTAAAATCGTAAAATTATTATCTAATAAATAATAATTTTACTTAGCAGTTTTCAAATCAATGACTAGAACATAATATGGTCATTACTATTCCGACCACAATCCAAAGATTTTTAGGCAGATGGGGGGGGGGATTATTGGTGAACATATTATTGGTCCTCACTTTTTTAACGGACATTATTTTGAACGGTGCTATGTATTTTGATTTTTTGAAAAAACAATTGCCACATTTATGCCAAAATTTACCAATATCTTTGATTTGAGAGATGCAATGTGGCTGCAGAACGACGGAGCTCCAGTACATTATTCATTACGAGTCAGGGACAATCTCAAAACAACCTTTTCAAACCGGTGGATTGGAAGAGGAGGGCCATGTAATTGGCCGCCCCGATCACCCGACTTCACTAAATTGTTTTTTTTGTGGAGCTACGTTAAGGAAATCGTTTATCAGGAACCTCCAACCACATCAGAAAACATGCAGCAAAGAATCAGAAACGCATTTCAAAACATTACACCCGAGCTATTAGGAAGAGTAGCAAGGTCATTTCATACCCTCCTCCGTTTGTGCCTCCAAGAGAATGGAAGACATATTGAACATATTTATATGTTCTAGTCATTGATTTGAAAACTGATAAGTAAAATTATTATTTATTAGATAATAATTTTACAAAATTTGGAAATTTAAAATAATTTTACGAATATATCTGTGAAACCTTTGAGAATGTCGAGATAATTGTAATTAGAAAACATGTTCATTTTTTAATTCTGCATCCAGCGGGATAAAAATATACAGGGTACAGGGTGTCCCACTTGAAAAAATGGAGAAAAATAGCATTACATTTTGAAAAGTTTGGCATCGAATTTTGAACAACCTGTATAAGTTATTTTTACGATATTCACAGTAGGATAAACTGACCTTTTATTATAAGCAACCTGCTGCTTAGTTTTGGTTTGAAGATGTTTCTTCGATTTTTTAGAATTTTTTTAAAACATGACGAAAAAATGTTGTTTTTTCGATTTTAATTTATTCCTCTAGAACTACCAAATCAAATTTGATAATATTCTAGGGATATGTACAGTAGCTCGAAAGGGTCTCAAAAATCAATAACACTACAGGGCATTCCATTTAAAAAAATACAACTTTGATGCACCACCAATTTTCGGGACACCTGTATATTCAAAAATATTTTTAAAATGTGCTCTCTAACAAACAGTCTAATGTCCTGTTTCAATAATTGTTCTAAAATAAATCGTTTAGGTGTAGTAGAAGACGGGAGGAGAGATCCAGGGATAAAATTAATATAAAATATTGTCATTGTCACGGTTACACATTAATGTACAATAATGTATAAACATTATTTTACTAGTAACACAATGATTACGTTCTACATGGCGTGTTGTGTAGTACAGTACGACTATTTTAATACGTTTTAAGAAAAAATATATGTATTTCATTAATATTATGGTTTATTAACATTGTGTTAACATGTTAAATTTTGCGTAAATTAAGGTATCATATCTGCAACAAAATACTATGACAAAAGTAATAACAGATTTTGCATATAAAGTGGTGCATCACACTATAAGAAAGTCTTTGATAGTAAGTTATGGTATATAGGCGTCAGTATAGGGTCGCAAATTTGGATCCGCATGTGCACTAAAATGACATTGTCCTAACATCGTTTACTGTAAACTCCATTATGTAGGCAGTAAGTATATTCATTTCCGGCCTACCTGCATTCACTATACTTACTATTGTTACACGTTTGTTAACATAGTAAGACAAAACATAACATATTCGGCACAAGCTTAAAGTGACCTGCTCCATTTCCCAATAAAAATTTGTGAAAATTTGCTTTCGGTGTTTTAAAGTAGTAGGTATTCCTTTGAGAATTTTTCTAAGGAAATGCAGGAAAACTAAATAGTGCATTTCATCCATCCGAAAAATATTCGATATGAATTGGCCGCCGGTCTTAAGTTCGCATGAATATTTTATGCATCATAGACATTTCCGAATATTGCTTTTCATTTTCTCGATACTGCAATACTGCAATTTTATTGCATCTCCTTCCCTTTGTCTCTTTATGAAAATATGTAATAAAATTATTCGCTCTGAGTTTTCAATTTCGATTCTCTCTCCTGAGAGAAGAAAATAAATATGTCCAAAATAGTGGTTGGGTATCTGAAATCGATGAGCCGATTTCAAATCGGTTCTGTTTACATTTCAATAGATAGGGTCTACGTTTAGAGAAATTTCAATTACATGCTGGATTCTGAAGGGTATTTATTCTTTCACAGAGCCAGAGGAACCTCTCCGATTAGAAGCGGATGCCTCTAAGCGATCATCTTTTAGAAATTCAAGTCAGTAAAAGACTGTATTCAATAAACCTTAAATTCTCACTTTGTTTATATCTACCCCATTTTACAATCCGTAGCACATTCATTTTATTCGCAGATATTTATTTAACGTATTTTTTTTATTTCACATTGTCAGAATCGGATATACGGAATGTCCCAAAAGTCGCGCACTACCTTGAAGGTGCATTTTCTAGGGATCGCGTACCGAAGATCAATTAGAGCGCGGTCAGATTTGTTTATAAGAGACCTCTCTTCACTTCATCTGCTGTCACAAAATTACTGCATAATCTTGAATCCACCTAAATCCTAGATGATGATTCTGGGACGTTCTATATAGAAATGCCTGGCGAAACAGGTTAAGTATACAAAGTGCGCCACCTAAACTTATTTCTTCTTCAGATAATTGGAGGGAATATTGGTGAAGCTTAACGCGCGGGGTGAAATAAAAGTGTAGTAGAGAAATAAATCAGTATTGAGGGTCTATGTAATGAGGGAAATGTTTCAGCTACTATTAAAAGGGACAGTAAGGTGTATAGATGGATTACAGGCAAAGTTGTAAAATGTACAATATTATTAGTTATGTGTATTAGCATCAGACAAGCGAACCCGGGAAGATTACAAACTGGACCATCATATAGGGCTCTGCAAAAAAAAAGCGCTGGTAATTGCGAAAATTTGAAAACGATAAGTTTAACTACCAACTCATCAAAAATTACTCCAGAATTGTGCAAAGAAGGATGAAAGAGAGCAGTGCGTCATTCTGGCTTTACGAGTATGAATAGAGAAAACAGTACGAAAGAGCGCCCAATTAAGGTTTCGCAAGACCAAGACAAGACGAGACTTACACCAGTCTTGGTATTGGTCTTGCATCCTCGTCTTGGTCTTGCAACCCAAGACCAAGACGAGAACCACATAAGTCTTGGTATTGTTTTTCTTGGTCTTGTTTGGTTTTCATGAGAGTGCGAGAAATTTACGAATTTCAATGTTTCCACACCCACTTAAGGGGAGATAGCTCAAAAATGAGACGTCCTATTTCATATTTGCATAATTTCATAATTTTTTGTTGGGAGAATAACGATTCAATAAGTTACACAGTTGACTGATATTTTGTGTTAAGATGTAATATAATAAACTTAATTTAAAAATCAAAATGAAAACTCTAAAAATTATCCGACATCATCTGAAACGTACTTACTTCCCATAAAACATATTTTATTTATTCTAGTACAGATTAGTATAAGTATGCAGGGTTCTTGGTAATTCGATACATTTCTTTGGAGACGTTATAGGACAGGATCTAAGGAGTAAATTTAAACTAACATTCATTATACAAAACTCAATAGTTTTTACTGATTTCTCAAAAAAGTACATCCTAATGCATTAAAACTAAATTTTCGAAAAATCTGCTTGACTTTTTTGTAACTTTTTTACTGGATTATTTGTACAACACTATAGTCATCTGTTTGTAATGAAAAAAACCCGAAACATTTCGATCATGAGAAAATTTCAAATAATAACTAATAAAAAAAACTTTTTAAAATTCAGCTGTGAAAATTACTACCAGTTTTTTTTCAAAAAATTGTCAAGTTTTAAAAACTTCCTTATTTCAATAGCTATCTAACAAGGTACAAATATTCAATGTACCCTTGAAAGGTCTAATAAAAAATTAGTACCAATGATAGTACGGTCTTGATAAACATTAAAAAACGTATTGTAAAAGTAGCGTTTAATTCTTTATTAATTTCAAAGTTGTACTTAATTTCTACATTTCTTGCTCAAAATGGAAGCCCCTATTCCGTATACAAGCACGACAGCGTTTTCTTATTTCCGTCCTTGTTACTCTGGTTGTCAGGATTTGGCGTATGTGTTGGGCAGCGTCGACTATCCTTTGCCTAAGGTCTTCTCTCGTATTGACTGGCATTGCATAGACCATCTGTTTCATATGGCTCCATACGTAGTAATCTAGGGGTGGGCTTCGCGCTGGCCAAGGTATGGAGCCTGCCCTTCCAATCCAACGGTTGGGGAAATGTTGATCGAGGAACTGTCGTACTGTCAGCCGATAATGTGCTGGACAACCGTCTGTCGTAATGAAATATCATTCGCTGTCTGACGGCGAGAGAAACATCTTCTAGAAGTACCGGCAGGTCATCCCTTAAGAAATTTTCACAGATTTCCCCGTTTAAATTTTGCGGAAGAAAGAACGGCCCTATTAAATAGCGGCCAATGACTCCCATCCACACATTTTCAGAAAACTACCATTGGAAACTAGTTTGCCTTATTAAATGTGGGTTTTCTTCGGCCCAATAATGTAGATTGTGGAAATTTGTTATGCCTTCGCGATCGAATTTCGACTCGTCCGTCCATAAAATGTTAATCAAGAAATTTGCATTTTCTGCATCTGAATTTAACATAAATCGGCAGATTTCCACTCTCCTTTCAGGATCACGTTCATCCAAGCCTTGAACAGGGGTGTAGTGGTAAGGATGGCATCCAATTATCTTCATCGTAGACCAAACTTTCCAGTTTGACACTCCGGCTAGTCTTGCCACTGCATTAGTTGAAGTGGTTGGGTCTTCCTCAAAATGTCTCAATATTTGTTCCTCATCATCTGGTTGATAAACGGGAGGAGCACCGGCGTCACCTCGTCTAGGTCACCCGGAGCCCCTTTCAGCGATATTTCGATATGCCGTGCCGCACTGAATACACGGACATTTGGTATGCGACGGTTAGGGAAGCCGACGTCCATATTCTCGGCGAGCTTCAGCAGCGTTGCCGTCACAATATCCGTAGATAAACAAAATGTCAGCGTATTCTGCGTTGGTGTACGAGGCCATGGCACTTAAAACCCAATAACTACAACAACGACGACGACGACCAAAACCTTCAACAACAAACTTAATAATGACAGTTAATGACACATACGCAAACGAGCATCAAAGACCAGGCCTGAGTAAAAAAGTTACAAAAAAGTCAAGCAGATTTTTTGAAAACCAAGTTTTAAGGCCTTGGGACGTACTTTTTTGAGAAAACAATAAAAACTGAAATATCTCGAAAACTATTGAGTTTTGTATAACGCATGTTGGGTTAAATTTACTCCTTAGATCCTGTCCTATCACGTCTCCAAAAGAATGTATCGAATTACCAAGAACCCTGTATATAGTATGCTCGGTATGCAGCCCACTTTTGCCACCACTCGCGCATGACGTAGGTGCGAAACAGAGATTCGCGGGAAACACTTCTCCGTGCTGTGCGAACGCAATGATGCGATGGTGTTAGTGTTTTGTATTGCGAGTATACGAATTTTAAGCATTATTTCCAATTTTTGTTACGAAACAATTTGTGAAAGAATAAGTTAAAATGCACATCCGTGTTAAGATACGCAAAACGTTCAATACATATGTAGAAGTAAAGCCTTATATTCTATTAAGCAATCTACAAAATAAAAGTTATGCCTAACTTAAATATGAAATTATTTATCAGGTATATCATTATTTTTGTAATGAAGCAATTTCCTCACTTGTGCTACAATTTACTTTTGTGATGATATGCATATGCATACATGCCAATTTTCTGTTTTTCCCACTCTTTTTAAAATATAGAAATTCATAAATTTCTTCCGGATAGCAGTATCAAAAATTGATTTCATAGTGGCACACCTTGCTGAATAACAATATTTTATACATTTCTGTTTGATAAATAAAGTTTTATTTAAACACTAGTAGAAACATTCTTGTAAACGCTATTCTAGATGCAATCACTGCTGGACAACAAGATCAAAGAACTACAATTGGATATTTATTGTGTCTCATTAATTCCCGATCCAAAACATAAAGTTGAGGCGTTTAATTTAACTAATTGGAGGAAAGAAATGAAGGACTATTCAGTTAAAATGCCCGAGAAAACATTCAAAAATGAATACAACTTTCTGGTAATGTGCACGATAATAACGATGAGGTGCTTATTCAAGAAGATTAAGATACATTAGGCATAACGCGCATTACGAAGAAGCATCCTCAAATAAAGAAAATACTTAGAGAAACGAATTGCATAATAATATATAATATAATATAGGTAATACGTCTTCAAAAAAAGCGCCGAAAGGTACAGACATTTTGGGGTAGTGGTGTAAACAACACGGAAATCTTTCTTGTTTGTCCAGAGTGGGTGGGAACTTTTTTAGCATCAAGCCACCTCAGTTTCAGTTGAAAGACTTTTTCGCAAGCGTCATTAATATGCCAACCGAACAGAAACAGACTTTTGCCGGCATAAACTAGACACTATATAGACGTTTAACGCAAATGCAATGACGTTTAAACGAAAAGTAATTCAACTTACAAACCAGAGATGCCAGTGTTTAGTCTTTGCATTTAATCGAGTCGCCGCTGGGTGGCACATAAAACACAAAAATGTCAAATCAATGATTTGAAATCATTGTCACTCGATCTGAAAATTGAGCACACTGTTCTAAAATAAAATATTTGTGCCGTAGCATGGCAACATAACAAACACAAAATTTAATGCCAAACGTCTTTGAATTATTTAAATTGTAGTTTGATCAGGCGTTTTGTGGATGTTTCATAAAATTATCTTGGGACTTATTTTTAACATGCATTCTGCATTGGATTCTTCACAGTGGCGAATTAATTTATTAAGGAAGGGTCTTTGAATTTGTCAGTAAGGGTGTTGTGGATAGTAAATACTACCCTATTTTACCAATATTATGTGAGTAATTTTTTATTTAATAATAATATAATAATATAAGTTTTAAAATTCTTGTATATTGATGTATCTGATTCTGTTTAAACATCGCCTCCTTCACACAATAAAATATGTCACACATCATTTGTTACATTTTTAAAACGATTTTAAACGTCAAAAATAAGTAAACTTCAAAAGAGAAATATTCATAATTCCCGCTTTCCGCCCCTAATACTACTTCCAAACATCAGAGGCGCTGTTAGCAGTTCCAAAATAATATATGTACGTTATTTATCTGTAGAGTTTAATTTGTGTTTGCCGGAGTCAATTGAAATTTTGGTTCTAATCGGTTCATGGACATTGAGTGGTTTAAAAATATAATAGGTATTAATTAAAAATATTATTAAGAACAATATACTCACTCCGTTCTATTGAATTTTTTTTTATTTTATTTGGCTATGTTGGAAAACACTTTGTTCTTATTTTAGTTTTTGAACAATAAATATTATATCTTTGTAGTTTAATAATAATTATATTTACTTATTGCCTAAAAAATGGAATTCCTTAAATTTAATTGCAATTGTTTTAATTAATTTTTCAATAACCTAAAAAATAACTGTCAAATATATTCTAAAATATCAAGACCAAGACTTTCCCAAGACTCTTGCTCCAAGACTCTTGGTCTTGGAGGTTAAGTATTGGTCTTGGATCATTTATGTTAGTCTTGGTCTTGGTCTAGAATTCAAGACCAAGACCAAGACAAGACCAAGACTTTTCTTGGTCTTGTGCGAAACCCTAGGGTCCATATAGAATTTGTGAATTTAAATAAAGCTTTCGACAACGTAGAATAAAGAAAGTAGTTCTAAGTGCACAGAAATACAATATGAAATATACGGTCAGAAGAGTTATACATAATTTGTACAAAGAACAAACTGCAGTTACAGAATTTGAGTAGGAATGGATATTCGGAAAGAAGTGAGACTTTGCCACCGTTGATTTTAAATTTTTCTGATTTATATGCATATCGAAGAGGCGATTAATAATATTAAAGACACAATAACATCCTCAATTATTATACAGCGTCAAACTATTAACACGCTCAAATTCAGAGATGGTATTGCTGTATTAGCAACCAGCAAAGGAGAGTTTTGACAGAAGGACACGAAAAAAGGTCTAAAACTAAAACGCAAATCGCAAACGAGAAATCGGAAGAAGTCGCGGAGTTCTGCTATTTGTGAAATCAAATCAGTGGCGATGACAAAAAGAGATAGCAGCATAGGTTCAGGAACAATTATTGGTGTTTAACAAAAGGAAACCGCTATTACGATTGGACACAGTAAATACAGAAACTTCAAAGAAAATCTTAAAACATACGTATGGAGCGCAGTATTATACCATTCGAGACGAGAACCGCGAATGTCCAACGAAACTGATTCGACAATCGACATTGTCTATTGATATGTGGCGCAACTTTGAAGATATGGATAGTGCAAAAATCTATACTTTCATACTACGCTAACATCGCGAGCGTGCATTGACAAAATCAAAAACTTTGAGTAAAAGAATTATATTTTTCATTCTTTTACCACAGTCTTTCAAGAGAATTTATCCAAGAATATAAAAACTAGAGTAAATTAAAAGAAACTGCATCACTTAACCCGCTGGTTGTCCCTATGTTCTCAACCACCCCTCCCCACCTTGTATCTTAAGTAAAAGACACACTACCAAGTCCTTGCAATAAGTCTTCCTTTGCATGTATATCGGTATATCCACTTTCGTTAAGTTTAAAAAAGTTTACATTTGAAGTTTAAGTCAAATGCCATGGACAACTGAAGAAATGACGAAATAAAGACGACAACAAGTAAACAAATATTCCCCATTGTTGCATAATCTGCCAAAGATGCTTATCTTTTTGATCATTCTTAATACTCTATATTTTAATTAAGTAGGTTAGAAAACTGCAAACAAACCTGATAGTTTCGCAGACAACCTCGTTGTTCTGCTGTTGATGCACAACAACACAAAGGTATTCACTATTTATTATGTTATTAAAAGTTTAATACCGAAGAATTAGCTGCGACAACTTTCCGACAGCGGGATTATCGCACATTTATGAACAACACGCGCGTCTCCAGTGCGGTGACCCAAGTTCGATCCTTTCAGCGTTATTCAACGGATCCTGACGGAAACTGAATATCGCCAGTTATCCTGCACTCAAGAAATAAGCGCGCACGCCCCGATCTACGGCATTTCACAGTCGTTTTGTGTCCGACAAAAATATTGTAAATGACACTGCCAAACTGATGATATTTAAAGGGATACATCAAGGGTGGTATTGGCAGGAGAGTTTATTTTTGAAAGGACTTCACGAGAATGCTTTCTCCTGAGATACGAAGGCTTAAGGATCGAGACAAACTTGCGGAAAAGTTTTAAAAGGGATTTGGTGATGGTGCAAAAATAAATGACAGCAAACATTTTAAGTATGCCGCGGTATTTTCGCCGGTTATTGATTACCAACTTACAAAAATGTGAGCCATAACTCCTTTATCCGGATGATTTTGCAGCAAGAATATATATACATATTGCGTCCGGTAAAAGAGTTTCATGTGGTTGACCCTTCAACATTCTTGTCTTGCATGCTTCCTAAGGATACCATAATAGTATAGTTTTGTGCAATGACAAATTAAGATGAATGAATAATTAATTCGCCATCTTCTTTTACTGTTTAAGTTTTTATAGAAATTTGGTTCCAGAATATATGAATATTTTAACCCAATAGAAGTCAAAAGGGACTATTTGTAATTTTCTGTACCTAATCCCTATTAATTTAAGAAAAATCTATGCGTGATATTTATGTATAGGGGGTTCCAAGCTAGCTTCCTCCATAACTCAATAAACGTTGTAGATATTGAAAATTGATTCAAATGAAAGTTGCATCCAATCAACTTCCTCACATTTTAAAATTATTTTCGACTATACAGGGTGTTCCATTTCTTCTGCACAGCACTCAAGTTTTTTTAATTACATTTATGCACAACCGGGCGTAGCAGGCCACTTTAAATGCTTTGTTTTAGGGCTTAAAGTGTCATTTTATTATTGACAGCTATATTGCGGGCTTTTTTGTACTTTACGGCCCGCCACGTCGGGCCGTAAAGTACTGATCTAGGTTTTACTCAGGCAACAAGTTCATTGTCGCTGCCTTAGCCGCTTCCACAACTTCCGGTGGAGTGCAAGAACTGAAATCTTCATCACTTTCCATTGTGAAATAATTAAAACACTTCAAAAGTGATTTTTTATGTAACAGTAGGTACTTAGGTTAGCGTAGGTAAACGAATGCATAAATTTACAATATGGCTGTCGTTGTTTACGGCGTCTCTATGGTTATTTGAATGAATTCTTAGTTGGGAATAAAGTCAAGTAGCTATCTGTCAGTGTGACTTTATTTTTACGCAACGCAAAAATTTATCAAAAATAATTCTTATGTAGTATTTGCAAGAAGTAAGATGACCGGTTGTGCATAAAATTTTGTATGCACCTCGGGCACAACTAGCGTTTATGGCCAGACGCGTGTTAGAGCCTTCGGCTGCGCATCAGGCTCTAACACGAGTCGGGCCATAAACGCCTGTTTGTGCCCTCCGTGCATAAATAACTATTTGAAATTGTTTGTTGAGCCACGTTAGGTCTTGCGGTTCAGGGGTTATTTGACGTTAAAAATCATAATTTTTCAAATTTCATCAATTATAACTTGGAAACGGTACGAGATAAAGAAAAATTACTTACATGTCCCTATCCTAGTTTTTAATTCTCTGTCTAATGGGTCTGTAAAATACCGCTTCCTGATTGGTCAAAAATTGACCAAAAAGTAATCAATCATGAAGCAATATTTTCCAGACTCGTTAGATAGTGAATTAAAAACTAGGATAGGAACATGTAAATCATTTCTCTTTATCTCATACTGTTTCCAAGTTATCATTGATGAATTTTTAATGTCAATTAACGCCGAAACCGTAAGACTAAGACCCAAAGTGGCCCTTAAATTCAACAAACAATTCCGAAATGCAATAAGATACAGGGTGTTCCATTAAATAAAATAAAGTTAGGCGCTGTGCAGAGGAAATGTAACACCCTGTATAGTAGAAAATAATTTTAAAATGTGAGGAAGTTGGACCCTGTATGATATGATATGATATGATATGATATGATATGATATGATATGATATGAGATGACATGACATGACATGACATGACATGACATGACATGACATGACATGACATGACATGACATGACATGACATGACATGACATGACATGACATGACATGACATGACATGACATGACATGACATGACATGACATGACATGACATGACATGACATGACATGACATGACATGACATGACATGACATGACATGACATGACATGACATGACATGACATGACATGATATGATATTTATTCGGTATCACCAGTGGTGTTTACAAAGGTCAAACAAAGAAGTAAAAATATGAACATTCATCAAAAAGAGGAGTACAGATACTTACACTAAATTATCACAATCAAAAATCAAAAATTCAAAAAACATCAACAAATATTAAAAATATTAAATACATTACATACAAAATATCCATAAATTTAAAGACACAATCAAGAATCCAAGAACTCTCAGATACTATAGAATGCTCCATCCAGCAAAAATTTCTTAACAGTATTTTTAAAAGCTTTTTCTGTCAACTGCTTCCATTCCGTACCTAGACTATTGTAGAATCTTATCGAACAATTAATGAAGGAGTTGCAAACTATTCCCCGGTTACATTTATTCGTTCTTATAAATGTATCACACGAACGCGTTGAATACTTATGGACCTCAATACCACGTACAAACTTGGATTTGTTTGAATGAATGTACAGGAGACAATTATATACCGGGTGTCAACGAGAGCATGTAACATCCCGCCATTTGTTTACTTTTTGAAGTACACTCTAGCAATCCGCTGTAAGTATTATACTCCTAAAACCCCATATTTTTATCATCTTTGACATATCTAATTACTTCCGGTTAAACCGGAAGTGACATCAACTTTTTTTTGCTAAATAGCAATATATAATTTTGTTTAGATAGTTCGATAGGCCTTTTTATTCTCTTGACAACCATTTATCATACATATCCAAAAACTTTATATTTTTGACGCCAGAGGGTGTTAAATAAAAAAGTCACGTTGGCTGTGAATTTGACGATATGAGCCTAATTTTAAACGTTTTAATGAATACAACTATTAATTCTAACAGACTGTTTTAATGTCCATGGAAAATTTTTCGAATTTGAAGCAGTACATCCGTTATTTTTTTAAAAATAAGTTTAACATAGTCGTTTCAAGGGTTTTGAAAAATGTAATTTAAATTAATAATTGATCATTGAATTGCACTTTTTATGCACTAATTGTGAGGACAATAAACTGAAATTCGAAAAATAAGAAAAATATTAGCACCTTGCTATTTAGAATTTCAGGAAAAACTCGGTTTCAAAAACTATTTGAAATTTTTGAATTTTAAATATTCGTTTTTAAAACCGAGTTTTTCCTGAAATTCTAAATAGCAAGGTGCTAACATTTTTCTTGTTTTTCGAACTTCAGTTTATTGTCCTCACAATTTGTGTATAAAAAGTGCAATTCAATGATCAATTACTAATTTAAATTATATTTTTCAAAACACTTAAAACGACTATGTTAACCTTATTTTTAAAAAAATAAAGGATGTACTGCTTCAAATTCGAAAATTTTTCCATGGACATTAAAACAGTCTGTTAGAATTAATAGTTTAATTCATTAAAACGTTTAAAATTAGGCTCATAACGTCAAATTCACAGCCAACGTGACTTTTTCATTTAACGCCCTCTGACGTCAAAAATATAAAGTTTTTGGGTATGTATGATACATGGTTGTCAAGAGAATAAAAAGCCCTATCGAACTATCTTAAAAAAATGTTATATTGCTATTTAACATAATAAAGTTGATGTCACTTCCGGTTTAACCGGAAGTAATTAGATATGTCAAATATGATAAAAAATATGGGGTTTCCGTAGTATAATACTTACAGCGGATTGCCAAAATATATTTCAAAAAGTAAACAAATGGCGGGATGTTACATGCTCTCGTTGACACCCGGTATATACAATACAAACAAGGGATTGTCATTATTCGAAACTCGCGAAAATATTGCCTGCATGACTGCCGGGGACATAAATGAAACATCGCCCTCAGAGCTCTCTTCTGCAATACTAGAACTCTGGATGCCGCGACAGAATTTCCCCAAAAAATAATTCCATAACCAGCGATGGAGCCAAAATACGCGAAATAAACAGTCCTAAGAACAGTATAGTTTATAATTTTCCGCCCTTGAAGGAAAATATTTACATCTATTTTTATCAAGAACAGAGCAAAATCTCAAAATTACAGATGTTTAAATATTGCATGTTTTCAACGTTTACGCGAAAAACCGTAGAACCTGGCACTCCTGGTGATTTCCCTACTTGCTGGAGAAGTACAGTATAACTACTTATTGCAAACAGGGTACCTATCTCTAATGGACATAGCTTAATTACAGTTTCCTGAACGCAAAATCGATCGATTTAACTCAACCAAATGCGTTTCGTTAAGTCAATATTCAAAATGGTGACATTACCGGAAGTTGACACCAAATTTGTTATCTTAAGGGAATGCTAGGTACTATTTTTATATTTTTTAAATTCCACTGAAAATTTTAATGTTCATTTAGAATATGTCTAAAATTAATATTTTCGGAGGTATATTTTTTAGAGTGTACTCCTTAAGAATCGATTTTCAGTTATAGCCCCCGGTACGGAAATTTTATGAGGAGTAAAATCAAGCGTTAACTAAAAGTGAGACGTTACGTACCTCTGCGCAACGCACCTCGCGCACCTTTCACATTGAAGTTATGTATGTATCTATGGATACGTATATTTCTGTACAATAAACAAAATTATCAAGTAATTGAAGTTAAAATAAAAGTTCGTAAGGAGTAAACTCCAGTCGTGCGTCGGAGCTGACACACACAAGTTTTTTCGAATAAGTACTTTGATAGTTGAGGTAGATAATGTAAAAATTACTAGATAATGTAAAAATTACGCAGTCTGATGTTCGATTTTTTATGGTGGCAAGACGAGGAGATGTTGGAAGTTGGACTTATTAACCAAGCAAACAAATTTTCAAAATCTATATTACTAATACATAAAATTTTCTAATTAACGACAGAATATGTTGATTACATAAAAGTAGGTGTAAATGTCAATTTATTGACATACTTTGACATTTATAATGACACTTACTATCGCACACGGGCCATAAAGTACTACTTATGGCCCGCTCACTTTCACATCCCCTAAAATAAGTAGCACATACGGTGTGTCCCAGGATTGATGTTACAAGAGGTATGATTGTCTGAAAATTTTTGAATTTCAATTTAGTATTTTGGATATAAGCCCTGCTTGGTTCGAAACTAATTATTTCTACACTGACCGGCAAAAAAACGGCCACACAGAAATGTTTGAAAAAAGCACTTTAATTTTCATTAATTCAACTTAACAGTGGTATTGGATTTAAGAACCATTTATTGGTGTTACATGGGATGCAAAGATTAGGAGAAAAACTAATTAACACAGAATTAGGAAATTTAATGAAAGAAAATAACAGAAACACAACAAATACGTTTTTTTCTTATGTGTAAAGAATTGTGGCAGTTTTTTTAAAAGAACTCCTGCTTACTGTCAGTACTATGTATGTCCTCCTCGAGCCTGAATTACAGCTTTAACCGTTGTGGCATTGAGTAAATCAAATCTGCAGGACCAAGTGTAACTTTTGAAGAGTCTCTGGTTTGACTGGACGACAACGAATTACCTCTGAAGCTGATCCCAGAGGTGCTCTATTATAGGATTAAGATTCGGGCTGCATGCTGGTCAATCAAATCTACTAATACCAACCTCATATTCATCAGTTACTATATACTCGTGCAGTGTGTGATCTGATGTTGCCATGCATTAAAACAAAGCCATCACCAATAAAATGCGAAATGGGACGACAGCTTCTTGAAGACCATCTTCCACATATCTGTGGGCGTTCAAAGCACCATTTTCCACAAATAAGAGGTCGGGTATGTGCTACCGTGGAAATACCTGCCCACACCATAACAAAACCACCGTTAAAAGATAACCGTGCAAAGATGGTGAAGTCGAAATATCGTTCACCTCGTCTTTTCCATACCTTTTCTCGACCATCAGGTGATCGCAGACAAAAACGGGACTCATGAGTAAAAATAACTTCACCCCATTGCTGAGGATTCCAATCTGCATGTAATCTTCGCAAACAGCAGACGTGCTCTTCGATGACTATGAAGCAATTGTGGTCCTGTGGCAGGCCTTCGCGAAATTAAGCCACTTTCTACAAATCTCCTACTCGTCTCCTCCTAATTGCCTTCTCATTTGTCTGAACCCCTCGCACTGTTAGAAAACGATGTGGAAGTTGAACTGCCGTTGATCTGCGCTCTCTCAGTGTGTTGAGCACAAGAAAACGATCATGAACGGCAGTTGTCCCCCTTTGTCTGTCAGATCCTGCTCGCCTCTCAAATCCGCCAGTCTCCAAATATCGATTCCACGCATCCTGAACAGTAGTACGGGCTATTCCCAGTGTATGAGGATATACCGTTGACTACGACCATCCTCAATCAAAGCAACAATTTGAGAAATGTCCGCAACACTTATCGGCATTGTTATCGCTTGAAAACTTGCATTTACTGTGTAACTCAATTCCAAAACAAATGCACATAAGCCTACTTGTACATATATTGTATTTTAACATGCACAAATGATGCATAGTCCACTGCCGTCTTATTTCTGCGAACATGTTGAAGATGGCAGCTTAGCTGCCGAAATGCGTATATAGTATTTCAAAATTTATGTGGTTAGGGGTACAATTGATTCTTGAATTGAACATGTTGATGTTACTGAAAAGAGAATTTTGGCTGCTAAAATATGCCTGGTAGTCATTTGGAGTACACAATACACAATACACTCGAGCAGAACTCCCCGAGACCGCAGAAAAAACGGCAGGAAACGTTATTTCAAGTTTATTACATAACTAGCGGGCCCGGCAGACGTTATCCTGCCTAAAATTACTTTTCGTACCTATTGAACTTTTGATTCATTAACCAAATCATTTATCAATGTGAAACATTTTTCTGATTACGTTTATGTTCAACCAAATAAGTCGTTCCTATCGTCAGTTATGATCGCGAGTGCATACAAAAAATTATGATTTTGACAGTTTGTCCATATTGTCGCGCGCGTGTGCACGGACAGTGGCGATCGGGCATGAGAAGAGAGAAGATAGGGAGCAGGGGTAGAGAGATACACGAGGGGACATGGGTCATTGGTTGAATGGACAGTAGAGAGGAATGAGTGTCAAGCCGAGTTATGGGCAATAATTATTTGTTGAAGGCAGAGCCAAGCCGAGTTGTAGGCTCTATATATTTATTTATTGAGGACAGAGATTGTTATCAGTATTGTTAATAAAGGGTATGTACAATTATTATTTACAATTTAATTCAGCCTGACCATAGAACCCCGGTACGCACGCCGCTGGGCGTGACATTGTGGTGGAGGTGCCAATCTATGGTTTCAGGTTAATTTTATATGCTATTATTTGCTATTAATTACAATTTAATATGCTTATTTTGAGTATAAATACTATTTCCAATAAAATGTTGAATTTATCGTTTCTTTAAAGTTTAAACTCGAGCGTGCTGCTAGTTTTTGTGCGTCCAGGTACATGCCGTTTTTGCGTCAACACATGTATATTTTAATATTTTTATCGCTGGCTATTTCATGCACTTTTACTTTCGATGCAAAATCTTTGTACCTGCCTAGAAATATTTTTATAAACTTTGGTATGAATTTGAGGTCAAATAAGAATACCGATCAACTATTTGGAAAAAGTTCAAAAACCCCCAGATCACCAACACGTTCGGAATCTTCATATTTTTTATTTAACTCTGAAGCTAAATTAAAATCTACTCCAAAAACTAGAAAGAGTAGTTTACCAAATTTTGAATCATTAGAAAGTACTACTTTAAATTTTTCAAACGATTTTGAACATACAGTAGTAGAAAATACAAAACCTAAGGTTAAAAAGAATTCAAAAGCAGTAAATATCGTGAACAAAAACAAAATAGAAATGACAGACGAAGAATTTAACTGTACTTTGGGAAATTTATATAATCCAAACAGAACCCCAGCAATACCTAAATTCATAGCTCCAAAATGTTTTAACCCAGACACTGAAAATATTACCGAATTTTTAAACAATTACGAAAGAATAGCTAGTCTTAATAACTGGAACAATAATTTAAAGTTATCTTATCTGTCACAATTTCTATTGGGCCAGGCTCAAACTTGGTATCAAACATACGCAATTCGAAATCCAGACTCTAATTGGGAAATAACTTTAGAGGCGCTAAAGAAAGAATTTCTGTTCAATACATACAGAAAAGAAATAAAATACAAGTTGAAAAACAGAAAACAATTAGTAGGTGAACCAATTATGAATTATTTTCGTGATGTAATGTATCTGTGCGATTTAGTAAACCCGGAAATGGATGAAAATTCCCAACAAGAATATGTAGAATAAGGTCTTTATCTTTATCAGGTTAGGATTAAACAACCCAAAAATTTTAAGGAATTTAAAGAAATAATTCGAACTATTCAAGAAGTAGAAAAGGAGGTAACGTCTTTACAAGTTCCAAATTCAGCTTTAGAACCACCACTATCAACCATGCCCAATAGTCTAAGTTTTCCAAGTACTTCGGCAGTTCAATGCTTAGAAAATACTGCGCCAACTACAAGTCTTACTTCTAGAGATATTCAAAAAATAGTAGCCGAAGAAATTACGAAGGCGTTCCAAAATTTTAATATTGCCAATAACACTTCACTTCAAAGCAGAAAAAATAATTTCTTCGGAACTCAAAATGACCCCGCAAGAAGAAGTAACAATTTTGACAATAATAATTCGCGAAATCAATATAGAAGCAATCAAAAATCGTTTCAACCAAGAACTTTTGATAGTAGACCAGTATGCTTTAATTGTGGGAAAATAGGACACAAAAGAAACACTTGTAGAGCACCCAGAAATAATGGTTTTATGGCAAATAACAGTTTTACAAACAATAGAGCAAGTAGTAATACAAATCGACTGGAGGATTCGAATGTTGTGTTTCACAGTAGCCATCCATTGCAGTCCACAAACCCATTTGACCAGGGAAACGCCAATGGGCGGTGTTGAACCCGGAAAACGAGCAACTCAGCACCGCCAAGGAAATTAGTTCTATTCCAATAGACAACGTTCTTATAATGAAGGGAAAAATTTATGGCATCGAAGTTGAAATAATCGTTGACACAGGTTCAGCTAAAAGCATTATAAATTTAAAAAATGTTAACAGTTCAATTAACTACAATAAAGAATTGCAACTTATTAAAGTAGCAAATGGCACTTTAGTACCCGTTTTGGGATCGACCACTCTTACCTTGTCCTTTTGCGACTGGAGTACAACAATTGAAGCACTAGTTATAAGGAATTTACCAAAGCCACTCATTCTAGGAATGGATTTTTTGTTGTATAATGAAGCTGTTGTCAATCTGAAAAATAAAACAATATAATTAAATAACAAGGAAAATCAAAACATACATTTAAATATAAATAACAGTGCCAAAGTCAACGACAATGAAAATGATTTTAGTGTTTTAACAGACTATTGTGAAGGAAAAAACATTTCTAACAAAATTACTCTAAATAAAGACATTTCAATTGCTAATAACAACAGACACTTGTGTGAAATAATTTTTTTAAATTTGACAGACAATAGTGATTTAAATTTTATGCCTAATTTTGATTATTTACGTAAAAATAGTCTACAAATAGTAGGCGGCATAGAGAAATCTAATAATAAATATTTTATAACCCTAGAAAATTATGGTATGTGCCCAAAGAAATTATTTTCTGGTACATGCATTGCATTACAAGCTAATAATCACTTATCGGATAATTTTAAATTGCCCTTAGTGGTGAACACAGCATATACAGTGGTAAATGAAACAAAAACATTTAATATTAATGACAATTTAAACGCAGAAGAATTTAATATGTTAAGTGAATTAATTAATAATTATAAAGATGTTTTTGCATTTGATATGAGCGAGATTGGACACACAGATATAGTTCAACATTCTATCCAGACTACTGATTCCATTCCAATAAGATCCAAACCTTATCGGGTTTCTCATAAAAAACGTGAAATTAAAAATTGACAAGTCGAAGAAATGCTCAAATATGACATAATTAGAAAGTCAACTAGCCCATATTCAAGCCCGGTTATCCTAGTGCCGAAGAAAAATCAAGAATGGCGATTTGTAGTGGATTATAGGCGTCTAAATAAGAAAACAATCAAAAATGTGTATCCGTTGCCTTTAATACAGGATATATTAATGTACCTAGGCAGAGCAATGTATTTTAGTCATTTAGATATGTTTAGTGGATATTGGCAATGCAGTATTAAGGAATCAGATCGTCATAAAACAGCATTTATTACCACTGATGGCTTATATGAATTTAATAGATTAAGTTTTGGTCTTTGCAATGCCCCGTCAACATTCCAATATTTGTCAGATACAATAATAGGCGACTTGAAGTGGAAAGGAGCACTTACATACATAGATGACATAATTGTTTATGGAAGAACTATAGAAGAACATAACAACAACTTAAGAAAAATGTTCGAGCGACTGAAGGGTGCAGGAATCACACTGAATCCATCTAAGTGCAATTTTGGCTGTGCGGAAATAACAGTTTTGGGCTACACAATTAATCGGGAGGGAGTATCGCCAAATTTTTCAAATGTGGAAGGAATTATCAGTTTTCCTCGGCCAGAAAATAAGAAGAAACTTCAGAGTTTCCTAGGATTAGCAAATTATTACCGCAATTTCATCAGAAACTTCAGCATGATAGCCAGACCACTGTATAACCTTACCAAGAAGAATGTCAAATACATTTGGGCAGACGAACAAGAAGCAGCTTTCAATACCCTCAAACAACATTTAATTTCTCCTCCAGTACTTTCTCATTACGTACCAGATTCCGAGAAAGAGTTGCATGTGGATGCTTCAGACGAAGGAATTGGATGTATTTTACTTCAAAAAGTTGATAACGAATTTCATCCAGTATGTTACATATCTAGGAGTCTCTTTGCAAATGAAAAGAATTATGGAATAACGGAAAAGGAATGTCTTGTGGTTGTGTGGAGTCTCGAGTATTTAAGATGCTATATCTGGCGTGAACATTTCAAAATAGTTACTGATCACCAGGCTGTGTGTTGGCTGTCTTCACTGAAAAATGTTACAGGTCGGTTGGCCAGATGGAGTTGCAAATTACAAGCATTTAACTACGAAGTGGTACATAAATCTGGAAAAACTCACATGGATGCTGATTGCCTGTCGAGAAATCCCTGTTTCACAGCTACTCAAAAGGATGAAGAAACGGAGAATGAAATTCCAACATTTACCGGCGCGTTAGTAAACACTGAAGAGTTACAAGTGGATGATCCTATGGCTGGCGATATAATAAGGGCACTAAGAGACGAAAATTACGGAAATTCTCTTCTACAGAGGAAGTCAAAAAATTTTATTATTAAGGAAGATAAATTACTTTACAAAAAATCACATGTTCCATATGAATGCGACAAATTAGTAATTCCAAGAATCTTGAAGCTGGACATACTTAAACAGTTACATGACGAACCGTTATCTGGTCACCTAGGATTTAACAAAACATATAAAAAGATCAATTCAAGATACTACTGGGAATCTATGTCCAAAGATATTAGAAGTTATATAAGGGGTTGTCAAGACTGTCAAACTCGAAAAGGTCCTACAAATGTAAAACCAGCAGGACTTTTACAATCTATTAAAATTGAGGGTCAACCATTCGAGATGATAGGAATAGATATTTTAGGGCCAATAACAAGAACATCATCAAGCAACAATAATATTGTTGTCTGCACAGATTACTTAACGAGGTGGGCTGAAGCAAAAGCTATACCTAGTGCGAAAGCTGATGAAATAGCTTTATTTATAGTGGAACAAGTTATAAGCAGACATGGGGTACCAAGAGTATTGGTAAGTGACAGAGGTCAAGTATTTAGATCTGATTTGGTAACGCATATGTTGCAAAAAATGGGTACAGATGATCATCGTTATACGTCATCTTACCACCCACAAACAAACGGTTTGACAGAAAGATTTAATAAAACACTCATTGATATGTTAAGTATGTACACTAATACTAAACAAGATGATTGGGATAAATACTTACCTATGGTAACTTTTGGGTATAATACAAGTATCCAAGAAACTACTAAATTCTCCCCATTCTACCTAGTATATGGGAGAGATCCTGTTTTGATACCAGACGCAATGTACGTTAACCTGAAAGAAGAACAAATCCCTAATGTAAATATAAGCATAATTAGAGAAAAAGCTAGGGAAAATATTGACAAAAAACAGGAAATTGACAGGATTCGTTATAATGAAAATCATAAAGAAGTAAATTACGAAGTAGGTGATAAAGTTAAATTACGGATGTTTATAAGACAAAAAGGAAAGAGTGATAAACTGCAAAGTAAATATCACGGTCCTTTTGTAATAGTGAGGAAAATTTCTCCTGTAAATTATGTAATACAGAGAGGCGAAGGAAATAGGAGCAAGCAGGAGGTAGTGCATGTAGGTAGACTTGCCCCGTATTTTGCCCCTTTTTCTGCATAAGTTGCATTTTAAGTTTCTTTTATTTTTAACCTAAGTGGGTCTCTGTAATTATTTTTTATATAAAGTATTGTTTTATTAAAGGGTAATTTTGAAACATGTTTTGACAAAAAAGGGGTCCGGACAACAATGAATAAGAGAGAAGGTGAAAAATTATTTAATGAAATAATTAAGGAGGTGTGTAGCGCTGCACTCACTCTGGCAGGCTCTTTGATTCTCTAGAATGGAGTGCCTGATCAACATTTTATTCTGGAAGTTATCAAATTGTATGTAATAAGTTTGGTTCGATTTTTTTCAATGCTATATTTTGTTGTATATATTCTTTTTGTAAGAGACCATACATTGGGTGACCTTCTTCGCAGTATTCATCTGTTAGAGAGGAGAGAGAAATTGTATTCTTGTTTATTTCAAAAAAAAGAAAAATTATAATAATTTACTTACCTTTTATTGCTTTAAATAGAACTAATTATTTTTATTTTTTGTTGTATGCTCTACTACACCGGAAGACATGGAAGAAAACCGTCTTCTAAATCTTCTGACCCATTATTAGGCGCGGGGGAGATGTCGCGCGCGTGTGCACGGACAGTGGCGATCGGGCATGAGAAGAGAGAAGATAGGGAGCAGGGGTAGAGAGATACACGAGGGGACATGGGTCATTGGTTGAATGGACAGTAGAGAGGAATGAGTGTCAAGCCGAGTTATGGGCAATAATTATTTGTTGAAGGCAGAGTCAAGCCGAGTTGTAGGCTCTATATATTTATTTATTGAGGACAGAGATTGTTATCAGTATTGTTAATAAAGGGTATGTACAATTATTATTTACACTTTAATTCAGCCTGACCATAGAACCCCGGTACGCACGCCGCTGGGCGTGACAATATCATACAAAAATCCAATAGAAAAAAGCACTTTCAGTTTTTTTCCGAATTTTCCAATTTTCCGGGCAACTTTTCCAATTTTTCGTTCTCTAAAAACCTTATTTTTGAAAAGAATTAGCCAAATCGGTCCAACCGTTAAGCACTTTCAGTTTTTCCCGAATTTTCACATTTTCCGGTGGATTCTCCAAAAATTTTCTTTCATACAAACCTTGTCCTGACAATTACGATTACAACAAAAAAAAATCAGCCAAATCGGTCCAGCCGTTAAGCACTTTTAGTTTTTCCCGAATTTTCAAATTTTCCGGTGGATTTTCCAAAATTATGATTTTTACCGAATTTCCCGACTTACGCATATCCATATCATACAAAAATCCCATAGAAAAAGCACTTTCAGTTTTTCCGAATTTTCCAATTTTCTGGGCAACTTTTCCAATTTTTCGTTCCCTAATGCCACGTTCGGCCTCTGTTTTGTCGACGTTCCAAATTATTTTGTGCGTAAGCCCCAACTGAGCGCGTCCAACTCGACTGTATCCGTTGTTCCGGAGTCATAATGGATCGCGCTTGAGGCTTGAGAAATTATTATTCGACTTGGCTCCAAACGCTGTCTACGCTCTTCGTCAGTCTCATTGACTCGACGATCATGTAATTGCCTTGCATTGCGCGTACACCCACAGATATTTCGACGTCTCACTGGTGGGATTTTTTCCAAAGAAACACCAAATACATGATCACCACCGATAACACACTGACAATTCAATTTTTAGAACTGTCAAACTGAACGTCACATTTTTGTTTGACAAACAGATTTTCATACAAACATACCATCCAAATTTTCGACTTTCCCGGTGGATTTTCCAAAATTTTCTTTCATACAAACCTTGTCCTGACAATTACGAACACAACAAAAAGGAAATCAGCCAAATCGGTCAAGCCGTTCTCAAGTGATGATCTTACATACATGCGACAATTGATTTTTGTTTATACAGGTTGGCCCAAAATTAGCGTGCAATATTTTACCAGCGTGTTATGTGGTTAAAATTAAGACAAGAAATTCCTATAAGCGTATACCGAAATATGCTTCCCAAGGGAGCTATATAGCTTTCTAAAAAAAAGGCCTGAAGACGTTTTCTTCTGAGTATCTTCGAAACAAGTCCAGTTAAAATTATGAAATTTGATGGATTGTGTAAGTACCAAATGCTGAATCTTTTGGTGTAAACATAATTTTTAAAATCTGGCTCAAATCTGGGGGTGGCGGAGGTAAGATTTACCCCAACTTTTTTCAGAGCATGTCATTTTCAACTTTTCCATAAAAATTTCCAGCTTCAGAGTTTTTTGCAAAAAAAAATGTGCTGCTGTTTCGTTTTGATAGGATGCATCGTTATCGAGCACACTCGATTCAAAAATTTCGCCGCATGCCCAAAAAATTTCTACAAGAAGTGGAGAACTTCGTTTGTATACTTAAACGAGTCAGGAGCATATTTTTTTGCAAAAAAAACTCCGAAGTTGCAAATTTTTACAGAAAAATTCAAAACGACATGCTCTAAAAAAGTTGGGGTAAATCTTACCTCCGCCACTCTCAATTTTGAGACGCCCCTGTTAAATTTTAAAAAGTATGTTTACAGCAAAAGATTCAGCATTTGGTACTTGCACATTCCATTAAATTTCATGATTTTAACTGGACTTGTTTCGAATATATTTAGAAGAAAACATCCTCAGGTTTTCTCTTTTAAAAAGTTAATAGCTCCCTTGCGAAGCATATTTCGGTATACGCTTAGAGGATCATTTTGTCTGATTTTTGACCACAGAACACGCTGATAAAATATTGCACGCTAATTTCGGGCCATCCTGTATAGATAGATAGATGCATACTTACTTAAATATAAAATCAAATAGGCACTGATTTCTCAGGTTAGAACATTTTCCACCAGCGAGTGGAAAACTTTCCAACCCGGTGGGGAGGTTGAAGGGATAACCTACTTCCAAACTTTTTAAAAGTTGGCAATTGACTTATTGCTAAACAATTGTGAATAAAGAATAATAATACCCGTTAGCATCAAAGATCAAACACAACGTTGCCCTCAATGGGAAACTAAAAAGCGTAAAATTTTATTAATATTGAATTTTCCGTTATACTTACTACTTGTATTTCAAACCTATCCAACTAAATAACCATTATTTAGGCATGTTCAAGATGCACTGTAGAGCACTCCGTTTGCAAGTTAGTGTTAAGCGTCGCTCCAAAATTAAACAGAATGGCAGGAGCCAAGCAAAAATATTAAAGCTAAAGTTCGTCCTCCATTTCATGGTAAATTACTTCTTTAGAAATGCAACGGGTTATAAACGTACAACTGCGAGAGTTTCTAAGTTTGAATTAATCAGTGATGTCTGAAATGTAGTGAAAACCACAGAGTCTGGTGCAGATAAGATTAAACAGTGGAAAGTACCTTTTCTAACGGCGCGTTTTCATAAAGTACTTGAGTAAATTTTTCAGGTTGTGGCGTACATCTTAGTTTACATACCTTCTTCCGTACTTCGCATCTGTCGTAACCATGAATAAATTTGCAACTTAAAAATTCTGGCAGCCTACCTACAAGCTCCATTTCCAGAGAAATTAAAACGTAACTTTCTTTATCTTGAGTTCCGAAATGTAATCGAATGTTATTTTAAGGTTTTTATGGGCGACACTTTGGTCTTAAGTAATGATGTGCTTTCCTTTCCTAGCTCTCGGTGAAGAAATAAATGCAATGTTTGTAGCGTATTTCCATTTATGCCTTTAAAGGTGGCGGAAAATGTTTAATGGTAGATAAATAACTACTATTAACTCGTTAGTAATAGCCACCATAACTGGTTGGCTCATAGAATAATATACTAGTAATAGTATATTATTCAAGGAGCGGTAATGTAGGTAATAATAGTTGACGCTGATATTATAATGCTGACGGAGACTTGGCCGAGCGACAGTATTTTATCATGTGAACTTTTTCCTGAATATTACAATGTCTTTCGCTGCGATCGGAAGTGTGGCAGGGGTGGTGGTATGCTACTGGCAATTAACAGTTTGTACGGGGCTCAAGAATTGTTGCACTGTGTATCATCACCAGTTTCTAATGTGGAATTAATTGGGGTCAAGATATGTTTAAGGGGGGAGTATATATCTATATTTGCAGTGTATATCCCCCCGGGTCTTTTACTGGATAGCTATGTGCAACTATGTACTTGAGTATCTGGAGAGTTGCATGGGTTGCTCCCATCCTGTTTTGATTGCGGGCGATTTTAATATTCCCGAAGTAGTTGATTGTTTGGCAGGAATGAGGGCAACTCAACTGTTCAATACTTATAGTGGCTTTCTCTCCTACAATAACTTTACCCAACATAATCGAGTTACCAATGCAAATTCGAGGATTTTGGACTTGATCTTGTCCACAGACAGTGTCTCTGTTGTGGTAGAAAAAATGATTTTCCACTACTCAGAGAAGATTTACACCATCCTTGCCTGAGTTTGAATTTGTCTTTAAATAGCACATCTGAAGCATCTTTCTTTAATAACCCTGACAAATTGAATTTTAATTTGGGTTTATACTTGGCTTTGTCGGCTGTTGATTGGTCTATAATTTTGAAACTTCATGACCCAAATGCTGCCTGCAATAGTTTCTATGGAGTTGTCTACGATGTTTTTGATAAATATGTACCTAAAGTTAGGTGTGCATCGGTTGCATCAAGCTATCCAGTCTGGTTTACAAAGAAGATTGTAGACTTGATAAAGAAGAAAAACAACCAGTTGAATAAATTTAGAGGAACCAAGATGCAATATCACGCTGATATGCTTAAAAAGCTTAGAAATGAGATCAAGTCGGAAACAAAGAGAGAGTATGCTAATTTTATAATCGGGGCACAGGATTCAACTAAATATGATTCAAAGAAATTTTGGTCATGTATAAACAAAAAGAGAAAAACTGGCAGAGTACCAGCAAGTATGACACATTGTGACTCTGAGCTGAATACATCAGAGCAGATTGTGGCTGCTTTTGCCCATCATTTTTCCAGTGTGCGGTACTGGTGATTCGAATCACACATGTGATCAGAACTGTGGTTCGGGAAGTGTCTGTGAATTCTGCAATAGGAGTTGTTGTTGTTCGCTTAGACTTGATCCTGCTAATGTTTTTGACACCAATTGTACCATCCCTCTGTTTACTGCGCAGGAAGAGGACATCATTAAGGCGGCGAAGAAGTTGAATTGCAACTATGTGTCCGGTCCGGATAATGTGCCAGCTTTTATAGTATGAATTCTTTTGGCGTGTGGGGTTAACTTATTAAGAATTCATAGTGAATTTACGTCAAAGTTCTTGATCCATCCACTGTGAGCTTTTATAGTGGCAGACTGTATAAACTGTTTTGCTGCGCCTCTCTGTCATATCTTTAATTTAGTTTTGGGAAGGTCTGAGTCAAAAGTATGTCCGGTTTTTAAGTCCGACAACAAGTGCGACATCATGAATTACAGGCCCATAGCGCTACTTTCGAACTTCTCAAAGCTGTTTGAATCAATTTTTCCACATATATATATATTTTCATGTTGAACAGTTTATCTCTCCTCAGCAGCATGGGTTTGTTCGAGGTAAATCTACGGAGACAAATTTATGTGAATTTACTCAGTGTGTCGAAGGCTTTGGATGAACGTAAGCAAATTCATGTTGTGTATGCTGACTTGACCAAGGCTTTCGATAGAGTAAATCATTGTATCCTTTTGTGGCAGCTTGGTTGAAATGTTGAAGTCAATTTTGATAGGTAGACAACAGTACGCTGTGTATGGGGGCAATAAGTCACAGTCTTTTGGTGTTGAAAGCGGAGTTTTACAAGGTTCTAATCTGGGACCTCTACTCTCTTTTCCTTTCTTTTCTTTAATGATGTGGTTAAAGCACTCTCTTGCAAAAGTTATATCTTTGCCGATGACTTGAAATTTTTAAATGTAGTATCAACTTATGCTGATTGTTTGAAACTCCAAGGTTGCATAGATGAATTAATAATTTGGTGTAGAAAAAACAAATTAGAGTTGAATGTGTAAAAATGCAAAGTAATGACTACTTCCAGGATAATGACAATAGTTGAATTTTGGTACCTATAACGTGAATGGAGTTATTCTGGCTGTACTGAACACAGAGATCTTGGAGTTGTTGTGGATAATTCTTTGTCGTTTTTTCCTCACCTGGAACATATTACTGGTAGTCTTTGAGAACTCTTGGTTTTGTAGTTCGAAACACTCGTGACTTTAATCATTTGTATTGTATTAAACTGTTATATTATTCGCTAGTAAGATCTAAGCTTGAATATTGTAGTGTAATTTGGTCTCCGCATCAGCAAATCTATATTAACCTACTGGAGAGCGTGTTGAGGAAATTTTGCAAATATATGTATTTTAAAATGCATAATAAGTATCCATCTAGGCACTGTGATCAGAGTATTCTACGTAATATAACTAATGAAGACACATTGTAAGCCAGAAGAAATATAGGTAGTACATTTGATTTTTTTGCAAAAAATAGTTAATGGTGAGATATGTAGTAGTGTGCTGCTGAATGAAGTTCAACTATGTGTACCGCGGCATAGTAGCAGAGTTCACATGGTGCTTTATTTTGATATTCCATCAACATACTATAATTTTAACACTCGCACTGAGAGAAATTTTACAAAATATTTATACAAAATGCAGTTGCTGGGAACTTTTTGTATAGTATAACATTTTTATGTTCTATCATATTCAATATTTATACCTTGCTTACAATACGAAATGTTTTTTATATTACACTTAAATTGTATTTGAGATACCGTATCAGTGAACACATTTTCATTTTCGAATACATTTTACTCATTGCGAAAACGGAGGGTGTATCAGAAATCTGAAATAGAATATTCTTGCATACGCCAAATTACTTGCATAAGATACTATGGAAAAACAAATTTCCTTAAAGGGTTATTATCATTAAGACTCATTCGTATGGATTACATTTACTTGCGATATACATACCTTTAAATTGCAGGCAAGACATACGACTAACATTAAGTAATATCGTTCATGACTTTGTAAATAATATACTGCTCAAATTGTAAGCATTACAACAACGACGTTGTAATTTAACTACTTTTCGTTTATGATTGGTCGAAGCTGGTGGCTCACACCTGCGCAAGACATCATAACTATCAAACGGTTGTTCTCTAGTTTTAACTTGCAAAATTTCCGTCTCATCAAAAGTGCAGAAGAACTGTTAGTGTGTGTGTAAATACTGAATTCAATTGCAGTTTATTGTTATTAAAAATGGAAGACATGTTAGACCTTTGTGGATTTCAAGATTTGGTACCTACCTGTCTTCGTCTTTATCAGTAAGTAAAATTTGCTTTTGTTTTAGCTGATGCATCCTTGCAACATCAGTTAGGTACCTACATATTATTTTTCACGTTTATCATATTGCACTATCACTTTTCTCTTTATTGCATTGAATTTAACACAAGTCTTAAAGTAAATTACCGTAGATTGTGCATGAAAGATTGTAAAAGAGGACATTTCTGAAGCTTAAATGTGTTTTACTAACAATTAATAATTAACACAAAGTTAACATTGCCTAACACCATTAATGCATGTTTTTTGCTATACAGGGTGTCCACCATAAAGGTAAACGCTATTGTATTCCACATCCCTGTAAAAAACTATAAGTAGGTACCTAAATAGAGCAATAACAATATTGGAATTTTTACATACATTCTGATTCTGCCAAAACATCTACAATGTGTGCAAATCTTTATTAAATTACAGAAAATTAATTCTAATATTACCTATAGTAATTTTGAATAGAATGCTAATATTTTTATGACATTTTTGAATTCTCCGCGTAAATTTAGATAGGGTTGATTAAAATGGGGTTTTCCTAAGGGGTATCATTTCACACCGTCTTATTTTTTTTACAGAAATACCGAATGGTAAGATCTGCATCAACCTAGAATTCTTCTTCGTAGACATAAACAATTTTTCAGATAAAATGTATGTTTAAATTGAAAGACCCTATTTTAAAAATATTGAGGTAGTCCAAGATAGAATAATATAATTTTCCTTTGTAGTCGTTAATGTTTGTACATACTATACAAATTTATATTTTAATTTTTCACTTATTTGTTAATGATTATGTAGGTTGCATTTTTTTAAACAAATAAAGCAGTTCTATATTTTCAACATGATCTTTTTCATACCTTCCAGAATAATTGTACATAAATATTTTCAATTATCTCTTACTTCTTGGTAACTTGTCAATACACAGATATTTGAGTTAACAAATAAGAAAGGGTAAAGTATAAGAAGCCGATCTACAAAGATATTAAGAATGGAACTAATAATGTTATGAAGAACTGTAAAGACGGTAAGTATAGATTGAATTTAACTGTATGATAGAAAACACATCCCGTAACAATTTCGGAACAGCTGCAATATCGTATACTATTTCAACTATTAATTATTACAACAACTGCTTTGTATGCGCGAACTTCACAAGGGACATGTTTATATGTTTTGTGTCGTATTCTTTCTCATAAAGTTATTACAGAATTGTTGTTGTAATGTATACAATCCGTTGTAGCTGGCGCATATATAGCAACAACATGTTGTATTGCATGCAACTTTTATAATATTACGGACAACACTTTTTTCTCAGTGCGTCTTTTGACTTGTTTTAGGTTGTACAATTTTATTTCAGTCAGGGACCTTGATCATCTCTATATTTTCTGTTGTAACTTTAAATCTAAGGAAACTAGATCTAAATTACTAATTATATACAATACAGACATGTCATGTCTTCAAGAATTCTTGAATATTTTCTTATTTTTTGTCCATGTGTGCTCTGTATTCTTTATACGTGTCTTAATTTGATAGTTGTTATTTTTAATTGTATTTTGTCCATTATAGACATTAGTCTGTTGGAAGAATAAATTACGTTTATTTAGATCATCTGTCGCCGAGTCTGTCGCAGTCGGACACACACTCAACATGCCAAAACATTTTTAGCGATTTACATAATATTTCAGGCGTATTTCTTGCCAAAATGTTCTCAAATTTGGAACAGACTTATTTAAACCTTAGTACAAGATAGATTTTCAATTTAATTAAATTTAGATAAAACTTTCGACCATTTAAAATGTAAAATGTTCTATCCAGATCTGTAAAGATGTGTAAACATACCAGAAATACAAATAATTTGGGTAAGTTGAATTTTTTTAGACGAATTAACCTAGGTACGAAAGGAATTTTCAATAAAAAATAAAAGCAAAAAGAGTGTTGATAAACTCCAATTACGAGGGTAGGTAATTATTACGCTCGTAATTTTGAGAAACATTTTTAAACTACATCAAAGTATTTTAATTGAAATCATTCAAGACTACAATAGCCGAAATTTCATGTGGACTTCATCAGATAATAAATTAGTTGAGTTCAAGGATAAAAAAGGAAGAACAGAAGTATCTGTTCTGGGACAATTTCCCTACACATATCTTAAACATCTTGTTCTGGCTCGTCATGTCGTGTTCTGCGAAATATTTTAAAAAGATCTTGGTTGCATAGATATTGTTTAAGTATATCTTTGCAGTTTCAAACACATTGTTACAAAAATATTGAGACCAATCTGTCCAATTTATTTACAGAAAATTGTTTTATAAAAACATATGTTTACCAACAAGAGGAACGCTATTATTAGCATCATGTTTACAAGAGACAGAAACTCCCATATAACGGAATTTATTATTTGTAGTACGTATGTGTATTCGCTAATATTCTAAGCTTAGGCTTCTGTACATAATGCTCGTCTCTAAAACGCTCCAAGCGCGGAGCTGCCGTGGAAATTATGTGTTCCTGAAAAGCCTCCGAACTTCCGCCTGAAAACGGGGGTCGACTGGTGGTAACCACGATTTTTTCCCCTTCCTGCCGACGTATGTCGCTGTAAGTCAGTGCCCCACTTTCGGGTGCTATTAAATTTTGTGCATAAATGAGCCTTGGCCGTTCCGTAACGATCTGATACGGCTGATAGTAATTAGCCTTAATTTCAACGAATGGTCTAGGGGTAGCTGTGGTATGTCCATCAAAATTGTTGTTTATTTTTGTGGCGTGGGTTGGTTGTACGGCAGTCTCATAAATAGGCAATCCCTGGTTCAGATTGGATCTACCGAAATCAACATAGGAATAATCGTATCTGGTGGATTTGTCGATCGGGACACTATTCAGTTGGTTCTTTGAATGCCGACCCGTGTGTTGCGGTTCGTAGTTTATGGGGTTATCATTTTCTGCATATTTTACGTCGGCTTTGTATCCGTTTTTGTCCGCGGTGTATGATACTATTTGAACCCTTCCGTCGGGTAGTTTTACTCTATATTCACCGCTCGTGGCTTCTGAATTTTGCGACTGGCTATGTGAAAAATCATCTCCTGATGTCCGGTCGACAACTTTGTATGAAAATGCGTAATTCTTCTTTGCCTGAAAGTAATAAGAATATTAAATTTCAAACCGTGAAATATGCAAGAACTTCAAATTAAGGGGATTTTCGCAGACTCGATGACTTAATGATAAAAGTACATTCTTTTTATGTTATTGAGTGCAATTTTGAATTTCACTCTTTCAAATTTTTTTATTACCGAAAATCTAAAACAAAAATCTAGCACTGTCGATCGATTTGTTTGTGTTTAATAAACTTTACGTTACTCGCATTAATCGCTTTCAGATATGAGCAATACTTTAGCAACCACCAGTAAGAAGCTGTAGTGTAATAAACTATATGAAATAGGTTTGGGAACAGGCATCGGTGCCCTTAAGAATGTGATCAAATTGTCCAAGAAGAAGGTAGGAACCAAAGTTATTATTGCGTAATGCGAGGTTCGTTCTTAGTCGGCTGCGATCGGAAATTGACGTCACCGCCGGACCGAAATTTCCTGCCGTACATTAGCAGTTAAGCGGAGCGCTTAGACCGGTGGAATAAAATAATCATCGTTAGGTATACAATAATATTTATTTATTATTAACCCAAAAACTAAATTTCCATGAACATCTGTTTCTATAGGAAGGTATGTACCTACACTTTCTTCGCCATGATGAGTGATGAATCAATGAATGCACAAAATTCAGTACTTACGTACATACCATATTACTATAGACACTTCCAGATTAGTTTCGGGAATAATATTAGGCAAGTACATACATATTTATTCGAGTAGGTATGAACTATGAAGGTAGGTAGCAGGTAGGTATTAGGTAGGTACATACTTACGTTTTGCTTTCAAAAACACACCGGCGCGGCGAGTAGAAAATGTTTATAAGTAGGCATTTTTATTCAAATAACTGTACAAGGTGTCCCAAACTGGACGCGTTCTTATGGGAACACCCCTTATTTGAAGAGATATAAAAAAATTAACCAAGGTGTCCGGAGCTCAAATTTAATGAGAAAACCACTGGCGCAAACAAAACTTTGCTATCTCTTATCGTTTGGCCGCTAGAGGGCGATTCTCAAATTTCGACGATTTCTTTTATGTCCTATAACTTGTTTATTAATAAAGATAATTAATTTTGGTAAAAACTTTCTTAAGGCACTTTTTTCCGTAGAATCCATTGCAATAGGCAGTTTTTTTACAGGGCGTTTAGATTTTCGTGTACCACCGCAAACTTATTTTTTTTATATAGACCACCCTATATATTATGAGATTTTTGAAAAGCTCGTAAAATTTCCTAAATCTTGATGTATCACTTGTCATGTTTATCTTAAAAACCATTAGCAACATTTAAAGAATTATTAATTTAATATAATAACTATGAGTAATCTTATCATGAAACTTTAGATCTGTGGTTTTAATCATAACATGTTAGCATCCTATGTCATTTTATTAGTCATGGCAATCTTGTTTTCTGTAGGCACAATATTTTATTTTTTAAATCGTAATGTTGCTAATGGTTTTTAATATAAACATGACAAGTGATACATCAAAATTTAGGAAATTTTAGGAGCGTTTCAAAAATCTCTATATAAAAAAAATGAGTTTGGGGTGGTGCACGAAAATCTGAACGCCCTGTAAAAAACTGCCTATTGCAATGGATTTTACGGAAAAAAGTGCCTTAAGAAAGTTTTTACCAAAATTAACTATCTTTAGTAATAAACAAGTTATAGGACATAAAAGAAATCGACGAAATTTGAGATAGCAAAGTTTTGTTTGCGCCAGTGGTTTTCTCATTAAATTTGAGCTCCGGACACCTTGGTTAATTTTTTTCTATCTCTTCAAATAAGGGGTGTTTCCATAAGAACGCGTCCAGTTTGGGACACCTTGTACATAATGTTATCTACACTGCCTACTACATTTCAACTTATGTGCATACTTTTTCAACTTTTTACTTTGTTTGGAATTACTCTGAGTATGGGTGTATGTATTTATTTCTGAAAATAAAATGCTGGATGTGGGTTTTAGTTTTTAGTATACTGTTATTTTAATCATTTCCAGTTAAAAATGAACGGCATCGAGGGCGATTTCGTTTTCGATCTAGGTTTAACTTCATTAGGTTATTAACATAGCTAATTCAAAAATCTAAATTACAGTATTAGAATATGATCATTTATGCTTTAAATTTTACAAATTACCTATCCATATAGGTAGCTCAATTTCAGTAATAAACTTAGGTATACGAGAAATAGTCAGGCCCACTCCCAAAAGAAACTATAGAATCCGTGGAAGTCGGTGAGTACCGAATGAATGAAATTCCAATTTGAACTTGACGATATCTCGATGAAATGATCCGACGTTTTTACAATTACCTTCCTATGTAAGTGACAAATTAATGTCGGAAATTTAGTGGCGAAAATTTGAGGTAGGTAAGTACCTATCTATCTTTAGGACCTTTTTGTTTAAATATAGGAAGAAAAGAAATCTACCTTAACTTTTTCATTAACTGCTGAACGATCAAACTTCATAACAACGCAGGTTATCCATAAATTTATGCTATCAAAGGCATGCAGCCGGCTGTACAAGTATGTGTGCGGAGTGCGGCTGAGGTCCGGCGCTGACGTCATATGCTTCCCCCACCCGTACTTCACGCGGTGCTACAGCGCTTTACGGGCATTAGGCTAGTTCCCATATAATAACTTTGGGTAGGAACAACCGAATAACGAGTGCGCTTTTAGAGCGAGGATGACCTTGGAATATTTTGACCTGCGCACTCTATTTGCAAATCCTTTACGATGAGGAAACCCGCAAATTTTGAAAATGATCCTACTATCCTATCCTAAACAAATTTCGCAATCTACGACTTATTTTCGTCATAATTGAATACGAAATGCGCATCACGCTTGCGATGCAATATTATTTGAATAACGCTGTGACGTGCGAGGCCCAACAGATTAGGCAGGGATTTTCACACTAAGTAATTAGGTAGATTGTCCCGGAGATTAGGCAGTGACATCAGTTAGGTAACGAAAAACGCGAAACATAGACAGATTGCGCAGGTAAGGTAACGAAACACACGCAGGGCAAGACAATACACCGTCCAAATGCACTGGACTAATCCGCGACTTGATGAACACGCGGATTTTATGTAGGTAGAAAAGCCACTTGTTGCAAGCTTCTAAGATAAAGAAATACATGCACCAAACCTACGTAATGTGTAGCTATACCCCATATATCTTAATAATGTTTACCGAGAAAAGAGACAACAAACGACCGAAACATATGTAGCTGCCATTTTTATTTTGGTGTTGCCAACTGTTAGAGAAATACAATAGGCACCCACAGAAAACGAAATACCCCACACCTAAAATTTGAAGAATTTTCAAAAATTTGCTATTTTTGCTTTGCATCAGTCAACGTACATGTGTACAGGACCTATTTCTAAACACGCGACACGTTCATTAACCTCAAAATGGAAGTTTCCGTACTTATGAACCTTTCTCTTTTTAAGCGTTTATTTTTGCACATTTCGAAAATCGAGATAAAAAAAATATGAATTCATAGGCGAACTACTATTTTTCTACGTTTGGTTTCATTATATTATCATTACTAACATGTCCATTATATCTATTTAATTAAAGATTTTATCGTTGTAAGCTACTAGTCGATTTGGGAGCAATATTTTCACTTCTAGAGTATTTCCAGAACAGTTAGTTTGGTATTTCAGAAACAAATTGTTTTTGAATTTAGAACTGTTTACCTACTAGCCTTATTTATATGTAACTACGTGTCAACGACACCAGCCCCTTTTTACATGTGCAGATTTATAATGTGAAATACCTATAACCAAGGTTGAAAATAAATAAAAAACTGGTGCGTGGAGTCCCTACGCGCAGATGAAGTGAAACTTCACACTATGATATTCAAAAGCGGAGGTTATTTTAATTCATTTTTTACATTAATACTTTTTTATAAGTTAAACTAGTTAAACTAGTTCTTGTACTTACTAACGCAACTGTCTCCGAAGTCCACTAAGACGTTTCACTTCAAAAATGGGGATTAAAGGTGTTAGTGACGTGAGAATTCGTGGTAGCGTAACGTCTTTGTTAGAGATTTGAGAATTCGTGGTAGCGTAACGTCTTGTATAACTCGCATTCCCCCACCATAGTAGCGTTAAACGTTTAACGCAACCGTCTCCGACGAACATCCCTGCATTCTGTTTTAATAAATATGAAATTTCAATAACCTGTGCAACCGACTGTATTTCAGATGTAGATAAATTTTACAAAGCAAACTGTCGCTTTCCGAAAGTTCCCAAAAGTAAACATGGAACACCCTGTATGCTTCTTTAATAAATTAATAACGCAAAGTATTAAAACATCTAGTTACTTTCTAGAAACTATTAAAACTACGGAAGCTTTAGTTAAACTACGGAAGAATTGCAAATTAAAAATTTCATAGCCAATTTCCCCAACGTGCAACTACGTACTTACATTGCTTAAAGATGGATTATCAGCGTATTCCTTGAGGGCTGCCGTTGGCCTCGTAAGAACTTTAGAGGCGTAAGTTGCTAGAGCCTTATAGACCTGAGGATTTACATGATTATCCTGAAAAAGAGAACACCATTGTCATAAATATCTTAACCACAAGGTACTTTGCATTAAAACGCGGGGTGCTGGGGACCTAAAGTAGCGATGGGAACCATTTGCTATTATAAATAAATAATGAACTTCTTATGACGATGCGCTCTACTTTAAAAAATGTACCAAGACAATTTTTCTACTCCGGATGAAATAAGCACCTGATTTTTAATCATGAACGTACTCTCCGTTTCCGCTAATGAATTAATTAGCGTTGCTTTTTTTTCTTATGCTATCCATTATCTCTGTTCTTCCCTCTAGATGTTATCGATCGCACTTCTTTTTCCTTTTAAAATAAAACCGGCTGTTCTGAATCTGATAAAAAGTACGTTTTTAAAGGCTAGACAGTTGCAACATAATTTTCGTAACATGTAACATCACTGACCTTGATTTTCAGTTTACAATATCTTTAATAGGAAGGAAGGTCACTTCCAGGGAACAACTTGATAACAAAATCGTACAAGAAAATTTCATGAATTTTTTTTTTCCGATATGTATTTTTGTGTTTTATTATGTGGATGCAGTCGTGGGAGGTAAATAATAACTTTCGTCTTTTCAAGTTTTCGGCAATTTTTTAATGCCTTCTTCAAGAAAAACTTCGGAAAGTTGATAAAATTTGTCATAATATGTCATGCACACGTAATATGTACTCGTATGTAGGTATGTATTTTTATATTAACACTAATTTTATCAACTCGCCGTAGTATTTCCTGAAGAAGGCATAAAAAAATTACCGAAAGCTTGAAAAGACCACGATTACATCCCCGAAAAAAGTATAAATTCCCAAATATTTTTTTGTTATAATATAGGGGGAGAGAGTGTGTTTCTCTTTTCTCTTCGACTTGTGTGTCACACACTAGCCTTCTTCGGTCAATGCGGCATTCTCATCTCCCAAGAGTTTGGAAACGTTTGAAGGCATTGTTGTAAAGAAATTAAATATCACAAGAGTAAAAATTCCTCATTTTTTGAAGGATCTCTTGGATACCTACAAATTTAGTCCCATATCTCGGCCAGTCAGGTCAACAGATCTCATGTGTATAAAATGTTTGGCTTTTTCTTCTGCTTATAGGCCCACTGACCAGTAAATGTAAATAATCGAACTCTGGATTCTTGCAGGCTAGAACAAGATAATAACTTCACAAATCTTTTGCCATTGAATTCAGTAAAAGTTGTGGGACTTGAACAGCCCTTGCTCTTCAAAATCTCGGTTATTCACTAACAAACAATAGCCAGCTTACCCTTTCGGTGAATGAATTCATCATTTTTCTACTCTAAGAATGCTGGTTTTTGACACAAAATTCGAAGAACCCTTTAAATTGCTACTGATAGCCCAAAGAACTTCAATCGATTCCCCTGCTGGATTTCATGTCGCCGTCATTTTGAAACGGTTTCAGCCACGTTTGCTGGCTTCTTCAATACCATTTTAATAATATAATAATTCGACTCTCCTTTATATTTGAAATTTCAGAAAACCGCATCTCCATTCTCTATTACCTCGGCGGCCTTGCTTCCAAAAAAGTAACAATATTCTTCATACCTATATACATATTATATAATTTGGTTAGGAACATTTTTCCCAATTCGTGACTGGAACGTAGACTAGAAAATAGTATTTGTCAAATTTTGCATGTTTTGAATGTGTATGGAAAACCGCAGACCAACTGGTTTCGTCCTTCTGGGATTCATTAATACGGTGCTTTCCCCTACACACCCCAACCTTGCAATTTAACTTGCTATATCTATATGCTGCCGCGCACTGGATAGATATCAGCAAGTGACAATTACTTTGAGTAATTATCTGGGAGTAATCAGTGGTACTGGACCGTTCGAACAACTACTTCTCGGGTAAATACCCCGCCAGGCATTGAATTAGAACTAAATCCAGATTTTATTGTACTACGAGACGTCACAGAAAGCTACCCCACCTAAAGTGGTTTTGAAGCAATCTTAATGTGTCTCCGTGTACGTAGGTGCTTTTAAGCGGGTCTTTGTCAAATATTGCAGACCAACTGTTTTCGTCCTTCTGGAACTCATCAGTACGGTGCTTTCCCCTACACACCCAAACCATGTAATTTAACTTGCTATATATGCCGCCGCGCTCTGGACAGATATCAGCAAGTGACAATTACTTTGAGTAATTATCTGGGAGTAGTCAGTGAAACGAGCGAGTTTTGTAATCATCCGAGGTAATAATAGCATCATTATAACGAGTTGCATACTATACTTTGTCCACGACTATCAAAACAGATTCCCAGAAAGAATTTACCTTCATTTCCCTTCTCCAGTGTAAGAAAGATTCATACATATGTACGCTCTCAGGTATAATTTTCTTGGTTTTTTGGGCAATGAATCTAATGAGGCAATTTCTGCAGCTTCTTTTATTGCTGGTGCTGTTAAAGAAACCTCGTTTTCAGTCTCACTACTTATTATATCTTCTTTTTTAGAATATGCATTTCAAATTAAAAGCAAACCATGCTGATTTGACGTTTCAATTTGAACTGACACATCGCGATCGCGGCCTACTAAATAAATGTAAAAAAGGGTCAAAGCGATGTTCCTATTGGTGTAGTGAATAATATTCATTAATCACTGCAGTGATTAATGTATCTAATTATGATTGAAGAAACACAAGTATAAAGAGTATATTATAAGATAGTCGTGGACAAAAGACATTATACATTTAAGAATATAACCATCAAGAACCAATTTTACAATACGATTTATTGTCTTTACATTGATACCAATTTGCAGATACAAAATATAAACATTATTTTGGGTTTTGAGCAAAAGAATAGGCGGAATTCGCCAAAAAGAGTATAAACTAATGAAATTCAAAAATTTTAATGTTCAGTCGTAATATCTGCCGAAACTATCAGTTGTAGACCTGGCAATATCCACATAAATTAAAAGCATAGTTAACTGACTGTCGGTTGTGCAAATAATATACATGGTATTCTATTATTTTTGAGAAAAATTCCCTTTTGCATAATTTAACCACCTTGTATAATCTTAAGTATTATGGTGAAAGTATTTATAGATTTCACAAATACAGCAGTGTGTAAACCTCTTTCAATAAAACATAATTAGGTGGCTTTGGTCAGTAGACGTCAGTATCGGCATGAATATTTGGGGCCATAATGACACAAAAACGTCAATATCTTAACAGTCCTTACTCAAAACCACATCATGTAGTATATCAGTTTTCATGAAATTTTATGAGGAATCTAAATTAGGTACGCAAATACATGTGGGGTTTCCATTTAAAGAAATAGAACTTTGGTCTGGTACTCAGAATGTGAACAACCTGTATTTACATAAATAATTTTACGAAATGCTCCATGTCGTTCCCCACATACGTGCAAAATTTCATTTTGATAACTTAAGCAGTACCAGAGATATGAACCGATTACACACTACATCCCCACACGGTATATGCTGCCGCGCTCTGGACTGATATCAGCAAGTGACAATTAGGTAGGTACTTTGTGTAATTATCTGGCAGCATATATAGCAAGTTAAATTACGTGGTATGGGTGTGCAGGGGAGAGCACCGTTCTGATGAGTCCCGAAACCAGTTGGTCTGCGGTTTTCCATGCACATTCAAAACATGCTATATTTGAAGAAAGACCTGCTTAAAAGCACGTACGTACACGGAGACAAATTAGGATTGTTTCAACGCCACCTTAGGTGGGGTAGCAGTCTGAAACGTCTCGTAGTACAAAAAATCTGGATTTAGTTCTATAATTCAATGCCTAGCGGGGTATTTGCCCGAGGAGTAGTTGTTCGAACGGTCCAGTACCACTGATTACTCCCACATAATTACTCAAAGTAATTGTCACTTGCTGATATCTGTCCAGTGCGCGGCAGCATATATAGCAAGTTAAATTGAATGGTTTGGGTGTGTAGGGGAAAGCACCGTACTGATGAGTCCCAGAAGGACGTAACCAGTTGGTCTGCAGTTTTCCATACACATTCAAAACATGCAATATTTGACAAAAACCCGCTTAAAAGCACGTACGTACACGGAGACACATTAAGATTGCTTAAAAGCCATCTTAGGTGGGGTAGCTTTCTGTGACGTCTCGTAGTACAAAAAAACGGGATTTAGTTCTATAATTCAATGCCTGTCGGGGTATTTGCCCGAGGAGTAGTTGTTCGAACGGTCCAGTACCACTGATTACTAGAAAATAGTAAACAAAATAAATTAATAAAATGAAATCTTGAATGATATTTTCACGCAAGCTCAAACTTTACAGAAAGGTTTCTTTTTTCTATTCTGGCTATAATTGGTAAGCGAAAGAAATGTGGGGTGCATAAAACTAATTGACTGTGTTCAAATTTGTTTGGTTTTGTTAAAAGCACTCCGCATGCGAAGCACGTTTAATGCAAAGCTGCTTACTTTCAAAATACTATTAGTCAGGTGAGAAAAGAATGGAGGTACGCGTCCAACCAGTCTTCGGACTGAGAACCTTATGATGATGAATTGATTTTATGGAATATGCATTTTATTCAAGCCCAGCTCACGAAAACCTGTTATTTAGTCTACATATATAGGTTGTCCCCATAATGGTTCGAAAGACGTCCATCGAAGTTGAAAAAGAAAAGCATAGTAAGCTACGTCCAAACCTATAGAAACTTCCCGCCACGGCACTAACTCTAGCAATTTCTAACTCAAGTACTTATGCACATCTCCACAGTAGGTATTATTGTGACTATTTTTATTGTGGCACTTGGATTGTGTTAGAAACAAACATTATTATCCCAGGAATTTTAGATTTTAACGTAGGAAAAATTTTAGTATGACTGAAAATTGGCACAGTTCCATTTAGTGTGCTTAACAATATATTGTCCAAAGGTTCCCTAACTGCCCGTATCGTCTTCCTAGAAGTCCAGGCGCTTGAACTCCTGGAACGCTGGATCAGCACTGGAATTTATATTACGAGCAAGCGGTTGAGCGCATAATCCTCAAACAGGGCTCTAATGGAAGAGAATGCTACAGGCTATCATTTATTATTTAGTTTATGCCCGTTCTGCATGACACCCGGTTACTGAACTGTCCAAATTTCAGCGAAATTATATATTTTTACGCTCAGGATATGTTGCAGAGACCGTCCCACCGTGCGTTATTTTTTAATGAAGTTTACATATCCTTTCAAGGATATATTTCTATGTGCAGATCGCTGTCACCCCGGATGTCCACCCCGCGATGAAGTAAAATGTTAAGAGCACTTTAGTACGGAAGCGCTCTGGTGTCACGTATTATTTATTTTCATTTTCCGTTATAACGAATTTTTTTCCCGTTATAACGAATTTTTCCCGTTATGACGGATTTTTCCCATTATAACGGACCTCTTTTTCCGTTATAACGGATCTCTTTTTCCGTTATAACGGATTTCTTTTCCGTTAGAACGGATATTATTTCCTTTATAACGGATCTCTTATTTCCGATATAACGGATATTTTTTCTGTTATAACGGATCTCTTTCCGATATATCATTTTTAGTTCAGTTAGTGTATCTTTAGAAGGAAGGTGCGTCCTTCCGTAAGTTCTAACACCCTCGTCCACAAGAGATGTAAGATCTAACTTTGTAACAGCTATAACCTAAGTATAACAGGTGGCTGTTTGTTTGGGGTCTTAATTTTTAGGTTAGTGTCTTCATTTAAAGTAGTGCAACTGTTGGTAAAGTAGGTACTTATTTGTTAGTTATGACCGCTGTCCGCTACCAAAATGTACGATAAGTGGATATCGTACCGTAAGTCACTTGGCGAGTAACACCACACTGCACACCGGTTATGTAAAATGACTCCCATTAATACTTAATACTACATAATTCTTGGAAAGTCTGTTATAATGGAATAAAAGATCCGTTACATCGGAAATTTCTTTTTCCGTTATAACGGAAAAAGAGATACGTTATAACGGAAAAAATCCGTTATAACGGGAAAAAACCCGTAATAACGGAAAATGAAAATAAATAATACGTGACACCAGGGCGCTCCAGTACTTTGGAGATTTTCCCGAAATTTATCGATTTTTTTGCCATTTAAATATATTCTTTGAGAACCAAGAGTGGGTGCAGGTCGGAAAGTTCATTTTACGATTGCACCTTTACAATTGCCAGCAAGTGTTCCTCGTCCATTTTCTTAAGACAGTATCCCTTAGTTGCAAGAATAAGTTTCTCCGAAATCCGTTCTGTCGATATCAAGTCGAAGAAATTGAAATCAGTCTGCATTTAAGAAAGTAGGTGTGCATTTTGGACTCGCGACTCTCCCAAAATTCCAGGCACCGAAGAGGTATTACTTTGCGAGGCACATTTTTCTTATCAATAGAGAACAAAATAGTGTAGATTTCTAATACAATCCGTAAGGCAACCAGTAGCGCCCAAAATGAAGGCTGCATTTTTGAGTTACTACGGCATCGGATGCTGTGAGCCTGTGCGGCATCGGCGTAAACTATATAATGACCTGTCACATCATCTTTCATTTCAGCTCTATTAGAACGACACGAATCCAACTGTTTGCTCGTAATCGAAATTCCAGTGGTGTTTCGTACCTATCTAGCGTTCCAGGAGTTCAAGCGCCTGAAATCACAGGAAGCCGACATGGGAATTTAGAGGACTTTGAATAATTTGTCAAGCACGCCAAATACAGCAACTATGCCAATTTTCAGCCGTACTAAAGTTTTCTCAAAGTTATGGCTTTTTAGATGTGGCGTATGGATGACCCACTTATGTATCCAACTGAATCATCATCTTCATCATAAGATTCTCAGCCCGAAGACTGGTTTGGCGCGTACCTCCATCCTTTCCTATCCTGAGCTAACCTACGCATTTCCATAAAAGTAGAACATCCCACGTCCCTAATTATTTGAGAGCAGTAGTCTGGGTCATCGTAATAATAAAATGTAACTCATTCAACAACTAAGCACATTCCTCTGCATTGTAAATTTAACATTGACCGAAGTATAAATACTAGAGTAGCATAATTACGCAACACAATATTTCTGTACATGCACGAATAAAATTGTCATTCATCCGCCGCATGTGTTTCAGTCCCAACTGCAACGTTCCAAATACCGTGGGCTACGATGCCCACATAGACTTAAAATTCCTGGATAAAGTTTAAGAATATTAATGAATATAGCAACTTTTCCTACCAAAATTGTTTTACTGGAATAAACTTTCCAATTGATCAGCGTAAGAAATTATCTTCTTGTCACTACCAAAATATACTAATATTTTCGATTCGTAACTCACATTTACCAAATAGAATATTAGTGGCATTGGTTGTATTAAAATTTCATTATGGTGAAAAGAACTTGTTACAGTCAGAATTAGACTTAGAGTTCTTGATTTAAAATAGCATGCGCGTTTACCTTATATTATGGTTTATTATATTATTATTGTAGTTTCCTATAAAAGGGTAGCAAATAATAGAGATCTTCGATAGAATTATCGATCAAAGCCGTTAGATGGCTCTTCTAGTACCGTATTTTTAGAAATTACGCCATATTAATTCGCTTCTAGATAGTTCTGCAAGTTGTAACTTGCCAGTGATATTTTGACTACCCTACAATACGCACGTATGAATACCTAGCTCTCTTGGTTTTGGACTAGTTTTCTGTCCCCGAAATTCGTTCGGATTGTGCCAGAAGAGTAGAAAATATCGAAAATCTTAATAGTTGTTCGCAAGATTCTTCGATGCCTTAGAAAAGGGTTTATTTCTCAGTGTCGTAATATTGCGTAATGGTTATTTAAACCTCCAATAATTGGAATTAGGGTAAGTGCCGCTTTCTTGGTTTCCTGGCTAGTTATTTGACTTACATTTCTTTTATTCTTTTAAGGGTTTTTTAGTTAGGCCCCGAATCTTATCTGGCCCATATAGTATTTTGGATAGATTCGCTGTACAGCAAATAATACAGAAAACAATAGACAACACCGAAGATAGAAATTCGACGTAGACAAGAATATTGAAGAAGACTGCTAAGTACCTAGACAGACATCAGGACTGTGAGTAATTTTTGACATCTTTACTTTCCGAGACAGCCTCGCCGTCGGCAGTTCATCAAAAATAAAATACTGAATTTCCTAATAAATTTCTGATAGTTTTAAGAGTAAATTTATAAATTGTTTGCATATTTGAATTTGTATTTATTTCTGTAAAGCCAGAAGTATATCTACAGAAAGCGCATACCTACACCGCATTTCAAAATTATTTTAGTTTCCACTGATTTTCTAAGTTTTGCGCAGTTTATTGTTTATTATTTTAATAGTTCACCTCGACTTTGTTCTTGAGGCTTGTATTTTATTTTATATTGACTTGAAAACTTGACCTGAATTTGACAACCGAATATTAAATAAATATTATCGAGGGGTGAACCACTGGGCTAAATTTTGTACACCTCTGTATTCCTTACTAGAGAATACATTGTAATACATCGGAATACAGGAGATTACAGCAGAATTCAGCGGAATACAGGACATGTAAAGTAATACAGCTGAATACGTTGCATTACATTGGAATACGCAGGATTGCAAGATAATTACATTGTAATACAGCAGAATACAGAGGAATACACATAATACATTGGAAAGCGAGGGAATGCAAATGATATCGTAAGCGGTACAAAACACAAAGATTAGTACTTAAAACGCACGTAATTTATTATGTAGGTACTACACACATAGATAGGTACCTGCTAATGCATTATCCGAAGTACCTACCTACATAAATTACTTATTTATTTTCACCATCAGAAAGATCGATTTTTATTTTACGCCAAACACCTAATTCACGAACGTACTTTATTACTAAAGTTGATGTGTAAAGCTATACAGGTGTGCCGAAAATAAACAGCCATACATCAACCGGAGATAGAAAATTCAGTGCTGAGTAAGAAACGTTTATGAACCGAGTTATGAACCCTATACGCTAACTTCTTGAACCGAAGAGTTCCTGTTCATCCTGTTTTTGTAAGAATCAACCGACGTTTCTTGTTGGTAACTGGGTAACTACAAATTCCCGAATGTAAATACAATTTATTGTTTTCACTTTCTATATAGGTATAATTTTTATTTGTTCACGTTATGTTAAGTTGTTTTAAATTTTAGTGTTTATCTTCTAAAATAGACACTAGTTCACTAAACATTTTTTACTCAGCATTAAATTTGTAGTTAACGTATGGCTGTAAAGTGAATGGGAAATTAAATAAGGCTGTTACTTATTTTAAGATACTTATATTGAACAGAAGAACTCAACAAAATGTACTAAAATGTAATAAAATAAAAAATGCATTTTCATTTCTGGCAATACAGGGTGGTCCAGCGCTCTGGAATTCTTCTCTCGTGACTTTATTATACATTTTAGAGAAAAAATGTTACATGAGCGATCCCCATTGATCTCTGGTTATCTATTATGTAAAATTATTTACACTTATACAGACAGTCCCATTTCTTCTGCACAGCACCTAATTAACTTTGTTTTTTAAATGGAACAACCTGTGTTTGAGTCAATTTTTGGATTCCTTAATTGATGTTGCTATGAGGTTGTGTAAGATACTTTTACCTAAACTGTAGGTATATTTATGACGTTATGGGCATTTCCTAAAAGATTTTGAAAGATGTAGAGGAATTTTCAAAAATTAAAATCTTCGAATTGAATGAAGCTGAAGCAGTGATATTTTATTAAGATGAATTTTAATCAGTAATAGGAGTAAAAAATTAATATTATACCGGGTATGCTACCTGGCCAGGTTAGAAAATTTCGAAGAGTCGAAACCTCCTTTTTTCAAATAGAAGCGTACAATTTTTATGTCTTTCTTGTTGAAAATACTTAAGCTTCACCTGCCTCTAAAATTAATACTTTTTAAGATATCCACCTTCAAATATTTAAGGGACTTTAATTTGCAAACAAAATAAATTATATTTTCTCGTGGCCACTGCACACCAAAATGTTACACGAATGTTTACGTAGAAATAACTTAAAGGTGATATACCATCTCAAATAAAAATCATCACCAAATATGTAAAACTTCCCAATTCACAATGAAAACATTTGTAGCTGACATGGTTTTGCTATGAAATTCTGATGGCCATTCTTTGTTCGAAAATGCATTTTTTTCGTCCTGAAATTATTAAGAGGTACATATCCGCTGTTATGCTAATTTGAAAATGTGATTGCACAGTGCGAAAATAATTTTTTTTGTACAACTAGGGTTGCTAGTTATGTGAGATTGATTATCTTAAAAAGTATTGACTTTAGAAGTATATTAACTTATACAAAACAAAAAGAGATTTTTTTGCAATTATATGGTTCCATAAAAAAAATATGTTATGGAGTTTTGAAATTTTTTAGTTTGGCTATGTAACTGCTCCTACCCAGTATAATAATCCATTTTTTTATTACCTACTGCAGCAATTACTCCTACCACTAAATTTTACCAGACACTAATCGGCCAGCATAAACCACATATTAACAGTTACACTGTTACACCGCCAACAAAATAATACGTCGGAAAATATTCTATTTATCGCGACGAGGGCACAGACGCGCTTTTCCTGGACCCAAGCAGAAAATATCACGTGTTGCTGGCTTAATACAACTTGAATTACAGTAGAATACAAAAGATTATACAAGAATATTGAAGAATACACCGGAATACAATTGGAATACGGTAGATTACCAAAGGAATACAGTACATTATCAGGGATTACAACGGAATACACGAGAATACAAGGGATTACAAGGAGTACAAAGTAATTCAGCGGAATGCATGGATAATACTGATGGAATACAGAGAACGTGTACACCATAATACATCAGCGGTTCACCCCTCGAATATTATTGTTTGTTTTATTATATTGAGAGACTTTGATTGCCCAAAGCTTAATCCCTATTATAGTAGCCTTCGTTGGACCTGGTACCTTCATAGGTAAGTCATCGTTTGGACTGTGCTAGGTGGCGCCAATTTTATTTTCCTATTTGACTCTCGTTATATATAGGTTTTTGAAATCCTGTAGTACAACGACCCACTCCCTTCTTCGACTGCTGCCTTAGCCGAGGCCAGAGAGTCCACTGGGCTCGTTAAATCTATTATTACCTTAAGAAGCCCGATTTTGGTAATAAACGGGTAAATTTTAGATGGTGTATGTTTGGTTGCCTAACTTAGCCAATTTAAATTATTTGTAAACTGTATTTATTTAATGCATTATTGCGATAGGTGATATTTAAATAACAGACATGTTTATTTGTTGTAATTTACTTAGCTTTTCTCTGTTTACTTCATTCATTCATAATTTTGTTCGTCGTTTGTTCTTCGATGACCAACCCATGATATAATAATATCCTAGAACTGCGAGATCTAATTGCAGTGATCTTACACCCTAACACATGCATTTGACTTGTAAGGGTTTCAGGTTTAAGGTGGTGAGTAAGCGAAGATGGACAGTTCTAAAAATGCCTAATCTTAAGCCATGACACTTGCAGTAGGGATGTGACATTTATAATTGTGAATGGGAATTGGACTGAAGTAAGCTCCCGGCCTCTAATTTATCATATGGCGGTGCCCAAAGAGCAGCAACAAAAGCCGGATCCGAAATGCAATCACTAACCCATCGCAAAACTAAAGAAACCTTGAGAACTGAAAGCATGAATCATTTATTTAACGATCAAAATGATGTCGGAACCGACCTGACCTGTGTCAATAGTTACTTCAAATAGAAACACCCATTTACTTACTGCATAAGTTGAAGCCCTTAACGGTGACTTGTTCCGTCATCAGGTCTGTAATGGAAATTAATTAAGTAAAGCACAATGATCACGTTAGATAAAAATGAACGCACGTATTAGGTGGGTTCAGTATTAGTCAACAAGTAGAAACTTTGTAAGGGCAGAGATAGGAGGCCAGTATATACAATTATTATTATGATGTAAATGCATTATTGACGCGAAATTCAATAAGTGCTGCTAAGAGAATTTAGTTTAGCATTATACTTAAAGACACTGAAAGTGTTGACCGGCAATATTCAAATGGCAGAACTGTGCATTAGGTAGGTAGTGTAGCATCGTAAAAGAGGATTGTATAATTCGGAAAGCTTCCACGTATTTTGACAATAATTCTTGAATGTGACGTGACTGTAATGCAGATTTCGAGGCAGTTAAAAAACCACCAGACATCGCATCTAATGCTAAACCTGAATATTTTATACACTTTTTCTATTTCTTGCAAACATTATTCATCTTTGCGACGAGTTCTAGAATATGCTTTATTCTACGAAATATTTAATGGCGGGATGTTACAAAACAGACTCATATTTTCTCACTTTTACAGGGAACCAAAGGCCTTTCGCTCGGAAGTTATTTTAGAGTACATAATTGGTCAGATGCTCTCATGTACAAATAAAACCGGATATGTACCTTTTTATATTCTTCAAAGCATTAAAGCAAGCAATCTTCACCAGCAACTGGAACAAACTATATGACACGGCCAGCTTAACATACCGACCATCAGTCAAAGCTCCATATTCAGCAAGATCTCCAGCCCACACCGTTATACTGCTGCATCCAAATGGTATTCTTTATAGACATCAGCACTGTAAAAACCGTTCATCTTGCCTTTTCTATTCGAGTCCTCTAACAGACCCTATCCCACCCTTGCAAGTTACTGCTCACCTGTAGTCTATCTACCTGCTCGGCGCTGATTAATCAACCTAATTAAAATTTACCTAAAACCCGTCTAAGTGGCCACGTGATCGTCTTTTACCTACGTTGTGTGTTACCTATGACATTACAAGCCCCATTACTCTGATAAGAAAGAATCATAAGCGAGGATGCGTTAATAGCAAACATCAATAAAGTTAAGAAATTGAGATTTGTTCATATCTTTCAAAGCATTATTAAATTATCGTTAATCATCTTCGTACAAAATTAGATTGGTTACCATCTGCAATAATCATAATAACACAAAGTGTTTAGTATTCTCTATCGAGATGCAAAATGTATTTATTATCTTTCATTACTGGCAACAATCAAACAGCTGTCGTTGAAGTTTTGTTCTTTAAAGTTATTGGCGTTTTCCTTAAAGGTTGTCGCCTTTATAAAGAAAAAAGAGATGTACGTTTGGATTTAACCAGTATGATGCTCATTGTGGTGGGTCACTGACTGGGCCGACCCCCATCACTAAGATTATTATTTCCTAAAATTCACGGCTTTTTAAATACACTTCGTAATCTATGCAGTAACAATATACAACATAATAAAATTGTTTTCAGACACTTCTGGTATAATCACTTTACGCTAGTATTTATTTAAGGTATAAAGTTGAATCTATAATCATTTTTCTGATGTGAACAAAAATAGCATATCACGATCTTAAAAACGCGACTACCCCTTTCGAGTGCTAGAGGCTCGCTCTCTGTCCCTTCCCTAACTAATCTCCCCAGCAACTTAATCTACTTTTCCGTATGGACTGCGACCTTCAACTTAGGTTTTTTACATCTGCATTCCCGTCAATACAACTTTATATTAAGTGGTGTATCCCGAGAGTAACCTATTGAAATAAAATAGAGATTCTAGCATTTCTAGGATTTCCTGACAATGGAGATTACAGTAACAACGACTAAAATTAGCTAACTTGATTCCTAATGAGATTCAGCATTTACCAATGAGATAGCAAAGAATAATTTATATTATAAAACAACCAGAACAACCACTCTCTCAGCTCTCGAAAGGAAAATCTTTCGAATTTCTCTTATATTCGGGAAAATTTTTGGGGAAAAATCCATTAAACTTTGTTAAAAGAAAACCTTCAAGTGAAGTCTAACAACCTAACACTTTCTTCGCTTTTGGCTATCTATCTAACGAAACGAACTACGCAATCCAACGTGCACTCCTAAAGCTTGTAGGGCAACTGTTATATTTAATCGTACTTTATTGAGGAAGATTACAAGCTCGATTAAACAGACAAAATAAGCACATTAATTCTTCTTTCAGTCTCTATGTTCGCAGGCAAAACTAACACGACGGGCCATAAGCCATGCTGCCATGCAGTGGGCAAGTAACTACAGGTCTCATGGATATCAATCTATATTCGTAAAATCAGTTGTAGCTCGCTGTTACGTAAATACGCGCAACAAAAGGAAAGCAGGTAGAACCTGGCCGACCGACCCAGGGAGATGGGAGTGGGTAAAAAGAAATAAATTGAAAAATGGGCGCCAAGAAGTTGCTCAGAACCTACCTATCAGATCTATAGCTCGAACCTCCACAACCTCTGAAGGAGGCCGAGGTACAACGGGGTACTCTTAGAAAAAAAACAAAATAAAGATATTAAAGGATATAATAATGAGAAAATAGAAATAATATAAAAAGTGAGTGAATAACAACCACTGCGTATAGGAATGCTCTGCCTACCGACTTAGTGGTCTATACCAAGCGGCAATTCGTGCCAACCAAACTCGCGATTAAACTACAATAACAATTGCTAGGCAACTACTAACTAAATGAATATGATAAGGATGTAATTCAAGTGCGGCAAACGCGGCCAACGTCGCCTCGTCCGAACGGGAATGAATGGAACACTAAACAAAATAAGCGCTGACCTTTCCGGAACCCGAAAACGCGACAGGGCCCCGACGCGAACACGGCTCACCGAAACAATCGCGCGAACAAGCCAAACCCGGACGATGCAGCGCAACCCGTCACACCAAACAAAAAAAACCAAATGACTAATAAAGAATTAAAATATAGTGGTATACAGTGAAAAATGTAACATGAAACTAAATAAGGTAAGCTATACTACTGTACTACAATAAGCAATTAAATTAGACAACTAAATAAACAGTTAATTTAATTAAATGCAAAAGAAAGCTGCACGAAAAGCTAAGCGCATGCACAGACCACGGTGATCTCCAACCACGCAGAGGTTCGCACGTCACAGGCTTCCAGAATGGCGAAGAAAACGAAAATTAAATAATCTGACCTTACAATCATCAGCGTTTTATAATCGACTTCGCTGGTAAACGTCGACGTCGTTGAAAAAGGCGGCCACAACACACAACGTCGGTACACCGAACACAGACGGAGGAAAAAAACTCTTCCAAGAAGAAACTATCCCTAAGATTTTACCGGGACTCTCAAAAGGGGAGCTATGCTATGCTCTGAACCCTACAAAAAAACCCTGCAAGGCGAAAGCAACATTAGAATAATGAAAATAAGGAAAGATACGACCTACCTCGTGGCGAGGGTTTTTTTTAAACCCAGAAAATTCCGAAATCAGAAGAAAATCCCACAATATGTGGACGGGCGGCGATTTTCCAAAACCTACACGGTACTAAATCGCACGCCGCAAACTATGGTATCACGAGAGAAAATCCTCAATTAAAGAGAGCCGAACACAAGGCTAATTACACTCGAGAAAACCAGTCTGATCTCTACGGAAGTTACTAGAAGACACTTTTTTATCTATCCCGAGAGGGGAACTCCAAAAAAGAAGACCGAATGCAGCCGGTAAATTCAAAATCCACCAGAATCGCGGTCACGCCAGAGGCGGGGAAAAATAGACTGGAAAAGTCATAAAGAAAGAGAGTGAATTACAAGAAGAGATAGTCAGGAGTAGTAAGAAAAGGCGAGGAATAGCAGAATATACAAGAATAGGGTGATGAAACGGAATATGAAGGGAGGTAAGAAGAGAAAATCGCTTGCCCCCACAGAAATATAAATAACGAGCCGCTGCTCCGCGCCGAGATGAGCGTAAGGTCAATGACACGACCGCTGTCAACCGAGGGAAAACCCTCGAAAGCATGACAGCTTGACAACACATGTAAACAAATGGAAAAGGTGCACAAAATAATAGAATAAATGGTGAAACGATTAAAAATGAGGACAGAAGAGGATAGAAAAATACGTAAGCTCAATCATACCTAACTACAGTGTTTCAAAACCTAGAGAGGTGCAAATACTGAATCCAACCAGAAGTTAGGTTAAGACAATCAAAACTGGAAGAACCGAAAGGTAAGTACTTATTAACTAGACTGTAAAAAATGTAAAAAATGCTCTACAAATGCTTCCAGACCACAACTAAAACCTATCATACCAAAATTCAAGAAGAGCACAGACTAAATATCGCAGAGAACGAGCTGGCTACGGAGGGATCACCTACCATGGACTTAAAGGCAATAAACAACAGAACGCTGAGGGATAAAAGAATGTGAAACTAGAGCATTAGCTAAATAAAAGTTGGTAAAAGCTGTCTTGATCTTATTAATCACCTCATTGTCAATTTATAATGCAACAATTCCCCCCCAAGTTCAAGAAAATTACGCCAGGAATTTTCATTCAGTTGTATCTGGTCTGAGATCCTTGCAGTGCCATGTACCCTGCAACTTGCCATTGTCGTCGCGCAAGACGTACGTCCATGGGGAGACTCGCTTGTGAATGTAGTATGGGCCGACATACTTCGGGGCCAACTTCTTTGAGATGTACTTTGACGCGTCAGAGAGAACAAAATTCTTCCTCCACACTCTCTCTCCTGGCATGTATTCAACATTTCTATGACGCAAATTATACTTATCCACGCTCTTCTCGCCTGCTACAGTCAACCGCTTGCAAACATCACGATACATTTCTCGGAATGCTGTATTCTTCGTAGCTTCGGCATCCTGCACATCCTCCGTTGGGTCTCCCGTAATAGTGTAGTCCTCCCCTGATAATGCCATGTGGTGTCCAAAATTTACGTAATAAGGGCTCAACCTGGTTGTTTCTTGGGGCGCCGTTCTCAGAGCACAACCGATCTCTGCTAAATTGCAATCCCACGTACGATGATTGTCCTTCGCATAGATGGACAGCATAGTCTTGAGAGTACGGTTAGCTCTTTCTGTTGGTTTGGCTCGTGCGTGATAATAGGCATTGTACTTCAACCGAAATTTATATTTTGTGGCCAGAGCTCGAAACTCTTTACTGTTATACTGCGAGCCATTATCCATAACAGCAATCCTTGGAACACCAAATATCAAGAAGACATCCTGTTCGATCTTCTGTACTGTTGCTTTAGCAGTAGCCTTTCGCAGAGGGAAAAGAAGCGAAAACTTGGTCAGATAGTCTGTCACCACCAAGAGGTAAGTATTCCCTTTCAGAGATCGAGGCAGGGGGCCCATCAGGTCGGTGCTAATCATCTCCCATGGTCTGGCAACCTTGGGATGAGACACCATCTGATCGTAAGCGGGACCTGGAACTGGTTTATGCGCTACACAAACCTTGCACTTGCGGACAAAAGCTGTGACGTCGCTCCGCATCTTCGGCCAATAGTATTTGGTGACTAAACGTCCGAATGTCTTGTACACTCCAAAGTGTCCCGATGTAGGGGGATCATGGGCAGAAACGATAAGAGCAGCCCTATCCTTCTTCCGGACCACCAACTTCCAACAATCTTTCTCTTCGGCTACCTGAGGGTATTCGGCTTTTACGTATTTATACAGCTTGTCTCCTTCCACTCTCCACTGACGAAACTGCAAAGGATTTTTCTGGACACGGGCTATCATCTTCACGTACCAGCTATCAGGAGTACCACCATCCGTGCAACTCTCCAGTAAGGTAGCCGCTTCAAGAAAATCAACCGCAGGGACGGACCGAGACAGGGCATCAGGCACAACATGCTCCTTACCTTTCCTGTGTATTATGTTAAAGCTGTATTGCTGTAATCGAACAGCCCACCTGGCCAGACGTCCTGCCGGGTCCTTTAAATTATGCAGCCAAACAAGAGAATGATGATCGGTAACCACAGCGAATGGCACACCCTCAATATATGGACGGAGCTTCTCCACGGCCCACAGCACCGCGAGACATTCCCTCTCTGTCGTTGAGTAGTTTCTCTCCTGTTTCGTCAAGGATCTGCTCAGATAACTAACCACCCTGTCACCATCCGGATATGGCTGAGTCAAAACAGCGCCTAATCCATATGCCGACGCATCCGTCTGAATGACAAAGGGCAGGTCGTAATCTGGGCAGCCAAGGACAGGTGCTGAAATCAGGAGCTCTTTAATCCTACGAAACGCACTCTCACACTCCTCACTCCACTCAAATTTCTCCCCCTTCTTGAGGAGCTCTGATATCGGGGCCATCATTGTGGAGAAAGAGGGAACAAATCTCCGGTACCAGGAGAACATTCCTGCGACGCGTCGTACCTCCCGGACATTCTTGGGCGTCTGAATTTCAACCATGGCACGAACCTTTTCTGGATCAACGTGCAACCCGCAACAATCCACGACATACCCCAGGTACCGCATTTCAGGTCTGCAAAACTGGCATTTATCAATGTTCACCGTCAAGTTAGCTTCCCGCAGTCGCCTCAGTACTTCCTCCAAAATCTCCAGGTGTTTCTCAAAGGTCTGACTCACCACAATCACGTCATCCAAATAAACAAATACGTGGGGCTCAAGATCCGGACCTAGAACTCGGTCGATCAATCGCTGCCACGTAGCTGGCGCGTTGTGAAGTCCGAAAGGTAACCGTTTAAACTGATACAGCCCCCGGTTGGGAACGGTGAAAGCGGTGTATGGCTTGGACGACTCGGCTACGGGCACCTGCCAATAGGCAGATTTTATGTCCAAACTGGATAGGTAACAGGCATTTTTCAATTTATCCAGCGTGTCAGCAATGATGGGCAGGGGATAGCTATCGCGCTTGGTCACGGAATTCAACTTACGAAAGTCAACACAAAATCTGTAATTTCCATCTTTCTTCCGGACCATCACGATTGGTGACGACCAAGGACTATTGGATTTTTCCACCACTCCCAACTTTAGCATTTCTTCCAGCTCCTTGTCTATGTGTTGCTGCATCACTGGTGACACGCGGTAGTACCTCTGTTTAATAGGAGTCGCGTCAGTCTCGATAACATGCTCCGCCCAAGTCGCACAACCGAAGGTATCTCCCGTCAATCCAAAATGAGCAAATGCGGTAACTCAGGAACCACCAAAACATCCAAAATGCGCACTTTACCCTTCAAAGTGATAGGCAAGCTACACGTCCCTAAGACCTTGCACTGATCACCATTAGCCACTGTACAATTGTCCACCTTGCAACTACTGACTGTAACACCCGAATCTTGAGCTGCCCTCCATCCGGGACCTCCCAAAATCGTTCGACTTGAACCAGAGTCCAACAGGCCCAATAACTTTACTCCAAACATTTCTACCTGCAAATAAGGTCGTTGGTCTCCTTCAGCATGGTCCAGAACATAATTTAAAATTGGTAAAAGGGGTGTCGAATTCCCTTTCCGCACGCTCTCAACGCGACCATCTAAGAGCGCACGTTTGCGTTTCCCGCATTACACGATGGACAGTTTCTAGTCGTATATCCTTCTGCCTTACACTTGTAACAGTGTTTCCGGCGCAGCTGAAGACATCCAATTGCTTTATGCCCGGGCTGATTGCAGTTGTAGCACAACAATCCACCCTTGCTACTTCCAGACTGGTGCTTCACTGGGGAAGAATCGATTGCATCTGTCTGAACCTCGGAAGTTCCCACGTAAGCCAAGTCTGGCTCCAGCATGGCATGGCGGCGAGATGGCAAGGCAAACGACTCGACTTCTTCTCTCCTAGCCTCTAGTCGCCTACACAGGGACTTCAATTCCTCTATAGTTGTGACGTCAACCAGACCCAACTGATTCTGATACCAGGGGGCAATGTTCCTCCTTAAAATCTTCAACTGCACGGCTTCAGATATTGGACAGGTCAGGCGATTGAACATGGCTGACATAATCGAAACGTAAACTCCAACGCTTTCTTCAGGTCCTTGAGTTCTTCTCTGGATCTCGGCAAACAGCTTCTCGTTATAGTCGCTGGGCTGAAATTCTTGCCTCAACAATCCAACCAATTCATCCCAACCTGACACATGTCGACGCGCATCCCTGTACCAAATCAGGGCCTTCCCAACAAATAGATCGATCCCAGAATCGAACAGTTCGTCCTCTGACACATGGCGCGCAATCCTAAGTTCCTCCACCCTTTCGAGAAAAGCACTCACAGAGATCGATTTCTTGTCTCCTGAAAATTTAAGGTCCCATCTGGACACAGGCACGGATTTTGCCACTCGCGGAGGTGGTGGGAGAAGACTAGAATGTCGCAGCGACATAATTGGCCGAGTACTCAGTCCTATAGGCTCTCCGCTGGCCTCAATTTCACTCTCCAACAGTCTAGCCACAGGTGGGGGTTCATCGGTCCTGGTTGGGGGACTCTGCGTAATGGGGTCACTAGAAATTATTTTTACCGCAGGTCCTTCACTTGTCTTCATCACCTCATCCAGTATTTCTGCCATTAAGGGAAACTCTTCCTTCTTCGCACTCGGATCACGATCACCAACGTTAGTTCCCGCCACTGGTATCTCAACAGGTTCCACTGTCGGTCTATCAACCGGATCCTCCAACTTCTCGTCCATGGTTGACAAAAGTGAAAACACTCTGGTCAAATAAGTGGCTTTGCAGTCCTTCTCTTCTCTGCTGGAAGCCGTCCATCTGTCTATACGTCCAGCCACATGCGCCAATTTGGACTCTACTTTAGCAGCCTGTCCGGTACCCTTAGGGCGCTGCACTGTCTCAATTTCCTCCTCAATCTCTTTAAGTTTGGCGTCAATGGCTTCTCTGTCCTCCTCAAAAGTGTATGGGTGTTCCGGATAGGAGAAACTCTCTCCAGCCTTCTCCAGTTTTCTCGCCTTGGACAACCATCTCCGCATCTCGTCACAAGTGCCACTTCCGATACCACGTATCTTCAACTCATAAGTCAACTCATCCTGAGTTAGTCGGTTTATGTTATAGTTGAGGGCCATTTTCCAAATATTTGACACTGCTCACTGTATATATTTTTATTGACAAAACAACTGTAGCCACTGGTCAACTGGTTATACCGGTACACACAACAATAGGTACACTACTCACCATGAACTAATTCAGCCCATATCAATGGGCTAACAAATTATGAACTATGCGCACCCACTCAAAACACTGTCTAATCCACCACAATTCTCAGCCTCACAAAAATTAATTGTACACCCTCACAAGAGTTAAAGTGAGCAAATTTACAAATCCCGGAAACAAAAAAAAACTAGGAAACTCAGGCGCCAAGAAGTTGCTCAGAACCTACCTATCAGATCTATAGCTCGAACCTCCACAACCTCTGAAGGAGGCCGAGGTACAACGGGGTACTCTTAGAAAAAAAAACAAAATAAAGATATTAAAGGATATAATAATGAGAAAATAGAAATAATATAAAAAGTGAGTGAATAACAACCACTGCGTATAGGAATGCTCTGCCTACCGACTTAGTGGTCTATACCAAGCGGCAATTCGTGCCAACCAAACTCGCGATTAAACTACAATAACAATTGCTAGGCAACTACTAACTAAATGAATATGATAAGGATGTAATTCAAGTGCGGCAAACGCGGCCAACGTCGCCTCGTCCGAACGGGAATGAATGGAACACTAAACAAAATAAGCGCTGACCTTTCCGGAACCCGAAAACGCGACAGGGCCCCGACGCGAACACGGCTCACCGAAACAATCGCGCGAACAAGCCAAACCCGGACGATGCAGCGCAACCCGTCACACCAAACAAAAAAAACCAAATGACTAATAAAGAATTAAAATATAGTGGTATACAGTGAAAAATGTAACATGAAACTAAATAAGGTAAGCTATACTACTGTACTACAATAAGCAATTAAATTAGACAACTAAATAAACAGTTAATTTAATTAAATGCAAAAGAAAGCTGCACGAAAAGCTAAGCGCATGCACAGACCACGGTGATCTCCAACCACGCAGAGGTTCGCACGTCACAGGCTTCCAGAATGGCGAAGAAAACGAAAATTAAATAATCTGACCTTACAATCATCAGCGTTTTATAATCGACTTCGCTGGTAAACGTCGGCGTCGTTGAAAAAGGCGGCCACAACACACAACGTCGGTACACCGAACACAGACGGAGGAAAAAAACTCTTCCAAGAAGAAACTATCCCTAAGATTTTACCGGGACTCTCAAAAGGGGAGCTATGCTATGCTCTGAACCCTACAAAAAAACCCTGCAAGGCGAAAGCGACATTAGAATAATGAAAATAAGGAAAGATACGACCTACCTCGTGGCGAGGGTTTTTTTTAAACCCAGAAAATTCCGAAATCAGAAGAAAATCCCACAATATGTGGACGGGCGGCGATTTTCTAAAACCTACACGGTACTAAATCGCACGCCGCAAACTATGGTATCACGAGAGAAAATCCTCAATTAAAGAGAGCGGAACACAAGGCTAATTACACTCGAGAAAACCAGTCTGATCTCTACGGAAGTTACTAGAAGACACTTTTTTATCTATCCCGAGAGGGGAACTCCAAAAAAGAAGACCGAATGCAGCCGGTAAATTCAAAATCCACCAGAATCGCGGTCACGCCAGAGGCGGGGAAAAATAGACTGGAAAAGTCATAAAGAAAGAGAGTGAATTACAAGAAGAGATAGTCAGGGGTAGTAAGAAAAGGCGAGGAATAGCAGAATATACAAGAATAGGGTGATGAAACGGAATATGAAGGGAGGTATGAAGAGAAAATCGCTTGCCCCCACAGAAATATAAATAACGAGCCGCTGCTCCGCGCCGAGATGAGCGTAAGGTCAATGACACGACCGCTGTCAACCGAGGGAAAACCCGCGAAAGCATGACAGCTTGACAACACATGTAAACAAATGGAAAAGGTGCACAAAATAATAGAATAAATGGTGAAACGATTAAAAATGAGGACAGAAGAGGATAGAAAAATACGTAAGCTCAATCATACCTAACTACAGTGTTTCAAAACCTAGAGAGGTGCAAATACTGAATCCAACCAGAAGTTAGGTTAAGACAATCAAAACTGGAAGAACCGAAAGGTAAGTACTTATTAACTAGACTTGAATATGTAAAAAATGCTCTACAAATGCTTCCAGACCACAACTAAAACCTATCATACCAAAATTCAAGAAGAGCACAGACTAAATATCGCAGAGAACGAGCTGGCTACGGAGGGATCACCTACCATGGACTTAAAGGCAATAAACAACAGAACGCTGAGGGATAAAAGAATGTGAAACTAGAGCATTAGCTAAATAAAAGTTGGTAAAAGCTGTCTTGATCTTATTAATCACCTCATTGTCAATTTATAATGCAACATCGCCTGATAAAATCAATAGTTGGTGATTACTTTGATTTTCGGGCGAAAACCGCGTCGTTGATTGACTAGACGTTTCGCCAACTAAAACAAATGCTTTAGGGCAGCTGGGCTGGCACTGAACTTATAGGACTAAGCCCAAAGTACTCGGAGAATACGACCGTCTCAACTGACTGATTTTAAGCTTCAAAGTGTTTTCAAGGTAGAAGTTGCCGGGATTAACATCGAAGGGCTGTTTGATGATTTCAATCAACTCCCTAAACTGACGTATCACACACCAGAATGGATGCACCACCTAGTCTCACCTTTATAGACAAGAAGACCAAAGGCACAAAGAATACTTTTTGCATACAAAGATGTAGATGAGGAAGTTTTTGATCAACAATCTAAGATCTGAGATTTTGTTCTAAGGAGAGTAGACGTTCTTGATATGTAAGATCAAAATGACATTGTGAATATGGGAAAGAAATAAGATGGCTCTGGGTGTGATAGTACGGCCAGACTGATCTAAGAAGAATTAGGTTTATGAAGTTAGTCCCTCTAATTATATCACGATGGTTGTAAATGTTATCGTTCAAAGCTATGGTATGCTGAAGCACAAATAATAAGGAGGAAATTTCGGATTTGACGACTGCACGGTGGACAAGAACGTTGATGATTAATATTTTTAAGAGGGGTGATGGTGAGATGAGGCATTGATATAACTTCAGATGATAGTAGGTTTCCCATAGATAATTTCATTGTTGTTTCTCTGGCATCTTAGACGCCGTGACAGATCCAAAGGGTTCATCGTAAACATCAAAATAATGTATCGATTAAAGAGACCCAATTCAAAAAATTTTAAACGATAATTGATTCTTGTTGTTTCTTGATATCTTTGCGATATAAGCATGCAGAATGCGAAAGGCCTACTTAAAAAATGCAAATAATAACAATACTTTAAACTAAACTCCTGCCAGCCCACGCTACCAAAACTCGTACGCAGTAACCGTAAAACGATGAAAGTGAGCATAATAACTGCATATATTTAGTTAATGGTAGGTTCTCTAATGTAACAATAAACATACACAAGAATGGTGCCTTAAATTCTTTCCCTATTATATGACCTATGAACTCGGAACCAGATCATTATCTATCTTTTATTTCAAAATAGATATTCTAGATATCAGTTCTACCGTATAGATTTAGATATGCTACAATAATCATTGGCACTGGTTATAGGAGCAATTTAATCTAATTATGTGTAATTAATTATTATACGGTAGGTAGTAATTTGATGAGTTACTGCCGGTTGTCCAATCTGATCTGATAGAATTAGATCATGTACGACACAAATGCAAAACAGAATTTATTAATTACATTATTAGGTATCTTCTGCAATTCACGTTGAAAAGTTTCAGTAATTTTAAGTGTACAAAAAGTTTACGATGTGTCACAGAAGCAACATTTGTATGAATATATGCATTAAAAAGACTTAAAAAGGTGCATATAAAATTCTAGGAAAGATATAAACGTGAAATTTCCTGTTCAAGTTAGTTTTCCCATTCTTATTACGTTTGAATAAATAAAGGCAAACTAAAAGTAAGAAACTTCTTTTAAACGGCTGACGCTAAAATTCTTACTGTATGCATATGCATAATCTGAGTAAAGAACTATTAGGTAACTAGAAAACTACCCAAGAAATGGGACAGCACGTAACTGGGACCTAAATTCAGGTTTCCCACTTTCCGGGCGGACGTGAGATTGGAATAGTAGGAAGTAATAAAAATAGACCCAGGTTAGACTAGGTACTGTTCGTAAATACACTACTCAAAACTGTACAGGGATATTTTGAAAAATCTTTACAAAATGTGTTAAAAGCTTGTATACATGCACTGTATGTATTCTGTGTTAAGCAAAGGGTCTTCTATAACGTTACACATACCAAGCAACGCACAATAGTGTAATAAACGTTAATTTCGATACACTACTTACTGTCTGTGATTATACGGTCTATAATATATGTGTATTAAACTGCAAAATGTCCGCCACTTCTACGTATATTTTGAGTACTACCATAACAATACTGTAGTGATAGTGACAAACATAGAAATAATAAGAACGTTTCTATAATACACAAAATACACGTTGGTGTAAACGTTTGTAATTCCTTTTATGAATGGTACAAATTTTACAGATAGTTTTGTATATTTTTTAACCGACTTCAAAAAAGGAGGTGGAGTGTGTTACCTCAGAACTTTTGTCTAGGTGAACCGATTTTGATGATTCCTCTTTTATTTGAAAGCTGGTGCTTCTCATGTGGTCCCATATAAGTTTGATTAAGATCTGACCAGTAGTTTTTGAGTTATCCTTAATAATGCGTATTTAATTGACTTCGACTACATTGATGATATTCTCATTGTATATTGAAGTCGGTTTTCTCTTTTGTAGTACAAAAATATTATTGACGTATGGAACTGTCTGATTTTATAATATATTATATATCCAAGAACATGATTTCGTACGTACACAATAATTTAATTTTGTACGTTTACCAATCCTTGTTAAAAATTTGTTAAACAATTATTCCTCGTCCAAAACCCCCACAGGCACTGAATTTCAGAACAAGTCGATTGACTGCACTTTGTTGGGTGCACACAAGAGGCCACCGCCAGCAACGCTGGGTTCAAAACCTCCATACAGCCCCGTGATACTATACTATACGGAACAAAGTTCGATTGGTAAGATACATGATCTAAATCTATCCAGCAATTGGTTTAGTATAGATAATGGTTCGACACTCCGAGATCCGATTTTCGTCGCCTTCTGCGCATGTGGACAAACTTGTTGAGAACCTCTGTAGACAGGAGTGTCGGATTCTTTTCGATTTGTGACACTGCCAATATGCCAATTTAGCAACGTCAGTTGATTGTCATTAAATAAATTTCAGGATTTAATTCCCAAGTTTTTCGTTAATATAAAGTGTTTGAACACGAAAGTGTTCTTGTATGAACTATTTTGGTTTTTACGTAATACCCAAATAGGTGCCAACTGCAAAACGGCTAATTTCCAGATTAGCTTTCCAGATTTCTTGAAGCTTCAATTTCCAAATTTATGAGCTGGTCACAAATTTTCAATTTCTATTCCAAATACTATTTAAATAGTAATTTACGCTTTCCAGGTATGTTATTCTTTTGATTTTCCCATAATTTATTCTCACATTGAAGCAAAACAACATTCAAATTCAACCAAAAATTCTGATCTTCCACAAAGTTTGACAGCAAATTCCTACTATGCTATTGCTACGAGCAAATAATGCTCGAAGGGTCGTTGACGGCTGACGGTAACCGGCAATTTTAGACAAATTCAGTAGTTCGCGACAAAACACCCCAGAGTTCCACATACTGACGTCAGTATGTCCCATACCAGTGGTCCCCAAAAGCTGCGTAATGGCCAACCAGGTTTTATACTAAACCAAGATATCATATCATATCAAGCTTTGCACCTTTAAATGGCTTCGGAAATCAAGTACAAGCAAGAGATAAACTCACGCCACCTAGATGCACATTAATGAAATACCGTCTGACAACTATGTATATGTGTAATTAACGTAAAGTGAACGTAAAATGAATTTGTGAATAAAACGTTAACAGTTTAACGTTTAATTTGCACCTATTTTTCCACACAGAAAGCTACACATTAAAAACGTAAATTTAGAGACTGTTGGATGATTTTCGTACGAATAGAGGCGTATATTAAGGGTCTGTCACAAAATATTTAATATACCTACATTGCAGTTTTACGTTTATTTTAGGTCAAAACTGATATATGTAAAAATTATTACGTTTAATTATTAAACGAAAACGTCTTTTAAAGCAAACTATCATTTTACAAACGAATATTATACGTACATGCGTTCATTGGCATAAATGTTGTAGTAATAGAAACGTTTGTTATACGTGGCAAACGTGGCAATTAGGTAGTACATTTAATTAGCATTGCTATATTTACATACAGCAAGCGTCAATCGTGATGGCGAGCGACAGAGATGCGCAATTGAGTAATCTCAACTATTCACCCACTATGCTCTCGACCGGGATTGGTTTTCGGTGGACGCACGCAACTGTCAGTGGCGCACGATTAACTTCATAATAAATTCATCTATAGTCAAAAGAACCTCGCGCCACTGCCTGAATCTGTTCTAAACTAGGGCGTGGCCTTACCTGCGCGGGCTCTCGCCATCACGTTTGACGATTGCTGTATATCATATGTAAAATTTTAACGTATGAATAGCTTATTATGTTCTTCCGTTAATATATAAATATTATTAAAAATATAAATTGTGAGACCATTGGATAATTTTCCTACGAATAGTAACGTATATTATGTGTCTGTTATAGACTATTTAATATACGTTTCAGTTTTTACGTTTATTTTAGGTCAAAAGTGATACGTATAAAAATTGTTTCCAAAATATACGTTTAAAACATACAATTTATACGTATAAACAACATAATGGATAAAATATATGTATATAAATTCGATTAAGAGCGACTCATCTTTACGGATTAACAAAAAGTAAATATTTTATAAACCAGCACACGTATTATACACGTAAATATATAGCTGGACGTATATTTAACGCACAAGATATTCTTTAAATATACGATCCAGAAGTATTACTGATATACAGTCGAAAAAACCGTTATTAAACGCATCGAATATGAAATGCTGGTTTCCTACACGTATGTATAACGTTTAAAATTCGTTAAGTCGAAAACTGGTATGTAATATACGTATAACTTTTATACTGTCAATTTCGTATTCCGATTTTCAACGCATATAACGTATATAAAATGTATATTAAACTAAGGCGTGTTGCTTGGGATGATACTCCGTCGTTTCCTTTGTTGTCACTTTGACATTTATTGATAAGTTACCACAGCGCGAATGCTACATTATAGAAAAACTTCGTTTTTGATAGAAATTTACATCCAGTGAGTACGGTGGATTTAATTTCGGTTAAATTCAAGTTGATTTAAGTCATAAGTACAAACCAAAACAAAACTAAAAATGATTATATTCACTGATCCATACGAGGCCGAAAAATTGGCCTCTCCCGAACGCATATTTACATAAACTATGTCGTTGTGGCACCAAAGTGCTAAAATCGCATATTGAATGGAATTGTTTCTCCGATTACAAATGCTACGCTATTTGTGCACGTCCAAAACCACATAGAATTTGTAGTTCAGTTGCTAACATTTGTTTGAACTTTTTCAATGTTGGCAGCATATAGGTAGGTATTATTAAATTGGAAATGATAAATTGTTTATTATGCATCATTTACTACAAAATTTAACCAAATGAAAATCGTCAAATAAATAAATTTAATGTCCATTTTCATGACCTTTTGAATTGGGCTGATTTAGAACATTATATTATATTATGCATTAAAATTTTCTTTCCCTTCAGTCTTTGATAATAAAAATTCACTATCAGTTGGTCGTCCTGCTTGAATTTTCCTTGATCCACAAGATATTTCACACAAATAATCCTTACGAAAGTCTTTCTTCTTTAATGAGTGGTACTGGATCGTTCGAACAACTACACCTCGAGCGAATATTCAATTATAGAACGAATCCAAATTTTATTGTGCTACGAGATATCATAGAATGTTACTCCAGCTAGCTGGTATTGAAACATTCATAACGTATCTCTACGTAAATTACTTCAACGAACACGGTTCGTTTTATAGGTTTAAATATGTTGCGTTCAAAATGATTACAGAAAACTGCAAACCACAGGTTTCGTCCTTGAACTAGTCAGTGCAGTGCTTTCTGCATTCATTTTATATGCAACTAACTTGCATATATGCTAACATACGTCATCATATGAGCAAGCACCAATTACTTTTTGAATTGTTTAGATATAATGAGCTGTATTGGATCTTTCGAACAACTACTCCTCGAGTAAATGCTCCGTCAGGCATTGAATTATAGAACGAATCCAGATCCCACAAGGACGAAACCAGTGGTCTTCGGAATTTGGGCACTAACGAAAAGAACAGAAAGTCGAAAGATGGGAACAACAAGTGTTAAATTCGAGGTTAAATTTGTAAAAAAACAATTGTTCTTGTAAATAGTTCTTGATTCTGCATGAAATTCTTTCCTGTGTCAAGGCAATAGGTATAAGAGAGATGGTCTAAATCGTGTTACTGGAAGCAGAGAAATAAGAAATTTATATGGTAAATTGTTATCATTTCACCCAAAAGTGCAGATTGATGCCTTTTGGCAATAAATTATAGCGTACTCACATACGTTTATTTATAAATTTTATATTTCTTATAATAAAACTAAAATCCCTTATTTTACTGAAACATTTAAAGTACTTAATTTCAATAATATAAACTGCCGATAAACTTTCTTTTAAGCGGTCATCTGCTGGTAATTTCGTATGCAACCACGAACTAGAACTATGACATCATAATAAACCGCCTGCACATGCTGCTCCAGATATGTCCAAAATACATCGTCCTGTGCAAATTAAAATTCCTTATATTATATTTCCTGTTTTCAGGTATTTTTATCGCGTGAGTGCCATTGTAATACTTGCCCACTAAAATAGTATGCAGTAGGTACTTATTTCCACACAATTTTAGAATAATATTTTAAATTTAGAAAGCTTGTCGAGCACGTGAACATAAAAAATATTTGTAATTATGGTTACTTACAAAGTAGTGTTCACAGATCGACTTCAGAAGAGGAAAAAATATATTATCGCTTGAAGAAAAAATTATATTCCTTATTAATTTGTTTTAGCAATGAAATATGAGGCTCATTTCGCTTTTAGCGGAGATCAGAGATGAAGCAGTATGTACTTGAAAGAGTCACTCCGAACCGCCCCAAGTAACAATTTAAGTTTCTTTATTGTCTACCAGGTTTTTCTTATAACTATTTTTTCTTCGCAACGGTCTCAATATCAAGATAAAACCTTCATAAGCAAAAAATGGAGAATCTTATGAAGGTTCTGAAGTCCAAATTTTAAAGCCGTTTTTTAAACCTATTGGTTGACATACAAAATACCTTAAAATACTCTTTGAATCAATTGTAGGACCGGATAAAAACCTGTTGTAAATCAGTGATAAGAATTTAAAGTATCATTGTAGGACTAAGTAACTGCCCTTAAATTTGAATTCATAAATAACCCTAGTTTTATCAAAGTTGAAACAATGGTTGGAAATTGTGTACTTGGTTTTAATGTTAATTTATCAAACTTGATGAAACGCCTTGCCTTATACATATAATGTTTTGAGGACAGTTTACCGTGGAATTAAATATTCGCTATTCTCTAATATGTGACAAATTTTTCAACTTGCAGGTACTGGTTAATACAGTTATCTGAATCCCCAAAACTCAAACGCAACAAAGTTTTCTGATGAAATGCTACACAAGAGACACAAAAAATTCAAGCGCCACGAAAACGTTAAATTTTTCCGAAGAAAAATTTCTAAAAAAAATATGCGTATTTTTTAACTAATTATTTTTATTGTTAAAGTAATGTTGCCAGTTAGCTAATCATAAAAATGTAACCCACAATTTCTTCTTTTCTCATCTTATACATAAACACAATAGGAATATACGTTTATATTTTGACAACTAAATTTTATTCAAAATGACCGATGTCATTTCCCCTTCATTTTTATATGAAAAATGGTCGCTATTCTCATAAATCCATTAGGGCAAAAACGATGACAGAATAAAATCAAAGTTACTCAAGTGTACGCAAACTTATCAAATTTTGCACTGATTTTATTTATTACTGCTGTAAAAAAGACCTTAAAATTTATTAACATTGTCGAAGAACATTTAATCTTATACAAGGAATTTTGTACTTTACCAGAATCTTGATCTTACTTAAGTGTATTATAAAACCAATTCGTTTTATGGTACATTTTGCACATGCGCTTACTATGCATACATACATTACCTCAAAAAACGGAGTTCCTGCCTATCAAAGTGTAAAGTTAATTTTGTGATTTATAAGTGTAAGTAGTACCTGCATTGTTTTCTGCCTTCACTCTATAATTATACCTATTCTTGTGAATTTAGGAGACTACAGTGTCGTTCAAAATTGTACAAACAATAGAAGAAGGGGAAGTCTACAGAAATTTGTACACACCCGCCGACATAAACAAGAAAACTGCTGTCAAAATGATCAAAATGTTTTAATGGTGCTTTCAAATAGCAATTTAGTTTTGTGAATGATCTTCTAAGAATACTTTGATTTATAAGGAACCTGTTTTGGTATTGTTAAAAGCATGTTGAAGACCTTGTGTGATAAAGATTTATGAAATACTTCCCTCGGAGCAAAAAGTATCAAAACCAGGAGAAAATAATAGTGATAAAGGTCACTAGAAGGACTCTTTAAAACTGCGCATAAAAGTTATAACAAAACCCTTAAAACTTCCTTTAGCAATTAAAAAACCATACTGCATTTAAGGCAGTCTTAAGATCAATAAACCTTAGTGGTCGTAGTGTCTACTAATAATAAAGAATTTTTAAGAGCAAATACACTTGAAATCAAATAAGTTTAGTCTTGAAGGAATTCATAAAACTCTAAAATAAAAATATACGTTGACAACAATTTAAAAACTATTTAATTTTTTAAGTTGCAATAGAACTTCCATAAAACTTTGGAAGGAGCAATTGACGTTTAAATTGTTACTTGGACCAGCATGTTCAGCATGTTCATCCTATTCGGTAGAAAATAATAAAACATTTCTAATTGACTTTTTCCAGATATGAGTAAGAATGTTTGTGGAATAAATTCAGACTTCTGACAATGCGATGGCTAGAAGCTGGAGACTTTTGGAGCGGAGATTTTAGAGTAATACACACAGGATCGGTAGGAGGAAATTCGGGAGCAGTAATTGTTATGAAGAAGAAAATAGGGCGGAATGTAGAAAATTTCTTACAGAAAAGTGACAAGGTAGTTATGGTTAAGTTAGATTCGAACAGTGAGAGAAGATGAAATAATCGGTCCCTTTGGATTATGTAATAGGAACGACAGGGGGGTTAGACAGATAAATTTTTGCGGTAAACATAACCTAACCGTTGCGAACACTATTTTTCAACATCACGTTAAGAGACGCTATGCATGGAAAATGCCAGGGGACATAGGGAGATATCAAGTAGGTACATTCTTTTTAGGAAAATACTTACAAATTAAGTTAGGGACTGCGGAAGCTAGCCAGGAGCAGATACAAATAGTGATCACAAAAAATATACAGCATGTACCTAATAAAAGTATGGTCCACTCGAAATACTTCCGAGAAATTAAAGAATGAAGTGAAACACCCAGACACTTCTATTTTCGTTTCTTGATGCGCTTTTTCATACAGATTGTCACTGGATATACATACACAGGTACTGTACTGTTTCCTGCTTAATCAACTATCCATCTGTTTCACTAAACTCACCGACACTAACAAAAAAGATAAAGCCTTACTAAAAATCTGGCATACCGTATTCCTCACATTGTTCCTATCCCCTAGAGGTCCAAATACACCCCAATAAATTGCTTCCTTTCCTTTCTTTACAAGCAATTATAAACAGACTGGTGCCTAATATAAATTCTTGTAGGTACCTAACATACCTATCTTTATTGCATTAATTTCATGGATCTTATGAACAAATCCGAGTTAATTGTATGAGTAATTATACATTTTAAATTACAACAATATTGCGCACTGACACAACGGGCTGCAATTATGCAAAATTATCTGTGCCGAATCTACTGATTTCTGTCAACATAACAATAATAATTTATGCACTTCGTATTTTATGACGCCGTAAATACGACTATAGGAAAAATTCTTTATATGGACGTTTTAGACACATGTATCATGGTTATAGTAACCATTATAGATTTTCAGTGCACTCTACGTCCGTCAGTTCGAAGTCCGGTCATCTTACCATAGACTAATGATGACTAGTCTATGATCTTACTGCTTCAGTTCCACATATCTGAAGATCTAAAAATACGGAACCTATTAACAAGTAGTGTGTTTAATAAGGAGCATTTATCAAAAATTTTAATTTTTCCGATTATTTCGATTGTTTAATTAAATTTGTTTTTCAGCAGCCTTAAAATTAATTTTTTATTGGAATAATAAAAATATAACTATTTTAGTAGTCTGTTTCTATGTATCGGTTCCAGAAAACGGTTGGTATATGACAAAATACTCTGTTTGACTGGCACTTATCCACTTGATAGGTTGTAGGTATGTGCATATAATTAATAATTAGTACAGAAATACACAATTAAAAGGACTTAGTTTTTCAATTGTATATAACTTGGCCACTGCTAATAGATTCTTAGACTCTTATTTGCTCTTCCTAATGAAAAGTCTTTAATTCAACCATGAATATAGTGTCACATATACAGGGTGTCCCATCGGTGTGTGGGCGGAGGAGCTCCTCACTCGGGCAATATTTTAAAATTCTGTTTCCGCGAGACAGTAGGTACCCTCTGAGTGCACGTTTTAAAATTATTTTCTTTTATACAGGGTGTCCATTTACGGAGTGCTGCACTAAACCTATGTGCTGGTTTGCATCTCACTTTTCGCCGTAGCGCCGTCCTTCTTCCGAAAGCCACAGTGGAATTTACTACTTATAATTTAATTCGTATGTATAAAATCTGGTAAGCCATGATGTTTTTGTCAGAATGACAGGGGGAAAAATTAGTATTTATAACTCAAGTTTCTTGAACACGTTATTTAGCAAGACGAAGACGGAGCTACGGCGAAAAGTGAGATGCAAACCAGAGCAGCGAGAGGGGGGCGCGCGTTGGCATCGGGCGGTCTTCGTACATCTTTTAATTACACAACTCAATATACGTAAAAGATAAAAATCTGCATGTCGAACCATCACACTCAAAAAGAAAGCGTACAAGATTTTGTAAAGAATAAAATTTTTCGATTTAGGCGATAATCTAAGAGTTATCGCGATGTAAATGTAAAAATGTCGAAATCTTGAAGATTCTCTCGACATTCGAACGGAGATATTTAGCTTTCAAAAAATTTTCTCCCGTAAGGGCCTGTACTAAATTGTTTCTTTTGCAGTTTTTTAGAGATAGAAGTGCCACAAATAATTGAATGATCTTGGTGCCAACCGATAGCAATTTTTACGCTCTTTACTCCAGTGTGCGTAACTCAGTTTTTGAATATAACGCCCTTTTGCACATTCCGATTTTTGATTGCTTTTGGATATATTATAGTCAATACATGAACTTCAGATTGCAACAAGTTGCAGGTTGTAACGATCCCCCTACCAAAGTGAAAATTTGTACCCTTGAGCTCTGTACTATTTCTTTATTCTTTGTAAACCTTAAAAATGCCGGTACATTACCTACATAACAAACGCGATATTTATGATTTTATAGGTAATAAACTAATAAGTGATACTTTATAATATACCTATGTGACTGGTTGACCTGTAGGTATCTATAGGGCTTCAAAGTAACAGAAGTTTGCCTGATTGTATAATATACAGGGTGGCCCGAAATTAGCGTGCAATATTTTACCAGCGTGTTCTGTGGTCAAAAATAAGACAAAAATCTCTTATAAGCGTATACCGAAATATGTTTCGCAAAGGAGCTATAGCTTTCTAAAAGAGAAGGCCTGAAGACGTTTCCTTCTAAATATCTTCGAAACAAGTCCAGTTAAAATTATGAAATTTTATGAAATGTGTAAGTACCAAATGCTGAATCTTTTGCTGTAAACATAATTTCTAAAATTTAACAGGGGCGTCCCAAATCTGGGGGTGGTGGAGGTAAGATTTACCCCAACTTTTTTTACAACATGTCGTTTTCAATTTTTTCATAAAAATTTGAAACTTCAGAGTTTTTTGCAAAAAAAAATGTGCTCTTGTCTCGTTATGATAGGAGGCACCGTTATCGAGCACAATCGATTTAAAAATTTCCCCGCATGCCCAAAAAATTCCTACAAGAAGTGGAAAACTTCGTTTGTATACTTAAACGAGACAGAACCACATTTTTTTGCAAAAAACTCTGAAGTTGCAAATTTTTATGGAAAAATTTCAGGAAAAATTGAAAACTACATGTTATGGAAAAAGTTGGGGTAAATCTTACCTCCACCGTCCCCAGATTTGAGACGCCTCTGTTAAATTTTAAAAATTATGTTTACAGCAAAAGATTCAGCATTTGGTACTTACACATTCTATAAAATTTCATAATTTTAACTGGGCTTGTTTCGAAGATATTTAGAAGATAACGACTTCAGGCCTTCTCTTTTAAAAAGCTATAGCTCCTTTGCGAAGCATATTTCGGTATTCGCTTACAAGAGCTTTTTGTCTTATTTTTGACCACAGAACACGCTGGTAAAATATTGCACGCTAATTTCGGGACACCCTGTATAATTAATGCCTGGCGGGGTATTTGCCCGAAATTAGCGTGTAATATTTTACCAACATGTTCTGTGGTCTATAATAAGACAAAAAGCTCTTGTAAGCGTATACCGAAATATGCTTCGCAAAGGAGCTATAGCTTTCTAAAAGAGAAGGCCTGAAGACGTTTCCTTCTAAATATCTTCGAAACAAGTCCAGTTAAAATTATGAAATTTTATGGAATGTGTAAGTACCAAATGCTGAATCTTTTGCTGTAAACATAATTTTTAAAATTTAACAGGGGCGTCTCAAATCTGGGGGCGGTGGAGGTAAGATTTACCCCAACTTTTTCCATAACATGTCGTTTTCAATTTTTCCGAAAATTTTTCCATAAAAATTTGCAACTTCAGATTTTTTTGCAAAAAAATGTGCTCCTGTCTCGTTTAAGTAAACAAACGAAGTTTTCCACTTCTTGTAGGAATTTTTTGGGCATGCAGCGAAATTTTTAAATCGATTGTGCTCGATAACGGTGACTCCTATCATAACGAGACAAGAGCACATTTTTTTTGCAAAAAACTCTGAAGTTTCAAATTTTTATGAAAAAATTGAAAACGACATGTTGTAAAAAAAGTTGGGGTAAATCTTACCTCCACCACCCCCAGATTTGGGACGCCCCTGTTAAATTTTAGAAATTATGTTTACAGCAAAAGATTCAGCATTTGGTACTTACACATTCCATAAAATTTCATAATTTTAGCTGGACTTGTTTCGAAGATATTTAGAAGGAAACGTCTTCAGGCCTTCTCTTTTAGAAAGCTATAGCTCCATTGCGAAGCATATTTCGGTATACGCTTATAGGAGTTTTTTGTCTTATTTTTGACCACAGAACACGCTGGTAAAATATTGCACGCTAATTTCGGGCCACCCTGTATATATATATAATCAAAAAACCTCTTTTACCCTAAGGTGTGAGGCAATTTGCCTGATTATACTTTCGCAGAAATTTCTCTTGTTTTACCTATTTTAGACCATAAATTATAGAAATTTTAATTGCACCTCAAATGGGTATTTTTATGTTATTTCATATTTTCGTTTCTTTATGAAAAACAAAATCTTTCAGTACCATGCAAGAGGAATTTGTCAATATTTCTTGAAATCGGAAATTAACCCATCCCAAGAAATTTCATCACTTGCATACATAGTTACTTTATTCTAAAATTGATTGAACGAGTTCCTGGCAAACAAATTGTAAACTTGGCATGTTTCCTGATAAATATGCATTGCGTTAATCTAGTTTCGGTATCTAAATGTAATTTATTAATTTGTTCACTGAAGGAAGTTGAAAAAACTAATATACGTACCTACGGCACTTTTGATTACCGTGTGAATATATGAAAACTTAAACGCAACTAGTCTAATTGCGATTGACATATTTCTGTGCGTTTATATTGGAATTTTAATGAGTATCCCAGTTCAACTTAGAAATTTGCATTGTTCAGGTTGAGCGATTACATCTACAAGTGGTTTACGATATTAATTTATATTTACTTATGTGATTTGCCTCTGAATTTCTGCAGAACAACGTACTGCAATTGTAATTAAAATAAATTTAATCACGCACATAAGTCAAAATGTGTGCAACATGGTTCCTATTTAACGGGTCGTTTATTATCCATGCTAGCGCATATGGTTTCAAATTTCAATACTGCATGTTCCACAATGTTGGATTTATGTGTGACTTTTGATACAGTAGTACAGGAGTGAACAGAAGGTAAATTATAAGGCATAAACTCGTAATTCAGGCACTAAACAGTTGTTATAACTTACTGGGAGGAAATACAGGATGTTCCAGTTTGGGATCTTGTAACACATCTAAATTCCACGAGATAGAAATTCCACGAAATCGAAGCCCCATGAGATCAAAAATTCCGCAACTTGGGGACAGCATTATTATAGTGGCAACACCGCTTGCAACAAAAAGTATTTTAGTCTCTTCAGACCGAAATCCCACGGAACTAACTTCTCTATGAAAGCAAGGAAAATGGAAACAGGAAAAAGAAGATATACGGCCAGGTCAGATCAGGTCATTTGCATAATATTAAAAGTGTGTGCCGCTTCATAATATGTGTAAAACGAACTACACCAGTTAGTTTCGATTTCGTAGATATTCAAGCTCTCTCGTGATACTCGCTGTTGCTACTTTACCAGCCCTATCCCCAAATTACCGAATTTTTCGATCTCGAAGACTCCAATTTCGTGGAATACACCCAATAGGTTGTCCGGCATAAAAGATGTTATAAAAAAATTGAGGTATTATTTTTATACGTTTAAAAATAAAGTTATATTGATTTTACCTATTACATATTTTTCTCTAAAACAGGATTGTCAGATGGTTAGATCTCCGGCTTCCTACCAGAATTTTATGTTTTGGAAAGTAATAATCGATTTCCGACAGGTCTAGCATTTTGTCCAAGCTCAATGAGTCATGCAGCTGATGTACTGTCCAACATACAAGAAAGAGAAATAATCATTCCTTTTATGTAGAGCCGAAGACAAATTTCAAAAAGGGCGTTATTTCAATTTGTCGAATGGTATTGTCGAATGGTATTTTATAGCCACATTAAACTAGAAAAGTAACAAATATTATTAAATGGAAATATCAGTACTCTATTATACGAATCTGGTGCCTTTAAACAGAATTAGCGTTATAATACCAACTAATGATGAAGCAGATAAAGATTTTAATTAAAGCTTTACCTAAAAATACCAGGAGTGCCATTCGATGCATTTTAACATCACAAAATTTCGGAATTAAGCCACCAAAAAATAAATTCAGGGAAAACTACCATGCAAGTACTGGCATAAGAGAGAAAAATTGTTTTTTCCCATAATAAAAGAGGGCAGCAGCTCTTTCAGTAATCAGAGTGGCAGAGACTGTGGGGGTCAGTATGGCACATTGATACTGATATGCGATATGCGATATGGAAGGCAACGGGAAACCACCGCATTATTGTATCCCTAAAACGGCGTGCTGAAAATTGTATGATGATGGCACATTCTGAAGTAAAATATTCCGGAGGTAAAATAGTCCCACATTCGGATCCCCGGGCGGGGATTGCTTCGGGAGGAGTCATCAGCAATAATAAGTGTAACATTTCACGGGTCGGGCGTGGAATGTTAGGAGCATGAAACAAGTAAGAAAATTAGAAAATTTGGAAATTTGAAAATAGAGATTGATAGGTTAGCATTAGACAAAGTAGGTATCAGTGAGGTGCGATGGTCAGAAGCTGGAGACTTTTGGAACGGAGATTTTAGAGTAATACACACAGGGTAGATAGGTGGAAATTCGGGGGTAGGAATTGTTATGAAGAAGAAAATATGGCAGAGCGTATAAATTTTCTTACAGAAAAGTGACAGGGTAGATTACATTCTTGTTAGGCAAAGATTTAGAAATCAAGTTATGGAATGCAGATAGAAGCTACCCGGGAGCAGATATAGATAGTGATCACAACATAATAGTTATGAAGGCTAATCTTAAATTTAAGATTTTTAAAAAAACGAAACGATAGAAGACACCTTGACCTCGAGAAACTAAGAGACTATGATTCGCGCAGTGAGTTCGAGAAAAAGACGAATGGAGTACTAAAGGGTGCGGATGAAAGTACCGTTAGGGACATAGAAGCAGAATGGAATTATTGCATTAAAAATGGTTTAGGTCCTGCAACTAGAGATATATTGGGTCACAAACAGAGTGAAAGTAGAAAACCCTGGATAACAAGGTATATTGTGACTCTAATAGATGAGAGTCGAAAATATAAATAAAGGCTAGATGAGAGAGGGAAACAAAGGTAAAAAGCGGTCAAGTGGGAAATTATTAGGAAATGTAGGAAAGCGAAAGAACAGTGGAGTGATAACAAATACTAAGAAGTAGAAGTTAAGTTTGAAGTCGAAAAAACTGACGAAGCATATAAAATAATTAGGAGAAATTTCAGAGAAATTAGTTCTAGCAGCAAGAACATTAGAAACGAGGCAGGTGACATCATAATCGGAAGAGAGGAAAAGGTAGCTAGGTGGAAGGAATATTTGGGGATCTTATATGTAATATGCAGGACAAGAAATAGAAGATATATTAGAAAAGGAAATCAATGTAGAGAGGGATAACCTAGGCTGTCCCATAATAAGGGAAGAGTTTGAGCTAGCATTAGAACGTCTAAAAACAATAAGAATGTACGAATTGCAGGCAGAAATTTTAAAGTGTGCAGGTCAAGAGGTATGAGAGCGTTTATTTAAACTAGTTAGCCGTATATACGAGACAGGTGAGATTCCAGAAGATTACAAACGGAACATCATAATAGCTTTGCCAAAAAGGAAAGGCGTGGATAGGTGCGAAAATTTTAGAACTATCAGTTTAATTTTCCAAAGCGTTTAATTATGCATCTTTACTGATAGAAATCAATCGCCGTTCATTCAAAATAACAACACAAGTAAAAAAGCCAATCCACCGCGCCGTTGGATTCGAACCTCCGAATGTTGGATGCAATGTCGGCGGTGCAGCGATTAAACTCACTGAACCAATTCGACACAGCTTCCGTGTTTTTTTACACTTGTATTTAAACTTAGTTGATTTCCACGAGATATATTTTTAGAAATATTTTTTACATCTTTTGTTAAACTTTGAAAATTACCGCACAAAAACGTTCTCTGGTGCACATTGTGTGTGTCCTGATACTCGGAATATCCTTAAAACACTTTGGGGACATAGAAATCGCAATTTTCAAATTTCCCATAGGTACTTCAGAATTCTCGGGACAGACGGTATAGGATTTGCAGATTTAGAAAAAGCCTTCGACAGCGTAAAATGTGGGAAGATGTTCAAAGGTAGTCATGAAATATAGGAACAGAAGAATCACACATAATCTCTACAAGAGCAAAAGAATTTGAGCAGGAATGAAGAGAAGTAGATATCCGGAAGGGGGTGAGAGAGGGATGTGCATTGTCACCTCTAGTTTTCAACTTACATATCGAAAATGCAATGAATATTGTTAAGGGCAGAACAGCCTCAGGGATTGATGTATTACAGGGGCAAACTAATAACATGCTCAGATTTGCGGATGATATAGCAGTGTTAGCATCTCATCATAAGGTTCTCAGTCCGAAGACTGGTTGGACGCGTACCTCCATTCTTTTCTATCCTGAGCTAACCTACGCATTTCCCTAAAAGTAGAACATCCTACATCCCTAACTATTTGAGAGCAGTAGTCTAATCTAGGCCTACCCCTATTTCTTTTTATTCCTATCTCTGACTCTAGTATGTCGCGAACTATTCCTTCGTGTCTTAGAAGGTGTCCTACCATCCTATCTCTCCTACTCTTTATTGTTTTCCATACCCTTCGCCTTTCCCCAACTCTTTCTAATACTTCCCTATTGCTAACCTTATCTATCCACGGTATCTTCATCATGCGTCTGTAACACCACAGTTCAAACGCTTCTACTCTTTTTCTATCCGCGTCTCCTATTGTCCAAGTTTCGCACCCGTATAATGCCGTACTCCATACATACGACTTTAAGAGTCTCTTCCTAGTCTCTATATTAACCGTTCTCGAACATAACAGTTGTTTCTTTTTGTTAAACGCAACTCGGCCCTGCGCCATTCTTTGTTTTATATCTAGTGTTAGCATCTAGCACAAAAAAAAAAGAATTAAGAACGGCATGAAAATCAATAAAAAGAAAACAAAAATTTTGGTATATAAGGGGCGTGGAAATAGGGCTAAAACTAAAATACAATTAGGAAATGAGAAGATAGAGGAAGTCGCGGATTTCTGCTATTTAGGAAGTAAAATAACTCGAGATGGTAGGAGCGCTAACGATATAAAACGAAGAATACCGCAGGATCGAGTCGCGTTTAACAAAAAGAAACAACTGTTATGCTCGGGAACGGTTAATATAGAAACTCGGAAGAGACTCTTAAAGTCGTATGTATGGAGTACGGCATTATACGGGTGCGAAACTTGGACAATAGGAGAAGCGGATCGAAAAAGAGTAGAAGCGTTTGAAATGTGGTGCTACAGACGCATGATGAAAATACCGTGGATAGATAAGGTTAGCAATAGGGAAGTACATATTAGGATACAGTTGGGAAAAAGCGAAAGGTATGGAAGACAATGAAGAATAGGAGAGGTAGGATGGTAGGACACCTTCTAAGACACGAAGGAATAGTTCGCGATATACTAAAGTCAGAGATAGGAATAAAAAGAGGTAGGGGTAGGCCTAGGCATAGATCAGACTACTGCTCTCAAATAGTTAGGGATGTAGGATGTTCTACTTTTAGGGAAATGCATAGGTTAGGTCAGGATAGAAAAGGATGGAGGTACGCGTTCAACCAGTCTTTGGACTGAGAATCTTATGATGATGATAATAAAAGAAACAGGTAAACACAACGTATACTCTTAAAATTAATTTATCTCTCTTCAGTCGGGACAGATAATATTCACAATCTAAATCAATAATGTGACATGAAAATATTGAACCAAAGATGATTAGCTCAGCTTTAACTAGGGCCACATTCATAAAAAGTTGACCTTTGAATAAATTCCAGAATAAAACATCTTAATCACAAACTTTTCGGCTACCCTTAGCTGGTACTGACAGAAAGGAAAAGTGAGCCAAAATTACTTGGCAAACTTTTCTTTAATTTAATTTTATTAGCTCGCCTTGAATCTACCTTAATCATTATTACATTCTGGAGGTCTTTCTCGACAATGCCGGCTTTGATGTTAAAGACAAGAGCTACCTACCCTAGCTGGGTAGCTGGGTTCAAAATTTGAACAGAAATTAGGTAGGACTTGTATAATATCTATTTTCATCCTTATTACTACATGAATACAAGCTGCGATCGGGGCTGCGACCTTGTTGAGATTTATTGATGCATATTTGCGATAATATAGTTTGCAACATTGCATAATTTTAAAAATGCTTTGAAAAATGCCAAACCAAATTTAATTTCCTGCATAGTTGAATATGAATTCTTAAGTTTACCGCACAAGCCAAAACAGCGACACAGTAATATAAACTTGACACGTGTTTCGCTGAGGCGGCGGAGATATAAAAATATGCTAAAGATTATACCTAAAGTTAATTTAGAAATAAAAATTAATGACAAATTTAAGGATTTTTATTTTATGCTTTACATTCGCACTATACCAATATTCTAATATCTCCTGTAACATCCCGAATTTAAAGATTTCTTCTACAGTTTTTAATAAGAATAGTTCATTGTTAATCTTGGAAGTGAAAATAAACCTTTAAATTGATTTTAAGATATAGTATATGGGGTAAAGAAATAGGTTTACAGGGATGAAAGTCGGTGACCAACTGACTCTCTATTTCTATCGTCAATCATTATCGAATATTTAACGAAGTTTTCGTTTGACTGACACCCGGTATAACTTTAAGATTTACCTGATTGTGAAATCTCCCAGCCTGCTTGTATCTTTGTCTCTTGGCAACAGAAGCATATGGATGCACATCTAAGTGATTCCACCCTCTACCACCCTGGTGTTCTTGTTCCTGACGTGTCTCAGGAAATAATACAGGGCCTGTGTTCTCGTTCGGTGCTGTCATTACCGTTGGTGAATATCGGATTTCATAGGGATGATAGTTGAAGTGACGAGGTGGCAGAGATATTGCCGGGACTGCCTCTTCCAGACAACTGCATGGCGGTAACATAAGGATTGTGATTAAATACGCAGCCAGTGTGAATCTATTCTGCAAAAAGAGAAGTGATGTGGAAGTAACACGTATATATTTTACAATGACGTCAGACATGCATTGGGCTTAGGCATTAAATTGCCCATAGAAATGGCATGGTCACGATGTTTAAAAATTTCAGGCAAGCATAAAACTGAAACCAGGAGAAATCATATCCAATCTGTGTACACAAAGAAATTATTTTATAGGTTAACCGTAAGCGACTATATGATTTTCGAAATATTTACCTTTACAAACATCATTCAACGCTCGGTGCTATTTCCTGTACTGCTCATTGCGAATACTAAGTTGATACAAAGGATGTGTGTAAAATTATTTATGTTTATAACTTGATAATAACGACTAAATAAGGATACCAGTTTTGAATTCTTAAAGTTTAAAAGACAAGTTTTATTTTCCATTACGTAGGTACTTCCCTAATAGGCAATTACGTAAACCTTTCTTTCTTTTTACACTCATATAATTCAAACAATGCTACACTCATTAACAACAAATAATAAAACAGAACTAACACTAATATTATCAAGACACCAACTAAAGGTTACATTTCTAGATATTTGAATAGACAACGTAATCTATAGTATTTTCTTCCTTGGCATTTTAATTTCCTTTAAACTTGTGTTACTTTTAACGCATCAAATCATTAAATTTTAAGTTAGATAGGTCCAATGGGAACATTGGACATAATATTCACTTTGCTCTTGACATTTCAAAAAACGGATAAGTATTGCAGGATGTTGAGCAATTTTGTAGCAGTATTCAAAGCAGCAGAAAATAAGTTTAGGACCAAAAAGATTCTTAACGAGTTCACACAACTAATAGCGTATTGCGTATACGAGTAGGTATATTGTAGGCGAAATACAATCCAAGCGTTTTATAAAACACGTTACATTTTTCCAAAACGGGAGACCATAATATGCTTCTATGGTTATGGTAGCTGTGTAAAATGAGAGTCTCGTTCGTGTAGATTACCCCAGAAAGGTCTGATTGCTATTAAGAATAGCAAGACGATTAATTATGTAAATAGTTGTATGGTTTTGGGTTCTTTCATATGCCATCGTGAAAATTCACTGTGTTGTTTGTGCTTTTGCTTACTTAGAAATTCGTTTAAGAAAATGACAAGAAAAAATTTGCAATTATTTTATTTTGTTGTTTGCAAATCTTTAGCACTGGTTTCAATGGTCTATAATCTTCGCTTTTTGCGGTGCTCTGTCGTGTCATACACTTGCAAATCACCGGGTCTATTTTTACGCAGCTTATTTTTCTCTGAAAACGGAGACCTAATAATACATATTCTTCAAAACAAATAACTTGGAAAAACAACATTCTCAATTTTCTGATCGAAAAAAAAAACAATTTCAAAACGGAATAACCTTGCAAGAATGATGACAATTTTATTTTATGAGAAATATTAACATGTAATTTAAAGTAAAGAAATGAGAACGCAATAAGAATGAGAAGGCAAAGAGTCGAGAAAGAACTACTTAAATTGAGCATCTTCTTTCTGGACCCCGACATGAGCTCATTAGACGTATTCAAAAACTTAATCGCAAATTGCAAGTTTTACATAAAAGTACATACACAAAGCTCGCAAGCAGATCGAACGAACACCGCAGACCGTAGCGTTAACGAACATATTGAGCAGTGCGAACAGCTTGATTTGAATATTCGCGGCATTTCTCATGTTTTCAATCACAGAAAACACCTACCAGACGCGTTCGAACCTGTGTCGGTAGATCAGAAAAATCGGGATGCTTGGAAATTATTTGTTGCCATTTTATGATGGAAAGTGAACAAGGTGAATTTTCCTGTACAGGGTTTCCCACGACGACCTTACACGATCTGTATATAGAAAAGTATATATAGTAGAATTACACAAATTTGCACAAATAGGTAATCGAGGATGCTCAATTTGACTAAAATATTTTTGACTTTCTGCGACTTCCGGTTATACCGGAAATATACACCAACTTCCTTATTTTAAATGGAATACCCACATTTTTATTACGGATTTAGATTTTTGGTCGAATTTTAAGGTCACCTTATGCAAAACATCATAATGTGTAAAGTGCACCCTCTTCGAGATTAGACGTTAAAAATCGTCATTTTTCAAATTTCATCAATTATAACTTGGAGACGGTACGAGATAAAGGAACATGATACATGTCCCTATCCTAGTTTTTAATTCTCTATCTAATGGGCCTGGAAAATACTGCTTCCTGATTGGCAACTTTTTGTCATTTTTGACCAATTAGGAGGCAGTATTTTCCAGACCCTTTAGATAGAGAATTAAAAACTGGGATAGGGACATGATAGTCATTTTTCTTTATCTCGTACCGTTTCCAAGCTATAAATGATCAAATTTGAAAAATGACGATTTTTAACGTCTAATATCTCGAAAAGGGTGCACTTTAGATATATGATGTTTTGCATAAGGTGACCTTAAAATTCGACCAAAAATCTAAATCCGTAATCAAAATGTGGGCATTCCATTCAAAATAAGGAAGTTGGTGTCTATTTCCGGTATAACCGGAAGTCGCAGAAAGTCAAAAATATTTTAGTCGAATTGAGCATCCTCGATTACCTGTTTGTGCAAATTTGTGTAATTCTACCATATATGCTTTTGTATATACAGATCGTGTAAGGTCGTCGCGTCGTGGGATACCCTGTACACCACCAGATAATCTTGAAAAAGCAGAAACAGCGTCATCTGCCTTATTGCCGGAAAAGTCGAGACGTTTTTACGACAAAGCGTACCAAAGCTTTATGGACTGGCGTATTCAAAAAAAAAGACAATTTCATTCTCGGAAAATGTATTGCTGGTTTATTTTGCCGAATTAAGCGAAAAATACAAAGCTTCTTCAATGTGGTCATTCTACTCCATGTTGATAACTGTTTTGGTAGTAAATCACGACGTTCACATTGAAAAATATGATAAACTTCGTTCTTTTTTGAAAAGAAAATCAGAAAGCTACGAACCGAAAAAATCAAAAACATTAACACCCGAAGAAATAAAAAAATTCATCACACAAGCAAGCGCCTGATAAAATTTATCTTTTGCACTAGGTAAAATTATCAAAAATTACAAGTATTTCAAATCTAACATTATAATTTGTTTAAGGTTATTTTAATTGTGGGAATTATGGGCGCATGTCGCTCTAATGAGCTCTATGAAATGCAAATCCAGGATGTGCAAGATCTCGGTCTCGGTACAACAGTATTAATAGCTGTACCTGAAACAAAAACCAAAGTGGTGAGAACATTTACCATCAGTGATAATTTTTATAATATTGTAAAAAAGTATATGGTCCTTCGCCCATCCCATGTAGTAATAAGTTCATTTTTTTCTAAATTACCAAAAATGTATGCACCATACAACGAATCGGGAAAACCAAATTTGCGACAATAGGAAAGCAAATAGCAATTTATTTAAAACTGCCAAATCCAAATCGATACACGGGCCACTGGTATCGTAGATCTAGCTACGTTGTACATTGACGGGGTGGAGATATAACAGGTCTAAAACGTCATGGTGGCTGAAATCCACCCAGGTCGCCGAAGGATACATCGATACATTGGCCTCATCCAACACTATTTCAAGACAAGTGTACAACATCGAAGCTTCCACCTCGAACTCTACTGCGATTCGTAATGAAACCACTACTATTGAAACTACTAATACTAATAATGTTAACATTACATTAAATTCTTCCATTCCATCCATCCAATTTATCAATTATTGTACCATCAGTAATGTTCACTTTGGTGAAAAATAAAATTATAACAAAATTGTGTTACAGATTAGTCGTAGGTAAAGTATAGTATACAACTCGCTATAATGAGTGCTATTATTCCTTCGCTTTGCTCGCTCGTGTTGTAACTTTCATCCTAGGGAATAATAGCACTCCTTATAGCGTCGATGTATAATAGATATACTATTAAATTTAATCTGAACCTGTAAAAAAAATTGATAACTCGAAATACATGATTTTAGTCATAAAAAATGCTGTACCTACAAAATTCGTTCTCAATATTGCGTTGAATTTAAAAATGTAAAGAAAAATTGTTTATTCAATATAAAATTATGAACGTCACATGCTTCCGAAATTTAAAGAGGCAACCTATTTAATATACAGGGTGTCCCAGAACAACGGGGCAATATTTCTGGAGCATATAGTTTGGGTCAAAATAACCCTTAAATCATTTAGAAAAAATTGTTCTAGGACGCCTCCCTTCGAAGCTATTCGCCCTTAAAGGTCAAGTCCTGAAGAAGGTTTTTTGCTGGTAACTTTCAAACTACTGTATCGAATGTCATAAAATTTGGACTGTAGGCATAGTAAGCAAGTATCTGTGATCGTGTGACATGACATCTTCCGTATCTTGTCTAGGAAGCCGGGGGTGGAACACCCCTAATGCTTTTCATCCCTTAACTTTTACGTTGGTGCTTTTAACGAATTTGCAATGACGTTTTTAAATTCCTCAAACAATTTTCTCAAATAAAGGTACTCTTTTCTGAAACCGTTAAAACGGCTCGTTTCCGAGAAAAAAAATGTATACAAAGACATGGTTTATCATTTTTACCGATTTTTACTATACAAGCTAGGCTATGAAATATGAACTGCTTCATGAAACATGTGAGAAAATGAAAATGAAGTGAAAATGTATCAACAATCGGTTTTGCAAACATAATAGCAGCTACAATGAATTTTTGAAGTGAGCACCTTGTAGACGCATACGTTTTTGTGTAGTAAAAATGATAAATCATGTCCTTGTATAATTTTTTTCTCGGGAACGGGCCGTTTTAACAGTTTCAAGAAAGAGTACCTTTTTTGGAGAAAATTGTTTGAGGAATTTAAAAATGTCATTACAAATTCGTTAAAAGCATCAACGTAAAAGTTAAGGGGTGAAAAGCATTAGGGGTGTTCCACCCCCGGCTTCCTAGGCAAGATATGGAAGATGTCATATCACTAGATCACAGGTACTTGCTTACTATGTCTACAGTCCAAATTTTATAACATTCGATACAGTAGTTTGAAAGTTACCAGCAAAAAACCCTCTTCAGGACTTGACCTTTAAGGGCAAATAACTTCGAAGGGAGGCGTCCTAGAAAAAAAATTTGTATACAATGTAAGTGTTATTTTGACCCAAACTATATGCTCCAGAAATATTGCCCCGTTGTTCTGGGACACCCTGTATGTATAAAAATATTTTTATATACCTTAGGTCCCTTTAATAAGAACAATCTTTAACAATAAAACTGGGTTATGAATAGAGATGCATTTTACTTTACGCCCTTCATAATCGTGATAGCTCACATTACAAATATAAAACCCACCCCTTTTATTTATTTTGTTCATTTATTTTAAAAAAATAATCGGATTTTGTAGAGCACCTATAGTCTCTATCTAAAAGCCCATACAAAATATTTTGATAAAACTTAATATTAGGTAGGTACCTACTGTAAAAATTAATAACAAAAGCTGTAGTTCTGAACTTAAAACTAAAAATCTTGTGCTATATAAGTCATGAACTAAAACGATAGAAAATCATAAACAACAAACAAACACTAAGAACACCAGTAAAATAAGAACGAATACAAAATAAAAACAATCAAATAAAACTATGCACAATAAAATAGAAAATGTGGCGATAAAGATTTTAAAAACATTAATCTCTTTTTTGAATTACGTAATCTTTAGCAACTTCTCTCATTGTCTTTGCTTTTAATTTTGGTGATAAATTATTGTAGGTTCACAATACTGGCTTTAGAGGTTTTGCAATTTTGCCTTTTTTTGTTCTATGAAGTGCAAGCTGGATATTTTCTGCCGATCTGGTGTTGTGGCTGTGTAGTTCACTGTTGTTTTGTAACTTCAAATTGCTGTTCAGATTATTTGTCTTTATTTTATAATTTAATTTAACGGATTCTAATTCTATGGTTTCCATCATCATCAAAAATTTGTTTATTCCATTGTAAATTTCTCAAAAATTGTTGAAAATACCGCAACTGAAATCGGTCTGTAATTATTTTTATTCGTCTTACTCCCTTGTTTATAAATTGGTGTAACCAGGACTACTTTTAATTCATTTGAAAATGTTCTTTCCGTTATTGACCGATTTATTAAAGTTGTTAGAGGTATGCCAATAAAATTGTTTCGAGTTTTTCACCTTGCTGCCGTCGTAATTATCCTGCAATTCGTTAGTTTGAGGAAATTTTCAACATTGTTGTTGTCAAAATATTTAAAGTCGACTCTCTTTCCTCTGAATTCTACTTTCGGTGGGTTTTCGATACCAATAGAATGTAAATTTAAAGGTGTAACAAAAATTTTGAATTCTGCATATTATTTAACGTTTTAAGCGTGAGTAGTTTTGAGTCCACGAGGAAAAGCGTAATATTGCATCGATGTAATCTTAATATTTCTAGTGCTTGTAAAACAGTAAAATTCATTCCACAATTCCGAAAATAGCAGTGTACAAAATACATTTCACCTGATATGTATCAACCGACTTCAGCAACAATTTCTCCACATCTTTGCCGCAACTGGACTTCAAAATAGTAACATTACATATTTCTGCAGTAGGTAGGTAATTCTGCAATGGTCATAATGTGCTTCTAGATAAGCGCAGCCTTGAATACAATGTTAAGCTTATTCGCGAACGCATTTGTATACAAAAGTACCTGCACAAGTTAGTGTATAATGCTATTACTATTTTCGTACCGATATCAGCCAATCAGATCGCTAGATTTAGTAAAGTTAGTTTGTATAATTTAGATTTATTTTTTTCATCGTCAAATTGGCCAATTGAAACATTCCATTTGGGTCCCGTGACTTGTATTATTTCGATAATTTTTTTCGATAATTTTACTTGTTGATAAGTTGTCATAGTTGCGAATTTGTAAGTGCATTTATAATTCATAATCTAGTCTAATCAAACGTCAAATATTTCCAGCACTTTTCTCTGTTGATCTATCAATATTAAAAATTCACAGACCTCGCGTCTTACGCAAGTATCATAGGCGTATTGAAAATACCGACACAACTGCTCGGTTTCTAAGATGTCCAACAAAAGTGACCTGTGCCGTTTCAAGTTGGTTTATTATTGATACAATAAAATAAAAGAAATTATTTGTGACAAGCACAAGGCACATAGTCAAACTGACGCAATACGTAAAAAATATTAACGCATCCGTTTTGTACTCTTTGGACTTTTATTCCAACGCGATATCACTCTTAAGAGGTGGTTATACCGCGAGCGATTTGTCGAGTTTGTCCGTAAGAGGCCCATGTATTGCCGGCTCTTTGCAAGGGTTTACAAAATACAATTTTGTGTTACCAATTCTTAACAGATTTTAATTTTTAAAAGCTTGCTGGCATCGCAAAACTTCGAGCATGTTGCCTACATCGAGTTTTGTCTCATAAATTTGTAACAGTAACATGCAGTGGAACGTAAATATGACTGAAATTGCGTTAATTTTTGGCATTTTTAATATTTTTTTCTTGATTTCACAGTGAGAAAATTGAAAAAAGTCGCATGTAGGATTCAATTCCAACCTTTTAACTATGCACTAGAAAATTTTCACATTTCTAACTTCAAGAATGGCGTAGTAATCTTTTAGATTAGAAAGGCTGTTTTTCGCCTGAAATCGAGCAGCATAACCTCCTCTTAAACGGTACCCGCGCTCGCCGTACCTTAGTTTACATCTGGCTAGCGCTCTGATATTATTATTAGCGGCCTCGACTGCGCGCGTCGCCGACAGAATCTGTCGCGTGTCGATACATTTTTCGTAAGATGAGTCCCATATACACGAGCCCAGAAGTATTTTCAATACTAAAATTCCAACGTGAACAGATTCGGTTCAAATACAATGCACAAAATAGGAGAAGCTGTTAATAAAAATGTGCCATATCGTACAGCTAAGTCAAAAAAGTCTATAATGGCTCAGTTCGATGAATATTGCAAAAAAGTCATATAACCACTACCAATAGCGGAGATAGCAAGTATTTTTCAAGATTATGCATTTAATATGCGAAAGTAAAAGCGATGTGGAATGGTACTGCGATGTGGTAAACATACGCATAATTGAATTTTTCTCAAGAATTTCAAATGGAATACCCTGTATATTAATTGCACACTTAATAGCCAGTTTACTAAGCTTCTGATTGATACAGGCATTGCCAGGTCTGCGACTGACAGTTTCTACAGAAATTAAGATTGAAACTTACAAATTTCCAATTTCACTGTTATTTTTTACAATAGTATTCGGATTTCACCTATTTTTTCACCCAAAGCCAAAAAAAGAATGTTTAAATTTAGTTTCTGCGCAAAAATAAGCCAATAGAATTTACACTGACGCACAAAAAGTCCCGTTGCAAAATTACTTCTTGAAGGTAAAATCGATTTAATTTTTATTAAGTCTACCTGCGTATGCCTAAAACGGGTAGTTTTCAAGATATTCTTACCGAGCATTAGTATAATTGTGAACAAATATAGCAAAAATAATAAAAATAGCTGGAAATCGCAATGTCTACCAGAACCAAGAAAACTTAAATTTGAGCCACTCACTCTCTAAATCAATTTAGTTACGTACTTTTGTTGTGTGTTTTCAATTTCTTCTTCTCAAATTTGAAGTTGTTGCGGAAGTCAGAACAGATGAATATTTTAAAGCCAGTAGAAATTATTAATGAGATAAATTTGGCTTTTATCATTAGTGGGAAATGTTGTAATTTAAACAAAAAACTACAGCGAGAACAAGTTTATTGAAATTTAATTAATTAATTAAAATTAAATAAAAAAATTAAGAAAATGCAGAAAATCCTTCAAACTATGACAAATGCGAGTTGGAGCTGTCTTGTTTATCACAGGTAACATTATTTCAACGCGATTTGCATTTTGACTACAAAATATGATTCTTCTATAAAAAGTGAGAATAAAACAGTTATCTCGGGAAAGCAATGTTTTCAAATTACTTTCCATAAAAATGGCACTGGTAATAAACATTATTTACATTATAAATTTGTTCTCCGTCCAGTTTTTCGTTTAAATTACATTTCCTCTACATAGTCATATTTAGCTTATTAATAGTTTGTATCTACTTTTAACCATTTATCTGCCCTGAAGCAACTCGAAATTTCAAAACAAGGAATTCAAAATACGCAAGAAAGTTATATAACTAAATCGGTTTAAAACGGGACAGGTCCGAATTTATGTTAAATGGGGAAATCCGAATAAAATTGTAAAAAATAACAGTGAAATTGAAAATTTTTAAGTTTCAATTTTCATTTCCGTAGAAACTGTCAGCCGCAGACCTGACAATGCCTGCATCAATTAAGAGCTTAGCAAACTGGCTATTAAATGTGCAATTAATATACAGGGTATTCCATTTGAAATTCTTGAGAAAAATTCAATTATGCGTATGTTGACCACCCTGTATAATACAAAGTACTGTAGCAAAGGTATTTACAGAATTTGCAAATAGAATAGTCTGTGAATCTAGTTCGATAAAGAAATCGTAGACAGCTTCGGTAAGTAGCCGTCAGTAGTGCCACAAAGATGGGTCCAGATTGGCACTAAAATGACAATATCTTAACATCCCCTTCTGGAAACCCCATAATGTGGTATATCTTTTTCCATGAAATTTTGTGGGGAACGTGAATATGTAAACAAAATTCGGGGTTTCCATTCAAAAAAATATAACTTTGGTTTGTTACGCAAAATGTGAAGACCCTGTATACACCAAAATAATTTTACAATATGCGGCATAGGGTTTCCTAAGCACTTGCAAAATTTCATTCTGATCCCTTGAATGGTTCAATAGACCGTCCCCGCACTAATGGGCTACCCTGTAGACGCTCTTTCCCTTTTCTATTGTGTGTTCTATAACTACTCGTAAAGCTAGAATGGCCTCGCGCATTCCTCTATTTCGCCTAAATCCGAACTAATCTCTTCTCCTAATACTTCTTCCGCCCTTTTCTCCATCCTTCTTTGCACAATTCATTCTAGTTAAAATTTTTGACGCGTGGGAAGTTAAACTGATAGTTCTAAAATTCTCGCACTTATCCGCGCGTTTGCGTTCTGGCAAAGCGACTATGATGTTCCTTTTGTAATCTTCTGGAATCTTACCTGTCTCGTATATACGGCTAACTAGTTTAAATAAAAGCTCTCTTACCGCTTGACCTGCACACTCTAAAATTTCTGCCTGCAATCCGTCTACAACTGGTGCTTGGTTGTTTTTTTTAGACTTTCTAATGTTATCTCAAACTCTTCCCTTATTATGGGACAGCGTAGGATGTCCCTCTCTACATTGATTTCCTTTTCTAATATATCTCCTAGTTCTTGTCCTGCATATAAGTTTCCCAAATATTCCTTCCACCTATCTACCTTTTCATCTCTTCCGATTAGGATGTCACCTGCCTGGTCTCTAATATTCTTACTGCTAGATCTAATTTCTCTGAAATTTCTCCTAATTATTTTATGCGCTTCGTCAGTTTTTATCTTCCACTTCTTTGCATTTGTTATCAATCAACTGTTCTTTCTCTTTCCTACATTTCCGAATAATTTGCCACTTGACCGCTTTATACCTTTGTTTCCCTCCTTCATCTAACCTATTTTTATATTTTCGTCTCTAAAGTCACATTCGTCTTTTTCTCGAACTCATTGCGCGAATCATATTCTCTTAGTTTCTCGAGGTCCAGGTGTCTCCAACCGTTTCGTTTTTCAAAATCTTAAATTTAAGATTAGCCTTCATAACCACTATGTTGTGATCAATATCTATAGCTGCTCCTGGATAGCTTCTGCAGTCCCTAACTTGATTTCTAAATCTTTGCCTAACAAGAATGTAATCTATTTGATACCTTCCTAGGTCCCCTGGCATTTTCCATGTATAGCGCCTCCTAACGTGATGTTGAAAAATAGTGTTCACGACGGTTAGGTTATGTTTATGGTAAAAATCTATTAGTCTAATTCCACTGTCGTTCCTATTACCTAATGCAAAGGTGCCCGAAAATATTTTGTTTTATCTTTAACTTTGAAGTCCTCTAAACATCTTTGGTTGGACAACTTGCGAACCGATAGATTTGGTTATGAGGATCTCAGATTGTTAAAATACTGACGTACTTTTAACTAACATCATATGTTGCAATTCTCCATGACAAAGTAGTAAAAAGTTCATACAACACTGTATCAATTGTTTTGAAACAAAATAGTAAGCTGTGATAGCAAAAGTGAGTTTTAATCTCAAATTATTAGTCAAGAATATAATTTTTGTGGTATTCCAAGCTATAACAATAAAACTAAAATATGAATAATAAAGAAGCAAATAAAATTTATTAAAATTAAAACAATATGACCTGCCGTGGTATAACATGCAAAAATAAATTTTAATGCGAGCTTACCTTTAAATTCATTTTAAATATTAAATAATGCACTAATTTCTACACACAGAAATTAAAATTAAAACTAGAATCACATGTAGGTAACAGTAGGTGCTCGTTCTACACCATTAAGCTCGCAGCCAACGGTGTACACATGACTGAAAGCACCCACTCACTTTAATAGTATATAAAATATTACTAGTGTCGTTCCCATTGTTAAAACGAGCTGAACCCTACTTTTGTGGTGCACTATAAGAACATTATTTAATCTGGACCTGTTCCCAGCGCCTTTTAAATTTCGCAAATGGTATTGCAGTTAATGAAATTTTAGTCTGTTTTGTTATAAATTTTATAACAAACGACTAGTTTATATGCGAATGTGAATGTCATTTTGGTAGGTGTTTATTTAGTCCAAGTGATCAGGTGGCAAGACAGTTCGAAAAAATTTAACAATTTGTACTTGAGAAACAAGATTTTATCATTTTTCCAGTCATGATTTAGGTGGATAATATCTACTGCTAACGACGGCCTATTATCCATGATACAAAATGGACTTTTGTGATTAATAACGGTCGATATGAAGCACACATTTAAGTTGCTTTGAATCTTACCTCATGTTGAGTTGATTGAATTGCTTTAATTAAATACATTACAAATAAACTGTCTATCAAGATTTATATGACAAACGGAGAGTTGAAAAATTCTGTTATCGTCCAAATTCAAACTAAAGTCTCTGCACTAGGTAAACAAGCGTTATATCAATTGCTCCTTAAAACTAATTATTCATCTTGGCAAATACTTACTTGCCGCCAAAATTTGTGGATTGATTATTCAAATGAAGATTTCAAATTCGGAGAGTGTGAAAACTAACATCATGAGTTTATTTTAACTCGTAATTTCTTAAATTATATTGCAATCCACCAGGTTATGGGCCCAGTTTGACTTTAAAAGATAATATAATATTAAATTGGTGAAATTTAGGTGGCCAGTATTACTGTAGTATTTTTCTATTATATAAATTAACCTCAAAAACGTGAAGCAAGACATGGAAAGTGCAGATTTGTCTGCGGAAATCGTCCGCGGAAAAACTCTCATACGTGAGAATTACAATAAGTAGTTAGAAATTTGAAATGCAAGCGCTCTTGGAGCATATGACGTCTCGTGGAGGCTCCTTATTGATGAAGAGCATACGTTGAGAATCTGAAGAAGGGTACGAGAGCGAGGGAGAATATATTCTTTTGATCAATTAATATCCAGGGAACCAAATGCTCAAGAGTTTTGGAAAGGTTGAGGTGCACCTCACATGCACATGTGCCTTTGAAGACTCTGGATCGATCAGGAAAATAGGACTTCTACGTACGTTGATAACTACCCAATTGAATGCTTCTATCTCAGTGGATGAGTACGTAAACACCATTATAACAAAAAAACCCAAATTAAATTATTTATGCAATCGAGTAGATGAAGAGTGGCTTACTGGGTTGTTGCCGGTCAGTGATAATGGGGCTAGAAAGTTCAGGAACTCCGATTACCGGTGATTCAATAAAAATCAAGCTATTGCAAGATATAAAGGTAAAAATTTACAGAAGTTGCAATTTAGCAACCTTCGTTAAGGCATTGAAAATTAACTTGGCTAAGTTTCAAGTAAACTCGGTATAAATCAACATAACAATTTGTAAAATATGAGAATGATAACATTCTCTCGAAATCGAAACAAGAGAACAGTGGGGACGGTGTTTTTTCTGCTCGTGTTGACAATTCATTATTATTATTGTTGTTGTTGTTGTTGTTGTTGTTGTTATTATTATTCTGCTGCCTTTCTCATTCGGAGATGATACATTTATCCATTCCAAATGGACATTTGGAATCTTGGCATTTACCAACAAATAAACCATTCAATAAAGTACTGTTTTATAAATATTTTACTTTCTTAAGGAGTCATGGGAAAAATAGTGTACAAAATTCTATGAAACGTGTATTTATTTCTTTATTTATTTACTATTATTACTGGCAAACGTATGCGATGTAACAGCGCCAAACGTTTAAAATTTTCTAAAAACGTACCTCAACTTTACATCCCTATAATTAGCCCTCGTGTTTCGCAAAACCCAAAAACCAACCCGTACGATGTTGGCCGGTTCATCCTCTTTCCAACTAGCCCAAAATCAAAGCTGGATGTTTCATAAAGTATGCGAACAGCACCGAAAGCTTCCGTGTCCATTTTAAGGTTGATTATCTCAAAAACTATTGAGTTTAAGGGTATTCAAGATGGTACAAAATAGAAAGAGAATCTATAATAGAAAACAAACATAATATAAAAATTATATGGTTCCACTTAAAAAAAAATAGCAGAAAGCAGAAAGTGTACCTACCTAATAAATTGTGCCCGATAGCGAATAGTGGACGGAAGCAGATACTGATGTAAAGTACATTAATTTTGCAAATTGACGATTCAAAACCCACAACTATGATTCGATTATACTATTATAATTATAGCTCGAATTATAGTAAAGTATAGTATGGTATACACTTAGAACCAACTGCAAAAATTATTTTAAGAGGATTTTTTAAGGAGATTGTGATCATTAAATTTAGTGAACATAGTTTGAACCAGTAATTCTAGTAGAGAAGTATAATAATATATTACGTAACGAGCATGGAAAGTGGCAAATTTCATATATGATCTTGAAATTCTAGAAAAAATCACGCGAGTTTATAGGAAGTACACTTTCCATCAAGTTATGTACACTATTTTTCCCACGGCCCCTTAAGAAGACAAATTTATTCATAAAACAGTAACTTTATTTTTAAGGATTTGTTGTCTATGTTAATAGATGCCAAAATTTCCAAGTAGCCTACTAACTTACCATGAGCATAATATTCTAATAATTCCTACCAGCTCATGAATGACACGTTGATTTGAGTTGCCGCACTACTTTTCTCGCAAAGAAACCAGCAACATATCCTACCATATTATCCGCAAATATATTTAACAACATTGCTTTCTATTAAAGTTAGTTATTGTAATAATCGACCACAAACGAATAGCAAGAAATCATGAACGTCAGTGCATGAAATAAAATACTTCCGAACTTGGAAGGGTTAGATATTTTGTCACCAAATTATGAGTTTCCACCTAAATGCACTTTCTCCGGACACTTTCTTGGCCGGACAGTCATTTAGATTGCCTATTTACATGTTGACAGCGACGCATGGCACACGAGTTTACGAACTGTCTATAAGTCGATGATTCCTTGAAGCACGAGATATTTAGTCAGTTGTAGAAACTCGAATGCATTTCACGAATAGAAATTAGGCTATATGCCATTTCGGAATTATTTTCACAGCTTGTAAAATGTCCATGACTGTGCAATTGGTATATCTTATAATATAAGATACGATATTTGTAGAAGATCAATGCTCGTTTTAGTGGAGAGATTTTTAATTAAGTCTTGCCATAATTCATATTCCAGTGTAAGGACAAACTGCATTTTCGTACGTCTGTCATCGCAACGAAATTCATACATACCAATTTTGTGCATGGGGGAAACAGAAGAACTTTGATTTTGTCGTTTACAGGTCCCTGGAACATAAAGTCTCAACAAGCAATTCTCCCGTAAATATTTTCCCGTTTTAATCACGGAAACGTTATTTTTGATGACAATCCCTTTACAGATTCTATTACAAGGTTTACAGGGTGCTTCAGTTTCTGTTCTATACATGGTGATTTTGAAAACCGTAAGAGATACGAAGTTGTTCAAAATGAAGTAAAGTTGAGTCTTCAAATGCACAATATGCCGTGACATATTAGGAACTCATCTACCAGATTCGTCCGTTCCGTCTTACTTGTTGCATAATTTAACTAATTGAGCCAAAATTTTAGTTTGCTCGAGTAAGCAGTTCAGAAGATATAAACACATAAAAAAAGAAATTGGTAAACTTTTGCACCCTCTGTATCTCGAAAACTAAACAAATTAGAACATATACGTTTATTATGATTTTCTTTTCTTATTTTGAGTCCTGGAACACACCCTAGAATTTATATGCGATTTGATAGTATTACACACTCCGTATAAATACATTACGATTCTTTTCTGACGTGCAACACAAGTACTTTCTAATTTCTTCTGCATTTATTTGTACTTACACCTTATCAAAATATAAATGTAGTTCATTTTATGGCACAGCAGTACATATTATTTATAGTGTACGTCAATCAAATTTAAAGTCAAAAGGTCAGGTTCAAATATTTTTACTTACATCTGTCCAAATAACGTGCAGCTATTCATCATTTTTGTGACTTCAAAACACAAAAGTGACGCAATATGCAAGACTGATACAAATATCAGCTTAGGAAAGGCACAAATACAGGGTACCCTGCGTATAGGTACAATAAAGTGCAAGTACGTCCCATATTTAATAATATGCTGCTATGTCTGGGTGTACCCCCCAAAATCGAAATCCCACGAGGTCGAAGTCCCATGAGATCGAAATCCCAAGAGATCGAAAAATTCCGTAACTCGGGGACAACGCTAGTAAAATGGCAACAGGGCGTACCACGGGAGGAAACCCTATCATGCATGTAGCTTGATTGAGCAAATTCCAGTATCCCCAGACTTTGCGAATGACCTCTTTCAGATTTGAAAAGCGCATCTACAAAAACGGTCTGAAGACTGTCCCTGAAGGTACCTAAATTGTAACTATACCTAGGTACGCACCTAGAATACATACCTGTTAGGAGTGCGGTACGGATAAAATGAAAGTTAATTCACCCACTAATGAAAACCTATATTTATCAAAAATGCTGACCACAATTTATATAGCTGCTTAAAATAGCTCTTCGGAACCGCAAGCTTGGTTGTTTGTAAAACATGATGCCACACAATATACTGTAATTAGATATGATTGATGAAATACAATGGACGATTGATTACTTAGAAACTTTCATATCAAGTAAGTAGGTAGGTAAGTACCCACTTTGCTACATAGGTATGAATATGTGTAATGAAGTGCGTACAGAGTTTCCTTTATTCAAGTTTCAGGATGTAAATATAGAGTTAAAATCCGATCTATAAATCACATGCCTTTTTCACTGTATAAGGGTTCCTCAAACCGATGCGGTACGAGGAAGCAGAGTAGCGAGATACCGCCTGTTCCGTATAACCGGAGCGGTATTTACGTGAAAAATAAGTAGGTACTTCTGGTTGATTTCTTCAATGATTGAAACTTCATATTTATATTTAAATATTACGGTGAAATATTTACCCACATATTAATAAAATACAAGTACACCGCGCCTATAAATTAGAGGAATACGAATAAAAACGGTTCTAAATTACAATTGCATCACTTTAAATAATTTCACTATGCCGATGATACGCAGTTACAGACCATTATTTGCGTCTATACCACCACATTTCAAATGCTTCTATTTTTTTCCTATCTGCTTCTCATATCGTCCAAGTTTCGCACCCGTACAATGCCGTACTCCATATAAGTATACGTTTTAAGAGCTTCTTCCGAGTTTCTATATTATATCATCCCCGAGCATAATAGTAGTTTCTTTTTATTAAATGCAATTCGGCCATGCGCTATTCTTTGTTTTATATCTCTAAAACTCCTACCATTATTTGATTTCCTAAATAGCAGAAATCTGAGACTTCCTCTTATCTTCTCGTTTCCAATTTGCATTTTCGTTTTAGTCCCATTTTCACGCCCCCTAATATACACCAAAATTTGGTTTTCTTTTTATTGATCTTCATACCACAGCTCTCCGTCAAAACCGCTTCCATTTCGTTCAGAGCCCTTCCTAATTCTTCTTTGCTACTGCTATATCATCCGCGAATCTGAGCATATTAATAGTCTGGCCTTGTATATTAATTCCAGCAGCTATTCTGTCTTTAACAATATAAATAGCATCTTCGACATGCAGAGTGTTTTAGGATTAACTACACAAACTTAAAATCTGAATTCAGGACCTCAAAATGAGAGAAAAAGTTCCTACGAGGGTAAGTCCGGAAACTATTAAGTTGCCCCCCCCCCCCCTCCAAAAATATAGGCCAAAGTTAGGCTTTTATTTTCTTTCTCAAATTTGATGAAAGATTAAAAAATTAATTTTGATGAAGATTTTCTACCATCGGAAACGCTTGCAGGGTTGCAGGGGACACTTTTTCAACCATCCCTTATCATTTAAATGAGTGAAAACAGCAACCCCCATTATATTTTTTGATTGAACTTTTTTCGGATCCGAATTTTATCATATGAATATAGAAAATGTGACTTGTAGAACCTGATTCATTAAGAAACTTTTTGTGTCTTCTATTTTTTCACAAGACCGGTAGTTTTTGAACAAAAAAAATAAATATGTTGTCGCGACCCATACGGTTATTTGAGAAATTGCATTAAGTAGGTATTTAAGATGGAAAATGTCTAGTAGGCTGCTGTCAAATAATCGTGTGTATCATAATAACATATTTCAGTAAATCTTTAGTGAAACATCAGTAACTAGTATATAATAGTAGTAATTAATTCGTGAATAATAGATAGCCAGTAAAACGTTATTAGTAATAATTAGTGGTTAGCGAAACGTTGATAAAAAGAGCTCTTTTAATAAAATAGCTTTTTTACGTCAAGCTTTGCAAGCCATATTTTTCTATGATAACATTCTGATCCGAAAAAAAGTTCGATAACGAAAATTGAATAGGGGTTGCTGTTTTCACAGATTTAAATGATAAGGGATGGTTGAAAAAGTGTCACTTGCAAGCGTTTCCGATGGTAGAAATTCTCTATCAAAATTCATTTTTTCATCTTTTACCAAATTTGAGAAAAAAATAAAAGCCTATCTTTAAACTATAATCTTTGGAGGGGGGCAACTCTTTAACGAAGCATTTCCAGACATACCCTCATAGGAACTTTTTCTCTCATTTTGAGGTCGTGGATTCAGATTTTAAGTTTGTCCAGTTAATCCTGAAACACCCTGTATAAATTGAAAACTAGAGGTGATAACGAACCTCCCTGCCTCACTCCCTTTCGGATATCTACTTCTCTATGTTCCTGCTCAAATTCGATAACTGCCGTTTGCTCTTTATATAGATTATGGGTTATTCTTCTATCCCTATACGTCATCCCTACATTTTTGAGCACCTCGAACATCTTCCATTTTACATTGTCGAAGGCTTTTTCCAAATTCTATATAGGCGCTCTTTCCCTTTCCTATTGTTTTTTCCATTATTACTCGTAAATGGCCTCGCGCGTTCCCCTATTTGTTCTAAATCCGAACTGATCTTCTCCTAATATTTCTTCAGCCCGTTTCTCCATCCTGCCCAATTCTAGTTAAAATTTTTGACGCGTGGGAAGTTAAACTGATCTTTCTAAAATTTTCACACCTATCCGCGCCTTTCCATTTGTAATCTTCTGGAATCTCGCCTGTCAGGTATATGCGACTAACTAGTTTAAATAAACAATCTATTACCTCTTGACCTGCGCACTTTAAGATTTCTGCCTGCAAGCCATCTATACCTGGTGCTCTATTCTCACTATAGGACACCCTAGGTTGTCTCGCTCTACACTGCTTTGCCTTTCTAATATATCTCGTACTTCCTGTCCCGCATATAAGTTTCCCAAATATTCTTTCCACCTATCTGCCTTCTCCCCGCTTCCGATTAGGATATCTCCTGCCTCATTTCTAATGTTTTTGATACTATATCCAATTTCTCTAAAATTTCTCCTTAATTTTTTTATATGCATCATCAGTCTTTACTACTTCGAACTTATCTTCCACTTTTTTGCATTTATTATTGATGCATTGCTCTTTCGCTCTCCTACATTTCCAAATAATTTCCCACTTGATCGCCTTATATCTTTGTTTCCCTCTTTCACCTAACCTATTTTTATATTTTCGCCTTTCCTCTATTAAACTCACAATATATTTTGTTATCCAGGGTTTTCTACTTTCATTCTGTTTATGACCCAAAATATCTCTAGCTGCGGAATCTAAACTATTTTTAATGCAATTCCATTCTGCCTCTATGTCCCTAATGTATATTCACCCGCGTCCTTTAATACTTCGTTTGTCTCTTTCTCAAACTTATCGCGCTTATCATCATCTTTTAGGTTCTCTAGGCCAAGATCCCTTCTTCCGCTTCGTTTTTTCAATGCAACAGCTGATTTTGCTTTGAAGCCCACACGTTCGTTGGCCAGCGGGTCGCGGGGATCGTTACTGTATTCAAGCAACGGACCAGGCGAATGTTCCGCGTAATTCTGTTTCCGCGGAAGCACCTGTTTACTACACAACTGGTCGGCTGTTTTGTTTTGCCTTTTCCACTCACAAACGCTTAGACTGTGAGTACTATTCCTGCTTCAGCCCTAAATGTAAATAGCTAAGTCCCCTCTACAAGTCTTTGGTTAAACCTATGGTTCGGCTCTTTAGATCATTGAAGCACGCAGCCATCCCACCCGTTCCAGTATTACTAGAACTGCGTCAAGGTACAAGTCCGTTGGGATAGGGTTATTTAGTAATTAAAGAAAATTATTGTTATTTTCAGAAATGCAGAATTTGAGGACCCATATTTACCTACATAACAGTTTATACATAATATGAGGCACTCTAATGATTGTAGAAGTCCGGCTAATAAAACCTAGGACACCTGATGTATATGGCCGCCGACATTTCCACATGACGTGTATCTTCCTTAAAATTGCTAGAACCGAATTGTCGCCATATTTGTTCATGACACTAATATTTCGTGCTGGGGTTCACCTACACGATACCTGCAGTAAATCGGAAAAAATATATGTCTTTTTTTCTTATAATGTTGCACATTGTCTCAATGATTTACTTTCAAATGTTTCGGTGTATGTTCAAAGGAAAACTTTTTGATAGTCTAATTTTGCGACAGTAGTTGAAATAGTTTTTCCGTCTAGCATCGCTGTATAGCCTTTCTTCTTCTTCTTCCTCTTCATATTTTCTTTCCTTCTATAATTTTTGAATGATTTTCTCTTCCCTTACCTCTCAGAGCGCTACTCGCTGTCTCTGAATTATGAGATATTTTTGTTCATAAACGCATTTTATAAATTTTGCATTTTAAACTGACAATAAATTTATTATTATTATTATTATTATTATTATTAATTGCAGAACCCCACATGACTTCATAACTTTTTCTCGGTGAGATTTAAAGTTACTAATACTTCCCATGGCAAATTTACCAATATTTCGGACGACACAATTAAAACTGTGTACTTGTTTCTGATCTTAGCATTCTTACACCTAATTTGCCATCATAATCTGCGGGGACATTGTTTAATTTGTTCCCACGTTTGTTATAGAACAAAGTGTTCGTAATAAATTATATAATATAAGAACTTAATTATAGGATTCATATCAAATAAGTAATTGTGAGAAATTCTGATAGGTAATCTTAGACCAGCGTATTTCTTTATTTCGATGGAGCATAACTTTTTGTTATCAACATACGGGTGTACGTACGCCTTATTCATTTTTTCCAAATTTTTCTTAATATTCATTTTAAAGAAAAAAAATATATGAGAGATCACCATTTGTGTTTTTGTTTATTTAATTATATAATATTCTTTTCACTTATACAGAGTGTTTCCAAATAAGTGCAAAACATTTTAGAAGCTGAGTCTTTCCCGAAAAATAAAGCGGCTTTTTCTCCTATATCCCTCCCCAAAGGGAGACGTGAAGATTAGGTTTCCTTGTCTCATAGAATTTTAGAGAAGATACAGAAATTAAATTTGGTGGACGTTTCCCACTAATAAAAAGTCTAAATGCAAATATTTTCCTTCCTACGGCATCGTTATAAGGGAATGAATCAATATTCTGAAACTTGAAATAGTACAAAGCCTAAAAAGTTGTTTATTTTAAATGAAACAACCTGTATTTTTTCGACGGACTTTAGCCTTTCAAAGACCTACAATTTTCTTTAAGTACAGCGTGTTTCAAATTCGAGTATATGCATGGGGAAATCTATATTTATATTTATATTTCCAACAAGATGGAGCGCCTCCACACAATTATAACGGTGCAAGGGTTTTATTGAATGAAACCTTCGGTGATAGGTGGCTAGGGACGAATGGACCTGTCAGATGGCCTCCACATTCCCCGGATTTGACACCCCGAGATTTCTTTTTATGGAAGAAATTTATAAGACAAGGTAGGTACAATACCATTAATGAATTTTGAGACAAAATAACCGAAGCTATTAATAGAATTGATGGCAGGGCAATTTTGAAGGCAAGCAATGCTGTCCGAGAGAGAGCTGAAAAATGCATTGAACAAGATGGCCATATTTTCGAACATCTCTTATAATTTTTTACCTTTGCCGTTCTAGAGTTATGTTAGCCAGCAAGCTGTGTCAGCTATAAAAATCCTATATAACAGCAGCGAGAACTGTAACAGCAACTATTCTCTACGAATCTTCAACGAAGGTTGCTGCACGTAATTCTTGTATTTTTGAATATTATATAATTCAATTAAATTGTATTTAAAGTAATAAAGTGTTTTTTAAAAACTGTTGTGTCGTCTCCAACAACATAACTGGCGCTGCGAACAGGATTTGGGGAGAAAAATTCACCGAGAATATTCCTCAAAACCGAAAACAAAGAAGAAAACTCCAAAGGAAATCGAAATCCAAGGGAGAAGACAAGTAGTAAGTGAGCATCCTTCTTTTCTTTTAATTTTTCAATAGTTCCCTCTCTGAATCAAAACAGAGTTGTATTGCAACAATTATTTTGTATTTTATGCTTAGTATTGCTAGATAAATCATACTGGATCGAACCAATTGATATCTAGTGTCAATTCAATAAATATTTAATAAATAAATAAATAAAACTTTTAGAGTTACCCTGTAATTGATAATTAATTTTGTTTTGCTTTGAAATCATAGATTTTAACGTAAATTAATTCATAACCAATAACTGTTACAATTACAATTTAAAATACGAATAATTTGAGATATTATTCAATAAGTTAATTTTACAATAAGAATACTTAATTTAATTTTCAATCATGACTGAACCAACTGCTCCTTCTGTTTTTGCTGCTAGGGAATTTAGCAACAAATTACCTACCTTTTCTGGAGAACCAGAAAAGTTAGAAACATTTTTAACAATATGTGATTCGTTTTATTCAGATTTTGGCAGGACCGCTGACCAAACTCTGAACAAATTTGTTTTTACTTGTTTGATTCACCAATTATCGGGAGACGCTGCCACATGCATTTTAAGTCGACCAGATTTAAAAACATGGGAAGCGGTAAAATTAGAATTAAGATTAAAATTTGGAGACAGAACAGATTATGCGACCTTGCAACAACAGCTCACATTTCTTCAGCGTATACAGCGAGAGCAAACGTTAGATTTCATAGAACGAATCAAACAGATAAGAACACGCTTACAATTAAAAATTATGTCTGATAATACGCTTGATGACAATATGAAACAGTTACATATCAAATATAATGAGAATACTGGGATGACTGTCCTTAAAAATAATACGTTTGGCGATTTACGCACTGCCTTATTAATTCACAAACCACAAACAATAGACGACGCAATTTCTACGGTAATTGAAATTGAAGGCGCTATTCAACAACAATACAATTTTAAACAACAAAATTTTAGGCAACAAACACCACAGACTTCGCAAAAATTAAACGTTAGGATGCCAATGCAAACATTCCCAATACAAATGCCCAAACAACACTTCCAGAACCAAAATTTTAAACCTTATTATCAACAAGCTCATACAACGATGCAGACATTTTCAAATCAAATGCCGAAACAATATCAACAACCTCAATTTTATCAACCCACACAAAATTTCAATCAATCAGGTTATTTACCCAGAACATCTACCTGTTAGAAATAAATCGGAGAACGAGCACCTTCCTGGGGCCTCGAGATGTTATGGGTTAGAGGCACGTTCGCGATAAGAACCAGGCGATTGCGCACGCGGCGGGAAGACGGGAAAGGACTTGCTTTTGCGATATCGAATGAATGAGATGTAATTTTTGCCACGGAGAATAAAGTTTATAATTTGTGTTTTGTACTTTTCGCGTAAAACTATAATAATTAACATCAGAAGTGGGATAAAGTACCAAGTATTAGTTCGTGGTGGTAGTGTTGCTCTTGGTTGTGAGTGAAAAAAAAACCTGTGAAAAAGGACCCCAGTGCGAACTGCCCAGGTCTAGTGATCGCAGGGGTGAGAGTCGACGATCTCATCGATCACAGGATGAGATGGGATGAGGGTCCCGAGTGGTGTGCGTGCTAGAAGTAGAAAATCAGAGACTTCTGGAAGTAGTGGAAAAAACGGAGAGCAGAGAAGGCAAGAGGAGAATGTCGGTCAAAAAGGGTTGTTCGACGTTCTGATCGCACTTCGGAACGAAGAGAGAGAAGCCGGAGTCGATGGTACTCCAGGTCCGGGTCGGAAAGGCGAGAGCGAAGTCGGACTCTAGAGCGCTCCAGGTCTAAGAGAAGCGAGCTCAGCGAAACAGTTACCTACCCATATCAGGGAGGCGATTGCTGAAAGTATGGATAAGGTAGTAAAGGAACTTACGGTAAGGGAAGGTGACCATCAGGTAAGAGTTACTTCACTCACAAGTAATATTATCGCAGATCAGAGGCCGGGCGGTGTTTTAACTGTAAACAGACAGGGCATTGCAAAAGAAATTGCTGGATAAAGCGTCAACTCGCACTCCAATAAAATGTTAATTTAATTGGTAAGGGTAACGAAAAATGTTTCAAAACCATTCTGTTCAATAATAAGAAAGTCGGATGTTATTTTGACCTTGGTAGTGAGTGTTCGCTTATTACTAAAATTGTTGCAGATAAATAAATATTCGTTGGAACTGAAACTACTTGAGTCACCGATAGTTTTGTCTACGGGCGAGCTTGTGCCGCAAATGTTTATACATGTAAAAAAAATTACGGTAGATACTGTTGAAAGAGTAGTTAATTTTTATGTTATTGATTCAAGTATTATGGAAGGTGATCTATTTATTAATTGGTCAGAATTTTTCGGAATTACCTATACGATGTTCATTACAGCAAAGACGGAAATAAGGTCGACTGTACAACTGTGAACATAAACAACTTAGAACAAACATAAATATCGATTCGAATGAACCGGATATTGTCAACAAACTTTTAAGTGTGCTTAATAATAATTATGCAGATTGTGCAGCCCAAATCTTACAACAATAAACTTATGTTCAGATTTTCATATTGCGAACGAGCACAAATAAGGGAAATTACTTAGAAAACGTAATTATACCCGAATCACAGTCAACCTATGTAAATCGTGTTTTACTTGTAGCTAAGAAAAATGAAAAAAATTACGCGTAGACTATAAAGTCCTCAATAAAATTGCTGATAACGGCTTGCGTTGGTTCGTACCGAAATTAGCACGATTCCAGGTTGTCCGTACGTGTCATGATGATGTGTAGGGTTGCCAACCGTCCCGATATATTGGGACAGTCACCGTTATTGACCCTTAGGTCCCGACGTCCCGATAAAACCATTAAAAATCCCGATAGCCCATTTTTGTTTGGAATACACAAACAAATCGGTTGCATTTTATTCCATCGTCTTAAATAAATCGCTATATATACGTAAATCGGTAGGTACATAAATCTAGTGTAGAGGGCGCAATTTCTAGACAAACAATGTTGGCGCACTTTTCCACGTTTCGCGGTTTCGTGCCACGTTGTACTAAAAAGCTCAAGAAACACCAGTTTTTGATAAAATGGTGAATGCGCCTTGAATTAATAAGTTAGGTTACGTTCAAAGTTGATAAACAATCGTGAAATTGAGTGGGAAAAGTAGGTAACTGTATTATCGACACGGAGTTTGGTATTTGATTATTTGCTACCAAACAACCAAACTAATCATAACGACTAAACAAACATACAATTAATAATTTTTATTTTCAGAATTATTTAATAACATTTATTTAAATGCTTATGGACTCAGAAAGTGAATGCAGGGGATCATATACTATGTGTAGGAAAAATAGCATTTCCTACTGAAGATGAAAATACACGGTTTTCTTCGTGGGCAAATTCTCATCTCACGGAAAAAACAGTATTTTCATGTCTTGTAAAATATAACATTTTCAGAGGTTTTCAAGAAATATGTACGGCACCAACAGGTAGTGCTAATATTGGGAATTGGGGATTCTTTCTTTTTTTGTAATGTTTTTGGATTTCTTTCATATTAGTAGATAGCGTGTAGCTAATGGAATTATTCTTATCTTAAAAACTAATATTTGCTGAGAACAATTCACTCACCTTACAATTTAATAAACCATCGGAATAATTTCGTAGGACTAGAGTTTGCACAATCTAATTGTTTGTTTATTCGGTTGTCATGGATAGAGCCCCAGAGCTACCTTGGTAAAAAATTATTTTCATGTCCACAAGCGACTTTGATTAAAGCTCTCCTTGTTATAAGCCAAGTTAATGAGTTAATGAGCTCTAGATGTACATACCTGCTGTAAAATTGTCAATAAACAAATAATATGTCTGACATTTCAATGCCCCCTAGAGGAGTACGCGGTATTGCTTGCTTGAAAGTGTTGATTTTACATCCTTTAGTCTATACAGTAAAATATTAATGCAAACGTGCAGAATCAGTTACGGCCGTCCAAAGTTAATCAGCGTCAAATTCTGTGAGATTGGCAAATCCTTAAATTATTTTCCGCGAAAAGAAATTCCCGGGTCAGAACCGCATTTCGCGTATCGAATAATAATCAACTTTTATATAAAACATAATAATAGGTATGTCATCGATTCCAATCTTGTGCGTACCGTTCAAACCAGTGGAGTTACCGAGGTCGCTGTGACAGCATACAATTTTCTGTCGACCGGAGGATATTCGTCGTGGGCTTTGGACTCTACGGCTCCTCGAATGGAGCTGCCGATTACAACGTTAAAATCGAACTGAAAAGGCTTGGAAGAATATTAGCGGAAAATAATACTAAATTCTTTTCAGACGGATCTAGCAATACTTTCCACGTTTATTTCGACAATCCTATACAAATAGAGCCTGAATCTTTCTACACAGCTTCCGCTATTTTAGACGGCGGGGAATTAATCTGGAAAACTGCCTAAAATGCCTTATAATGTTAGAAATAGGGGACCATAAGTCACAAGTGCAAAAACCATGTTCTTAAAAATAAAAAAAAATATTTGGCTAACTTACTACATTTTTCAATTTTTGAAAAGAGTGCGGGTAATGTGGAAACACCCTAAAATTACAGTAAATGTGTAAACACATAAAGATGTTGGAATATTGAACTTTAAGAATTATATTCGTTTTATATGTTTTTATTCACAGAAAATATTATTCGTTGATAAAAAAAATACAACACATTGCCCTCATCCACATGTTTCCAAGTTACCCGCACTTTATCCCAACTGGATAAGTATTTATTTGATAAGTACTTATTTTTAATAGCGTGTAATTATCTGACTCTGTGGTACGAGTCTATTGTTGTTTCTCATAAATGCACCTGCACGCAATGGCGGATAATCAATGACATGTAAGTTATAATAGATCAGCTTGGAAATTGCTATGACAGATATAGGTTAATTACTGGTTAACCGAAGATCCAGTACCTAAAGCATGACAGGCAATTGTATAATTTCTATCGAATGTTGAATTACTTTTACTAACCATTTTTCTGTTGGTTGAAAGTCTGTCGAGAAATTAAGGTTAGTACGATAGTTTTCCACAAGTTCTTTTTATTTATTTAAATTTCCTGCAAGTCTGCATGCAAGTCTGGCATATAAGTGTTACAACGACACGATCGTTCCAACTTTCGGTCGGTGGGATCACTGATCGTCAATGAACCAGCAAAATTTTGAGAACAGTGTCGATTTCAATTATCTGGTTTGCTTATTGGTCGGGATTGCATGATGTCTTCGGTGTATTGCCATTTGCGAACTGCCTGATAAGTGTTGGGAGAAAGGAACGTACATTTTTTTCTGGGTTGATGTTGTTTCTTCGTGGACTGGCCGTCAAATCTTATGCGAATCAACACTGCACCTAATTTAATTTAACCTTAAATGAGACACTCGTTGCCGTCAGCTTAGGTCGTCATTTAGTTATGTTGACCCGCTCGATCAGCAATAATTAAATATCAACTTTTACATATTATCGAAACGTCTCCTCACTGTGAGTTCCGGGCCAATTCCAGTTCAGTACTAGAGTATGATTGCCCCATGTATTACGACACACTAGCGGCGGTTTAGTTGGTACATATCACGGTGTAATCCCATAAACAGTGATCGACTTCAGTGTCGCCCCAAGAGACAATGCCAGAATATTTTCGTGCGCTGTTTCTTTTGTATAGCATGCAAACTGGAGGGAGATTAGTTTGGCGGTGGGGGCGCTGCTTGCGCCGTGAACATATATTCATACAGACATGCGGTTCAATAAAAACGAACCGGGAAAATGCCTATTCATATACTGGACAAATTCTTGCATTTTCTTTTATCTTTGCTTTTATCCAAAGAAAACTGAACATCTATACTGGCGTTCATTCCACTGGTAGGTATGATGTAACTTCTCACCTTATATGTGCAGGGAAAACATTGTCTTGCTATCTTATATGTATACAGTTTATTTATTTATTTTATTCTTGTTTTCTGCCAGATTTCATAAAAGTTGTATCTCCACATTTCTTGTCTCGCTGACTCGTAACACTAATTTGTGGACTCCGACCATTATTGTCTCTAATATTAAACCCTCTTCGAGTAAACTGGAACATACAGCGGTTGACGTCCCCTTTTCAGAAAATACACATTTTCCATTACAAATTGAAGGACATGTTGCAACATGTCCTTCAATTTGTAAAATCGAATCTGTAGGAATTTCTACGTTTTCCTTTCTATAAACAGTATATCCGAAACTTTGGCCTGCGTTATTATTGATGTCAAGATTTTCCATCGAAATTGGAAAATTACTCTTGAGGAGCTCAGTTTGAGTTACAAGATCTGCAAGAGACAATTGTCCGGTGATCTCGATTTCGTCATACTTAACTCTTCTGAAGAGCACTGGCAAGTCGGGGAGTTTAGTTTTTACTTCATTATATTTATTGATTAATTGTATCACACTATAGTATTTTTCAGTGTAATCTCCAGCTTCAGTTAAAGGAGCATCGTAATCGTAACTACATGTATCTGGTTGCTGAGCACTGTTATCTTCGCTGAGGTCTTCAATATTTGCACCATTTAAGAAACCCCAGTTGGTACCTCCGTGAAACATGTACATATTTACAGAAGAGGGATAGGCAAGTATTTCTTCTAAAGCCGCAGAAAAATCTTTGTTACTTATAGTGTTGTGATTTTCTGTCCAATGATCGAACCAACCAGTCCAATATTCCATTGTCATGAGCGGTCTGCAGGAAAGTTATTGATGTGACATATCTAAGATGTCTGACATCGAAAGTTTCACCTACCATGGCTAATCAGCCTGTTATAATCAACGCATGTTCAAATCGGCTATAGAAATTTTCTTCATGAATTTAATCAGCCAGTATGTGGGCAGATTCCATCAAGAATTGCCGTTTTGAGATGGCAAGAAGAACTTGTACACCGGAAAATATTTAAAGTGTCAGAGTAGCAATTTTCACATCGCCTTGGCGAGTGAGATCTTTCAATTTAGAAGTGACCAACTGTTCCATTGGCACTTCTTTAAGTCAAAAGAATGTCACACACTTCCTCAAATAATCCAACAACTTAAAAGATGATTCCCAAAAAGGTAAACCTGATAACCAGCTTTTCTTCAAAGCATTATACTGAATCTTCAGCAATGCATAGAATTGGAAGGTGGACAAATTACAATGCCACTTCAAAATAAAGAACATAAAAAAATATGAAAAAAACATGACATACACATATACAGAGTGACCCACTGAAAACAGACTTTATAACATTTAGCGTCATTTTTATGCAAAAAGTTCAGACACCTGAATTCGATGTTTTCAACCCCAAAGCGAGAGGGGACAGAACCCTCGAATTTTTTTATGGAAGGTGTATCAAGATATATCAAATCAAATCATTTATTTAGCCCGTCATAGACAGAAAACACAATACAGAATACAGAGATAGAACACATAACATATCAAACAAAATAAATCACAAAACAAAACAAAACAAAAGAAAAAAATATATAAAATATATCAAAACCTCACATGAGGAAACGGGAACAACACTCTCAACCCCCGAGAAAATCATCTACACTATAGTACAACTTAATCTTTTTAAAGAAGCCTTGAACATTAAAAAAGTTGAAATGGATGAAATTGATGCAGGTAGCTTATTAAATATTTGAATGGACATATATATTACACTTCTCTTAAAATTTTCCGAGTAGGGCCTCGACTGATACAATAACACTGCAGACCGTGTAAAATACTCATGAATCTGTTCCCCCGTGACACAATTATTCTTAAGCCGAAACTGCAGAACAGCTATCTCATAAATGTAAATACATGCCAGTGGCAATATTCTGTTTCTCAAAAAGCGGCCTTGAAGGGGTACGAGGAAGACGCCTTGAGAGAATTCTCACTGCCTTCTTCTGCAATCGAAAGATATAATTAACATTTTCGGCAGAGGAGTAACCCCAGAAAGGTATACCATATCGGAGATGTGACTCAAACAGCGCAAAATATGCATTTTTAGCCACAAGTAAATCGTAATTATTCATAAGAGTCCTAAGGGCAAAACAGGATCTAGACAACTTTGTACTTAGGTGTTTAATGTGCTCCTGCCAATTCAATCTATGGTCGAGATGAACACCCAAAAATTTAGTAGTATTTACAGATGAAATTATAACACCATCTGAAGAAAGGGCAAACAATACGCCAGGCCTGAAATTCATAAGACAAGTCTTATCCAGATTAAGAGTCAACCTGTTCGCCGCAAACCAACATAAGTATTTCTTTGCGACGACTTTTTAGTTTCAAAATTTGCATCTGTTTGCATCCAAAATAAAGGCAGGTATTATTTGTATTTTCCTTCTTTGCAAAAAAGAAAATTCATAAGCTATTAGGTATCTACAGCATTCATTACTAAGACTAAAATTCTAAGAAAACTCATGAAATGGCAATAAGCATGAATAATGGATATGTGAACATTATTGGCAACCAAACACGAAGTCAGTACCTTAGCAACGGAAGCCGAATTAAATGTAGCCTCGCATTACATTTTGATCCACGTTCTAACAATCGGCCCTAAGGGTAACTAAGCACGTAAGTGTCCTACCATCTATGAGGTAATATCTACTGTATTTTTGTTTATGGCTTGCATTTCAAGTTGATAAAACAAATCGAGAGTTTTTTAGAGCCAAATAGTGTTCAAAAATTTTCTTGTGAAGCCAGCATCTTCTTAAATTCGAAAATACCTATTTAGTACATTTTTACGTCCTTCTATGAAAATTAGGTGCAAATCAAAATGTCTGTTTCATTCGAAGAAAAAAAATGCGTCAAGAATAGAGTCCATTAGTTAGGTTATGTTACTAGTTTCGCGGGCTATCCTACTTCAAAATTCTTAACATGGAGCTCTTATGGGACATAGATTTTAAACACTGATTATTTAAATTCAGTGCATTTCTTAGCGGGGATTCTGCAAGTGACATATAGACTGCTCTTTCCAGCTGTTACATTTTCAAAAACAACTTAAAATACAACTTAATTTCAGAAATATTTTAAAACGGAGCACAGTATATAATTAGAAAAGAACGTATGTCGCGTTCAGACCAGACCAGTAACCTTGGAGATTATTTTGACGTTTGCTGCACAGGGTTTGAGGCTAAATTGTTTATTTCTCGGGGTTATTTATTGTTTAATTTTTATTTAATAGGTGGTTTAAGTTCTTATTTATATTTAAAAAGTGTAAAATGGAAGAAAAAGTGCTAAAAATTAGTGTTGTTAACGACTTCATTTAAATAATCTACTGCGCCGGTTCTATCACCGACATTCTCGCGCCGTAAATTGCAGTAGTTTGTTGAATTTTAGTTTTAAACAAAATGACTGCATAAATAAATGCTTTTACAAGACAAACGGCGAAAAAAGGCTTCATAGTAATCGCCATATATTGATTTAATGCTAAGAAATCAGGATGAAAGGTAAAAATAGAATGTGAAATGCAAGGTCATCTTACCTCCATTTAAAATGCATTGAAAAATTTTATCCAACTATTCTCTTAGGATAGCGTTTTAAATTTCGCGCTTTGATTTCGCCGTTACACTAATGGACTCTATGGCAAAGAACATCTTCCACTTATCTCAGAGGAACGAAAGATATAGAGAGCGCGTGAACTGGTTTGTAGGCAGAGTTTGTTGAGGCCATGGGGGGTGAGAGGTAGGTAGTCCCGGTTGGTTATGCAACCCGTACAGTGTGCACATTATTATAATTGTGCGCAATGGAGAAATGCTAGAAACTATCCGTTTTTTTAGCCTTTAACGATTTTAATGTACCGTAAACGTTGATGACTCATTGAAAAATGTTCTCTGGACATTTTTGCCTGAATAACTAATGGAAGAATGTCAATTTCAGTTTAATTTCACAAAAACGCTATACTTACTCATAAAAACGTTCAAACTGTTTGTTAAGTTTTGATTGAATTTTTAACGAAAACTCTTCGGTCGAACTTTAGTAACTAAGAAAACATTTTTATAAGTGCATAGTTATCTCTTCTGTCAGCTCTGAATTCACAGAAAAAAGCAATCATAGGTTTATTATAGAAGGTTATCTCCTTACCAAACAGATATTTGAATGTTCAAAAACGTGGTAACCGCGAAAATTATTTTGGGCAATTTAATATACAGATACACGCAGAAATACAACAAATGACACATAAAATAAGTGATGTCAAAAACAAAAAATTTAGTACAGATAATAAAAAATAATACGCGAGAACTTAATGGGTAATATGCTAATATGCAAGTAGACCCAAAAATTATCTATCATCTGGTGGGACTGCGAAAACAAATAAATTTGAAAATGTAATACCTATTAGGTAAATACTTTATTTTTTATAAATATACATTATAATAAAACCATAAGGATAGTAAAACAAACTTGTGTTAATTTCTCACCTATTTATACGAAATTTACGTAACCTGAGTAAAAAAAATTGTTGGCACTTTAATACTTGTTCAATAACAACATAACAATACACGATAATAAATGACAATTCGACGATTCAACAGGATTAAATAAACAAAAAGAAACACTGAACGTTACGGCGAATGCAAAACATGTGCACACAAACGTCAAACTAGCCAACCCCTAATGGCTTCACTTGAAACTAGTGGTGCTCCCTCCTCTTACTTCAATCCTCCTAGTCCACTTATTTTAAAATCTAAAAATATTAAATATTGTTTGTCTGTGGAAACTGGAGTATGCCATCTGTGAACGAATATACGAGTATCCGCGATGGTTTCTCTAGCAATCTGCAATATCTACAGAGTTGCAGGTTGACTCTAGCAATCTGCAATATCTACAGAGTTGCAGGTACAGCATTTGACAGTAAATAATAGGTTACTAGGGTTACCGTTTCATGTTTTTCTAGTTTAAAAAATTTTGTTGCACCAGTCCCTGAACTTCAATGTGACATCCCAAAAGTGTATCTTTTTACAAAAGAAACCATGCATAGTTCAGATGTCGTCCCCCATTCAGACAGTGCGTTGGAAGACGAAGCCCAAATTTTACACTTTGATTTCAGTGCAAATTTATTCAACTGCAATTGTAAGTTTAAAATAACAGCCATACCTCTTCATAAGGTGAATAATTGAACTTTGTATACAACATTTTGCAGTATACAATCTTGTAGAATCAGACATTGATAAAATGGTCGTGCAATTAAAGAAAACAGCGTTGGAAGCTACTGATGATCCAAGCGAAATAGAAAAATTTGAAGATGAAATCAAACAATTACGAAATGAATTAGTTGATAAAGCAACCAGCACGCTAAAGGATTTTGAGGTCAGGTGAACTCTTATTTGCAGTATTAGAGGCATACCTATTACTAAAGACACGTCATGTTAAGTTTTCTGTAGAAACACACATGAACATGTTTCTTTGCATAATTCTTACAAACGACAGTTTTAAATTGAAGCAAAATCACAACTGACTACTTTTAGTTAGGGAGACGCAATGGTCAATTGTTGCTGTATTTTCTACCATGCCAGACATTATTAATCTTAATGTTAGCAACACGAGGAACAAGACTATGGATATAACAAAGTTGCATTTGAGTCGCAGTGCAGGTGGCGCTCTTTCAAAGTTAACGGTTAAATTAAAAGTTGCTACTGACACATTTTCTGCCAACATATTCTTATTTTACTGACTCTCCATCATGAGGAATGGCAAAATAATAATAAGCGTCAGATGATATATTTTCTACCAACAGATTTTTCTTTTACTGGTTCTTTGTATCATGAAGAATGCCAAAATGTCAGTGCCAAACACATTAGATAGTCGCGAGTGGGTGCCAGACGATTCCAAACTATTCTGAAGAGCGTCATCTGCGGTGCAACTTTCTCATAGCCATATTCTAGTCTTACGTGTTTCATACATTAATACTAATAATGTCTGGCATGGTAGAAAATACAGTAATAATTTACCATTGCGACTCCCCAACCATTTTAATAATTATTTAACTTGCTGTAATTTTCAGCCTAGAACGAAACAACTCTTTAATATTCCAAAAAATGTAGTAGAAAGTACATCTGCACATAAATATAGAAGTAATGGCAATAGTGAAGACATTGAGAGCATCACAAAGGAGATAGATGTTCTGGAAAACTTATATTTAGAAGTAAATATGTTCACACTTTGTTTATATCGGTAGTTTGCACAAGATTCATTTTTAGGAAAGACTTAGAGGAAAGCAATACAAGGAACGATTGGAAAAACTCACTGCTCTCAAACCTGTCCATGATAATATTCAAATGTCAATTCATAAAGTGGAGAGTGTTAAGAAAGGCATCAAGGGTGAAGAAAGGCTTTTAAAAATTACAAATAAGCATGCCCAAGTGCTCCAAAACACGTTAGATTTAGTAAAGGAATTGGATAGTGATATTTTGATAATCAAGTAAATTTAAATATTAACTTCAAAAAATTTATTCTTATACTTTATACTAGGTACATTAAAAATGTCAATAAATATAATAAGTAAAATAAATTGTAAATGTTGGAAAGAATACCTTTGTATTCAATTTTGCAAAATATTCACAATAAAATCGCATATCACAGACAATTTAGAGTGTGGCATGCATACCTACTATAAACCGTTTATAAGTAGTTGTTATAATACAGTAACTATCACACAAAGTTCAAATTAATTCTAGTGTGTATATAATATTTAGCTAGATAAAACAGAGTTATTTCCTTATTTATTAATATATCATCTGTACAAATTAAAAGCTGGTTCATTGCATGCAAAGCCACATCTGCAAAAGTATATTTATTCGAAATAATAAAGTGGGTATTTAGCTCCACAACTAATGTAAAGCAAGCAAACGCCCCAATTTCTCTTGCACACAGTATTGAATAGGTTGCCAAGCTCAAAGAATGGTTCATTTGGAATGAAACACCCATTAGAAATAATCCAAGGAAATAATTATGAAAGTATGCACTTAAAAAATTAATCGGTACCAAAATTTTGGTAACATCCCCAAATGTGAGATAAAAATCTACAAAACAGGACAACACCGATTAAAAAAAGTTAGTCAAGAAACCGAGTGAAAACATTTTCGGATAAACAGTTGCAAATATCCCACATTTCATTCCAGGATATTAATCAGCATTAAATTTACCAACTTTCGCAAATTCAAACCTGTCAATTACGTTATAAATCTGGTTACTCACTATGTGGTACTTGCCAAATAACTCGTTCAGCAAATAATGACGTCGCAGGTTAGCAATAGTTTTACTTGGTTACTAGTTTTGTTATAGAACAGTGTACCAATTCAGCAATCCTTTGATCCTTTCGATAATGAATAACCTTCTCTGCCTCTAAAGTGAACAGTTTTTGAGACAATCGACCTCACCACCTCTATATTACCTGCAAACATTAAAGGGTATTTTTCAATTCTTAAAATTGATCGCAAAAGTAGTAAGTTTTCATTCCAAGTAAACCCTCCACTATCCACCAACTAATCTGTGGCTGGATCCCCTACATTCCCATTATGTATACATGGTGGTGGTGGTGATGGCGCGTGTAGTGATGGTGATGGCATTGGTAGCGGCATAAATTCCGTCGACAATACATATTATTAAAATTAACTTTTTATTATTGGACTTCAGCACAAAAATTGAAATAAAAAGGTTAGGTAGGCCGACACCGGCTTTAAAATTAAATCAAACTTGTACGAAGAAAAAGGAAGGTCGATCTTTCACCACGCATTTCACCAGCGACATTTACAAACTAAACAAATGGATATGTGGATGTACGGTAAGGAATTCTCTTTTTTGTTTTCCATGCTTGTTATTTTTACTCCAAATATAGATAAGAATTGGAGTCGTATAGGCGTTACTGACTTGAACCATTTGCATGAAAAAATAAAAAAGCACGAAGTGTCCACAGCTTACTTGCAAGCTAGTACAGAATTTGCGTTACTAGGAAAAGTTAATATTGCAATTTGGGATTTTCGCCAAATATTGCGGCGAGTGAAATTTCTTGTTTTAAAATGTTTTAAAATGACTTCTAAAGCACTTCATAAAAAAAAATACGGGGAGAAACCGCCAGACCCCCCGCAACCCCTGAGCAGTGATTTCATTCCTGAGCACTGCCAAGTTCTAAAGTCATGAGCCGCCACTGTATTTGACTCGTGTTTTTTCCCACGGCCCACATTTACAGTGAAAAAAATTAATAGAAGCTTTCTCTTGTATGTATATGGCTGACATAATAAATTTTGAGAGATATCTGCTTAATACGCGTGCAACAAGCACCTGCGATGGGCGTGAAGTAACTTTTTGCTTGGCACGGAATAAATTCCGCAAAGAAATGGCTATGTTTAAGTGCTACTTAAAGTTATTTAAGTGCTACTTAAAGTTAAGTGTCCAAAAGTTTCCTGGGTTACCAGGCTGCTGCTTAGCAACTCAATTCATATACCGAGTGACAAACTTCCATGTGTACATGGGTAATTACGTTTCTGGAGATTCCTGCTCTCCATGTATGCTTACAATGGTGCTAAAGGTAGCAATCGGAAGATTATTTTTTTTCAGCGAATGATGTTATCAAAAACTCTAACTTTCCAATTTATTAAAGCATTAAAAGCAAAAATTACATTAACAATTTTCAAACTAAAACACCAGAAATTTATCAGATTATCCATGACAATTTAGTTTATTCTAATCAAAGACGTCTTTGATTCTTACGGATTTTCTAATTCGTCCAAACAAATTTTCAACAGTAATTTGACGAGTACTTTTTATTTTGCCGGATAAATTTCTGTTTTGAACGAAATTTTGTTGCTAGGCAATTTGACGAATAAAACCGACATCTCTTGGCTATCAGTTTTATGAGTCAAATTGCCGTCTAGCAACAAAATTGAGTTTGCAAAACAGAAATTTATCCAGGCAAAATAAAAAGTTCGAGTCATATTCGGCTAGATAATTGAATGAATGTGAGATTACGCATATGGGAGACTATTTTTAAACATTTTACAATCAAAAATACGAAATTTGGGATTGCTACCTTTAACACCATTGTAACTATACATTGAGAGCAGGAAACCTCAAAAACGTAATTACCCATGTTATTTCCCCATGTACACATGGAAGTTTGTCACTCTGTATAAAAGTCACACCTGATGAATATCATTCAAGTTTAGATTTTACCTGGAAAAATTTGTCGATTGTAAACTCGAGGTGCCCAATTTTGCTCGTGACATTTTTGAAAAATTACTCGACTGATGCTTGTAATTTTCATGCAATGTCACTTGTAAAATTGTTAGGCAACCTCTCGTTACAATCCAAAAATTTTGCCGGCAAAATCTAAACTTATATTATTACAAATGATTATTTTTTGCCGTTTGACGCCAATGAACTGTTTAATATTTTTCATTTTGGCCAATCACGTCATTATTCTAGTGAGAATAGGGTCTTCTGACTATTCCCGATATAAATTAGTGCCTGCAGCTTTTTTCTATCTTTGACAAAATGTCAATAAATATTGTGTCAAACATAACAGTTTGTAAACTTATTAAATGTGTGAAAATGAAAGGTTTACCTCAGAAATGTAGTTCTCGTGTTTCCATGAAAAGTTTGAGTCAAAAAATAATCTTTCGAATACATGAGAGTAAGAATAACTTGGAAAACAATTCTCCATTTCTCCATTACTCAAACTTGTTGCCATTCGGCAATAGAGTAGGCTATGGCAATATTCACTCGAGCCCTACAGGCTTTATTAGTCTGGCAACAAGTTTCCGAAAATCTGTCGAATTATTTTCAAGTTATTCTCACTCTCTTGTGATATTAGTACTGAAAATAATTTTTAATCATAGCCCACTGAAAAAGAATAATGCTTAAAACTTTTTAGTGTAAAGCTTTAATAGACAAGACGAGAGACGAGGGGAAGAAAATCCCTACTAGCTACTAGGTGGGCGCACTGTATAATCAGTGTTTACAGCAGTGAAATATAATTACAAACACTATTTTCTGTTCTCTTGCATTGTCTTTGAAAATCAACAACAGTTTTACTGGTTCTACCAACAAGTGTTGATTTTTTCCTTACTCAAAATACTAACCAGTCTGTATGAATTAAAAAATTGCTTCGCGTACTACCAATACTTATAACGATTTATTAAAATATATTGACCGGTTTCAGGATTTACAAAGATCCCATCATCAGAAATGTATTCAAAATAATTTTGATTTTGATTTACTTCGTGTACTATCAATACTTATAACGATTTATTAAAATATATTGACCGGTTTCAGGATTTTATATTTTATATTTTAATAAATCGTTATAAGTATTGGTAGTACACGAAGTAATTTTTTAATTCATAATGAGTTTCTACCAAATAGTGAAGACAGAAAATATCAACTACTAACCAGTCTTGTTAAACAACACCACATAGTGAATAGCCAGCTGAGATCCCCATGATCAAAGGTGTACTGCAAATTTAAAACTAGGTACCAAGAATATAAAGTCAGCGGCACTCTTATAAGTTTCGACTATTGTTTTATCAGCGACAAAACTTTTGTAGTCCTATGCTTTTATTAACCAAGGCAGAGCCAAACATAATTTCCATTTATTGCCGTGCCTACATATATCATACAACATAATTTTTAAAAACTAAATGCCAAATAGCATGGCAGAAGGCTGGCATTCAAGTTCCAGAGAAAATGTATTATCAGGTCTTGATCTCTTCCATATCAACCCATCTCAAACAAATAAAATAAACTCTGTAAACAATTTCCATAAAAATGTGAATACTACACTGGCGAGCATAAAATTAGGGTCACTTTGAAAATTGCCAATTTTTCTAAGAATTCAAAATATTAAATTTAATTAATTCTTGAAGGCAATAACACTTGCATTTCTGAGAACTGTTATAAGCTTTTTGTGGTTTCTTTTGCACAACAAAGATTCAATATTTCCGATTTCTAGGAAATGCTTGCAGGTGCGCTACTTGGAAGCTTATTTCTGGGGGTCTATTTTTCAATTTCCTTCATTTATTCACTAACTTTCCTGTGTATAACTTGACGGTCGAAAAGTGTAGTCTTCGTTTATTTCCTTATAATGGCTTTAAATCCTGTCACGGCGGCCAGAATTATAGCGCTGTTGCAAGATGGTCGGGGGCAACGTGTAACGGCAAGAACGGTTGGTGTAAGTCTTTCTACAGTTCAGCGGGTATCCCAACGATTTCAGGAAACTGGTAGGCTGACGAGAAGACCAGGATCAGGGCGGAAAAGAACCACCACGCCAAGGGATGACCGTTTTCTTGTGTCCATGGCTTTACGGAATCGGACTGCTACGGCAGTTTCGCTTCGAAATCTCCTCCAAGAAGTCAGAAATGTTAACATTAGCGAATGGACAGCTAGGAGGCGACTTCGTTCTGCTGGATTATCTTGTCGGAGAATGGCTACGGGTCCTCCACTTCTCTGTTGCCATAGAATTGCAAGACTGAACTTTGCTCGAGATCACTTGGGATGGACAAATGACGATTGGGGGAGGGTATTATTCTCAGACGTGTCGCGTTTCTGTTTAAATGGGTCGGATGGACGTCGGCGGGTATGGCGAAGACCCGGAGAAAGGTATGCCCAGGCTTGTATTGATGAGCGACTTCCATTTGGTGGAGGCTCAGCTATGGTGTGGGGAAGAATTTCTTCAGACGCACGTACCGAATTAGTGTTTATCGGCAATGGATCCCTAACTGCGCATAGGTACGTAACGGAAGTTGTAGAAAATCATGTCATGCCTTTTATGACGGTTCTGGGAGAAAATGCAACTTTTATGCATGATAACGCTCGACCCCTCGTGGCAAGGATTGTTAGCGGTTATTTGGATGAGGTTCAAATTACGCGATTTGATTGGCCAGCACGGAGTCCCGACTTGAACCCCATAGAGCATGTGTGGGATGAGCTAGGACAACGTGTACGAAGTCATACGCCGTCTCCCACCAACGCACAGGATCTTAGGGAGCTCCTACTACAGGAGTGGAATAACATCCCCCAAAATGTGATCCGTAATTTAATTGAGAGCATGCCACGTCGCCTCCAGGCTGTCATCAATGCACGGGGAGGAACCACTCGTTATTAGGGGTCAAAATTTTAACAGTTCCTTGTTTTATTCCAACATTTTTCTCACTACACATTTTTAAGACAATTTTGTTAAAATTTGCTTCTTTACGAATTTTCAATAAAAACATTAGAAAATGAAACGTTTTCTTTTTAAAACATTCCTGTTCAGAGATATGTATACAACGAAATCCATTTACAATAATAAGATACAATAAATAACCAGAAAAGTTGAATTTTTGAAGTGACCCTAATTTTATGCTCGCCAGTGTATCAAAAGAAGAGTCGAGTGTGAGAAACTAAGTAAAGGAAAGAAGAGGAGTAAGAAGGTAAGTTGAAGAGGATAGACTAAACTATAAACGCTTGCATAATTTATTGAGTTACTGTTTTGATAAGAGAAGTTCGTGGTAGTAATTTCCGGGGTAATTTCTGAAAACATGGCAGGGCGAATAAGGTGCTGAAAATTGAAGATATTATTATTATCAGCAATATTATAGCTATATGATCTTTTACAAAACTCCTTCCGGCTTCCGATGCCTAGATGTAGTTAGCATCGTGTGCAAGCAGGTCAGGCCCATACCGTTGCTGATCTGATAAATGGGAGTAAGTCATATACAGTGTGTCCCACGATTGGTGTTACAAGAGTGATTGAGTAAAAATTTTGGAATTTCAATTTGGTATTTTGCAAATAAGCCCTGCTTGGTTCGAAACAAATTTCGAGTACATTTAATTTTTTTGTAAATCAGAAGGGCCATGACAACTGAAGAAAAACTATTTTCCTGTCAGGTAAACGACCTTATTGGTTCATAATTCAGCAAAATGTTATTAAGAAAAGTTGTTCAGAATGTTAAATTATGCTCCTGTGCAAACATTCAGGCAAATTCGGCTTCTTTGATAAAACCCTTTTTCTCAGATGGAAATGCGCAATTGCTTCATTAAACAAGTGGAGCAACACATTATAATTTAATAGCATTTACAGCACGTAATAATATCAATACGCAATTTATCAATTATTCGATATAACTGCTATCGTTTTCTGCAGACACCTCTATGCGATGCCTGAAGTTTTTTTGAATTTTTCTCTAAACGTACCTACTTGGTTTGCGGCGTCTCTTTCCTTTGCTTTAGTATTTCCCAAATAGAAGCGCGCCGGCAACTATACGCAAGGCCGGCGCCGGCTATGGAGGCACTCCCAATTTATAAATTTAAAACAGTGGATGTTCTGACTGGAGACCCCAGCGGAGACGGTATTCTGAAAAATGAGTTACATCAAAGTAGTCGGACCTGCCTGAATGTTTGCACGGCGGCATAATTTAGCATTCTGAGCAACCTTTATTAATAACATTTTGCCGAATTATGAACTGATAAGATCGTTTACCTGAAGCAAAAATTGTTTTTCGTTAGCTGTCATGACCCTCTTGATTTAAAAAATACCGAAATATACAAGAAATTAGTTTCGACCAAAGCAGGGCTTATTTCCAAAATACCAAATTGAAATTCCAAAATTTTCTGTCAATTATACCTCTTGTAACATCAATCCTGAGACAACCTGTAGATAGTAATAGCACTTTCTTATGCCCAATTGTCAGATCAGCAACAATACACAGTGTCGCAGAAATTGAAGTGTGGAAGGACAAGTCAATCGCAAAGCAATCTCTTCGTATCAGCAATCAAATAATGCCTCTGGCTAAAAATCGACTTCTTAAGAAGGGCAGTTATATGTTCAGTAAACCGCAATCGATAATCAATCAAGAGACCAAGGCTCTCAACACAATTCACGAATGGAATTGTTTCATCGCTGATTTTAAGTGTTAGCTGATTCAAGACTAGAGCTCTTTGATGATCGCATACATCCGCTTTTTTAATTTCTAGAATTTTTGCCGCCCCTAGAATGTGTCGCTGTAAGCAGCTGCTTACTCTGCTTGTTGACTAATCCGACCCTGACACATTTTGAGAAACTCTAGTTTTTTCGATGTACTTTATTCAGTGATTGCATTACGTCAGACACCAAAGTCTATTTTGATCAAACCCGACTTCTAAGAGTGCCTTTGTCTTTACATACGTACATATTATAATATTGAGATTTATATTCATATTAAAACTTTGAAAAACATTTTGAAGGAAGCTCTAGACCAAGTAATGAAAATTTTCACAAGAAATGTCCCTGTTGGGTATGCATGTTATGGGAATGCACTTGTACAAAATGATGTGGCAACGTTACTGGAATGACTTGAGTCTGGGTAGGATCAAACATTAAAGTTGGTTGACACATCAAAAGATGTTCAGACATATCTAACTGTGGTCCAGTTACCATAACTTGAGTCAACTGCGGCTGCACCTGCAACTTAATGCTTTCCATATTCTGAACAGGAATGATCTGATTAACTTGTAATGCCTGGTCAATATTAGGAAGCTGAAGTATTTCGTTTTGAAACATTTTCGCATCCATAATCTGAGAACTTTGTACTGATTTTTGTAATAAATCAGTAAGCACTGGTGTACTATTAAAACACATTTTTTGTGCCTGAGTTTGATTCTGCACAGCTTGTAACTGCTGTAAATTTGTTGTCCGTTGCTGACTACTTTTCTGAGAAGAATTCAAACCTTTCTGTACCATTTCAGCAACCAACTGTGGTAGTCGATCATTTGGTTGAATATTAGGCTTCGGTGGCTCTGGCAGGGGTTCACAATTATGCACAAAAAATGCGAAAGGCAAGGACAAGTCGACTTTATGCAAATGATTAAAATTTATCTAAAAAAAAACTTAATTGTAAGAAATTTTGAGGCTCCCAATAAAACAAATTTAATTACCTTTACCACAACATTCAAGCCCATTCTAATATGCTTATTTTTCCGTCTAGTTAGTGGATTGTCAGTCAAGACTTTCATATCAAGAGTGCCCTTGCAACGTCTAGAGTCAAACAAAAGTTCCTTTTGAACTTCTTTCCCGCCTTGAGTCCAACACTGATATTGTTTTCTAAACCTTATTTTCGGGCCAGTGTTTGATATTTTTTTCACCCAAACAGTACTGGTAACTCCTGAGAATAGGTCAACCCACTCGTCGCATAACGCGTTGAAATCGTCACTATTTCGCGGTATTTGAGTGCGAATTTTGATTTCAAATAACTTCTCCTCGCCCCACTTAACATGAATAATATCAAACTTTCTGCTTAAACCGCTTAAAATTTGTTCAAACTCTGTTTTCGCCCTACATTCGACAGCCATTTTGCAAAATAAAGAGGACTTAAATATCGACCTAGGACTGTGTTTGTGTATTGGAAATACACCTTTATTTACATAAGCATAAAGCCTATTTCCAGAATAAAATTTCATTTTGAGCATTTTGTTTGCTGGAGGAGATTATTGTTGATATTCCTAGGTAATCGATATAATTTAGTCAATATTTGAAGTTTTTAACATCGTAAAGTGTAGACTACTGTCTATAAAGTCTATGTGTAAGGTTCCAAAAGAAAATTTTTAATCCTTATACATATTCAATGGTAACGAATACAAATTTACAAATAGCGAGAGTAACGAATACAAAAAAGTAACCGAATTTCACATCTCTATTTTCATTGCAAATGAAGCAAATGTTAGGTGCACTTGACAGGTGACATCTGTCAGTATCACACACAAATCGCTTGACGTAGCTTTTCCGTATAATTATAGTTATAGTTATTCGTAAATTATAGTAGTACTTTGTAACTGAAATTGACAGGCAAGAGCACGTGGTACGTTGTTTGTTTGGAATGAAAACTGATCTACCCAATTGCATGTCACTACTTTTTTGATAAATACAGAAGTCTGCCGACATTGTTGTCTAACTTTTCTCAAGCCATTTTATGTCTACAGAATAGGGGACATAAGTGCCTTCGTCATACGTCAGATTTTCATTCCAAACGAAACAAAAGCACGTGCCATTTGACGTTTATCGATATTATTTACAACGTCTTAAACTAGTTTCTGCAATATAATTATAGACGTTTTGCAGTGAAAACAGTTTATTTTCACTTTGTGTGTTGGGCTTACATGTAAAAACTTGAAAATAACTATAATTATATTTCAGAGGTTAGGTTAAAAGGTCAGAAAGCACGTGTCTTTGTTTTGTTTGGAATGAAAATCTGACGTTTGTGACGCGCAACTTATGTCGCCCATTCACCAACTTTTACTTTATTTTTACCCTAGCGAGAAGAATTGCACCCTTACCGACCGGAGAAAAGTCAATGTCAGGTTATGTAATTTTGGAAGGTTATTTATTTGAACTTTGAAGAATGTTTTATTTTAGTGTGGCATACAAATGAAAATTTCAGGTTTTATAAAAGGAATAATTGTGGGTGTGCCCGTTAGTTTCACATTTCTTGACTCTGTCGGATATGTAGCTCGAGTAGATGGTATTTCAATGCAACCTGCCTTAAATCCTGATAGAAGTGCTGCGGATTACGTTTTCCTTAACCGCTGGGCCGTAAGGTCGTTTAAATTTCAAAGAGGTGATATAGTTTCATTAGTATCGCCCAAAGATCCACGTCAAAAAATTATAAAGAGAGTAGTAGGTGTACAAGGTAAAAAATTTGAGTCAAATTCAAGTGGTAAATCGCTGAGCCAAATGCCAATGCTGACCATAATTCAGGAAGTATATTGTAATTCTTTCACTTCTCTTATTTCATGTACTTTCTGAATATTTCCTGTACATCATCTACACTTCCGTTATATTGTATCCACAACTAAAGTAACTTCCATATACTTTCCCCATGTTTCCAGCACTTCATACGTACATCATCTGTACTTCCCAAATCTCCCACATATTTTACACCTTGTTTGACACTAAAGTTCCTCAGCAGTTTACCATTAGGTCAGAGATTAGTATTTGTGTTTATTTAGTTATTTTACGTTGTAGGAGACTTTATTGCAACTTTAGGATACAAACAATCGGTAGTGAGAATCCCACAAGGTCACTGTTGGGTTGAAGGTGATCATACTGGTCATTCTATGGATTCTAACAATTTTGGGCCAGTATCACTCGGTTTAATTACAGCTAAAGCATCGTGCATTGTCTGGCCTCCTTCACGTTGGCAGTATATCAAATCATTCTTACCTGAATCTCGTGCTCCGATCAATATTGTGGTAGCTGCTGCCGATGTAGCATAAATTTTGTGTTCAGAAAACTTGTCCATACAAATTACAAACAATGCGTGCGATATCATTAGTTAATTGTTTTGAATTTGACTTTCATGGGAATGTTTTAAAAAATGCTTTTAAGTTGGGTGATGTTGATAATGATGGAAACAATGAGCTAGTTATTGGAAATGATTCTGGTGAATTAGTCATTTTTAAGGTACGTATGTTTTTGTGGCGTATATTTTTATTCCGATACTTTTTTTCACATTCAGCCTTTTTTTATAGGTATGTAAAAAATCTTTAACGTTGTATTGTATTAAAAAAATTAATAAGTTAGTATTCTGTGAAGTACAAAATCTACTCAAACTCATGCGAAAGAGACATATGTATATTGTTATTGTGTCACGAAGAAAACTTGACCATTTAATAAGAATCGGCAATCAAATAAAATATTAATGAAAACAAATTTTGATATTCTATCAATGCACGCGCACAACGAAAATAATAAAAAAATGCCAATCTCCTTGAGAGGCTTTACGAAGTTCCAGCTGTCTTACTCGCGCACATTGATTGTCCCTGAGTGCTAGGTGTTTGTTTTTCTTAGTTAAAATACTACTTTCTGAATTTCTACCCGAAGTTTCGCACACTTTAGCTTCGTATTATGTAGAAATGTGCTGCGGTCATAGTCTTAAAATTTTAGAAAAAAGTATTTATTTCGATTACTTAAAAATTAACATTTTTTTAAAATTTGAAGTGCGAAATATGCCATATATTCTGAATTTGCAAATAAACTGAGATCATAGCGCATTTCTGCATGGCAGGAAGTTTAATTGTGCACAATTTCAGATAAAAACTCCGAAAACTGGGTTTAATGTATAAAAAACGAACACTTTGTTTTCAGGGACAGTCAATGTGCGTAACCGAGACAGTTGAAACTTCGTAAAGGCCTCTTAAAGATAAGGATAAATAAAAGAACAGAAAAAATTATATGCAAATTCTAACGGAACAATACCTAACTAAAAATCGTAGTCAAATTTTAACTTCAGCTTTTTACTCTCGCCAAAGACATTTAGACAGATAGACCCAGCATAGGTACTCGTGCAAGCACTGAAGCCAAAATAGATGTTGGCGGGGGGATTGCGGGACGCATTTGTTTACATTTTTCTCCTACATTATAATCGACTAGACGAATATTCCAGTTTTGCTGTTTTACGATATTTATAATACTTACCTATGTTGTAGGTGTCCCATCACTTTGTTTTCATTATTCCATAAACACTGTGATTACCGTCGGTACTCCAGTTGTAAATGTAAATAACTAGATCTCCTCTTTTCAATGTCTGTGTTCTTACCACTAGGTACATATGACTGGAGGAAAGGTGCAAGGGTAAATGAATCACACATTTCGCACGTGTTCGATTACGAGAGCTACAAAGCAGTGACATTTAACCGCTTTGCAGGTTACATGAATTTCTAATCAGCTCATTCATTTACTGAATTGGCCCTATTATGTGATAGTACTTTGGCCCACCAGCCCAGTCCGACACTTCGACAGAGCTGAAGTGTTATTTCTAACATTGAATGCTGTATGGCTGTCCATGAAGTTTCAGTTTTAGACTCAACATTTCTCCTCTTCTCCTATTGTCTAAGTTTCGCACCTGTACAGTGCCGTACTCCATATATACGTCTTTAAGAGTCTCTTCGAGTTTCTACATTAACCATTCCCGAGCATAACAGTAATTTATTTTTGTTAAGGGAGTGACTACTGAACAGTCCGCCGGTTACTTCTAAATTTTGTTCCAGGACAGTCGACACAATATCAGTAAAATGACGTTTAAGAACTTCATTATTGAAAAACATCGCCAATAGTCTCGGTGGGTGTTCGGGTATAGTACAACGCTGCCATTTTGTTCTCATACGGCTACACGAGTTCTGCGCCTGCACGGGTTCGCATTTTTTGTTTGTTTCTGCATCATCTTTTTGCCAAAAAATGCATGTGTCTGGTGCGAAAGGGCAAGTAAGGGTCTATTTTAAAAAAAGCGTTCTCTCAGCTTTAATTTTTTTACACTTCAAAATGCGAAATATAGCTTACATTCTGTAATGCGCATGCGGTCGGACTGTTCAGTAGTCACTCCCTTTTGTTAAACGTAACTCGGCCTGCGCTATTCTTTGTTTTATATCTCTAGTGCTCCTACCATCTCGAATTACTTGACTTCCCAAATAGCAGAAATTCGCGACTTCCTCCATCTTCTCATTTCCTATTTATGTTTTAGTCTTAGTTCTATTTTCATGCCCTCTACATACCAAAATTTTGGTTTTCTTTTTATTGATCTTCATGATGCCGTATGCCTCTATCAAAACTGCTTCAATTTCGTTCAGAGCCATTTCTAATTCGTCTTTGCTGAATGCTAACACTGCTATATCATCCGCGAATCTGAGCATGATAATAGATTGGCCCTGCACTTTAATCCCTGAGGCTGTTCTGTCCTTAACAATATTAATCGCATCTTCAATATATAAGTTGAAAACTAGAGGTGACAATGCACATCCCTGTCTCACTCCCTTCCGGATATCTATACGTCTCTTCATTCCTACTCAACTTCTATAACTGCCATTTTTCTCTTTGTAGAGATTATGTATAATTCTTCTGCTCCTATATTTCATCCCTGCCTTTTTGGGCACTTCGAACATCTTTCTCAATTTTACATTGTCATTTAAATTTCCTATGGTACAATTATCATGGCATTTTACAAAATTCTTAATGAGTCCTATACACTCTGCTTCATATGTTGGGTGCACATAATCGTAACAGCAGATTCTACACGCCAAATCTAGAAGCTTACAAATCCGTGTCTTGAACTGCTTTTTTCTTGATATGTCATAATTTATTGCCCGTGCGTATTGTCAGCAGTAATATCACAAGAGAGAATAAATTGATAATTTTTTGACATTGTTCTCAATGAAATGTTCAATATTTTCCATTTCGACCAATCACGTCATTATTCTAGTGAGAATAGGGTCTTGTTGTTATTCCCAATAATTGGGAAATGTCGGGATTTAATTTTTGTAGTAAAATTTTTATAGTAAAATTATTATTTTAGGATACCCCTCGTACCAATACAAACCTCCCATAACGGACACCTCTTTTAACCGGATATCTCTAATAAACGGACACTTTTTAGGGAACGAACTGTCACTTATGGGGCTTTCTCTATTAAACGGACTTCTCCCATAAACGAACACAAAATCGGTGACCATTGGTGTCCGCTTAAGAGAGGTTTCACTGTATAATTCGTTGATAATATTAGTTATCATCAGCAAGCACAAACAGCAACCAGCAAGCAAAATCGATCTAATATCAAGTTTGCACGATTCCACAAACAGGTACCTACTGTTATTGTAAGATTTTGTATGTGTACCGCCAGCCCATGCAATATTGCTAGTAAAGGATCAAGTGCACACTGCACATCCTCTGCTAACCGTTCGCCGCTCGCATTACATGAAACTAGAGATGTAAAATTCTCAGGAATTTATAAATCGGTAATATTCCCTGCGAAAATTCGGGAATATTCGCGAATTTACGAAACATTGCCATAATGACCTACAGATTGCGATGACAGGTTCAATCCAGATCTGTTTGATTTTCCAAAAATTTTTCCTTAATATTGTTAGGACATTTTTGGCAACTAAATAAATGTTTGATTAATCTTGTGGAGTTCTTGCTATATTCTGATGAATAAAATTTGCATATATATTAGCTTTTCTCTCATTGAAAGTATAATATTTCCAAACAAAACTCTTATTTTTCACCATTTTAGAAGAACTGAAATAGTGCAATATCGGCACTTGGGAACGTTTGGAACGGTTTGGAATAAACTAAGATGTTTAAATGACCAAGTGGCGTATGTAAAAGCGAGGGGAAAGGTAAAAAACATTGCTGCGAAAGAAAAGACATAAAATGAAAAGCTGCTAATCAAACAAAAGAGGCATCGGCGACACCTTTGGGCGGTGCAGATTATAGTTTTCTCTCTACGTCTAGGGAACACCGCACACATAATAAATTTCCAACACGGTGTGACCGTTGGCGTGCGCGCAGTGTAATGCATTTCGCGAATATTCGCGAACATTTGAACGAATATTACGGAAAATTTCAATATTCCCGAGAATATTCGTTTGGAAATATTCGCGTTTCACATCACTACATGAAACATCAAAAATTATATTTCTGAGAGTCTACAATCGAAAAATTCTGCCAGATAAAATCTAAGATTGAATGATACTCATCATGACTATTTCACGAAAGAGACCACAAAACTTGATTAAGTGAGAAAAATGCTATTGAATAATTTATTAACTATGTCAGATTCTATATAATTTGGTTTATGTATGAATTAAGCAGCCTGGTAACCAAGTGATCTTTAAAATTTTGTCGCATGTAGCTATAGCACATCGTCTGAGTACCCCTGACAAAAATTTTAGCAGGTACTTTTTCCTCTGAAATACACCAATATACAACGTGTCCAAGATAAGGAGGGCCAGTATGGGGATATTGGAAATGACAAGAGATACGGATTTGGTTAAATGGGAAAAAAGTTGCGTAACTAAAGGATCAATAAAATGGCGCCTAGAAATCCTTGATATAATTTTCCGTTTTTGAGTTATTTTGAAAAAACTGAATTTATGGATTTTTAACTATATTTTTTTCTGACTTTAATATTAAAATTAGAGCGAAACTGACAAAATTTCTTCGTCACAACTTTTGATGAAATTAAAGATTTCATTGCCAATTTTTTTTCGTCTTCGGGCAACCATCATCAATTTTTTTAAATACGGTCCTGATTTTCTGATGTCAAATTTTATGAGCCCTTCTTATTCTGAATTCAACAATGTACCACACATTATGGTTTAATTACGTTTCGACCCGTTTTTGACCATCATCAAGAAATTGTTATTATACGGACCTGCATTTCTCTTAATTTTCTAAAAATTATAAGAAATACAGTTAGTTGGGCTTTCTTCTGATATCAGAAACGAACAAGATTTTCCAAAACTGCAAGATGCGCTATGCTTAGAGTAGGGTAGGTGCTTATCGCTAGTATCATCTAACAGATTCGTAAAACTCTTGTGGTGCACATAAAAATTGCCCAACTTATACTGTATGTACATATTTTTTACAAAACTATGAGACGTACAGGTCCGTATCTTAAAAATTCTTTGATGATGGCCAAAAAAGGGTCGAAACGTAATTAAACGATAATGTGTGGTACATTGTTGAATTCAGAATATAAAGGGCTCATAAAATTTGACATCAGAAAATCAGAACCGTATTTAAAAAAATGAAGTTGATGATGGTTGCTCGAAGACGAAACGTAGAATAAAAAAATTGGCAATGAAATCTTTAATTTTATCAAAAGTTGCTACGAAGAAGTTTCGTCAGTTTCGCTATAACTTTAATATTAAAGCCAGAAAAAAATATATGTAGTTAAAAATCCATAAATTCAGTTTTTTCAAAATAACTCAAAAACAGAAAATCTTATCAAGGATTTCTAGGCGCCATTTTGTGGGTCCTTTAATTACCCAACTTTTTTCCCATTTAACCAAATCTGCATCTCTTGTCATTTCCAATATCCCCATACTGGCCCTCCTTATCTTGGACACGTTGTATTCAGAAATGGCGAGCTTTGATTGGTTTAAAATTCGAAGAGTGGAATAGTCACTATAATAATGGCATGATTGACTGAAATGAAAAATATTGTTACGTATATCGATTTGAAACACGACGTTATTTACAGTGGCTTTTTACAAGAACTATTTACAAATATTTACCATTATTCTTAATGATTTGGAACATTTAAATTAACAGTAACGAGCAAATAACAGCCCAACAATTCTAACATACGAAAATTAACCACACTATTTACTTGACTTTTCAATCACTTTCTAATACAATATACTCTGTGAACACTCCTTGTAAGTCACCAGTCGCATTTATTTATCACTTGTATTCATTCAGAGACTGACTTTGCAGAAAGATCATTCTAAAACATTGTTCATTGTTCCATGCTAACAAAGAATGCTTCAAGATTAATTCACGTAAATCTCGTCAGTGGCAGTAGTACGCATACATGCCAGAGCAACACCACCTATCTTCATAATTTTTATAATTTTATTCTGTAAAGTGTGTTGTTTCAGCAATTTTTCCTGTTTTGAACTTTCTAAAATCCTCCTGAAACTCTTACTTAAATATTTATTTCATAATTTATTTTGTTTATACGCAGAGTTTGTTTTTTTTGTTTTGTTGCTCGCAATAGTTTTTCACCACTGCTTACTGAGCTAAAACATTCTGGTAATTTATTTCCTTTTTTTTATTTGTTTTATCCTTCAAGTTTGTGTTTTTGAATTGAGAGTAAGCACCAAGTTATTAGATTATTTCAAGAATTCTGTGTGAATTTTTTTATTTACCCCCTAACATATAAGTTTTCATCTTCGCATGTAGAAATTGAATGATTCTTGAACTCGAAGGTACTAGACGTCGGCCTTTCCAAACTCATAATAAAAAACAAGGTAAACTCTATAATACACAGCTGTGGCTTGTTTACTAAACAGCATTGACTCTTACTCACGTGAACATCACTCATAGGTGTCGCTTGTGGGGCAACTCTTTCTCGTATCATTATTTTTATCTGACTATTCGGGGAAATATTTTATTAATTTTTATGCATAATTAAGTTTATCATTACTACCTATGCTTACTACCAAGTTAATTTTTTGTGCATTAAACCATTAAACAATAAAGGAACTTTTGCACCTCTTTGGCACATCTTATATCATCAGAAGATGATTTGTGGGTATTGTGTAAATTAATCTAGCTATTAAAAAATTTTTCCAAAACATAAATATTTTAGGAAGGACTTACAAGTTTTCATTTTAAAATCAACATTAAGTGAAAATATGTATATGTATGTGAATAACATGTGTTAATTTGCAGGAATTGGAGAAGTTTCAAACAATAAAAGACTTGGGATTCATAAGTTGCGTAGCAATTGGAGACATTTTAAATGAAAAACGCAATTGTCTCGTTGTGATAGGTGCTGATGGGTGGTGTTATATTTATTCTACTGCCAAGCAAGAGGTACAAAGAACAGATGAAGAAGGAATTGAGGAGGTATTGCAGTATTCACATAAACAAATTTTCGAATTATAATTCCATTTGTTTTTGATAGGTTGATGGTCCAGTGTTTTCTGGATCCAAATTGTTGAGCTCGACTGATGAGTCACAAACTAGTACAAATGTTGAAAAAGACTTATTGAATCATTTGCAACTTATTCATACCCAAAGAATACCTGCTAATACCAAGGTCTAATATTTTGTGCACTGGCATCCCAGTTCTTATTTTATTATTATTATTATTTATTAGGACGTACTTTTGGCTGATGTAGATGGAGATGGACTTGTAGAAATGGTTCTGGGATTAACAGATAGAGTAGTTAGATCTTATAGATGGTATGGTGGGCAAAATAAGATACCACTTGCTACTGATTCTAGTTCAGGCAACTCTGCTAAAGCTCAAGGTAGTATAATTATGTAGTTTGTTTTTATCACAGTCAAAGAATTTTGTGGAACTAATAAAAATGAAATACAAAAATGATTGAGTGAACAATTGAGTCACCACCACACACTTGGTTCTAGACAAATAAAATTGACTATACTTGGGCCGCCCAACAGACGGAGTGATCACCCTGCAAGAACGTGCTCTAGCGGGGCCAATATTAATTTATGACGACCGAATTCGAGTGATGCGACTTCGTTGGGTCTAAAGAAAGCGCATCACTGCGGTTCTGTCGTCCTAAATTGATAGTGGTCCCGTCTAGAGCTCGTGATTGCAGAGTGATCACTCCGTCTGTTCGGTGGCCCAAGTATAATAGGATTGCATTCACAGGTTATAAAAACAAATTAACAACAAATTAATGTTCTACTGATAATGTTAAATAAAATAAATACACTCCTGGACAAAATTAACGCATCAGCAAATCTTCTCATTATTAATGGTAATTTTTCGAAGTTTTAAATCATAGTACCTATACGTCGTATTCTAATTAAATGATTTCAACTAACGCTCTACAAATTGGAATGGTTTTATTGGAAAAAACTTGAATAAGTGACAGAAAAAAACAATAATGGCAAATGCATTGAAAACGGCGTCAGTGAAAAGCTTAACAAAAATGAAGGTGAAATTAAATCGTAAGAATTCAGTAGCTTTTAGATCCTCCCCTAGCTCTTATCACTGCTTCCATTCATCTGGGCATGCTATTGATCAAGTTGTGAATGGTTTCCTGGGGAATATTCTCCCATTCGACAAGAACGACTTGTTGGAGTTCTCTAAGATTCATAGGAGCAGGTATGTGGCGCCTAACTGATCGTTTCAGTGCATCCCATAGATGTTCTATGGGGTTCATATCTGGGCTTCTTGGTGGCCAGTCCATAGTTGGAATATTCACGAATTGAAGGTAGTCCAGTACCTCTCTAACAACGTGGGGCCGAGCTTTATCCTGCATAAAAATGAAATTGTCACCGACAAATGGGGCAAATGGTATCACATGTTCCTCTACGATGTTTTCTACATAGAAATGTGCATTCATGGATCTCCCCTAAATAGGAACCAAATCCGTGCGACCATCAAAACAAATTCCTCCCCAGAACATTATTGATCGACCAAAGAAAGGGATTCTCGGAGAGATATTGCAGGCAGCAAACCTCTCTTCTGGCCTCCGCCAGACTCGTTCACGCCCATCTGGTAAATTAAGACTTACTCTTGTTTCGTCTGAAAACAAAACTCGCTTCCGGTCATCAGTGGTCCAATTCACATGTTCCCTTGCAAAACGCAATCTAGTAACTCTATGTTCACTGGTTAGCAGTTAAGGCGACTTGCATAAGATATCGCTCATCTCTTGCATCTGTAGACTTCTTACGACCTTGCCCTGGGGTTCTGCAGTAACTTCCAAGTTCGTTGAAACGTCTAAATGTTCGATTAATTGTTGATTGTCTAACTCCTAACAAATCAGCCACATATCGCTGGCTACATCACTCGTTAACTAGAGTTACCGCTTTCACTGCTTTTTCTTCTGTTAGGTTGCGTGGACGATTCATTTCTTTTACTCTAAGTGCACTGAACAAAGTATGACGGGTTAATTTTAACCAGGAGTTATGTGAAATAAAGTCAAAACAAGAGATACGGCGCAATAGAAAATATGATGAATATCTGATCAATTTCTGTACCAAAATGAAAAACTTTTCTCTTAATTTTTTCTAAAACTCTTGTAATTACTGGATAGTAGCCAGTGTTGGCTCGTGACTTGTTCAAGAAGGAGAGCTCTCCCAAAAAGCCTGTGCAGCTTTTAGGTAAAATTTTAACTCAACCCACTCCACTTTATAAAGTCTGCAACAACGTTTTCTCCTCGGTTTTCTTTCACTTGCTCTTCACAAAAAACAAAATAAGAACTGAGAAACTAATGTCTAAAAGTAAAGTCTAAACTTCTATTTTTCTTTTAGATAAAACAATGCACGAGTACAAAATTAATGTCTAAAAGTAAAGTCTAATCTTCTACAGTTTAAGGAAAGTTAAGAGAGTTGTAGATCTCGGTACTCTGCTTTCAGCTTATTATGGGAAATTAAGTTCTTTCTCATGGTCATAATTTTCTTGTGTTGTCATAACGTATGGGTAGCAGTTTCGTTACCCAGGAGGGTGCTGTGTGTATGATAGCCAATTTAAGAGTTGAGGAATCGTGCATGGTGTATTTGACATGAAATAACTTGTTTTCACTCCCTGGAGTTTTTGTTTATATTATACTAGCGGCCCGCTCCGGCTTCGCACGGGTATAAAATATATAGCCTATGTCACTCACTGAAAAAATGATTAAAATCGATCCAGTAGTTTTGATTTGGATAAGGATTAATGCTGTATTGGTTAAAATCGCTTCGAAAATTAGCCATTATTTGTCGTAAAAAGTAAATGACAAAAAAATGTTATTGTGGGATATCCATAAGAGATAGACATATACCATCGCGGAGTTTTCTGTAGACCTTTTCAATGTGTACAATACTTAGTACATTATTTTGATAAATCTCGTAGGGTTCAGCCTGCGTTTGCAATGTAAGCGGAAAAAATTTAATTATTTACGACATCACATTAGAAACCTCAAAAATAAAAGTATTTCTCCACTATTTAATGGATGTTATTATACATATAAACCTTCCTCTTCAATCACTCTATCTATTAAAAAAAAACGCATCAAAATCCGTTGCGTAGTTTTAAAGATTTAAGCATACATAGGGATATAGGGACAGAGAAAGCGACTTTGTTTTATACGATGTAGTGATGTGTGTATAGAAATAAACATTTTTTCCACTATTACATTACGGAGCATCTGTTTGATACAAGAAATTTGGACAATTTGTATTATTCAGTTCATGTTTGAGTTCATGTTTGAGGGTGAATGTTTCTATCAGTACTTGAAGTTTTTTAATTTGTTACCAATCAACGTGAAAAACATTACATCTCTCAAAATTTCACTTAAAAGCACCTCATTGCCACCGAAATAAATTGAACAACACAATGAAAAGCAAAAACCAAACAACTACAAGCATAGAATCCAGGCTGACTATAGCAGTCATACTCATTCTTAACATTAAACCGCAATATTGGCACGACTGTTGCAGATAGGGTCAAATTTGTTAATAAATAATTTGCAAATGATTTTTAATGTGCGCGGAAACAAAACGTAATTCCGTATTTTTCAGGAAAACTTCTCACAGAAATTTTCTAAAAACTGACTATGTAATGTCATTATTCACGCCTAGTGTTCATCAAGCAGAAATGTACATTTTGAATTCTATTTATAAATTATGTGTTTAGGTAAACTAATTGGACTGAATAAATGGGAATGTGCTAATCAAATAGGATCCATTACTTTACATCATAATAATGAGGGTGCTCCATCTTTATTAATTGCTCAACCTGGAGGAACATTCATGAGAATATATTGCTTACCTGATGCACTTGTAAACAGAGAATTAGAGAGTAAAGAGAAAGATAGTTCTAGGTAGGTAGGCCTAACTGTAAAGGATTATTCGGAGAGAAAGAAAAGTGTGTTTATTTATAATTTATTAATTTATGCTACTATAAGCAGATATAGAAAAATGAAGCTAAAAAAGTACGCTATGCTCTTTTGAAAAAAGTTTTCTATGCAGAATGTCTCAATCAGAATGGGACACAGCACAAATGTAGATTCCTGAAGTTGGAACATGTAGAAATGTGTCAAGTTGTTCATTAAGAAGATACAAGGTATTTATCCCAAAAATTATTTTCAGTTTTATGCACTCTATGTTCTACATGTAGAAAAACACGTAAATTACTTTGGGTATTCCGCTTGTTAAAAATCTCTAAATCCATTCCTTTTTGAGAAATAGATATCTCCTTAACGAAACTTATTTACCACAATCCACTAGTTTTACTCTTCGGAATCTTCAGCTGCGCTTTGTCCCCATTTACTTGGAGACCAATATCTACCTATATGAGTTCTCTTAATCATATTATTTTCAGTTCCTCAAGTGAATCCATGCCAGGCTCAACCATTGATTACCAATTCTTAGGATTATCACGCATGAGAAATCAAAACATTTCCACAGAAATTGTGGGAAATTTGAAAGTCGCAAAGAGCAGCATCGTAATAAAAGACAGTGAAATTGGGACATCTTCTGCCAAATGTATCAAAAACCCCTATGTTGTAGCAACTCTAGATGGAACAATCATTCTTGTACAAGATGAAGTTATTCTATGGTAAGCTCTTCCAGCCACAATTAATTTATGTGGAAAGACATTAGTTTTATTTAGGGCCATGGCGGTAGATCATCAGGTGTTTGCTTTGAATAAAATGGATGTGACTGGAAATGGAGCTGATGACATAGTTGCATGTGCTTGGGATGGTCAGACGTACATACTAGATCAGGAAAAAAATGCAGTTCGATTTCAACTCGACGAAGCTGTTCAAGCATTTGACTGTGGTTATTATACGCTTGATTCCACTGAACTGCCACTTACATGTTTTGCTTATGTTACCTTTAGAAATAAGGTAAGAATTAACTTCAATGATAATACTATAGACCAACGGTTCGCGAAGCTAGACGAGAACACGAATAGTTTCTTTTAATTTGAACTGCCGAACTTGTACCTTTAAAAAAGAAAGAAAATCTGGTTTATTGCATTTATTTTGCATTATTAAACACTATCTAGGTAACCATTTCATTTTGAATTTCCCTCGGTTACCAGGCTGCTACTTAGCATCTCAAGAGAAGGCAACATCTGACATTGTTAATAAAAAATTCAATTTATGTTTATGTTATGTTTGAGTTTTGTGGTCTTTGCCTTTGTAGTCTCGAGGTGCCCCAATTTTACTTGTGACAATGTGTGACAATGCAGTGTCACTCGTAAAATTGCTAGGCAACCTCTCGTTACAATCGAAAAATTTTGCCGGCAAAATCTAAACTCTTGTGATATGAAAAAAAATGTTGGATTTAGAATAGAAAAATTATATTTCAGAATAAAAATTGAATAATGACTTACTCATTAAAGAAGAACATGTACAGTTTTGGGGGTGGGGTGAGATTTTGAAGAAAATGGTTTATTTAGAAAAAAATGACGGCAAACAATTTTTGATAGAAGAAATCTTAGAAACATGTGTGTTTTAAGATACTAAATATTTGTATGATTATATTAATAAATATTCTGTCACAGAACACAAGCTATGATGTGAAGTTTTGCCAAATTTTTCACTTCCTCGTCATTAAATGCATGTTCACTATTGAGCGAATCTTTTCTTCTCCTTAAATTACAGATTCTAAGATATTCGCAAACAATTTTTTGGAAACCACAGTTTAATAATTATTTAGTACTTATTCATCTCAGAACACTATCAACATTTACCAGATAGCGCAAATCTGCAAAATTTTCACCCTCGAAAAGTAATGTCTGACAAGACCTGCTGCTGACTCACAAAATTGGCAGCTGTGGTGCTCAGGTTAGTTTCGCATCATGACCTCTATAGTAATAGTGTTTTATTTTCTCGGTTTGGAACAGTAAGTTTAGTGAATGCAAGTTATTGCTTTGCCCATTTCATAAAAAGCCTATTCTGGTGAAAGATGGTTGCGAAGAAGTGAAAAGAACGGCGAACATAGCATGTGTTCCGTGTAGACTAAATTTTTTATAAAGAAAAATTAGAATGATTTGTGCTCTTGTATCTCTCTTTTGGTTTATAAAAAATCTCTCACTCCATTCTCATAATCATCATCATAAAGTTTTCGGCAGGGTTGGCTGATAAATATATCAAAAATCAAAAGATATACAGTACAGACTCGATAATCCGGATCAATAAAAACATGGCCGATCCGGATTATTGAAAAATCCGGATTATTAAATCAATCTATATTTGTTAATAAAAGAACTAAACAAGAGGGATTTTTAATGATTTCATTGTAAAAACATACAAAACAGGTAAAATGAACATAAAAACACTTTTGCATAATTACTTCTACTACATTAATAAATAAAGTCTGTAATTTTAGTTTGACTGACCTTCTGCTGTCTCAAACAAAATGCTTGATGCCTGAGTATTAACAATTGGGTACTTGCATAAATTTAAACTGGCACTTTTTTTATCACATTTTGCAAATATGTGTTAAGTTTATCGTGACCGTATAAAATGAGACTATTTTGTGTAGTAATAAGAATATAATTTCATTTTTAATTTCAAATCGCGGAGCACGCGCTAGTGGGCTATTTGGCCTTGAGCAGTCGTATTGACGTCACATAATCTAGCTGTCGTCACAGCCTGACGTGCTACTTTTGCCTATTGCCAACATTTCGCGTCTGTTGTTCCTACTCGCCTAACTGTATCACTTATATCAGGGCTTCAATTGGATGTTGTTACTTTACTGGGCAGTATCAATATTTTATTAATGCACAGTTAAACACTGGAAATAAGTTAAGAAGAAGAATAAACTAATTATTAGTGTATTTCAGGATCATTAGTACATTTCAATTTTTCACAGTGGCTGCCCTAAGCTCTGTCATACAGTGACAGTTATAGGTTAGCCAAGCACAGAATTTTCGTTTCACTCATTTGTGTCCACGTTGTTGTTATTTCACAACTAGTACGAATATCACAAATCCATCTGTAAAATATCCGCAGAAGTTTCTTGCAAGCAGAATCCCATAATCAATCTTAAAATAGCCGCGTTCACGATAGGTAGTAGAGTTTAGAAGTGGTTTTGTTGTACCTATTCGCAGTTGGGAATTATAAAATATAATGGATTTTTAACAACAAATTGCTACTGAGCTCCACCATAGTTCCATACTCCCAGCAAACACCATTAACGTACACACTAAACAATTTCAAGACTTACGAGACAGCTGTCAACTAAACCGGAAGCGGCCATTTCGATTTAGGAATGCATAGGTGCGTCATACTAACGTCACCGTATAGTTTCAATAATTCACACATGGCGCCATAAGCATATATAGCGGGAAATATTTTTTCCCCAATAATTTGAATTCTACAAGGCTCAGAGAAAAATTGCTTTGGGGATGTATTTCTGACCTCCCGAAGATTATAATTTCGCAAAATCCCAAATTCATGCAAGTACCCAATTCATGTAGGGGTGCGTTGTTCTTTTGAGCCCAATCTATACATTGTTGAATGCTTAAATCTGTCTAATCGGCTTTTGTGAATTCAGAGCATGGGGTAAAGAACATTTATACAGTGTTGAAAAATAGTAAAGGTACACTTTCGTTTGCACCGGTAGATGCGGCACGTACCACCAGCCCCGTTTTCTCCGTTCGCGCACCGATTGTTTTGATCAAAATTACTCAAACATTGTGCCGGTATATGAAAAAATGTTGTACAAAATTTCAACTAAATATCCCAAAAAACAAAAGAGTTATTATTAAAAATCGTTTTTTAAATTTTAATTTTAACACCCTGTATCTTGAAAGAAAGAAGCCTAAATGAAAAATGGCATAAGGAAAGTCCCATCAATTTCGGCCAGGTAATCTGTGGTTAACGGCTTGACCTACTAATTTGTAACACCTTGTATATCACGATATATATCATGATATTTATAGTTAAATAAATATCAATTTTGATGATATATATCCAATTATTAAGAGGGATACGTACGTTGAAAACAGCGCTCATATCAAGCTCTTTGTTATGAAACGTAGTGCTCTTATACTTGGGCCGCCCAACAGACGGAGTGATCACCCTGCAAGAACGTGCTCTAGGGGGGCCAACATTAATTTATGACGACCGAATTGGAGTGATGCGACTTGGTTGGGTCTAAAGAAAGCACATCACTGCGGTTCTGTCGTCCTAAATTGATAGTGGTCCCATCTAGAGCTCATGCTTGCAGGGTGATCACTCCGTCTGTTGGGCGGCCCAAGTATAGTAATAAATATTTTGCAGAAATTTCTTCTTTGTCAGAAAGAAGAAGGTTTGTTCTACAATTTCGTCAAACCAAATTAAGAAAAAATATGTAAATAGTCATAGAAACAGAGACGTGAAATTTGCCTTTTGGTGTATTTTTAGCAGCTAGAAACTTGGTTAAAAAAAGCAACTACTGGACAACTAATTTGAGCACACTATAATATGAACATTTGTGACGTGCACAAATGGCGCAACGCCACAAATGAGGATCCGGCCGCGACTGAGCTCTAAGCCGAAGATGGGAGTGGGCAATTAAACAGTAAAGGGTGCCAAGAAGTTGATGCCTGATCCTCTTGGAAATAAGACAAAATCCAGCAGCCACAACTTCTAAAAGCTGCTGGTACGTAACAGGGCAAACACAAAAAAAATAAAACAAATTGTCCAACAGTAATGCCAGCATATAATATTGAAAATGAGAATAATTATACAAAAAAAAAGTCGTAAATTCAATAGCTATTAAAGATTAAAAAAAAATAATGTAGGTGTAATAACCAAACTGCGGGAAATCTAGACGCCCGGTACTAGCGTTGCGCCAAAAAAAAGGAAAATCAAAATGGGCGCAGATGACACGGTAAATACACTTCACGGTAGGAGCTCCGCACGCGCAGCGCACCGACGGGTCAATCGCACACACTCTACTTACAAACGCAAATAGACGCAAACAGCAGTATCGATTGTTGCAAAATCCCGTTACACAAAAAAAATATATATATATCTAAGTAGGTACTATAAGTCAAAATTAAATATATCTACGGCAAAAAAACCTAAGCAAAATTTCGCAAATCAATCAACTCTTATCTAAATGACTTGAAACTATGTAATAATGAAAAAATAACAAAAATATTAGGAAAATACTGGCAAAATGATCTAAGTATAAATGAAAATTTTAAACAAAAACTATACCGGAATTATGACAAATTAAATTTAATACTATAAGTGACAAAATTAGCGATGTCCAAAAATAAACAGGTGACCACATCACGCCGTGGCCGGTCAACTACATGAAAACTAGCCGAACAGAGACGATTCTAGAAACGGACGAGCGACGCGTGAACACAAAAAAATACAAATACAAGGTGGTCACAAAAAGCTGTGCTAGGCGCTACGTAAAAACCAGCCGTTGGACGCGATGATCCAGACGGACAGGCGACGAAATAATCAAAATTGATCTGACCTTACTAGGACGATGAATTGATGTTAAATTCAGTGGATAGCTTCGCCTAGGTTGCGAGCGGCTCCAAAACACGTGTGAATTGCCAGGTGTACAGCTTCCTGGTGTTTAGCGGGGTGGTCGGTACACCAAATAATTATACCCAAAAAAAAAACCCGCGTGGGGTTTTTTCCAACAAATCCGGCTGAACTTCTGTGTGAATCAAATATCCCAATCAAGGGTAGACTTCCAACAAAACCAAAAACACTTCTAACGGAAAATCTATACTGAACAGTGCTCGAAGAAAAATTCCAAAAATGGCAATGCAAAACTCAGCAACTAATAATCTTCGAAACACCCATTCACACTCAAAGCCAGCATGGAAGTGAAAATTTTAAAGCGGAAATTGCAAATTTTTGAAAAAACGCGCAATGAAGAAAGCAACAGGACCTAAAATTTCCAAAATACCCCAGACTCTCAAATCTACCTGAGGCGTCGCAAGATGTGGGGAAATGGATAGAAGAAGGAAGGAAAACAAGACAAAGAAGACTAAAGAAGATGTGCGAATACAAAAGAAATGAAGAAACTGATGAGAAAACCCTTAAAGCAACCTCACGAGTAGAAAGAAAGAAAATAAGAGACGTAAAACATTAAAAGATTAGATAGGAGTACAAAATAAATGACTACGCCACTGTTCTAAGAGTGCTATACAACCGGCTCGAACGAACTTTACATACACACTTCTATTTTGAACCTAACCTTAAAAATCTGACAGACCGGCCGTCAACAAAAGAAATCGTGGCACTCAAACAAATATACCACAAGATACTGAGAATCATACTAGAATTTTTAGAAGATACACTCAAGAGACGGTAAAATCGAACATGAGCAAAATTAATAACTGACCCAACTGATTTCCTACGATGGAACTAAAGTACGAGAATGAAGGCACAAAAATCGACAAGATCGCAACTCCTACAGGTAAGTGAGATAAACCTACTTCAAACTAACAAACTAATAAGGATCATGCATACCCAGGCTGAATGTACACAACAATATTCATTCTCAACGGCAGAAATAATGATCGAAAGCAAGAACGGAGGACAGACATGAAAACCAACGAAAATGCGAGCGAAAGGGTTTTAAAATATAATCAAATTTAAGTCAGAAACAAGCTGTGAGTACTAATATTACAATAAAGAGTATAAGTATATTTTCTTCTTTTAATTTTAGAGTGACATTTTCTTTGTAAGTTTCACTACAAAATTGAAACGCAACACATTAAATTGCTCGCGTTTCAAATTTGAAAGCATTTACACTGCAAATAAATAAGCTACATTAAATTTACTTCTACAATAAACCCATTTCTAAAAACGGGAGTCACCTCCTTCCACTAGCAGATTTTAACCTCCCCTCGGCAGTCTGTGACAGCCGAGTACGTTCGGGCCGTAACTGGCCGGCAGTTATGTTTCTCCTCGTTTTTCTCCTACGCTGGCTGGTGTAGTGGGGGAGAGTATCACGCGACCGAGTGCTGATTTTTCTTGAGCAATGTACGTATCCCTCTTAAAAGCAGTTGATTTCGCTTAAAATTCTGACAATCTGGCAACAATGAGCAGCAGAGATTTTCTATTTCATGATCTGACAATCTGGCAACAATGAGCAGCAGAGATTGTCAATGTCATGATCCAGGTTTGCTGGGGATTCCCAGAGATGCAGCTGACTACTCTTTCAGTATCAGTGTGTGTGTGTGTGTGTGTGTGTGGGTGTGTGTGTGTGTGTGTGTGTGTGTGTGTGTGTGTGCGCGTGTGTGTGTGTGTGTGTGTGTGTGTGTGTGTGTGTGTGTGTGTGTGGGTGTGTGGGTGGGTGTGTGTGTGTGTGCTCGTTATAGAATATTTTGCTGGTGCGGTTCAGTTTCTCGTGTTTTATTGAATTATTATAATATTATATTATATTATACAATGCCAAAAGTTAAACACGCAGTGTGGGAAGATTTTCGGTGCTTAAATAAAAAAATAAAAGTGGTAATTGGGCTGTTTGTAAAAAATTTGGCAAAGAAATCCAGTCACATTCAGACTCAGGCCCTGAAATGGGCCTTCCAATAAATAGATTAAGAAAATAGTTTTGTTTTTACTGCTTTTATTATTTAATTTATTCTTCATGACATTTTTGTTTTTTGTTGTGAATTTTGGTTATGTTTGTATCTTGTATGCTTATTATTTGTTTTTTGGATTAATAAACAGTGAAATAATAAAAATTCAATAAGAGCTTTGTTTCCTCACAATTTAAAGAAATACAGGGTGGATTATAAAAAACGCCCCAAGCCATAACTCCATCATTTTTAAAGATATGGCAATACTTCTTGGAACAAAGTTGCACAGCTTATTGTCATCTATTTTTTGGGGTAGATACCCAATCAATGCCGCTTCCTGTTTAACCGGAAGTGACACCAACTTTAGTTTTTTAAATGGAACACCCTGTATATGTTATTGTTTTTGGATTCTATGTTTAATTGTCTTTTAAAAAGTTTTGCAGAACCATATGCCTAAAAGCAATACTTAGTGAGATATTCGTCAATTAATGTATTTAATAAAGTAGGCAGTGGAAAACAATAGTATGAAATAATGTTGATAATATTGTCATCAGTTCGCATTTTCGCTTAGAGTTTTTATACTTTTTGGTGTTAATCATGGATTACAATGTGTTAACAGACATGATTCAAGTATATTTTGAATGCAATAGAAATAGTGGTAGAGCACTACGCCTTTGCACCGTGTGGTTTCCGATGAGAGAGTATGTGTGGTGTGGCATTTTAACCCTCATTTTAGGTAATAGACTGATTGGGCCCTTTTTCATAAACGGACTGACTACAGAAATTGTTAATTTTGTTGACAACTTGCTGAACGAATTCAATGTATTTTCAGCAAGATGGGGGTACGCCTCATAATTCTAGAATTAATGATGAATGGTTAAACGTCGAATTTGGTGTATGGTGGATCGGAACAAATGAACCAGTTAGGCGGCCTGCACGATCGCCATACCTAACACCCCTCAATTTTTGGCTATGGGGATACCTACAAGATCTTGTTTATTTCACACGTCCAGAAAACGAGGAAATTTTGAGGCAGCGAATAATCAACGCTTGTCGCGGAAATACCATCAAACTTTATACAGAATGTCACCAGTTGAATAGCCAGAAGGTATTGTGTTCAAGAGGATGGTGAATTGTTTGAGCAATATCTGTAATAAATTAAGTTTAGTCGTTCCCTTGTATTAGATAAAGCGAATAAAAATTTTCTATTCTTTAGACAGTATAAGTACTTTATTAAATATCTCACTAAGTATTACTTTTAGGCATATGGTACTACAACACTTTTTAAAAGACAATTTAACAAGGAATCCAAAAATAGTAAAATATACAGGGTGTTCCATTTAAAAAACTGAAGTTGATGTCACTTCCGGTTAAACAGGAAGCGGCATTGATTGAGCATCTACCCCAAAAAATAGATGATAAAAAACTATGCAACTTTGCTCCAAGAAGTATCGTCATATCTTTAAAAATAATGGAGTTATGGCTTGGGGCGTTTTTTATAATCCACCCTGTATATCATAAATATCTCATATATATCAAATTTTTGATGTATATCGTAAATATCCGATATTTTGATATTTATAATAAATATCATGATATTTGCCAACCCTGGTTTTCGGCCCGAAGACTGGTTGGACGCGTACCTCCATCCTATCCTGAGCTAACCTACGCATTTCCCCAAAAGTTGAACATCCTACATTACTAACTATTTGAGAGCAGTAGTCTAATCTGGACCTACCCCTACCTCTTTTTATTCCTATCTCTGACTAGTATGTTGCGAACTAAGCCTTCATGCCTCAGAAGGTGTCCTACCATCCTATCTCTCCTATTCTTACTGTCGCTTTTCTCCAACTCTTTCTAATACCTCTCCGTTGCTCACCTTATCTATCCACGGTATTTTCATCATGCATCTGTCTACATATAGCACCACATTTCAAACGCTTCTAATTTTTTCCTTTTCGCTTCTATCGTCCAAGTTTAGCACCCATACAATGCCGTATTCCATACATACGTTTTTAAAACCCTCTTCCGAGTTTCTACATTTACTATACCCAAGCATAATAGTTGTTTCTTTTTATTAAATGCAACTCGGCCCTACGCTATTCTTTTTTTTTATATCTAGAGCTACTACCATCCCGAATTATTCTACTTCCTAAATAGCAGAAATCTGAGACCCTGTATCTTCTCGTTTCCAATTTGTACTTTACTTTTAGTCCTATTTTCACGCCCCCTACACACCAAAATTTTGGTTTTCTTTTTATCGATCTTCATACCATAGCCCTCCGTCAAAACCGCTTCCATTTCGTTCAGAGCCCTTCGAAATTCTTCCTTGCTGGATGCTAATACTGCTATATCATCCGCAAATCTGAGCATATTAATAGTTTGGCCCTCTATATTAATTCCAGCAGCTGTCTTTATTCTCCTCTCTCACTTAGCCCTTTTTTCTCATAAAAATTCCCTTTACGGAAAGGTGGGGAAAATATTAAATTTTGCTTCACTCAAGTAGACAGTCCGAAACAAAAAAGATGAACGCATTCATGTGCTCCTGCTCGTGTTTTTGCAATAATAGGTTGAAGCAGTTTTTGGCTTGATGTTATTAACGATATAAATTTTTGCAGATCTTAGTATATTATGATATTCAACTAAAGGAAATGATATCAAAGAAATTTGAGCCTAACCTAGAGAAACTGAGTAATTTATTAAAGGATAGTGGAAATGAAGAAGGACATAATTCTATACGGAACTTAGATCGAAGGGGCCAAAGGGAATTAGTGGAGTACTTGTTATATGGTGTGAATAAATAGCACAATCACTTTGCTGTACAATACAATATTTTGTTTATTATGTATACAAATATTTTGTTATGAAAGGGAAATAAATTATTTTATTTAACAAATATCTTCAATTAATGTAAATAACGGGTTTTCCTTTTTAGGCCTTAAAATTAAATACTCTAATTTAAAATAATTACTGAACACTTCAAAATTTTGAAACTAACCTAAGATATGTATGTACATTTGGGTGTTATAAAATTACGAATTGATATTTCGATGAACCCTATTTTGGCACATTTATTTTTGACTAGTGTTGGGATTTTTACAAGATAAATTCGTATCAATGGGGTATTGGTCAAATGCAAGGAACATAGTCAAATCCAAGTGCTTAACAGTAGTGTGAAGCAAAATTTCAGATAGTTGGACTATAATTTAAGATTGGTTGAACCGTTGGCTGATTGAACGGTTGAAAGAAATATTCAGATAAATTTTCGTGTTAAGAAATTATTACTGAATGCCGTTTCTAAAATTATTGTAGAATAGAAAAGAATATCGAATATCAGCAGAAAACTTCAGTACTCTTCAATGTCGTATTTTAAATAGATAAATAAAAATTCTACCTCCACATAAATATGTACCTGCATTGCTGCTTGCGATACTTCAGTTTTTACAGTATTGCACAGTTAGAAAAGAAATGAAAATAAAAGTAATCAAGACCAACAGCAAATACAGCAAGACTTCAGCTGCCATATCTTATCACACATTCATTTTTCAATGACGAGCTATTTGCATAGAATGTATGGGATACATAAAATGGAATCTAAATTATGTGAAATAAATTTTATTAAACTTGACTAAACACCGTTATTATGATCAACACTGATTGTGAAAGACGGCGGCCTCTCTTGTATTTTGGTAAGACATTTTAAATAATGACTATGCAGAGAAGTGAAAAAATGTATTTTTCACAATTTTTTCGTTTCCAATACGGTTTATAAATGTCACTGCACTAAGGCCCGGCTGTTCGAAGAAAGTAATGTAGACTTAAAGCCAGGTACGTACGACCAGAATGTGGTTACCAGATCTGGTGCCCATACTTTAATAAAGTCATTGAACTGTTAGATAAAGTACAGCGTTCCACCAGAACTCATGAATATACCCATGAAAGAAGACTGGAGGCACTCAAACTTCCACCTCTGAATGCCAGAATATCCAGAAGGGACCTATTAAAAACATATGAAATAAGTGAAAATTTCAAGTTGATGTGCTATTTGGTCTTGGAATTCCAACATTTTGCTTGAATTTTGCTGTAAACATGTCAAACTGTGAATGGCTTCTGTCAAAGAAATGATTGAAACTTGGGTTGCCATCCGTCCGGATTTCCCTGGACATGTCCGGGTTTCCGGGGGACGTCCGGGCGAGTTCTGAGAACTGGTCCAGATTTTCGTTAGATCCCACAACCACTGTGAAATATAATCAAATATAGGTATACCACTGACTGACGGGCGTCACGCAGACTGGCAGTTCAGTGCGCAAATCAGCAGCCTCTTGTCTCCTTGTGTGTGCCAAATATATTCGTAGATCTGCCATTTCTTTATGTAACAACTGTTGGTATTATTATGTATTTTTTTTGAGAATTAATTTTTTTCGTTTTTAAAAATTTTTTAGTTTTCCTTTGATTTGGGCAACCTACAATTCTACATACGAGTATACTATACAATGATATAATACCTATGTATAGTTATTGTTATATTTATATAGAAAAATAAATTTTTCTTTGTTACAAGTGATTCTGATTTGAGTTTTTAAAATTCGTACTTAGGCATCCTGATTTTGTCGGGATTTCCAAGTAGCCTTGTCCCGGTTTTTATATTTTAGGGATGGCAACCAAAGCTGGGTACGGATACAAATTGAAAGTATTCGAAACCCGGTACTGGATACACCTGCTGCTTTCGGATACAAGGATACGGATACTTCTATGGTAAAAATGTATCCCAGTACTTGTATCCGAATACTATTTTCCAGATACGGATACGTCAGCATAGGTTGAGTAAAAGAAAAATTAAAGGAAACCCCGTATTACCTATGTATTTCAAAATAGAAAAAAAAAACAATTTACGGTTTCAAAATAACAATAGAAATGAAACCAAATAATAGGTACACAACGAAAAAAAATTTTAGTAATTTATTTTACACTGTTTGATTGGCAATTGGCATTGCCATTAGCCATCTCCGGATCACCGCGTGTGCAAATCAGAATCAGCTGACTGTGTAATCGCCGTCGTCGGCCGCCACCGCTATTACCGAAATCAAAAAAGTCCAGTCAGATGTCAGAATATGGCTTTACTATCTATCCACTCCACATTAAGTTCGCGTTATTAATTGTATCCATAAACTTTTGAAAGTATCCGGATACTTTTTGTATCCAGGCCCTCTAAATTGTATTCGAATACACGCCCCCTGGATACAGAAATTGTATCCTGATACTGTATCCATATGCCTAAGTACTCGGATCCCAGCTCTGATGGCAACCCTAATTGGAACTATCATAGTCACCTGCATGGCATGTTTCATTCTGCAGCAGCCTGGTCTCGTTTTTAATGACCATGCCGTAAAAGTCGATAAAAGTTTAAATTAACCCTTTCGCTGCTAATGATGTAAATTTACATCGCCAAGAAAACGTGCCCCTGTTGCAAATGATGTAAATTTATGTTCCTGTTTAGGTTTCAACTGCTGGTGGTGTAAATATATTTTTAATGGTGGGGGATGCAGTAGGAGGTGTTTCTGCGCATCCATTACATTTAACATCCAATGATTTTTAATGTGCAGTTGCCCCCCCCCCCCGATTTCAGTATAACAAATTACGTTTCCTCTGACTCTGATGAGTATTTTTGTACATGTAGCTGGGTGTAGATAATTTATTCACAATGCCGTTGCCTAAACCTAAATTCGGAAAATACTATACAGGAAACCAGAGGAGAGTTGGAGGAAATTTTGATAGCGACTATTACTTTATTGTTATCGGAAGATGAAAATGAAGATGGGACTCGTTCGATCCACAGCCAATATTTTTCCAACTATTCATGTTGTCTGTTATGTTATCATCTGTGTCGTTCATACACACAAAATAAAGCCAAAAAACAATAAGTACCTTCAAAAAATGAAGTGCGCACGATATCTGTTTACCGCGCATACTACGCAGTAAAATAGCCGCACAGAACGCGCGCGCACCCTACAAAAATAGCCGCAGCGAAAGGGTTAAAACTTTTCCCAATAATTTCTCTTATAAGTTTATTTTTATTTCATTTTCCAACTAGGTTTTTGATTCACACCGAGTTAAGATATGAAACAAATGCAAGATATTTTCTTTCTCTTTGATTTAGATTGTCATTTTTTACATAAAACTAATTATTTGGGTAAAATTATTTTTTACATTATATTGCACTTGTATCATTGTCATAAAGTACTACATTTTTTCGATAAAAGTAACAATTATTCCCTTTCGTAATAAACGAACTCTAAAACAAATTTAAAAACAGAGGTATGTCAAGAACTTTTATTTTCAACCCCATTTAATCCTAAAAGAATGCACTGTAAAAACTCTCACTATGTCTATTGCTAACCATCTTCTACAGTGAATTTCTTATTTCATTTGCGATCCCAACTTGCATTATAAAACCATGAAGATTCATCTCGAGATTTGCTCCAATTTGATTCTAAACTGCCTTCCTGGAAATGATTATTATTTACATTGCCCTATACAACAGGAAGTATGTATTTACCCCAAATTGCGAGTGCCCTACAGAAGCTGTACTTAAGTAATCCATATTTGTGTAATAGGAATAGTTATTGTAACAATTTGTACTAGAATTTGTGGTTAATACTGTAGGTTGTGTGGACGTGCACCAAGAACGATGTTGATCAAGAGCAAAGCTGTCTATGGAAGCTGGAGACCATATACTTGAGTTTGCTGAATTTGTGTAGGCTGCTGATGCAATCTGAAATAGGACAGTAACATACCTATTATATTATGGACATCGACTATAATTAAGAAATATGTTATATGTATAATCCAGTTGGGTAGATAAACTGCATTTGTTTGTTTTAAATTTTTAAGAAACTGTCGAACATTTTTTCTCAAATTGCACAAGCCAACGTATTCTAACGTTTTCATAAATCCCGCCAAAGCATTTTGGGAGGCACTGATTTATTCAATAGGTAGCAAAGTTTACAACCAAAGTACTCACCGTTGGAGACCCACTCGTGCTGCCAGTAGTCGGTAGCAGTTGAGGTTTTATGTAGTTGGGACTATCCCTCAGCTGTGGCGCTGTCTGCAAGTTTGGGGAACTAGTCGTGGAACTGTAAGATGGGATCAATTTTCATTTTAATTCTGTTCTGCCAAAACATGTAATGTGCAAGTCATAAAATATCTTTTGGATTTAATTTATTCCTAAAAATTTATCAGAGATTACTACCGTGGACTGTGTCTACGGTACTGCAAATACTTGCGGCAGCAGAACTGTTAAGGTAAGTACAGACTTGAGCAAATTTACGCACACGAACAGTGTACGCGCACGAACATTCGTGCGTGTTATTTAATTTGTTTACGTTCATCTTGACATGCCTGCGCGCACGAACGTGATCCAGTTGTTCGTGTGATTGCATGAAAATATGGCTGACATACCTAGCTCCTGCATATAATTTTTTATTTCGGTTGAAATGCTGCTCATTTTTTGGATCCCATAAAATGGGAAATTTCTCGTATCCATCAATTAATTGAATTACATTTTCTGTCGTCCACTCCATTCTCTATAAACCTGCATATGTACTTCTGCATCGACAACTAAACAAGAACTGACACGGACCGATGTTTTGCCGTCCAAACTGCGCGCACAATTTCCTTTGAGCATGGCACCGAGACCGACAAGCGACGGATCGCGTGCGGGTTATGCGCGCACGAATAATTTGTTCGTGCGAACGAATTTATTAGCGTCCACATTTGAGCATTCGTACGCGCAAACTGTTCGTGCGCGCAAATTTGCTCAAGTCTGTACCCACCTTTAGTTTAAAAAGCTGTGCAAAACTGAAACATCTTGGCGCCATTAAGTAGATAACCTACCTACCTACATACTTGACGCGTACCTAATATCTAAAAAAATATTAAAGATATTCGAATATTAAAAATAGGTACTTACTTATGTTCTATACCTATTCGTATTTTTCTTGTTCTTAAAAAAACAAGAACCAAGAAAGTAAACTCTAAATTTCTATTTTTACTTTAGACAAATCAAAGCAAAAATCAAAAATGTCTAAAAGTAAAGTCTAACCTACAGTAAGGAAAGTTACGACGTTACGAGAGTTCTATATGTATACTCTGCTTACTGCTTGAGCTTATTACGGGTAGTTAAAATCTTTCTTTCTCATGGTCATTTTTTGTGCTGGCATAACACATGGGTGGCGTTTTCATTACCCAGAAGCGTACTGATTGATATGTGTATCCTCAATGGTAGGGTATATCGTAAATCGTACTCAGTTTGAAAGTTGGGGAATCATGCATTACCTACATTTTACGCAAAATAACTTGTTTTCACTCCCTTGAATTTCTGTTTATCAGAATTAGTCGAGTAAAATCAACCTTCAATTGTGACGAAAATTTTTTTTGGCGTAGAACCAAGTAAAATCTATATGGTTGTGTTCCTTGTATTATTTTCCATATGAATCTTTGGTTTACGACATTTCTGGTCTGTGCAGAACTTTTTTATTTTCGAAAAATGTAAAATTTTGCATATGTATGAAACAGTTTGTTGGTTTTTAAAACACAACACGCCATATCTCAGTAAATATTTGAGATATCGACTTGATTTTTTTTAAATTAAAGTAGAAACATGAACGCCTCAAACAATACTAAAATATTTTAAAATATCACAATATTTTTTGCGGAAAATAATTAGAAACTTCATTTTACTTCGCTTGTGCATTATAAATTTCGACATGCGACAAACTTTTTTATTTTTGAAAATATGTCTGTAAATGCTGCGAATGAAATGAAGAGAAAGGTTGTAAAAAGTTTTTGGAGAAAGAATTATTGACCTATGAGTCATAGTTTTGAAGTTATGATTTTTTTGTCAGGCGCGGCCTAATGAGCGGGCGGGTCGTGGCAATGCACCATCAGGGTAACGCGTAGCAGACCGATAGTCGGCTACGGATAACGACGCATAAATGAGTTAAAACATGAAAAGAACTTAGTTTATTTTTATTTCTATTTTATACAATCAATATTGAGTGTCAGATTCAGCATCTGATTCTTCCTCTTCTAATTTTACTGCAGTATTAACAGAATTCTTGCACTTCCAGTCTATAGAATATTTTAAACCTTCTTTTGCACAGTTACATCTATTACTATTACAGTTTTTATCTGGACACAAAAGTGATAAAGGTTGTCTCACAGATGGAGGTATGGGGTCCTGGTTACTAAATAAGGGTTTCCAGTGGTCTTTCTGAAATGTCCAGCCGTATTTTTCTAGGCTTACGAAGTTAATGTTGTTAATGTGACTAGAATACCATGTTTTTAATTGGTATATACATCTACAATGCACGTAAAATTATGAGCCTATCTGCCTCGTCCTGATTGCTAAAAAGGGAATGTAATGGTATGCATAATTTTATATGCATTATAAGAATGTACCTATAGTAAAAATATTTTGTTGAAATCTGTAGATATGGACGTGCTTATTTTGCTTATTATGCAATTAGGCCATACCAAAAGCACACGTATTACCTATAATGGTACAAGATTATAAACAAAATTGACAAAACTGTATCGCAATGTTTATTGGAAGTACACTGTTTCACTGGGTGTGATACTACCAGTGCGTTTTACAAAATTGGGAAGAAATCCGCTCTTGATGTATTACTTAAAAACGCCGACAACCTTAAGGGTATGATGGACTTACTAAATCTGCCATTTGAACGCACATATGATTGCAGTTGTGTAAGTTTTATATTAATTTATACAAAAATAAACAAAAAGACGTCAGAGCATTAAATGAACTAAGATTCTTTTGGCCAAAAACACGAATAGACCAGAGTCTGAAAACCCGCCTACAGACGATGCTTTTAAATTGCACTTGCAAAGGTTTGTATTCGAATTCGTATCTTGTTATACATTATAATCGCATTTGATTTTTTCCCACTTTAGATGTATGTACCAATTCAAAACATGGTATTCTAGTCACATTAACAACATCCACTTCGAAAGCCCAGAAAAATACGGATGGACATTCCAGAAAGGCCACTGGGAACCCTTATTTAGTAATCACGACCCCATACCTCCATCTTCTGTGAGATAGCCTTTATCACTTTTGTGTTCAGATAAAAACTGTAATAGTAATAGATGTAACTGCGCAAAATAAAGTTTAAAATATTCTATAGACTAGAAGTGCAAGAATTGTGTTAATACTGCAGTAAAATTAGAAGAGGAAGAATCAGATGCTGAATCTGACACTCAATATTGTATAAAATAGGAATAAAAATAAACTAAGTTCTTTTCATGTTTTAACTCATTTATGCGACGTTATCCGTAGCCGACTATCGGTCCGCTACGCGTTACCCTGATGGTGCATTACCACGACCCGTCCGCTCATTAGGCCGCGTCTGACAAAAAATCATAACTTCAAAACTATGACTCATAGGTCAATAATTCTTTCTCCAAAAACTTTTTACAACCTTTCTCTTCATTTCATTCGCAGCATATACAGACATATTTTCAAAAATAAAAAAGTTTGTCGCATGTCGAAATTTATAATGCACAAGCGAAGTAAAATGAAGTTTCTAATTATTTTCCGCAAAAAATATTGTGATATTTTAAAATATTTTAGTACTATTTGAATCGTTCATGTTTCTACTTTAATTTAAAAAAAAATTCAAGTCGATATCTCAAATATTTACTGAGATATGGCCTGTTGTGTTTTAAAGACCAACTGTTTCATATATATGCAAAATTTTACATTTTTCGAAAATAAAAAAGTTCTGCACAGGCCGGAAATGTCGTAAACCAAAGATTCATATGGAAAATAATACAAGGAACACAACCACATAGATTTTATTTGGTTCTACGTTGAAAATTTTTTTTTCGAGAAATAAGCGAGTTAGCGGCCTGGATTTACTCCACTAAATGTCTATATCTATTTTGTGTGTAGAAATAAACATTTACCAGAAATTGGGACAATTCTTATTATTCACTTCATAAAGCTACCCTATTTTTGAGAGTGGATATGTCTAGCAGTACCTAGGTACTTGAAGTTTTTTAAATTAATTTATCAATCAACTTAAAAATTATTGCGTTTCTCAAGAGATTTCAAAATTTCATTTTAAAACATCTCATGGTTGGCTGTCGAAATAAATTGAACAACATACCTATACTAAGCGAATACAATAACCCACTTCAAGCACAGAACCCGGGTCGACTGAATCACTAAGCCTAATCTATCCGTCTCAACATGGGAGGGCTGCTGATATTGTTTTAATAACACTTGCTTATTTCTTCTTCTATACTGTACTTCGCTTATACTACTATTCTCCATATATTTCAGACGGAGATCGGAGTCGCTCTAATAAAATGTTATAGGTAGTAGGTACGACAGTAGAACTTTGAATGAAGTAGGTACGGCAGATCTAAAGATTTACTAGTGGCCGTCTATTACAGGCGAAATGGGCTCGCGCGCTGATCGCTAATTTTCTATAATATAATAAGTAATTGTCCGCGCGTCGCGCTAGGCTGAGTTGATCTGCCGGCTGAATAGTCGCCTAGAACTTACGCATATAAGAGATCATAGGCTTAAGGTAGATAAAAATGACCACAAGTATTATATTTTATCTCGTATTTTATTTATAGGTACTTAATTAGATAAAAATTGAAGGGATGAAAATTCGGTGGGTGATTTTGTTTAATTTTCTCTTAGAAATTTTTGAGAGGGCGACGTTCCAGAGCCCTTCATTTAGAGCCGCCACTGCTACACTGGTTCATGGAAAAAAACAGAAATAATATGTACCTTTTTACTTTTTACTTTTTAGGCCTTAAATTATTTGAAGTTTTAGAATTTTTGTGACTAGGGCTGCAAATGTTATCGTTTTATTTTATATCGATAAGCGATATTGGGAAAAACCATGATCGATGTATCGATATTTTAGATATTTCGATATTTACCATATTTCGATAATATCGGTAATATTGATAACACATATAGGTATATATTTCATTATATTTGTATAATGAAATAGATATTTTTGTGATATAGATGTTTACAAAGATAATATCGTTATAATATCAACAATAGTGATATCTGATATGAATAACATACTTAGTTACTTTTGCTAACACTGATGACTATAATACCTACTGGGCCTGCCAGATGTTATCGGAATATCAAAAATATCGATAGTTCTGTATCGGTTTCTCACAATATCGATACATATTTCAATACCTATTGATATTCTAGATGATTTCGGTATTACAGTAAATATCGATATTCGACATTTTTTTGTAAATATGTACTCCCAGCCCTATAGGTACTTGTGACCACCTTGCAAACTGCAAAGAAACAGAAGTTTTATCTGGCTAGGTCGAGGGTTAGGTTTTTAGAGTGAATGTTCCCCAACAGTTCCGCGTACGGAAAGGATTCCTTTCTAAGTTGAAGTGAGCAATATGCAGCAACAATATAATATTATTGACATGAAGGAGAAGTATAGTTTGATAGAAAAATTGCAAATACGTCAGAAATTATTGATTTTAGGCACTGAAATCCTTAAGTGGGTAGGTACCTATACAAAATGTTCAGAATCTGGTGGAGAATTCAAAATTGCCGTCAAATAGGTATGTAATGGGCGACTGGACATTGAATTTGTGAATTTTTTATCTTTTAATATTGTAGTAAACGCACCAACTTAACGCATTACGTCTTGATAAAAGTTAAAAATTTATAAAAAATAATTGTTTAAAACGCTTCCAAATATCAACTTTTTCAAATGGGCTTTTTCACTCGCTCGCAATTTAAACTTAAATGTCGTACCTACATTGCGTCAAACTTTCTTGAAATTGAAGCAAGAAAAGTCGCAATGCAATAGATATCACGCAATTATCTTTATGCATTTCTGTACCTCTTCCTATGGGTAAATGAATATGTACCTTGCTAGTATAGTGTCAAATGCCACAGCCCCCTCCCCCTCCAAGAAAATTAAAACGTTTTCATATTTACCTCGTGCTCGTGTTATTATTATTTGAAACAGGAGTAGGCGAAGATTTAGTTAAAAGAGCTGCTGACTTGCTCTTTATCCTCGTTGTCTTTTCGACGCTTTGTTGTTGGTTGTGTTGTTTCTGTTGTTGTCTGCATTTCGCCCGTCTATTTTTAAACCAAACCTACGGCAAGAAAAAATAATTTTATACACATAAATAAAAACAGTGGGTATTGTATGTATGTATTTCAAGGTGTATAATTTAAAATTCCATTTACGTTTGAGCTTCGGAGAAAATCGATAAATTTCATGTGACATTATACAATAGGAAACCTTTCAAGATGTAAAGTGAGAATGGAATTGCTTCGTGTATAGTCAGCGAGAAGGTTTCCTAGTCTGCAGGCAAAAGCGTATTTATCTTTTGTATACTATCAGTATCCCGTTCCATATACCGACTTATTAAATTAAGGATGAAGAACAGAATGTTATATAGGTAGGTATCTACCTAAATAACCATGCAGATATGTCATCAGGTACTATGTAATACACAAGCATTTAATTAATTAACGGCTAACTAAATACACAATACAAAGAGAAGCTACCTGATTAGGTATTCCTTAGTGTATTTGATACAATTATTTCACATTGAAATGGTATTTGTAACGTATAACGTACCTAGTTCATGATAAGATAATCCCTAGAAACTACCCCGAAAATCGATCTAATTAAATTAAATAACAAAATATCTGCAAATCGAATTCATACGCAAATTTAACATTATTTTTAAATAATAATAAACAGAAACTAAAGTAATATTCCAATAATACTTTTCGTTCATTATTAAATACCTATGGTTTTTTAAAAATTTCTCATTCTTCTAAAATAATTTGTAAAAAATTGAAAAATGCGTCTTTTCATTTTTCAATAACTTACCTATGTACATAGCTATTAAAATCTAAATGATCTTTGAACTTCCTGATATAGGTACTTACTATTTTGTTCTAAATTCAAAAACATGGTGTTTGTTTAGAAAAAGACATCAATGAATGTTTTTATAGTAGAAAAATAAATAACTTCCGATTCAAATTTTTGGTAAACATGGAACTGAAACAGTACCTATCATCATTCAAACAATTTATAGGTTAATTTTAAAATAACAGATCTTTAATAAGATTTTCTTTTATGGGTGTTAACAAATTTATCAAGAAATTCTGATGTGCCCATTTAATGGATAATATTCATTAATGCACATAGCAGAAATTTAATTCAAATCCGCTCAAAAATAAGTTTGTCATTAAAAAAGTGCTTCTTCAGTTTTTCAGGATATTTCATAAAGTAGATAAGATTTAATAGTGGCCGAGACAGCGAAAGCCAATAAGTAAAATTTCACACCCTGGTAAAGAAAGTTGGACTGATGGGTCAACAAGAGTATAAAAAGCGTCAATGGAAAAAATCTCATCCGATTTCCGAATGGCACAATTTAGTATGTATAGGTAGATAACCTAGGTACCTGGCAGATCTAAAGAAAATTATTTTAAAACTAAAAGTAAAATAGAGGACGCCGGCTTAGGAATGAATAGGAAAACCGAATATCATATAAAGACAACAAATTTGTAGGGGTTTTACCTCTAGCCTCCCAAGTAGTATACCTACCGAATCTACATACCAAATTTTATGAAAATTGATTGAATAATAATTTATTTCTGAGAAAATGAGGAAGGTTATTTATTACAGTATTTTTATAGTTGTTAGTGCCAATTTCTTAATAATATTTTGTTATTTTCCTGAAATATTGGCAAATAAAAGGTATTGTATAATATTTAAATATTATACAATACTTTTTATTTGCCAATATTTCAGGTATTGTATAATATTTAAATATTATACAATACTTTTTATTTGCCAATATTTCACGAAAATAACAAAATGTTATTTATTACAATAAAAACTTTATACAGGGTGGCCCATTAGTGCGGGGACGGTCTATATCTTTTGGACCATTCAAGGCATCAAAATGAAATTTTGCAAGTGCTTAGGAAATCTCATGCTGCATCTTATAAAATTATTTTGGTGTATACAGGGTCTTCACATTTTGCGTAACAAACCAAAGTTACATTTTTTTAATTGGAAACCCCCAATCTTTTTTTAATATTCACATTCCCCACAAAATTTCATGGAAAACGATATACCACATTAATGGGTTTCGAGCAGGGGATGTTAAGATATTGCCATTTTAGTGTCGATCTGGACCCATCTTTATGGCACGACTGACGCTTACTTACAGAAGCTGTCAAAGATTTCTTTATCGAACTAGATTCACAGACTATTCTATTTGCAAATTCTGATAATACCTTTGTCACAGTGCTTTACATTATACAGGGTGGTAAACATACGCATAATTGAATTTTTCTCAAGAATTTCAAATGGAATACCCTGTATATTAATTGCACATTTAATAGCCAGTTTACTAAGCTTCTGATTGATACAGGCATTGCCAGGTCTGCGACTGACAGTTTCTACAGAAATTAAGATTGAAACTTACAAATTTCCAACTTCACTGTTATTTTTTACAATTTTATTCGGATTTCACCTATTTTTTTCACCCAAAACCAAAAAAAAAAATGTTTAAATTTGGTTTCTGCGCAAAACTAGGCCAATAGAATTTACACTGACACAAAAAGTCCCATTGCAAAATTACTTTTTGAAGGTAAAATCGATTTAATTTTTATTAAGTCTACCCGCGTATGCCTAAAACGGGTAGTTTTCAAGATATTCTTGCCGAGAATTAGTATTATTCTGAACAAATATAGCAAAGAGAATAAAAATAGCTCGAAATCGCAATGTCTACCAGAACCAAGAAAACTTAAATTTGAGCCGCTCGCTCTCTAAATCAATTTAGTTACGTAGGTACTTTTGTTGTGTGTTTTTAATTTCTTCTTCTCAAATTTGGAGTTGTTGCGGAAGTCAGAACAGATAAATATTTTAAAGTCAGTCGAAATTATTAATGAGATAAATTTGGCTTTTATCATTAGTGGGAAATGTTGTAATTTAAACAAAAAACTTCAGCGAGAACAAGTTTATTGAAATTAAATAAATAAATTAAAATTAAATAAAAAAATGAAGAAAATGCAGAAAATCCTTCAAACTATGACAGATGTGAGTTGGAGCTGTTTTGTTTATCACAGGTAACATGATTTCAACGCGATTTGCATTTTGGCTACAAAATATGATTCTTCTAAAAGAAGTGAGAATAAAACAATTATCTCGGGAAGGAAAGCAATGTTTTCGAATTACTTTCTATAAAAATGGCACTCTTAATAAACATTATTTACATTATAAATTTGTTCTCCGTCCAGCTTTTCGTTTAAATTACATTTCCTCTACAAAGTCATATTTAGCTTATTAATAATTTGTATCTACTTTTAACCATTTATCTGTCCTGAAGTAACTCGAAATTTCAAAACAAGGAATTCAAGATACGCAACAAAGTTACCTAACTAAATCGATTTAAAACGGGACAGGTCCGAATTTAAGTTAAATGGGGAAATCCCAATAAAATTGTAAAAAATAACAGTGAAATTGAAAATTTTTAAGTTTCAATTTTAATTTCCGTAGAAACTGTCAGCCGGAGACCTGGCAATACCTGCATCAATTAAGAACTTAGTAAACTGGCTATTAAATGTGCAATTAATATACAGGGTATTCCATTGGAAATTCTTGAGAAAAATTCAATTATGCGTATGTTTACCACCCTGTATAATGTAAAGCACTGTGACAAAGGTATTATCAGAATTTGCAAATAGAATAGTTTGTGAATCTAGTTCGATAAAAAAATCTTTGACAGCTTCTGTAAGTAGGCGTCAGTAGTGCCACAAAGATGGGTCCAGATCGACACTAAAATGGCAATATCTTAACATCCCCTGCTCGAAACCCATTAATGTGGTATAATTGGGGGGTTTCCATTTTTAAAAAAATGTAACTTTGGTTTGTTAGGCAAAATGTGAATACCCTGTATACACCAAAATAATTTTATAAGATGCAGCATGGGATTTCCTAAGCACTTGCAAAATTTCATTTTGATGCATTGAATGGTTCAAGAGATATAGACCGTCCCCGCACTAATGGGCCACCCTGTATAAGGGAAGCAAAAGTTTAGAAAATTGTCTTTTAGCTAAAAGGACCTTTCTATTGAAAAATATACAGTTAGTGAAAAATGTAATGTAACTTGCGTAACATATGTTTTCTTGGAAACTGAATAACCTGAACCTTAACTACGCCACTGATGAAAATAGTAAAAAAAAAGTTTTCAGAATAGTGGAGGTCTAGCAGAAAAACATATTCACAAAATTATACCGAAATCTCTTACCTATATGTTGTTTCTTTCGTTCAAAAATTTAAACTTTTATGTAAAATTTCAACACCCTGTATCTTTCTAACAGTTCTTCGTTATATTTCTCCTTTGGAATCTAAGGTATTATTTTGGCGCCAACTACAGGGTTATTCAACGTTCTGCCCTCGGTGAATTGTGGCTTTGTCTTAAGAGTTATGACAAAATGCTTTATACAAAAGTTACTTGGATTCAAGTTCTGCATTTCCCAAAATTATTTTCAAATCTACAGCGTTGGTATACTATTCCCGGGACAGTGTGATACTTTGTTTTCTTAATTGAAACATAATACTTTTGGATAGATTTTTGAATTCCGCGTTAAATTTTACGGCAACTTTATTGTAAACACATTTTGATTTTTACCAAAATTTTTAACAGATGCAAGGTAATATTAATAAATTTGTATCTCTATTTACATAAAAGCACTTTAACTCAAATTTTAATACTAACGCAACTAAGGTAAGTTGCAACTAAATCAATGGCAAATTTTTTATAATGCTATACAGGGTGCTTAAATTTGCGTATAATCTTTTAACAGCTTCAAACGACAAAAATCTATTTTTTTAAATGGAATGCCCCATTTTTATTACATTTTTGAATTCCTTAATAAAAATGGACCAAATAATGTTATAAAAACAATTCACTTACTGTCAACCGTACATTTCTATTCCCATTTTCATTATTTTTGAATCATCTAAAATGGTTCTATAAATTAGACGTGGAATAAAATGTAGTGAATGAAAAATGTAATGTCCAAGGAAATAATTTCATTTTACAAAACCGTAAAAAATTAAACAAAGAGACAAAATAAAGTAACACAACCAAAACAATGCAAAAAATATCAACACTGCACTTAAGCTAATTTGAAATTACAATAAAATATGATACAATATTATACGATATTGAGATGACTTCTTTGCAATACGTGCGCAAAACGTTTATTACCTCAAGTGCTTAAGAGGAGCGATATCCAAATCCAAAATATTCTGGTTTATTTATTATTTATTGTGAGATCTTTCATAATAAATCACAAAATTAAAGAATGTCTTAAAATAAATAAAGATACCTTAAATGTCACATTAACTCTTATGATACGTGCCAAAAGTTTTGAATAGTGTGACTAAAATGAACCAACGACCAGAAGAGATGGTAGACATGATCTACATTCTCGAAGAATGCAACCGAAACTGTTTATTAGCTTCGTGAGTGTACAAGGAGCGGTTTCCAAATCGAAGATGTACAGGTGCGAGAAGTTTAAGGAAAATTCAGGAACGTTTTGAAACTACATTTAGTGCTAAATACAGGAAGAAGGTACAACTAAAACAAATACATAATTAATAATAATAAAATGTGCTTACTGCTGTGATAGAAGATTCTCAAATTAGTATACAAACCAAGTAGCAGAGCAATTTAACATTCCCGACATCCGTTCATAGGATTCTGAAAATACACAAATTCCATCCTTCATGTTCAATTACAGCAGTCTCTCCACGAGAGAGACTTCGCTTCCAGACTTCAGTTTTGCAATTGGGCAAGCCGGAAGACTGAAGAAAATCGCGTTTGTGTTTTCACCATGTCCTCTTTACAGATGAGGCAACATTCCACAACAACGGACATTTGAATCGGCCTATGAGTTCCAATTTGCTCACAAGTCTGCATACGAGTGGGAGGAAATGTGAAGAAGGCGAGAAGAAATACATTATAAGTGCCACGCAACAGTAACGTTGGAAGGTATTTCGGTGGTGGATTCGCAGATGGAATGATGTGGGCTGGCATATCTTACGCCTACCATGTAGTCGTTTTCGCGGGGCTTATCAAAGAGCAATTTCTTTTTATGCACGATTAAGTTCGTTGGCATATGGCTGAGATTGTCAGAAAATACTTTGATGATGTGGGCATTGATAGTCTGGAGTGGCCAGGCAGTCCTAACCTAAATTCCTTAGGGCATTTTGGGACATCCGGGAAAACGAATTAGGCAACATCCTGGGCAACACAATACCGCAGTGCTTACATGAAAAGTTGAATAAAATTGCTCAAGTGTTTATTCTTCGTTTTACAATACAAATACTGCTGTCGCTGCTGAGTACCGAGAGCGGTTCCCAAACCGCCGTCTCGTATCACCAAACACATTTTCGAAAACGTTCAATGTTCTTCGAACAAGTACGAAAATTAAAAAAAAAACGGAAAATAGAAAATTGCTCCTTGACTGATGGGAAAACTTCTTGAAACGGTGTTGTGGCACTTGCGTACGTGATATTTGCGTATACAAGGCAGATTTTATGGCATTTGCGTGCACAAGGAAAGATGGGGTCCAGCAGGTATAGCGAGAAGTTCGAAATAAGTGGCACTTACGTACAACATAAATTTTGCATTCGTAATACCAGTCAAATTTAAAAAATGCAGATTTCTAGGTACATACTTATATTTTCTTATAATATGTAGAAAGAGCTTCCCTTCACACTTTATCCAGGCTTAGGGATGGTAGCAAGGTTTTCGACAAAAAGGGTTCTAGGTGCTGAACCAGTATACGCAAATGTCACAAAATGTCACTTGTACGCAAGTGCCATAATTCCATGAAACACCCTGTATAAAATGTTTTGTAAATGTGGCACTTTACTACCAATCAGTTTATTTTGTCAGTCAATTAGTTCTTTGTTGTGTTGATAGTATGATACCTACATACTTACTTAGATGATGATCCTACTTTTCTCACTTGTACTTGTATAATAAAATGCGGACAAATAATAAGCTAGGAAGTACAAAGGAAATACGTCCTCAAACATATATCTGGCGTATATCAAAGGCGTTCCTTGAACTGTAGGTTGGTGCTCGTATACTCTAATTTGCGTGGTTGTGCAAGGGGCCTACACACAAGGGCGATACAACTAAATGCACCCAACGGGGCAAGAAAAGACGGCAACAAATAAACATACATAGTAATTTGCCCGCCCCCAGTGTTACGAACAATAACCGGAGGCTAGACGTGCTCATGCATTTCGCTCTATGGCTAATAAGTTAACGACCGGCTCCGACAATCAGCCCATTCGTTCACAAATGTATCGCTTTCTAATGGTCGTTAGTGATTTATAGTGACTTACACTGTAGAGTTTGTTAAGTTATATTTTGCGTATTGTGTTCTGGTTATTCAGTGGGGTTTACTATTTTATTGTTGGCACACGTTCTCTATTATTATCTTACATTATTGTGGCCGAGCAATTTATAGTTATCATTTTGAAAATTTATGGTTGCTACTTCGTTCATTCATCTCTGTGTTCAAGATGAAATGTGAACTAGTTTCCTAAATATTTAGCATCACGTTTCAGACATACCAACCTGGCATCCAATGTATAAAGAATTAGTCAAATGCATACAAAATACAAATGATGCGGCAATTGTTTTTGCATTTTACTGAAAAACTTAGAACCACTGATTAATTGAAGTTCAAATTTATTGCAGTAGAATATATTCTAATTTTGAGTAGGAAATAGCTGTAGCACAGACAGCTCTGCTTAGGGGTTTCAGAGACCTAGCTTCGCGCCTTGGTCATCTATCTAGCCCTCAGCTGTAATGAAACATTTTCCACCTCGGTACGTAATATAGTAAATATTAAATTAAAGGAAGCTCAAAGAATTATTCCTAAAATAATAATTTTTTCGAAGCTATGAACAGAGGTATGTACTAGATTTCCATAAACATTATTTACCTGAACTCTTGATTCCGGCAAATTAATCTTAAGCGCAACTTCTTCCCTCATGAATATGTCAGGATATCTAGTTTTAGCGAAAAGTGCTTCTAATACATCTAATTGGGCTCTCGTAAAAGTCGTCCTTTCTCTTCGTTGCTTGCGTTGATTACCTCCAGGATAGCCCATCGAAGAATGCAATGAATCTACCGGTAGTCCATGTAGGCCGAGTCCAGGTACAGGATACGGAGCTGATTTTAAATAGGCCATGCTTGAAGAGCTTCCTCCACAAGTGCTTCCAAATCCGGGAAATGGCAATTCGTTTTCCGGATTGCATCTGAAAGAAAATAAATGACATGGTAAATGTAAAACAGCAAGATTCGTCATATGCAATTTGTCAATGTTTTATTACTACAAAATATTAGTCATCATGTTAAAGAGAACAATAGTTCAGAAAGTTAATCGGAAAATGTCTGGTATCAGACTGCTCTTGATCTCCGGTTGACACGGGGTTTTATTATTTTTTTCCGTCATCCGTTCGTGATCATCCGTTCGTAGACTCGGCTCCTTCCATCTCCATACGGTGATTAGGATGAAGAAACATGAGCTTTCCGAGACTTTTCGAACCATCTATTCAATTTACAGTAAAAGTGTATGTAATTTAAACGAAAATATTTTCGTGATGACATTTGAACATTTAATTTAATTTGTAGCCTTATTTTAATTTTGATATTGTTTAATTTTGCTTAAATTGTTTTAATGATAATTAAGTGTGTTAGTTTAACGTAAGTGAAAGTAACTATTGGAAGCACTACGTATAAAAAAATCGAATATCAGTATTTTTGTGGAAAAAGACAGTATTTTCTCTATCATTTAATATAAAATTTATTTATTTATCTCTATCCACTCAATGCGATTTCTTGAAAACATGTTTTCGTCTTAAAATTTTGAAAATAATTTTTTTCTCAGAAACTAAAAGACATATGTAGGTTGGTAGAAGTTTTAATAAAAGTTATCACAAATATGTTATAGAATCCAAAAATGCGACCAAAAGTACGTCATTCCATTTAGAAAATTAAAGTCAGGTAGCGCCACCTAGCAATGATGGATGGAATTCTAATTTTGTTTGTCACAAAATGTGTCCCCCTGACTGAGGTTTAGTAAAACATTTTCACAATTTTAAAATCTTCACCCGTTTCCGATACATTGCACTGTCCCATTCCTCGTTGAACACACTGTATATATCAACGAATAAGTCTCCCATCCGATCGACGAAGATGCAACAATTCGATCGTTAAAAAGCTAACGGCCCGAAATAATTTGATATACAGTGTGTCCCAGGACGCACGAGGGAAAGTTCGTTGCACCAGAACTGAAATTTTCGCTGTGTCTAATCCAAAATAGCATGTTTTGCAATTTTCTTCTTTTTGATCTTTGCGAACGGATGCTACTCCATATCCTTTCTTGCATTAGCAAGTTTTGCAACCACACACTATTACGTTCTTGCAGATGCATGACATAAATTTGAGTAAGGTCTTTTAGCCATGCATTTGGACTGGAATCAATATTGTTTCTTTCTAACCCGGACTTACTGGACTTGTTAGTAGGTCGTTAGTGAGGGTTGGCGTACGGCGGAAACTGATGTGGGTTTGGCAAAGAACGTTTCCTTCTTGTATTTTGCGCAACACGGCAACATTCATTAATAACCTACCACAAAGTCGTATAGCTTGCAGGAAAAATCCAGAATAAGAATGGGGTGAAGAAAAAGTAAAACTGATCTCGGCACAATTACAATTCCAAAAAACACAACTTCCGAAACGCTACTTCAAATGACAGAAAGAACATGGAGCACCACGTGGTTGCATAAAGGGCAGTTGACAATCCTGTGAAAGCATACATAAGGTAAGAACTCGATGAACTTGAGGGCGACGAAGTTATCGTTTCGCAAATCAAGAGCTTCTTTTCACATGCAGGAACCGACGAGCGAATTCAGTCGTAGGACTACACCACGGGATCAGGTGCTGATTCAGATGAATGTACCGCTAAATATCAAAGCGATGGACCGGTTCATTGACAAGATCTGAACAAGGAAAGCTGTAAAAACATGCTGTTGTGATCAACGGATATCCCAAGAAGAAATGGGCCGTACTATTATAAAAAATGCTTTTGCTGCGCTAAAAACTGTATTTATAGGTAGGTACATTTTCTTAAGAGATATGCTCTAGGGATCATCGCAATAATTATTGTCTCGACTTATAATATTCCCTTTTTCCTACATCCGATGATCACTAGATTTGCAGGCGTCAATCGTCGAGCTGCCAGAATCGTGTGCTCTGAGAGTTATCAAAAACGCAGTCGCTGGCGGGTTCTTGAATCTGTCTTATGTTTGTGTAGCCAAACTTAGAACATAATCAAACTTCGACAAGTTTAGTCGAAATTATTAAGGAAACTATTCTCCATCTTCCCTCGAATAATTAGTGATGACCAATCTGAGAAAACAACCCTCTTCATTTCTAGCTTTAAATAGATGAACCTTGCCCGATGCTCTATTTGCAAAAAACATTTGGAATATAATGCAAGGCGCTTGCGGGAATGCACCTCAGGGCTTATCATCAGTGACTCCCACTGACTGATGTCGCCAGGCCTTAATCGCTTAGTAGGTACCTAGCGATACTCAAGAAAACGTACTTTTATTCGAATGAAATTAACTACGTGGCGCGAGCACTTATAAAATCGCATTCTGCAAAAATTTATGTAGTAAAAATGAATCTTCACGTGTGCAAGTGATGATCAACTGATATCAGTTAACAAAAACTGGTGGCAAGAGGCGAGATATAATTCGTAGAAAATTTAGTCGTGAAGGTGGGAGAAGGAATTAGTGAGGTATTCTGGACTGAAAGGGGAGTTAGGCAGGGGTGTCCACTGAGCCCGTACCCTTTTAACATCTTTATATCAGATTTGGAAGAGGTCATGAGAAAGGGGCGGACAGGAGGGGTGGTGATAGGAAGGAAGAAGTGCTGGACAATGGCATATGCAGATGATGTGGTGCTACTGGCAAAGATAGAAAGAGAACTAAAGGAGATTTTGAAAAGGTTAGCATGTTATTTAGAATTAATATTGAACGTATACAAAACAAAAATTATGAGATTTCGAAAAGGAGGCGGAAGAAAACGAGATGAGACCTGGGAATGGAAAGGGGAGAGGATAGAAGAGGTAGAAAAGTTCAAGTACTTGGATTTCACGCTGCAGAAGAACGGGGGGGGGGGGCAGGAGAAACATATTAATGGCATAACAAGAAGGGCGACAATAGCCATGAAGCAAGTATGGGGAATAGGGAAGAGGAATTTTGGGGGGGAATGGAAGGGAAGAATGAGATTGTTTGATACATTTGGTAAGCAGCATAGTGATGTATGGAGACCTGGAAAGAGGTTAATATATGCGACTATGGAAGTAGAGAACAGAAGAATAATTTGGTGGAACATGAGGAGGAACGAGATAAGCAGATAGAAGAACAAGACAAGGATGTGAAGATAAGAAATTCAAAATACAACAGCCAAATCAGAGGGATAAGGGCAATGGGGCTGCCTAGATACTTACAGAGGAGAGGACAGGAAGAGAATATGAGTGGCAAGGTTCAGATTGGGGAATGAAATGAGAGGAGGAAGATATTGGGAAAGTGAAGACAAAAGGAAGTGTATTATATGCGAGGCAGAGGAAGAGGCATAGGAACATGTGTTGAAAAAGTGTGGATGGAGGGATAACACCATATGGAATAGGGTGGAGGAGATCCTGGAGGAGAGCGGAGGAGCATTTGCAGAGGAAGAGAAATGAAATAATAAATGAAGGACCATAGTTTTGTTATATTGTATAGGTCTAATGGTGTTCCTGATGGGAAACAATAAATCTAACTGTCTAACTAACTGTCTAACTGTCAATTCGTAGAAAATTTAGTAGTCTCATTTTTATAAAACTAGTTACGTCCGTCGTAGAATGCACTGGAAACCGCTGTTGTTGCACTTTCTCCGTTGTATCGGGACTAGCGGCAGATTTGATTCTGAAAAATATAGTATCTTTTTCGACACAGTCTTCAAATTCACCAAGTTTTGGTATTTTTATCGGTACCCATAATTTTCGTAATTTTCTCCCTGACGCCTGGAGTAACTGATTTCTTATAAAATATGAAACCTTGGAAACAAACTATCTTCTTAATTTAGAGGATGCAGTTCCTCACAAAAAATTCCTTGCAGTTACATTTTCCCTTTCAAAGTAAAACTTTTGGGAATAAGAATAAGCATCAATGAAACATTTTAAGTTATGTCCATCATGCTACCTGATGCCTTCATTTATTGAAATTTATATAAGGTGGTTAAATTCTATCATGATGGAAGTTCCATTTTAGCCCCTTCCTAATTAATTAGATAAGTTTCCCAATTTAGATCAGTTTTGATCTTCGCTCCGCTTCCCTCCGAACCTTTGTTAGGGTAAACACAGAAGGGTGGCAATCAAGTTAGGCCACGACATAGTGATCGCAATGATAAGTTTAATGATGCACCATTAGTTAAAGGAAATCCCCGCTATCGTCAATTATGTGGATGGCAAGTACTTAAAGAGATAAAAGTGCGGGGTTCATTACCTCTAATTAGTTCAACAATTCAATGAGTTGCTTTAATAGGAGAATCGCCGGTAGTTTTCCATTTTTAACTTGCCTAAGCTTCTACCGAAGCACGATGCAACAAAAAGCTAAGCCGTTTTTTGCAACAGACTTTTGTAAACAGTGACTACAAAGCCCTAGAAAGGACGAGAAAAGAGAGTGCAAATAAAGAATTTTTTGAAAAGGGTTTATTCACAAAGGACTAGTTTATAGGAGACCGAATCTGCACTGAAGGAGTGAATGTCTGAAGAATGGTTAGAAGGTGATATCACTATAGGAATATAATAAAGAAAATATTTGCTGCCGCACCGAAGGGGGTGTTTTTGATATGTTGTGCGCGCTGGAGACTGCAATCTAAGATTCACTGCATTAATAGTTGACAAAGAAAACATAAATATTAAAGGTGTACTAAACCGAAAATAATTTTAGAAAGAACTCACCAAAATCTCGGAAATTATGCTATCAAAATCGACTTCATATTATTTGACATCATGTAACTAATCATTTCGTAAGATGGGTAAAAAGAAATTAGTTTTTACTCACATTTAGAATTAAGCGAAAATGATAGAAAACAGGATATATTTCTAAAGAAATATTTCTAAAATGGAATTTAATAGAAAGGAGTAGCAACAGTTTCGAACAAAAAAGTGCCCATACTCGTCAAAAAAAATCTGTTAAATATAGGTACCTACATATAAAGTTGAAGGTTTGTTAAAAATCACGTATAGGTATACATAAGGTGTCAGAGAAAAGAAATTAATTTGGTTATGCTACGGTCCCTGTATTTAGAGAGTACCGCAATCAATAGCTCCTCTATGTTTCAGAACTGTGAGTAAACATGGCGGACTGCCGTGTCAGCAGCAAAATGTCATATATGTCAGTTGTCAGTCAAAGTCCAGCTGAAATATTGGTTTGTTTGGTGTTTATGTTTTATCGTCTTTTGTGAATCAGCGATATATATTTCCACAATCTTGTCTGTAGTATTATTCCTCAACGTATTACAGTCAAATTTTATTTGTTTATGGATCAAAAATCAGAAGGTGAATCCGCAATTTTTAACACATGTCAAATATAAAATCTGACGTTCCGGCACAATTCAAATTTGGCGCCTGTTATTGTGAGTAAACATGGCGGAGATTGCGATACTCTCTCAATACAGGGACCCTAGGTTATGCCATACGTAGGCTCGGTTACTCGAAAAAAGTATATCGTGTTAGCTTTGGTCCTGGATTTATTGGTGTGACAAGACCAATCGCTAAAGCAGTATCGTAGCAACAAACTCAAGATCAAAATCAATGGGATGTTACTTTTCGAATAAACGGATCACGGAGCTGACACAGACACGTATTATCCATCCCTTGAGTAGTTAGCGAATGCTTTATAATATGCTATTCGAACTCGATCAATGTTGTGCGAATATAAATTGTTCAAAATTATTCGGAAAATATTCCTGAGCTCTTCTTCGAAAATTCGTTTAAAGCGAATGTTGCAGAGAAGGGGACATGATGGGAGAATGAGCTCGAAATAATATAAGTTGTTGACATATTTAGAGTTTGTTTTTTGGTAGTTTTATAGCACTTTTGCCCTCCAGTCCAATACCTAAATATTATAGGATACTTACCTATATTAAACCAGTCTACGCCAATTCTTTGAAACTGAAGTAAATACATACTGATCTAATATGCCCGGTAGCATATTCATGTCGAGCGTAGCGTATTGCATTCCCAATACTGCAACGGGCGTATTTTCTACTTATATACTATTTTTGTAAGTGTTCTTGCCAGCACACATTCGTGGCTCAGTGTCAGTCTCCCAAGTCGCCCAAGTCGCAACGTTGAGGGTTCGCACCTCGCAGTAGTTCTTTTTTATTATGATGATTTCTCTTTATTCTTTTGAACAAAAAATCGGTCAGGTCCAAAAGGACAGCTAGGGGATCGCGTTCACGCGAGACAGACATCCACTCATTTGACATACCTCTGCGACCACGGTCGTCCGATACGAAACTAAGTTCGGCATTTGCAATACGCTATGCTCGATATGAATATGCTACCCGGGTACCGGGAAATCGTTGCCCACTCCGACATTTGCTTGCCATGAATGAATAATGAATCTATATATGTAAGTATTGTAAGTATACAGCATGCTCAAGAAAAGAATGCACAGCATGGGGACAATGGAAACCGCAAAAGATACGGATTCGGTGAAATGGTGAAAAAGTTGCACATTTGGGGGACTATTAAAACGGTGTTAAAAAATCTTAAAAAATGTTTTTTGTTTTTGAGTTATTCCGAAAAAGGTAAATTTTTGGAATTTTGCTTTATTTTTTCACGTTATTATCAGAAATAGCGGAAAACTACACATACTTCTTCATTACAATTTGTGATAAGCTTTAATGTGGCAATATCATTTTTCTTCTATACGGTACAGGGAGAGAAGGCGCAATAACTTGGCCCCTTTGGATTTGGCAATAGGAACGATTGACGAGTTCTGCGATAAACATAACCTAACGGTCGCGAACACTCTATTTCACTATCACGATAGGAGACTCTATAGGTACGTGAAAAATGCCAGGAGACCTAGGGACAGATTACATTCTCTAGGCAAAGATTTAGAAATCAAGTTAGGAACGTAGAAGCAGTAGGAGCAGATATAGATAGTGATCACAACATAGTAGTTATGAAGGCCAATTTTAAATTTAAGATTTTGAAAAAGCGAAGCGGAAGAAAGTATCTTAGACCTAGAGAAAATAAAAGATGATGATACGCGCGATAAGTTCTAGAAAAGACAAACGAAGTATTAAAGGGCGCGGTATAAAATATGGTTAGGGAATGGAATTGCATTAAAAATAGTTTAGATTCCGCAGTTAGAGATATTTTGGGGCATAAACAGAATGAAAGTAGAAAAACCTTGGGTAACAAAACATATTGCGAGTTTAATAGAGGAAAGGCGAAAATATAACAACAGGTTAGGTGAAAGAGGGAAACGAAGATATAGGGCGATGAAGTGGGAAACTTCGGAAATGTAGGAAAACGAAAGAGCAATAGATCGATAATAAATGCAAAGAAGTGGAAGATAAGTTCGAAGTAGGAAAGTCTGATGAAGCATATAAAATAATTAGGAGAAATTTTAGAGAAATTGGATTCAGTGTCAAAAACATCAGAAATGAGGCAGGAGATGTCCTAATCGGAAGCGGGGAGAAGGCAGATAGGTGGAAAAAATATTTCGGAAACTTATATGCGGGACAGGAAGTACGAAATATATTAGAAAGCGAAAGCAGTGTAGTTGGGGACAACCTAGGGTGTCCTATAATGAGAGAAGAGTTTGAGCTAGCACTAAAAAGTTTAAGAAACAATATAGCACCAGGTATAGATGGCTTGCAGACAGAAATCTTAAAGTGCGCCGGTCAAGAGGTATTAGGTCGTTTATTTAAACTAGTCAGTCGAGATTCCAGAAGATTACAAACGGATCATCATAGTACCTTTGCCAGAACGGAAAAGCGCGGATAGGTGTGAACATTTTAGAGCGATCAGTTTAACTTCCCACGAGTCAAAAATTTTAACTAGAATTGTGCAAAGAAGGATGGAGAAAAGGGGGAAGAAATATCTGTTCGGATTTAGAAGAAATAGGGGAACGGGCGAGGCCATTCTAGCTTTACGAGTAATAATGATAGAAAAAACAATAGAAAAGGAAAAAAGCGCCTATACAGGATTTGTAGATTTGGAAAAAGCCTTCGACAATGTAAAATAGAAGATGTTCGAAGTGCTCAAAAATGTAGGGGTGAAGTATAGGGATAGAAAAATAGAGATAGAAGAATAATTCATAATCTATACAAAGAGCAAACGGCAGTTGTAGAATTTGAGCAGGAACATAGAGAAGTAAATATCCGAGAGGGAGTGAAGCAAAGAAGAATTAGGACGGGCTCTGAACGAAATGAAAGCGTTTGGCAGAGGACTAAGGTATGAAGATCAATAAAAAGAAAACCAATATTTTGGTGTGTAGGGGGCGTGAAAATAGGACTAAAACGAAAATACAAATTGGAAACGAGAAGATAGAGGAAGTCTCAGATTTCTGCCATTTAGGAAGTCAAACAACTCGCGTTGGTAGGAGCTCTAGAGATATAAAACAAAGAATAGGGCAGAGCCGAATTTCATGCTAGTTACCGTGGATAGATAAGGTTAGCAACAGAGAGGTATTAGAAAGAGTTGGAGAAAAGCGAAATTTATGGAAGACAGTAAGGAATAGGAGAGTTAGGATGGTAGGACACCTTAATAGAGTCAGAGATAGGAATAAAAAGAGGTAGGGGTAGGCCCAGATTAGACTACTGCTCTCAAATAGTTAGGGATGTAGGATGCGTAGGATAGGAAAGGATAGAGGTACGCGTCCAACCAGTCTTTGCACTGAAAACTTTATGATGATGATGACGTTTCGTTTCCGTGGAACCATCAACTTAACTTTTTCACATAGGTATACGAACGTGGAACTTTTTAGCGGGTTTTGGAAGCCTTTTCTGTTCTGAATTCACCTATATATTTATCACATATAGTGGCTAACTTAATTTTTAAGCTATAGTTTTAGTCATCATAAAGATTTGGTAAAATGCGGTCATTGTTGTAGAGGAGTAGAGGACAATTGACAATTCCACAATAAAGCTCATCTCGAATTGCAGCGAAGAAGCATTTTTAGTTTTTTGCTATTTCTGATAACTGAAAAAAATAAAACAAGATTCCATAAATTTACTTTTCTATGAATACTTCAAAATTTGGCGATTTAGCCCAATCCGTATATTGCATTTTAACATTTCCAATATTCCCATGTTGTGCATTCTTATCTTGGGCGGGCTGTATATTCTAGTGCCATTCGATTCTACCTATAATTGGCTTCCTAATGATATAAATTTTGTAGTCCTCCAGGGGCACTAGTTCACACAGTGGCGTTTTAGAAGTGATTTGTTGCTGGGAATAATTGAAAGTAGGTACAACGATCAGTGTCCCTTAAAACCTTCGTAATTAATGCTTTGTCGAAATAATATTCATGGAAAATCAATTAAAAGACGGCATAAACCGCAAAGGATGATGCAGCGGCACCCAATTGTTTGATTTAATCGCCCGGAAAAGTATTTCAGGCGTTTTGGCCTACACAAGCCAAATATTTGTACCGACAGAGGGTAGCCTTCGTTAACAGGATGTTTGTGCGGCACCCGCTTAATCCCGGAATAAAAAGAGCATTTTCTACATTGATGACCAATTTTGAAATCGAAGTTGCCGTGCTGTCTACCAGAACAACTTAAGAATAGACTGTATACATTTTGAAATAATGTACCTAACTACAAAATAGTAAGTAACTACCTAGGCCTAAACATTGAAATGAAAAACAAAATGATAATGCGGTAAAAAATTATAACGAGGGGAGAGTTTAAGCTATAACTAGCATTAAAAAGTTTAATAAACGGTAAATCGCCAGGTATAGGCGAGTTGAAGGTCGGGGGCAACAGATCATTATTTATTTAAATTAGTTAGCTGTATACCTATAATAGGCAGTCCAAATCCAAATATAGGAAGGTTAGAATTGGAACATGGTAGCAGATTTGCCAAGACGGAAAGGCGCGTATAGATGCCGAAAATTTTAGAAGAATTAATTTAACTTCCCGCGCCCTAAAAATTTTAATTAGAAAAATAGGGAAAAGAGAGAAGAAATATTAGGGGAAGACCAATTCGGATTTAATACAAACCCGCGGGGTTTCCCAGCTTCTGCAATATTAAACCCGAATACACATATTAAGTTTTGTGATTTATAAAATATAAAATTTCCCGTGAAAATCTTGAAAACACTAACAAATTTTATGAAAATTTCACATCGGTGAAATTCAGTATCGGATATGACATCCATGAACTTCAATCATAACAAATTTAAAGAGTTTAACGTCTGGGCTGAAGGCTGGCCGTCGCTCTTATTACGAAATGCTCCTCCTGAAACCGGGCCAACCAAAATCTTGACTTCCGAGGGGAGGTCCAATAATTCACGGAATGGAGGGGATGAAGGGCAAAAAACTAGTGCTTTAATTCTTTCTTTTCAATATATTCCCCTAATACATTTATCAGATATTTCAATAGGTTTCCTTAAACCCTCGAGAAAAAAGTTTTTTTCTTTGGCTTCAAAATACCTACTCCGAAATTGCAGTTTTGACTTCTTCATCGCCCAGAAATTTCTTCCCTCGAAGTTCTTGTTTCAAATTTTGGGATAAATAATAATCTGACGGGGCCAGGTCTGGACTATAGGGAGGGTGATTAAATGTTTGGAAGCCACAGCTGTGAAGAGTAGTCAACGCAACTACGCAACATTGCTCTTGTGCACTGGCGCGTTGTGATGCAAAAGCAACACCCCTTTGGTCCACTTTCCTCTTCTTTTTTCCTTCACAGCGTCTTTCAGTCGTTCCAGCAGGTCAGCGTAAAATCTTCCAGTTATTGTTGTACCCTTATCTTTATAATCAATCAGTAGGATATCCTCAGAATCCCAAAACACAGTTGCCATGATCTTCCCAGCTGATTGGGGGGTGCTATGCCCATTTTGTGCCACTGCATAGATTCCTGCTTTGACTCAGGCGTCAGGCTCATAATAATGAACCCAAGTTTCATCACCAGTGACAATTATTCGGTTCAAAACTTGATCTTCATTGTCTCTACATATATCCAAAAATTCGAGTGCACACTCAACGCGCTGAAGTTTTTGAAGCGGTATGAGCATTCTCGGCACCTATCTTGCGCTTACTTTTGATATCCATAGATGTTCATGGAGAATCCTTAAAATGTTTGTGGGTGATACTCCAACCATTTCAGCAAATTGTTTCTTCTTCAATCGGGCATCTTGCACTACGAGTCTCTCAATTTTTTCAACAATTTGTGAGGAAGTGACTTCAATGGGTCGTCCCGAGCGGGAGTTGTCTTCACTTAACTCTCTGCCTTGCCTGAACAGATTATGCCACTTGTAAATCATTGTTTTTCCAGGACACGAGTTGCCGTAAACGGTCCTCATCTCTTCTGCAACGACTTGAGGAGTTTTTCCTTGTTTTGATACACATTTTATGATAGCACGAAATTCAATTTTCTTCATACTTGGAACTTGGCTTGCTTGATCGGCGATATGACAGATGCTAATGACCTTATCAGGCTGAAACTTTTGTAACATATACTCATATCAGAATGAACTACAGAATCAACCTTTAAGCACATGTAATCCCACCCCTCCGTTATCCTCTCGATTCCGCGAATTATTGGACCTCCCCTCATATCACTAAAAGGTACTCTTGACTTCTGCTGCTCTGCTGCATTCCCCATTGAATTAATCTTGGTTTTCGGACTGGTTTTCTTAATTTTACATTGTTTTCCTGCAACCTTTCTCTTATGAAATTCCTGAACTCTCCTGAGGTCATTTTGCAGATCTCTACCAATAAATATACGTCGTCGAAAGGCACAGGTCAACAAAGAACTGTCTTGTAGAACAGCAGTTTTACGTGTCTATCTTTTTTGCAAAAAGGATCAGTTTGTAGGCTCCTTTTCCAAACTCTGGTCGCAGCATATACACTAACATTAACTTGAAGCAAGGTGGGGTTTTCTTCAATTAATTTATGGTTTTTGCAACTTCGAATTTATTAAGTTGGTGCATTTTAGTTGTTGGTACAAATAAACAAACAGAAACTGACATACTTTTATGCAATCAATTGTTTTCATTTTTATCGAAACCGCACGCACTTGATTGCAAATGAAGAAATTGATTACTTTATGAAAATGAATTACCTATCTGGCACGAATTGCATAGAGATTAGTAAGGATGTGGTATACAGATGCACACTCGCTCTCAAATAGTTGGGTATGTTGAATCCTCTACTTTTGGTGAATTGCATATGTTAGCTCAAGATAGGCCAAGATACATGGGACAAAAACTTTGTGATGATAATAAATTTTTGAATGTGTGTACCTCTGTATATGCGTCATTATTTTTCTAAAAGCGGAAATATTAAAAAAAAACAATTCATCCGCAGATAGATACGAAACTACACAGGCATAAATTTTATCACATTACGATTTGGGAATACCCTAGACGAAATCCCCATTCTCTCCAAAGGTCAAAATTTCGCAATTACTCCTAAACGCACGCCTCGTTCAAGACATCTATGGAGTACAGTCGTTCACTCGTACACAATCGGCGCATATCTCAGACACTCTTCTGTTAAGCTCCCTCAATCCAACATCTCCAGATCTGAATTCCTCGTTCTGAAGAAAATAAAATCCAATTTTGCGCAGGCCATTTTCCCGGCAGATAAGGGTAACGCAACAGTCGTTCTTTATCGTGTTGCAACATGACGTAACAATTTCCTCACTACTCTAAGGTTCTATCTCTCGTAATCCCATGAATCGTCTTCTTACCACTGTCACTTCTATAAATTCATCGGGTCCTTTCTCTTGAAGTTCACTTACTAACTCGTTAAGTATCTCGCTCCCATAGTAAAATCGTTTATAGAGAAAACGGACTCTTTTATCCTTAACTACGAAAATTTTGTCCCAAAAATTTCACGAATTGACGGGCGAGTCTCAAGATATCCTCGACAGTTTCGATGTCGAATCTCCATTTAACAATGTCGCTCCATTTAACAATGTCGCATCAAACAACCCCTAACGTCCGACAGTTTTTCATCAGATTTGGACTCTCTTCGTCTTGGTCCAGGCATATCGATGATACTTCCGTAATTTGGACACATGCTTGTGGCAAATTAGATCAATTCCTAGGCCATCTCAATAATCTTTCCCAATATTCGGTTCACCATGGAGGTTGAATTTGATGGAAAGTTATACCTTTCTTTAGACGTCTTGAACAGTCATTTTCTTATGGTAGTCTTGGTCATTCGGTGTATAGAAAACCTATTCATAATAATTTATTGTTACCTCAATGTGTTATCTCATCATCATCCGTCTCAGAAAAAGTCAATCATCAACTCTCTTGTTCACCGTGCGGTCGTCATTATCCGAAGCCTTCCTTATCATGTAAGCATAATATATAAGCACTTGCATAATTTGAAAGCTTGAAATTTTCAAAATTTTTTGACCATTCAGAGATTATTTAGTTAAAGAATTTTTGTAACGCAAGAAGTGGTTAAAAACTCAAGAGTTTCCCTGACTTCGTCACCACAGTTTCACTCCTTAACTTTAGTAGTTTTTACTATATTTTTGAATTTTTGACTAAAATGTTACCAACCTACTTGTTGCAAGTCGAGAACATTATTAAAGGTTTTCAAGATAATGAGCATTTTCTTCACAAAAAACAATTCTTTAGTAACAAGTAGGATTGTTTCAAAGCCATCTTAGATGGGGTAGCTGTCTGAAACGTCTCGTAGTACAAAAAATCTGGATTTAGTTCTATAATTCAATGCCTGGCGGGGTATTTGCCCGAGGAGTAGTTGTTCGAACGGTCCAGTACCACTAATTAATACCAGATAATTACTCAAAGTAGTTGTCACTTGCTGATATCTGTCCAGAGCGCGGCAGTATATATAGCAAGATTAAATTGCATGGTTTGAGTGTGTAGGGGAGAGCACCGTACTGATGAGTCCCAGAAGGACGAAACCAGTTGGTCTGCGGTTTTCCATACACATTCAAAACATGCAATATTTGAACAAAGACCTGCTTAAAAGCACGTACGTACATGGAGACAAATTAGGATTGTTTCAAAGCCATCTTAGATGGGGTAGCTGTCTGAAACGTCTCGTAGTACAAAAAATCTGGATTTAGTTCTATAATTCAATGCCTGGCGGGGTATTTGCCCGAGGAGTAGTTGTTCGAACGGTCCAGTACCACTAATTAATACCAGATAATTACTCAAAGTAGTTGTCACTTGCTGATATCTGTCCAGAGCGCGGCAGTATATATAGCAAGATTAAATTGCATGGTTTGAGTGTGTAGGGGAGAGCACCGTACTGATGAGTCCCAGAAGGACGAAACCAGTTGGTCTGCGGTTTTCCATACACATTCAAAACATGCAATATTTGAACAAAGACCTGCTTAAAAGCACGTACGTACATGGAGACAAATTAGGATTGTTTCAAAGCCATCTTAGATGGGGTAGCTGTCTGAAACGTCTCGTAGTACAAAAAATCTGGATTTAGTTCTATAATTCAATGCCTGGCGGGGTATTTGCCCGAGGAGTAGTTGTTCGAACGGTCCAGTACCACTAATTAATACCAGATAATTACTCAAAGTAGTTGTCACTTGCTGATATCTGTCCAGAGCGCGGCAGTATATATAGCAAGATTAAATTGCATGGTTTGAGTGTGTAGGGGAGAGCACCGTACTGATGAGTCCCAGAAGGACGAAACCAGTTGGTCTGCGGTTTTCCATACACATTCAAAACATGCAATATTTGAACAAAGACCTGCTTAAAAGCACGTGCGTACATGGAGACAAATTAGGATTGTTTCAAAGCCATCTTAGATGGGGTAGCTGTCTGAAACGTCTCGTAGTACAAAAAATCTGGATTTAGTTCTATAATTCAATGCCTGGCGGGGTATTTGCCCGAGGAGTAGTTGTTCGAACGGTCCAGTACCACTAATTAATACCAGATAATTACTCAAAGTAGTTGTCACTTGCTGATATCTGTCCAGAGCGCGGCAGTATATATAGCAAGATTAAATTGCATGGTTTGAGTGTGTAGGGGAGAGCACCGTACTGATGAGTCCCAGAAGGACGAAACCAGTTGGTCTGCGGTTTTCCATACACATTCAAAACATGCAATATTTGAACAAAGACCTGCTTAAAAGCACGTACGTACATGGAGACAAATTAGGATTGTTTCAAAGCCATCTTAGATGGGGTAGCTGTCTGAAACGTCTCGTAGTACAAAAAATCTGGATTTAGTTCTATAATTCAATGCCTGGCGGGGTATTTGCCCGAGGAGTAGTTGTTCGAACGGTCCAGTACCACTAATTAATACCAGATAATTACTCAAAGTAGTTGTCACTTGCTGATATCTGTCCAGAGCGCGGCAGTATATATAGCAAGATTAAATTGCATGGTTTGAGTGTGTAGGGGAGAGCACCGTACTGATGAGTCCCAGAAGGACGAAACCAGTTGGTCTGCGGTTTTCCATACACATTCAAAACATGCAATATTTGAACAAAGACCTGCTTAAAAGCACGTACGTACATGGAGACAAATTAGGATTGTTTCAAAGCCATCTTAGATGGGGTAGCTGTCTGAAACGTCTCGTAGTACAAAAAATCTGGATTTAGTTCTATAATTCAATGCCTGGCGGGGTATTTGCCCGAGGAGTAGTTGTTCGAACGGTCCAGTACCACTAATTAATACCAGATAATTACTCAAAGTAGTTGTCACTTGCTGATATCTGTCCAGAGCGCGGCAGTATATATAGCAAGATTAAATTGCATGGTTTGAGTGTGTAGGGGAGAGCACCGTACTGATGAGTCCCAGAAGGACGAAACCAGTTGGTCTGCGGTTTTCCATACACATTCAAAACATGCAATATTTGAACAAAGACCTGCTTAAAAGCACGTACGTACATGGAGACAAATTAGGATTGTTTCAAAGCCATCTTAGATGGGGTAGCTGTCTGAAACGTCTCGTAGTACAAAAAATCTGGATTTAGTTCTATAATTCAATGCCTGGCGGGGTATTTGCCCGAGGAGTAGTTGTTCGAACGGTCCAGTACCACTAATTAATACCAGATAATTACTCAAAGTAGTTGTCACTTGCTGATATCTGTCCAGAGCGCGGCAGTATATATAGCAAGATTAAATTGCATGGTTTGAGTGTGTAGGGGAGAGCACCGTACTGATGAGTCCCAGAAGGACGAAACCAGTTGGTCTGCGGTTTTCCATACACATTCAAAACATGCAATATTTGAACAAAAACAAGTATCTCAAGAACAAAGCTGTTCAGGCCTTAATTAGGATTTGAACCTGTGTCTTTGGTAACCGTATTTTGTATTTTTTATTATAGGCCAACTATTTTTGTATAAATGTAAAAAACAAAAAGGTTCGTTGTTATATAATTCAATTTAATAATATGTCATAATTTTTGTACAAAATTTTTCCATGTAATAAATATCGCAAGATACATCCAATAAAAGTTTTCCATTCAAGAGAATTTACAGTCCACAATTACTAACCCGAGATCTGCTTATTGGGGAACGAATAGTTCGCGCCTGAAGATAACAGATTCCACATTTTGGTCCATACGAGCACGGATATTCATTGGAACCCGCCGAATTCGTAGACTACAGAGTTGAGCCGTAGCAGCGTTGCTTCTTTTCATACAATAAGGTAACCGCTGTGGGTTTCACCAACCATTGCGCGAATAAGTGAGTTACTTCTTTTAATTTTCATTGGTTATTTTCCTATTTATTGCATGTTTTTCACTGTAAGCAAATTACAGAGGTAGTATTTTCAATTTATATGTCTAATTCAAATACATAATTTAGTGCATTTTCTGTTTTCCACGATTTAAGACGCTAGCTAATTTCGTAATTTCTTATTATATTTTGCGCATTTGTGTCTTAGATGTACATGTAGCTACAAGGTTTGTTACGTCTGTTCTAGTGATTTTTTTTCTCATTTGCTTATATCTATTTATAATACTTCCGGGAAAGCATTGTTGATATTTTATTTTTTCATCGAAATGGATGCTCTGAAATCAAAAAGGTCTATAATCAAAGGGAAACTGGCCCGATTTGGAAACTTCATTGCAAAATTACAAAATTCTCATGAAGATCCCGAGCATAATATTAGTCCGGTTCAATATATGCAACTGCAAACATACTTAGAATCTGCAATTTCTTATTTATCCGATTTCGAAGATGTTCATGCAGAAATAATCAATGTTAGCACAAGCATAGACAATGAGAATGAACAATTCGAACGATTTGAAATCGAATATTTTCAAGCAATATCACAAGCTAAACTTTTAATTCGCGCACTTGATTGTGCTACCAATGTTTCTCATGCCGCTTTAAATTCACCGATTCATCTTTCTATCGTGAATTCCCCTCATTCAAATTTTATAAAATTGCCCACCATAAATTTGCCTAAATTTAACGGTGATATGGAAAATTGGCTGGAGTTTAGAGAGATATTCAGAGATTTAATTCATGAAAACTCTGAAATCAGCGATATCCAAAAGTTGCATTATTTGAAAGCTAGTCTCTCTGGTGAAGCATCTGGGATCATCAAATCTCTAGAGTTTACATCACGTAACTATCATATTTCTTGGAACTCTATATGTGAGCGATACAACAATCCTCGTATGTTGGTTCACAATCACCTAAAGGCAATACTTACTTTTGATCATGTATCCAAAGAATCAGCTTCCAAATTAAGAAAAATGAATGATACACTTTTTAAGCATGTTACAGCGCTCAAGTCGCTATCCACTGAAGGTGAACTTCTTGATGCATTCTTGATCCATGTTACTTCCAACAAACTCGATCCTACCACCTCCCGCGAATGGGAATCTTTCAAAAATAATTTAGGGTCGCGGTTGCCTACTCTGGATCAATTTAAAGATTTTCTTAAAAATACTGCTAATCTCTTAGAGTCTTGCGAGCACAGGTCAAACAAAACATTCGTAGATAATCCCAAGACTCATTCAAAATCGTTCGTGTCTAGTAATCCTATTTGTATACTCTGCAAACAATCCCATTTTCTCTCCAAATGTGATGATTTCCACAAACTAACTCCTCAAGCGAGATTAGTTAAGGCGAAGGAATTAAAAGTTTGCCTTAATTGTTTGTCTAAAGGCCATTTTTTGCCTCAATGCAATTCAAAGTTTAATTGCAAAAGTTGCAAGTCTAAACATCACACTCTTTTGCACTTTAACACCGCACCAGCTTCGTCTCAGGAGCCAACGGGTTCCTCCTCTATGGGTGCTCCTATATTACCTATTCCATCCATTTCTGCATTCTCGTCAAATACCTCTCAGGTTCTATTACCCACTGTATCTGCGCAGATCCTTGATTCTGCCGGTAATTCCCATCCAGTTAGAATACTACTCGACTCCGGTTCTCAATCTAACTTCATACGTTCTCATCTATGTAGAAGATTGAACTTACCTGTTCAATCAGCCAATGTCTCCATATCTGGATTAACTAGGGTCACATCCCATGTTCACTCAAAGTGTGAAGTCGAGGTACATGCTCATCATTCCCCTTTCAAAACTCGCCTGTCGTGCTTAGTGTTAGATGAAATCGCAGGTACCATCCCTGGTGTTCATATAGATAGGCAGCATTTCAAGATTCCTGATAACATTCGGTTATCAGATTCCTCTTTTAATCAACCAGGTGATATTGACCTTTTAATAGGTGCTCCAGTTTTCTTTCATATACTTTGTATTGGACAAATTCGATTAGGTCCAAATCTTCCAATTTTACAAAAAACCCGCTTCGGTTGGGTAGTGTCAGGCCCCATGGGTTTCAATTTAGATTCAAAGATTTACTGTAACTTTAGTCGTATCAATGAAGTTCCCGATCAACTTTCCAGATTTTGGGAAATTGAACATTATCCTACAGAAAGAGTTTTCTCGGTGGAAGAAAACGCCTGTGAGGCTCATTTCGTTAAACATACCCACAGAGATTCGGATGGTAGATTCATTGTCTCCATACCATTCAAATCTCCTGTGGAATTGCTAGGTGATTCATACTCAATCGCCCAGAAAAGATTCCTTTCTCTCGAAAAAAGGCTTCAATCAAATCCCGATTTACAAAAAAGGTATTTATGCTTCATGCAGGAGTATGAGGATTTAGGTCATATGACCGTTTCTTCTTTTCATTCTGCACCTTCATATTTTCTACCTCATCATGGGGTCCTAAATGAAAAAAGCCTTAATCCATTTTTGGATGCCGATGGCATCATTAGAGTTGGTGGCAGACTCCATTACTCCCAGTTTTCTTATAGCAAAAAGCACCCTATAATACTTTCTGGTAAGCATCCCTTATCCCAGATAATTGTTTTCTCTGAACACTTAAAATTATTCCATGCGGGGCCTCAGCTTATGCTATGTTCCCTGAGGGACAGATACTGGATAACATCTGGGAGAAATCTAGCTAGAAAAGTATTTCATGCATGTGTTAGATGTTTTCGTTTTTCTCCAAAATTGACACATCCAATTATGGGCAACTTACCTTTGTCCCGTGTCGTTCCATCTCCGCCATTCCATATCACTGGTATCGATTATGGCGGACCATTTATGATAAAGGACCGCAAAGGTCGAGGTTATAAAATTTTGAAATCCTATCTTTGTTTATTCGTGTGTTTTTCCACAAAATCCGTGCACCTGGAATTGGTGACTGATTTATCTACGGAAACATTTCTCCTCGCGTTTCGTCGTTTTGTTGCTCGTCGCGGCAAGCCATTACAAGTTTATTCGGACAACGGAACAAACTTTGTAGGTGCGAATTCTGAATTGTGTGAATTAGGTAACTTTTTGAAGAAAGAAAGTTCATCTATTTCAGGTATAATTGCTAATGACGCAATTAGCTGGCATTTCATTCCCGCGCATAGTCCGCACTTTGGTGGTCTTTGGGAGGCCGGAATCAAATCCTCCAAGCATCATTTAAAACGTGTTATAGGTAACTCTATTTTAAATTATGAAGAGTTCTGTACATTGCTTGCTCAAGTGGAAGCAACGTTAAATTCACGTCCCATTTCACCTTTATCATCTGATCCAAATGATCTTGAACCCTTGACTCCCGCTCACTTTTTGGTTGGGAGACCGCTAACAGCGTTACCTGATCCGGACGTCACACATATACCTGAATCACGTTTGTCTACATTTCAACGTCTACAGCAGTTTCATCAAACTCTATGGAAGAGATGGAGTTTGGAATATATTTCCGAATTGCAGCAGCGCACCAAGTGGCGCTCTCATCATTCCGATTTGAAAGCAGACATGCTTGTTCTGCTCAAAGATGACAACCAGGCTCCTCTTCAGTGGAAGCTAGGCCGAGTTGTCTCTCTGCATCCCGGAAGCGACGGAATCGTTCGAGTTGCATCTGTTCGCACTCGCAATGGAGTTGTTCGTCGTTCTTTTTCGAAACTGTGCCCATTGCCTGTGGACATTAGTGCGACAATGCGGTGAATTTATTTATTTGGTTTATGTTGAAAACTTTGTTCTTAATTTTTTAGTTCCGGGTTCTAATTTGAAAGTTTGTCCTTTCAAGGCCGGGGGCATGTTCAGGCCTTAATTAGGATTTGAACCTGTGTCTTTGGTAACCGTATTTTGTATTTTTTATTATAGGCCAACTATTTTTGTATAAATGTAAAAAACAAAAAGGTTCGTTGTTATATAATTCAATTTAATAATATGTCATAATTTTTGTACAAAATTTTTCCATGTAATAAATATCGCAAGATACATCCAATAAAAGTTTTCAATTCAAGAGAATTTACAGTCCACAATTACTAACCGGAGATCTGCTTATTGGGGAACGAATAGTTCGCGCCTGAAGATAACAGATTCCACAAAAGCCTTTCTAGAGATATCTTGATAGAAAATTAAAACGGGTCGCGTGGAACTTTCTGTATAATAACATAGTAACTGCAAAATATAACAATGGGAATCACAAAAAAATAAACGTTAAAATAAATTGTACCTTACAAAGACTGATGACTGTCAGTATAATATACAAAAACTGTTACATTGGCCACTTTATTGGATCGTTGACAAGAATCCAATATCATATCAAAATTAAGGGTCTTCAAGATTTTATTTTTGTATCTGGTCTTTACGCTTGTTATCTCCGGTTTCCAGTAGCATAGCAACTTCACAGACCACTTGATGGTTATTGAGGCATTGAGGGGCTCGACTGGAAAGTCTGATAAGCGTCACAACCCCTCTGAGCAGCTCCCGGTACACGACAACTCTATTAGCGCTGTGTTTGTTCTTTTGGTTGGACCTATTGCAGCAGCCTATCATCTAAAGATGCAGTGCGTATTAATTTTTTGTTAATACCAACGTGTTACTTGATATAACCATAATACCTAAAACTGTCAAATGTAAGTTAAACTCTGCAAAGCGCACAGAAAAGAACGGAATTAAGAATTCGCATGATCTATAACGATTTGTCGCAAGAGCCTCTCACCTAGTTCCTTGTCGCATATATGTCAATTATTCCATAAAAACTGTAATTTATTCGCGTCGCCATTATAAATATCGGAAGATTTTGAACTGACGCGACATCCAAAAGCTTATTAATATATTTTTAAGTCACACGGCTTAGTGAAATTTAAATAAATATCAAGTGTCATCAGTTGGATGAAAGGGTAGATTTGAAGTCTCGTATTGCCATCGCTCGTATTTCTTTGGTCGATAACTGAAAGAAAAAAATAAACACCGAAAGTCCCCGACCTATACATACTAGTTGTTTGAAATGTATTTTAATCTGTCTTAATCTGGAAAGGTATGACATTTCCTTTGTGTCTCCAGATTATTTTGTAGCTAACGCCTCTAGTTAGGTCAAGGTGTGACAGGCGCAGTCAACGAAATCTGATATGCTAACAGAAAATACTTGCCATATAAGGATGGAACCTCAAAAACTTGTTAGTGAAACTGGACACCCAAATTTTATACGCAATTTAATACCCACTTCAGTTTCGTACCCGTATCATAATATTGTGCATTATATTTTTTGTCGCCGATTTTTTTATTCTCTCCCCTCGTACCTAGTCTGTCATTCATGTTGGTCCATCACTACTTATTACTAACTTTTATTTAGTCACTATACTTCTTATTCCGAATATAAGGTATGTCCCGTGAATAAACTGTCAAACTTTAGGAATATGTTCCTTGGGTAGGTAATTTTGGGGAAAAAAGTCATCATCTTACGTACATATTATCAAAATTTACTGAGTTATAGATTGTTACAGTAAAATACAATATATTCGTAAATAACACATTTAAATTGAATAGGTAAGTAATCTATAAAATTGCTAAATTTCTAAATAAATAACTACAGAAACTATTCAAAGTTATCCTAAAAGGAAGCGGGAAAGAATATTTGGGAAATTTATATGCGGGACAAGAAGTAGGAGATATATTAGAAGGGGAAAGCAGTGTAGAGGGGGACAACGTAGGCTGCCCTATAATGAGAGAAGAGTTTGAGCTAACACAAAAAAGTTCAAGAAACTAGTTGTCGCATATACCTGACAGGCACGATTCCAGAAGATTACAAACGGAACATCATAGTAGCTTTGTCAAAAAGGAAAGGCGCGGATAGCTGTGAAAATTTTAGAACGATCAGTTTAACTTCCCACGCGTCAAAAACTAGAATTGCGCAAAGAAGGATGGAGAAACGGGCGGAAGAAATATTAGGGACAAGATCAGTTCGGATTTAGAAGAAATAATAGGAACGCGCGAGGCCATTCTAGATTTACGAGTAAAAAAATACAACAGGGAAAGAACGCCTATATAGGATTTGTAGATTTGGAAAAAGCCTTCGACAATGTGAAAGGGAAGATGTTTGAAGTGATCAGAAATGTAGGGATGAAGAATAGGCATAGAAGAGTAATTCTTAATCTATACAAAGAGCAAACGACAGTTATAGAATTTGAGCAGGAACATAGAGAAGCAGATATCCGAAAGGGAGTGAGGCAGGGATGTGCGTTAACGTCTCTAGTTTTCAATTTATACATATATGGAAGATGCTATTAATATTGTTAAAGACAGAATAGCTGCTGGAATTAATATACAGGACCAAACTATTTATGCTCAGATTCTGGGATGATATAGCAGTATTAGCACCCAACAAAGAAGAATCAGGAAGGGCTCTGAACGAAATGGAAGCTGTTTTGACGGAGGGCTATGTATGAAGATCAATAAAAAGGAAACCAAAATTTTGTTCTGTAGGAGAAAATAGGACTAAAACGAAAATACAAATTGGAAGCGAGAAGATAGAGGAAGTGTCAGATTTCTGCTATTTATAGAAAGTCAAATAACTCGCGATGGTATGAGTTCTAGAGATATAAAACAAAGAATAGCGCATCAGGGCCGAGTTGCATTTAATAAAAAGAAACAACTATTATGCTCGGGAATGATAAATGCAAGAACTCAGAAGAGGCTCTTAAAGACGTATGTATGGAGTACGGCATTGTACGGGTGCGAAACTTGGACGAAAGGAGAGGCGGATAGGAAGAAATTAGAAGCATTTGAAATGTGGTGCTATAGACCCATGATGAAGATACCGTGGATAGAAAGGTTAGCAACAGAGAGGTATTAGAAAGAGTTAGGGGAAATCGAAATTTATGGAAGAATAGAAGTAAAGAATAGGAGAGAAGATGGTAGGACACCTTCTGAGACACGAAGGAATAGCTCGCAACATAATAGAGTCGGAGAGAGGAATAAAAAGAGGTAGGAGTAGGCGCAGATTAAACTACTGCTATCAAATAGTTAGGGATGTAGGATGTTCAACTTTTGGGGAAATGCGTAGGTTAGCTCAGGATAGGATGGAGGTACGCGTCCAACCAGTCTTCGGACTGAAAACTTTATGATGATGATATAACATTTTCCGAGTAGACAAGCGTTTTCATGTGTCCCCAAAAGTAAGTAATTCGACAGGGTTATGTCGGAGGATCGCGCTGGCTGAGCGTATGATGCTCAGCCGCTTCAGAAGTTTGGGTATATCTGATTGAGAAAATCAGGCAACATGATGCGATGGCAATGCGGTCGCATCCGTTTTACTGTAGATATATAACTACCCGATTTGAATTGAAGCTCTTCGGAAAGAAATGGGAAGTGGTTTTCTAAAAAAAAATCAATGCACATTAGCTGTAAGATGATCATTAATATGTAATACCAGAAGCTGGTATCCTATATGAGGGCACACGTTTACAGAAAACCTTTTTTGAAAATGCTTTTCAACTGTTGTATTTCTAATTTAGAAGTATTGCATTTATAAAAATAAAGTTTGAGTTTTAATAAACCTTACAGTATTATGGCACTCACTATATTTTTTTTTCACTTCCAATTACCAGTCTAAACTGTATGCCAGATCCGTAGGTTATATCATTGTTCATCCTTGATCGCATGGAAGCAAAACACTTTTATTCAAAGAATTTCACCCCCATCAATTTATTATCCATTCGGAATACTGTTCCAAGAGATAAGTCTTGCATGAATGGAGGCTTAGATCGCTTGATTAAGTTCTCTCATCAGTTAAAAGCACTAAGTAGATGCACGTGCATTTGTTTGATTGTAGCCCAATGTAGGGGGTGAGTTTTGTATCGGTAACAACCGCTGGTTATATATATTATGTTTGTACAAGTACACCTATTTTGCTCGCACCCCCTAATTCTCCTGTGCCATAACTATGGGTAACGCAAGATTTATAACTTGTAAGCTTTCGCTACAATTAGTAAATTACCTAATGGTATCACCAGTTCAATTCAGTAACAAACAACATGGAAAATAACGAAGTTACGGAATAAACATGAAACTTACCCAGCAGTAAGGCTGTTTGGCCACATCTACTTCTTTATCTGAAAATATAATTTAATTTCAAAACTGCATCAGAATCAAGCATATATTCTACGCTTAAAATATTTTTTATACAGGGTAATTGTGAAGTAGTTGCAGATAAGAGAATAGGTATAAGTAATTATATAAACATAACTTGTTCCAAATTCTGCATTACTTCTCTTCAGTCTTTAACAATTTTGGTAGCTTACTGCTAAATTTTATTTGGTTACAACTTTAGCTATGGTAACGTCAGTGCAGCAAAGTTACAGCTTACCCTTCCTCAGGGAGATCCAGATCAACATTCTCTACAATATTTTTAAGGCAGGTACAGTGTTGGTGGTTGCGATACATGCTTCAATTAATGTTTGAATTTCTAGAATATAGACCAATCCCGTCAATTATCTGGCGAATTGACTACGCTAAAAGCGAATAAATACCACTCGTTTTTGAAGTCTGTATTGACAGCTGAATTGACGCAAAATGTTGTAACTATGAATTCTTAATAAGTTAACCCCACACGCCAAAAGACAGTTGAAGATTAATCTTCAACTCATGAAGATGCTGACGTTGTCAGCGAAACACGTGTCGAGTTTAATTACTGTGTCACTGTCTTTTGGCGTGTGGGGTTAAGTTATTAAGAATTCATAGTGAATTTACGTCAATGTTCTTGATCCAACTGTGTGCAAAATGTTGTAGTAAATAAATACATGTGTCATATTTTCCTTCATTCTTTATAAAATGAATCGTTTTGGAGACAAAACTTCTTTAAAAATACATCAATAAATAGAAAACACAACCCCACGTAATACCCTTAAAGACAAAGAAGAGCATACGGAAGCATAAGAACACTCGCAGAAATTCTAGAAAACTGGGCTTTTAACATGAAAAAGTCCAGTGGAGAAGACTACAAAGAAGTAACGTCATGAATATGCGGAACGTTACATCGAAAATGTTGCAAGAATAATATTTGAATGAGTTTTGTATCATTTTCGACCCTTCACCGAAATTTCCAAAAAGCAAGAGATATTCTTATCACAAAACGGTGGCAGTTGCAAGCCATAGGTATCCAGAAAAAAGGAAAACAAGTCTCGAACCAGAACCAAACCAAAAACCGAAATTCCGGTAGGAGCTCAAATCGAAACCGAACCGAAACCAAAATTAATAATGAAAAAATACCGGAGTCGTTTTATAATAATACCTAAATATAATATCAGTTTAATTAGCAAAAAGTAAGAAATTGTTTAATGTAATTGTGCGAAGTTCCGTGATTGACGCTGGATAATCGATTCTTGTTGTGGTGTAGACTGCTGCATGTAGTTGCTTATTGTAATCTTCTAAATTTTAAGGTATTCCGTCGTACACACACTGTCTTTTAAATAAGAGCATATGGAAAAAGCCATTAAGAAATTATAAGAAAAATTAGATGCTAAGAAACGTCAAATTGCACCAGCTTCCCAACTATTTCTGAAACATGCAGGGGAAAGTTGACAGGTTTTCGATATTAGTTTGTTTTTGATCTCGCTGTGTGAATGAATATGAGTATTAAAGAAATTACTTTTAATTTTAAAACATTGCCTTAAAGACGTATTTGTTAAAACCTTTTTTCAGTCGACGCTTGTCTATATTTTTCGCGGAAGAGGCTCCCTCTAGTTGCTTACATTCGACATGCTCTACACACCGTAAGAGTGGGTAAAAGGGTAGAAGGCTAAACTAAATTGAATCTACTCTTTGTACCGAAATCGAACTGAAAACCGATATTAGAATTGACAAATGAACCCGAACCAAACCGGAAACCGAAATTCCGATTAACACTTGAACCAAAACCGAAACGGAATAGGAATTCATTTCGGTTCAGGTCCATGGTACAAAAACATAGGTATAAATGCCAAACAAAATAAAATATCTGATTATTGGAGTAGATCTTCGGCGATGACAAATTTTAGTTAAAGCAGGTGTTGAGAATAAAAATTACTGGTCATTCTACCACGAGGGGTAAACCGCTGGGGATTTCTAGTGTACACGGTTGGGGATGTCTGAGGATGTCCGTGTGAGTCCAGGGATGTCCGAAGAAATCTGGGGATGTCCGATGATGTCCGGGGATGTCTGAGGATGTCCGGAGATGTCCGAGGATGTCTAAGGAATCATTCTGAAATTTTATTGCGAAATCCGTAGGATCGATCGCATTACGCATGCGTATTGGTTTATATTTTGGAGTTAGGTTAAGTTATACGTAGAAGGTTTTGTGTCTTGTGCACAAGTTTATTAACAACAATCAACAACAACAATATTGAATTAAATTGTAATGGTAAGTTGGTAGCCTTCAAATAATAAGATTGTATGATATTTCGTATACCTAGTGTATTTTGTCTACGAATTTGGAGGCAGTGGTTATTAAGGCACCCTACTTATACATACTTATACATAGGCAATAACTTCATATAACATCATTTGATGAAACCGAGAATGACATTGACTTCGAGGAAAATGCAAGTTTTGGGGCAGAATTAGAAAATAGAATAGAAATAGAAAATAGATTCATTTTAATATAAATATAAGTTCAAAGTGATTATACCGAGCATGTCTGAATACAATTTTATTATTTTGTATATTTGATGTAACTCCATTATACATAATACAAAGTGTACTTAAAACGTCGTGAATTGTTAACTGGGCAAATGGTCGCACTTATTACCGACCAAGTCTCTTAGCTCAATAAATGCATAATTATAAATTATTCTATTACATTTAAAAATAATCATGTATTGTGTTTATTATGTGATATTAGAGAAGAGACCCACTGGGGTACCTTAAGCCAGATAAACGTTCAGTAGGCGGGGATGGTGGGTCAGCCTCGTTAGCGACCAATCTAAGAATTACCACTATTATAATAGACATCATACTGGTTTAATACAACCATATATCTCTGCTTCGTTATAAAGGCGATAACCGTTTAGGAGAACGCCAATAAACACTAAAGAACAAAACCCTAACAACAGCTGTTTGATTGTTGTCAGTAATAAATTATAATAAATTAATATATTTTGCATCTCGATAGAGAATTCTAAACGCTTTTTATTTATGATGACTGAAGATGGTAACCAATCTGATTTTGTATCCAAAATGATTAACGATAATTTAATAATGCTTTTGAAGATATGAATAAATCTTGATGTCTCAACTTTATTTGTGTCTATTATTAACATCCTCGCTTGTGATTCTTTCTTATCAAAGTAATGGGATCTGTAATGGCATAGGTAGTACACAACGTAAGTAATAAACAGTCACGTGGCCACTTCGACAGGTATTTAGGTAAAATTTAATTAGGTTAATGAATCAGCGCTGAGCAGGTAGATAGACAAGTGAGTAGAAATCTGAAAGGGCGAGGTAGGGTCCGTTACAATATAATAGTCCGTAAAAATTCCAACGAACCTTGAAGAGCATGAGGGATTGTGAGCAAGTACCAAATATAAAGTCGAAATTGTTTTTATTTGGAGGGATATCTGAGGATGTCCGGGGATATGCAAAGATGTTCGGGGATGTCAAGGGATGTCCAAAGATGTCCGAGGATATTTAGGGACTTTCGAGGATGCCCGGGGATTTCCGAAGATGTCCGCGGAATTTCGAGGATGTCCAAGGATGTATTTGGAAAGGGGGATGTCTGGTGTACAAATTTTGCTCAGCGGTTTACCCCTCGTTCTACCACAAATTCCATCAAACCATACCTGAATCTGGATGAAGAGCATCATTCAAATTTAGTACAAAATTTACGACAAGTGAATAATTTATTGTAAAATTTCTAATTTCACGGTAAAGCAGTCCAATATTGGTACAATTACAAATAATCACTCACTATGCTTCGCGTCGCTCGTGCTTTTTTCTTGTCATTTGATTTCGAAGAATCACCTTAGCAACAATTTTTCGCCCAAATAAAATTTATTCCGATATTGCAATCCCTTGCGGTATTACTACTGATTTTAGATACTGCCAAAATATAACAACATAAACAACATAATTCTAAGTTGCCGTCGGGCATAGCGTGGATATTGCGATAATATTCCTCTAATTTTGTTCTCTCCAAATAGAAAATAAATTGTACCCCAGCTTAGAGCTTAATTCGGAATACCCATCTATTTTTTCTGCAGCTGTTTCACAATCGCCCTGCACCCTGCTATCATCATGTTAGGTATATCCATTATTAACTTGTACTAATGGTTTTTTGCTTTTCGTTATTTTCTAACGACAAAAGATTCCATTGAGCATTTGATTTGTTTCTCTCCTGGACGCCCACTTGATTTTATAAGAATACTTATACCTACAGGTACAAGTAAACATTTCTAAAACATTTTTCTTCTAAATTTCTCACAGTCTACTCATTTTGCACATAACATGTAGAAAATGGGAATTGTATATTACACGTCTGATCAATTTCAGAAACGGATACTGGCATTGATGTTCGCTTACATTATTATCTAGTCATGCTTGTGTTAAAAATGTATTGAACTGAAAGAATTCGAGGATTATTGATCCTTATGCGAACATCTGCACCAGATACTTAACTGCAAAGTTAAGAAGGATGTTCAATTGCCTTTGAAATATTAACCTTGACTCAGTGAGCGTACAAGGAAGTTATATTTTTATGTATTCTAGGTATATAACTTTAAATACCCTTCCGAAAATAGCAATAATTTATACTATCGGTTGTTCCTTATGCTATCGCAGTGAAGCAAAGTTTGTTACGCGAGTGATGCAGTGACAAGTCAGCTTGCAAAAAATATAAAATAATTATGCGGACACTATATATTTAGTGTATCTAAATCTTATATTGCAAACTAAGAAATAAATAACATAAGTTTACAAAAACATGGCGTGGTGGTGCTGGTGAAGGCGGAGTCTCCAACAATAGCAGTCATTCTAAGAATAAACAATTAAGGGCAATCTCTTGCAAAGTGAACAGGATGGAACGATATGTACACAGATGAGTCGAGAACTGTCCATTCAAATTAGCAAAATAGGACGATCCTTCGATTGCCACTCACTGGCAGACAAGCAGCAATGAAAGCTCTAGAAGCTACAGAGATACAATCCAGAAACCAGAACGGTTAAAGTTCGTGTGGACTCGCTGGCTCGGCTACCAAAACATAATAGGGCCAGGGTTATCTTATACGATGGGTAGAGGACCATTAAGGAAGTAAAAGAAACTATAAAGCGGATCTCTGAGAGAAGGAAGCCAGCCCCACTAACAGGACCGGAACCTACGTGCTGTTGGCATTATTAGATAGCTAAAGGGACTATTGAACTGAGGCAATCGCGAATGTTCAAATGTTCATTAACGGACCATCCGGCAAGATAACCGAAGAATTAATACGAATGGATACAAATCAGCTGGGGATGAATAGTAGGACACTTTCCACGTTTGAGAAATCTCACCACTATTAAAATGGAGGAAAATCCTGATTTAGGATGTGTGGAGAGAGGAGAAAACTCCCCATCACATGCTATGAGGATGTTCAGCTCTTGTAACAGCTAGACACAAACTTTGGGCTATTTATAGAACCAAACGTATAATGACCAATGCGTCCATAATTCTTTAAGCGAACAAAACTTATGAGATAAACACTTGTGGTAGTACAATAAGCTTGAGCTTCAATGTGAAGAGCCAGGAACCTACCCCGTGAGAACAAAAAAATAATGAAAGCCTAATTATTTTGAGAAAGAATTGGAAGATCTGATGTATAGGCATTACGAAAAACATTGTTTGGGTGTTAAAGTTAATAGTAACAGCAACATTTGTCTTGCATCATGGTCCACATTTCTGCTAATAACAACCGATACCGATAAATACTTTGCTTGAAAATACTTTTTCCAAGTAATGAATTCTCTGCATCTGGTAGAATTCTCCCACAGAGTTATGTTGGTGTTCCATTAAACTAACACCACCAGCTTTTGTAATCGGGCTGGAATTTTGGATGTCACAGACGCCGTAATTTGCGAATCTTATATTTCCAATTACGCGTGTCCGCAATATTGCCAATCATTCACCTGAATCGTCTAAGATTTCTCTTGAATTCATTTTAACATGGGAGATTGAAATTCATTCAGTTCGGACAATAACGCTCTACTTGTGAGTATGTTCATTTTACAAAAGGTTCTGATAATAAAACATCCGCAAAATGAACCTCCAAGAACACTTGAGTATCCAGGCAGGCGTTGTGATATTGAAATCCTGCCAGCATTATAGTACACATGCAATATACGTGCTTAAAAGACCAATGAAGTGAGTACGAGTACACTGGAATATGCCATACAGGGTGGGTCGATACTTTTATATTAGTGTTTTACGCAATATGTAGGTACATCATAATATAGTGTATCAACTTACTTATACTAGAATTGGAATTTTTCTCAAAAATTTCAAATTTTAAATTATTTGCACACTTGATAGTCATCCCAGATTACTAAACTATAGATATTGCCATCAGATCTATAACCATATATGTAGTTTCCACAGAAATTAAGAAAGAACTTTGAGAATTTCCTCTTCATTTTAAGACGTCGTTATTAGCTTTCCTCTACTTTATCACCCATTACACAAAATATTGTTCACATTTTGTTAATGAAAATCCATTTTAGATTGAGACAAAAATTCCGTATTGCCAGATTGAGCCTTGATGGTCATGCATCTTAAATGCATAGGTAACTTATTATCAGGGGAAATCAAATTAAATTGTTATAAAATAACAGCACATTTCAAAAAAAAATCATAATTATCAACTATAGATTGGCACTGTCTCTAAAATCAAGAGTTTGGTAAACTATCTATCAAATGCGCAAATAATGTATCTAGCGAGCAATCCAGTTGAAATTTACGAGTTGATCATCGTGCATAATAAATGAAGTATTGTGGTATACACGTATTACTAGATTTTACAATAATTCAAATTCTAAAACGCACAATTGAATCAGAAATATTAGTCCCAAGGAACAATTTTTGTTTTACAAAGATTCTCTAGATATTCCCGACGCCAAAATATAAAATCTTTGAAATATCAATTATTAATGATAAAATTTCAGTTACCGACTAGGTCCCTGCTATAATAAATTTCTTAAATGGCTAGTTCGTGGTTCTATAAGGGTTACTATTACCACTATTTGGTAAACTTATATAACTCTTAAGTTTCATAACAACATGGTAAATTTTAGCCGGTGTTATAATTTTAACCACTGGTTAAAACTTAAAAGTTATTCATTAGGTTTCAGAACCGTTAAATTTAAACTGCCAGTGGCTAAATCGAACCGTTAATTAGATCTTTTTTAAAGGATTTCTACTTTGGCACTACGTGGTAATTTTTTCTCTTCTCTTCGAAAGCGATTGAGATACACCCAGTAATCACTTTAATTTGCCAGACGAATTGTTTCTATGGTTTCTCGGGGAGTTCTGCTTGAGTGTATTGTGTACTCCAACTGAATACCAGACATATTTTATCACCATAAATACTCTTAGACTGATAGAGTTCTGCGATAAACATAACTTAACGGTCGCGAACACTCTATTTCACCATCATGTTAGGAGATGCTATACGTGGAAGATGCCAGGAGACTTAGGGAGATATCAAATAGATTACATTCTCGTTAGGCAAAGATTTAGAAATCAAGTTAGGGATTGTAGAAGTTATCCAGGAGCAGATATAGATAGTGATCACAACATAGTCGTTATGAAAGCCAATCTTAAATTTAAGATTTTGAAAAAAAGAAGCGGAAGAAGGTATCTTGACCCAGAGAAACTAAAAGATGATGCTATGCGCAATAAGTTCGAGAAAAAGACAAACGAAGCACTAAAGGGCACGGGTGGAAATATTGTTAGGGACATAGAGGCAGAATGGAATTGCATTAAAAATAGTTTAGTTTCCTCAGCTAGGGATATTTTGGGTCATAAACAGAATGAAAGTAGAAAAGTCTGGATAACAAAACATATTGTGAGTCTAATAGAGGAAAGGCGAAAATATAAAAATAGGTTAGATGAAACAGGGAAACAAAGATAAGTATAAGGCGATCAAGTGGGAAATTATTCGGAAATGTAGGAAAGCGAAAGAGCAATGGATCGATAATAAATGCAGAGAAGTGGAAGATAAATTCGAAGTAGGAAAGACTGATGAAGCATATAAAATAATTAGGAGAAATTTTAGAGAAATTGGATCTAGTACCAAAAACATTAGAAATGAGGCAGGAGATATCCTAATCGGAAGTGGGGAGAAGGCAGATAGGTGGAAAGAATATTTAGGAAACTTATATGCGGGACAGGAAGTGCAAGATATATTAGAAAGCGAAAGCAGTGTAGAGGGGGATAACCTAGGGAGTCCTATAATGAGAGAAGAGTTTGAGATAGCACTAAAAAGTTTAAGGAATAATAAAGCACCAGGTATAGATGGCTTGCAGGCAGAAATCTTAAAGTGCGCAGGTCAAGAGGTAATAGATCGTTTATTTAAATTAGTTAGTCGCATATACCTGACAGGCGAGATTCCAGAAGATTACAAACGGAACATCATAGTAGCTTTGCCAAAAAGAAAAGGCGCGGATAGATGCGAAAATTTTAGAACTATCAGTTTAACTTCCCATGCGTCAAAAATTTTAACTAGAATTGTGCAAAGAAGGATGGAGAAAAAGGCGGAAGAAATATTAGGAGAAGATCAGTTCGGATTTAGACGAAATAGAGGAACGCGCGAGGCCATTCTAGCTTTACGAGTAATTATAGAAAAAACGATAGAAAAGAGAAAGAGCGTCTATATAGGATTTGTAGATTTAGAAAAAGCCTTCGACAACGTAAAATGGGGGAAGATGTTCGAAGTGCTGAGAAAGGTAGGGATGAAATACAGGGACAGAAGAATAATACATAATCTCTACAAAGAGCAAAAGGCAGTTATAGAATGTGAGCAGGAACAAAGGGAAGTAGATATCCGGAAGGGAGTGAGACAGGGATGTGCATTGTCACCTCTAGTTTTCAACTTATATATCGAAGATGCGATTAATATTGTTAAGGAAAGAACAGCCTCAGGGATCAATGTACAGGGCCAAACTATTAACATGCTCAGATTTGCGGATGATATAGCAGTGTTAGCATCTAGCAAAGAAGAATTAGGAGCGGCTTTGAATGAAATGGAAGCAGTTTTGACACAGGGCTTCGGCATGAAAATCAATAAAAAGAAAACTAAAATTTTGGTATGTAGGGGATGTGAAAATAGAACTAAAATGGAAATACAAATTGGAAATGAGAAGATAGAGGAGGTCGCGGATTTCTGCTACTTAGGAAGTAAAATAACTCAAGACGGTAGGAGCGCTAAAGATATAAAACAAAGAATGGCGCAGGGCCGAGTTGCGTTTAACAAAAAGAAACAACTGTTATGCTCGAGAACGGTTAATATAGAGACTAGGAAGAGACTCTTAACGTCGTATGTATGGAGTACGGCATTATACGGGTGCGAAACTTGGACAATAGGAGAAGCGGATAGAAAAAGAGTAGAAGCGTTTGAAATGTGGTGCTACAGACGCATGATGAAGATACCGTGGATAGATAAGGTTAGCAATAGGGAAGTATTAGAAAGAGTTGGGGAAAAGCGAAAGGTATGGAAAACAATAAAGAGTAGGAGAGATAGGATGGTAGGACACCTTCTAAGACACGAAGAAATAGTTCGTGACATACTAGAGTCAGAGATAGGAATAAAAAGAGGTAGGGGTAGGCCTAGATTAGACTACTGCTCTCAAATAGTTAGGGATGTATCATGTTCTACTTTTAGGGAAATGCGTAGGTTAGCTCAGGATAGAAAAGAATGGAGGTACGCGTCCAACCAGTCTTCGGACTGAGAACCTTATGATGATGAAATACTCTTTCATATTCAGTTATTTTGTAACAATGCACCGAGAAAATGCCTAATTACTCCAACAAACTTAGAGCGGCATTTTATAAATGTTCTCCGAGACCGCCACCTGCAAATCAAAAGTGAATACAAATTCGGAATAGATCGACCGTGTACGCAGGTACCGACGAACGGAGTGACGTGGAAGACTGGAACGCCCACCTTCGAGAATAGACCAGAAGGAATCTTTGCACGCGAGACCAGCCAGTGACGTAGAAACTTAGACGTCACACTACCGAAAATTGCCCCTCCCGGATGATATAAAATAGAAGACCGCAGCAATGCCAAGGGCCATTCTCTTCCGACCCGAAACCGTAGTACTTGATTGAGCTGGCCTAAGTTCGCCGTGTGATTAACTGATATACAATAAATAAATTTGAGTAAGTGCCCGGTGTATGATAGTTGGTATTACAGTAATATTAACTATCAAACACATCCTAGTTGCGAGTGGACTAGATCCAGCTTTGCGTAGCGAGGGAATAGATACAGCAGGAGCTAAGGGTGTCTGCTGGTGTGGGTTGGATCGATCCGGCAATCTCGTGATGACATAAGTCAACAAATGAGACGATATACCGGCGGGGATCGATCACACCTGGCCGAATCGGCGGCCTTTAGTACAATTCAGCTGTAATACCGTCTATTTCCCCGATACGTATAACCCGGTGATATTCCAGAGGAGATTGTATTCTGGGGCTATCACGTAAACTCCACGAAACCGATGGTAATTCAGTTTAATCATTACGACGAGCCCGTGGCGTGTCCAATCAGGATACACCGCGAAAACATATTTAATTTTCATAAAGAAAACCCGTTTAATTTCATGTAAATACCGATTTTGCTGTAAATATTCTTTTAGTCATATCATTTTATCTTGTATATAGTTACAGTAATAGAATACCGATATAATTTCCTTATGTGTTGTTATTTTAACCGTCGTTTAGCAATAGTAAGAGAACCCAACCCTTTCTGCGACTGAAAGCTAAGGGTAGCAACGAATAAGTCTCATACCGACCAGATACAACGAAAGAAGTTGTTCATAAGCGAACGACCAGATCCCCGTAGATATACACTGTGTCCCAATACGTGATACCGAGGGATACAGCTGTATATCTAAGGGCCCGTCCAGAAGCACCGAGAAGGATTAAGATACGTCAGTCTACCACTGACGTCCGAGAATAAAAACAAAGAGACAGTAACGTTGTAATTTTATTGTCAAAAAACGATGCTTGTCAGTTTAATAATTAATAAAAATATAAATGTCAATTTCACTGCCAACCAAGGATTATCGAAACGCAGTATTTAAAAATAAAATGAACTATTTATTCCTATATTGTTCATTAAAATTAATGATTGTGAATAAAATAGTATACATACCTCGCTGGAAAATTTCATTCCAGCCTCGAGCTATAGACGACCGCGGAGCTTCGCGCCTTGGTCATCTATATCTACTCGTCGGCTATACCTAATGAAACATTTTCCACCTTGGTACGTAAACTATTGCACAAAAAGTCAAATCTGACAGTTAACTGGGTTAAGTTTTTGTCAAATTAGATACGAGAAAATTACATTTTTTGATAGTGAGCATCGAGTAGGCAATTTAAAATATTCTTGGGAATACTTTAAAATATGTACGTGTAGTTTCTTTAGTAAAGTAGCTGTTAAAGTAAATTATTATTAACAGAAATTCCTATAAAAAACTTGAACAGCGACAATTTATAAGTTTACTCGCGTACGCAAAATAAAAATTCAAGTGACAAGGTGATATGACGTTTAAATTTCATTTAATTTCATTAGCGCGCTACGCCAAAAAAATCATTTTGACTTTTTGTCAAAAGAGAGATGACGTTAACACGACAAAATTTGGTAGACAAATAGGGAGAGAAAAAGGAACGTTTTCTATGTTAGAAAAAAGTACATAAATGTGTCAAATACATGGGATCTTGGTGTATATTAGTGTAGAATATCTGGTTGAAACTTATTTTGCTGCTTTTAGTGCAATTTTGATATTTTACCTATTTTTATGAAAATGCCCAATCATTTTAGCGGCAATGTTAAAATGTTTCATTCTATATAGTTCTTGTTGTTACAGGATTCATTTTTGCTTTAAAAAGTAGTATATTTTAGCGCATGTTAATATTTAACTTTTTTGCTTACAAAATGAGGGTTACTGTGATGACTTTAAATAAACATTTCTTCCAATCACGGCTGTCTAGACACAAAATTTGAGTTGCTTTGGATTTCATCTAAAAGTAGCACTAATCGTAGCTAAAATGACTCACTGAATTCAATAATATAGAAACCTATAGGTTGTATCATTTAAAATGACAAATCCAGCGAAACCGTAGTGATAGAAAATTTATAAATTGTCCAAAGAATGCAAATTAAGCATAGTATTCCCCAAAATTCACATAGTAGCCCGGGCACCTATCCCAATGAATGGTATGAAAATTAATCTGTGTAAAAAATTAATTGGAGAAAATATCACATAAATGTAGCAGAAAAAGTATTCGCTAAGAGCATAGATACCTAATTTATAATGAATGGAGGCTTAATTTAATTTTAAATCAGTTACATCTTATGTCCTTGTTTTGCTAAATTCTGTGTAAATACCTAACAACAACGTAATAAAATATACTTAAGCGTAACTGAGTAATATGCATAAAATTTATAACATTGTAATATGCAATAAACTCACCCATATTTAAGTTCGTAAATATTTCATAACGACTTTTATTAAAGCACTTCATTCCAAGGAAATTAAAATAACGCACTGGAGAAAGGACGGTCTTAAAGCTTAACATTATTATTATAGTATCACTTTCATTATTTACGATATGTACGTGAAGATACTTGGAACACTTGAAGATTTTAAAAGTGTAATAGTAACTGTTCTAAATAGAGATACCCAGAGAGAAGTGTGTTCCTCGTAGAAGACGACGTCGGACTAAATGTAAACTGAAACGGCACTAGCAAATCCAATATAATCATAATATAATGATAATGCTCTTTACAGGATCCGTGGATTTAGTAGCTTACTAATCGTCTTATATGAATTTTGCCTCTTTTTCTAATCCTATTCGGCCATTATGTGTACATAAAATAAACGTTGACTGGCTTATACCCGTCGTTTTTGCTGTGGCAGTGGCTACGCTGTGTTTCAACCCCCTATATTTTGGCTATACCTACGTGCCTATTGTTTTGGGGCTAAGTTAAATAAATCTGCCCCTGATTCATTATTGATTTGTTTACTGTTTCGCGTGTCCACTCGAATATTATGATATTTTTTCGTGTCTAACAACAACACAGTAAAGCATCATAGAAATAAATTCAAGAAACATACATTATACGTATTTACAATTTTTCCTACTTGGCTCCAATAGTTCCAACTGGCTAGGCTGTTAGATTAGCAGTTCCAATATCGCTATTTGGGAATGGTGTTGCAGAGCGAGACGTTGTTGAGCCCCTTTTCACCTTCTCCGCACCTCCCAGTATGAAATAGAGGCCGATTTGAGCTCTTCCAAGTTACCCAGGACGTTTTTTCTCTTTTTTTAACGACTATATCTATTTAAAGACCCTTCTCTTACGCATGGCAGTAGAAAGAAAACTCCTGCCAAATCTTAATCTTGAAGTGGGTGCTCCAAGTCCTTACAAGAAACGCCTCGAATCCGCATGACTTAAACAGCAATTTTTGCCATGCGTTGGAATGGTTATAATTTTATATTCCCTTTATATGTTGGATATATCTAACCTACTTTAAACACCATTTGCACATCCTCAGTACCACCCTTTCGTTTTTCTTCCGAGTCTACAATTTGCTCATTCCATGTATCACCTATAATGCCAAGTCGTCGCCAGTTTCAAACCACCATGCTTAGACGTTTTCGAAAAGAGGCACGATTTGATTATTATTATTATATTACGTTAGTTCGGTTAGTATGTCCTGATGACTGAGTGGATCATTCGTTCCTCATACTTATTTTCCAAAAAATAATCTTGGAGGATATACCTTTCAGTACGGTCGTTGTACACTTCTTTATATTTTTCCTATATTCATCTCACGTGATCCATAATTTTGTCGTATTTGCCTGATCTGATCTCAAGTTTCCCAACTGTGATAACCAGTTCGTTTGTAAAAGATTCCCAGTTGGTCTTACTGAAATTAAAGCGGCGTCTGTTTGTGACATAAATTCTCTATTCTGGGATTCTAGGTAGGTACTGAATTAAGAATTTTCTTTTCCACATTATCCTTCATACGCTCTTCAAGAACGCGGGGGGTCAATAGTGTAATGGTTCTTAGGAAACTCAACAACCATTTTTTGTCGCAACGTTAGACTTTTTATCCGTGATATCCGACAATTCGATGAATAAGAAATCAGTAGTATTTTTTCTTTTATTAGTGGATCTATTTCTGAACAAAACTTCGTCGTTATTGGCGGTGGAGGTTGTGAAATGACGATGCCAAGCGTAACACCCATTCTCTTTTGATGTACACCTTTTCAACAGCTTTTGGGTTATTCGAGTTTTTAGATGTACTTACGTCCAGGGAGCACCATGATTTTACAAAAGGGAAAATTTCTAATTAAAAAACTTGGTTACCCATCCCTTTAATTTATGGAGTTATTATATGACGGTCGCGAAAGTATTGTGGTTGTTGTCCAATTCTTATAAGGGCGTAGAGACTAGAGAACCTGAATACCTAATAATGTACTGAACTGAACTGTGCTTCACTTCCACAAAGAATGGATATGTAGATATAGGTACATCACTGCTAAGCTCGTCGGCCAGGACGTATTCTGGTGTTAACAGACGATGAAAAGGAAAGGGAATAAAAATATTTACTATTAAATTCTACGTTAAAAGCGCTCTTTTATCCTTTGGGCTAATCCGCGGATGCAAGGTAGCAGGGTCACTTGTATCAGAGAAAAGCACGTTGACGCGCCAAATCAAGCCCGTTTCGAATCAGAGTAAATTGAAGTACATACCTTGTAGGTACATGGCAGCCCTCGAGGCAGCCAAACAGCGGAATTCAACTTAGGCGCAGCTGCGTCGTTTTCCACAACTCATTTTGTAATTACGTGATACATGTTGAAGAATGAAAATCGAAGATGGTACCTCGACGGAGAAAATAGGTGATTAGGTATATGTTGCTGGCTTTTTCCCAACATACCGTTTCTCTCCTCACCATACAAATGGTGCCGATGTGCTACGTAATGCGACAGTGGTCATTGTCTTTCGGGCAGGACTCCAATCTTCTCAGGCTTATTATAAATGCGCCATTGCTCCTGAAGACTGCCGAGAACACCTGCTGCTACACAACAACCGAGTATTCACTAAATCCAAAAAAAAAATGCGCAGCCCACGCATTGGGGATTGGAAAAAAAATCAACGCTATTTTATCAGCCGTTTTCACCATCACCAGTTTCCATTCTTCAATCTGTGTCCTGTAAGATGGGTTGCTGAAAACGGTGCAGCTGTGCTAAAGTTGAATAATTGCGCTGCTCTATCATAATATGCTCCGAAGTCTATCAATGGACAAGGATGGTTAAATTCAAGAATTAAAGAAGAATTACCCCATCAACAAATAAAACCAGAAAAGATTTTAGTGAAGCCTAGATTACATAAAACATAATGCACTTTTGGAAGAAGACGGGATAATCAACCAATGAAATCCGTTTGTAAAAAAATCGACACATGGAACTTGTCTGAGAGATTCAGTTATAAAATTTTCTCCTTATCCATTTTTCTTGTCAAACCGAAAAAATATAAAGTTCGTTTTTGATCTCTAAAACGGAAAAGAAAACAAAAGGCACTTTATTACAGCACGTTTCTTGCTATAACGTAAAATTTTGCGTAAAACGTTTCGCTTCAAGAGAACCATCTTCGAATTCATTTTTTGCTTATGGCAGCCATATTGGACTTTTAGATTACATACCTATTTAAAAAGTCATAATTTTTCGGATTAAATTGGTATGCCACATTATATATGTTTTAAGGCAATGTAGATTTCCATTCAAGAAATTATGTTCTTTTGTTTTGAAATGCGATTATTAAGTTACAAATGCCCAATGAAATATTTCCCTGTTTTTGATTTAAAACGCATTTTTATGTAGTAGTAGTATACCTATCAATTTAATTGGAAAAATTATAGCGTTCCAAATTTGTAAAGAATAATTCATAACCTATACAAAGAGCAAACGGCAGTTATAAAATTTGAGCAGGAACATAGAGAAGTAGATATCCGAAAGGGAGTGAGGCAGGGATGTGCGTTATCGACTCTAGTTTTCAATTTATATATCGAAGATGCGAATAATCTTGTTAATGACAGAATAGCTGCTGGAATATCCAGCAAAGAAGAATTACAAACGGCTCTGAACGAAATGGAAGCGGTTTTGAAGATCAATAAAAAGAAAACCAAAATTTTAATGTGTACGGAGCGTGAAAATAGGACTATAACTAGAATACAAATTGGAAGCGAGAAGATAGAGGAAGTTTCAGATTTCTGCTATTTAGGAAGTCAAATAACTCGCGACGGTAGGAGCTCTAGAGATATTAAACAAAGAATAGCACAGAGGGCCGAATTGCATTTAATAAAGAGAAACAACTATTATGTTCGGGAATGATAAATGTAGAAACTCGGAAAAGGCTCTTAAAAACGTATGTATGGAGTACGGCATTGTACGGGTGCGAAACCATGAACGATAGGAGAAGCGGATAGGAAAAATTTATGGAAAACAGTAAGGAACAGGAGAGATAGGATGGTAGGACACCTGAGGCACGAAGGCTTATTAGTTCGCGACATACTAGACTCAGAGATAGAAAAAAAGAGATAGGGGTAGGCCCAGATTAGACTACTGCTCTCAAATAGGGATGAAGGATTTAGAAGTTTTTCAATATTGCATATTTCGAATGTGTATGGAAAACCGTAGACCACTGGATCTCGTAGTACATAAAATCTGGATTTAGTTCTATTATTCAATGCCTGGCGGGGTATTTGCCCGAGGAGGAGTTGTTCGAACGGTCCAATACCACTCAGGGATGAAGGATGTTCAACTTTTGGGGAAATGCCTTGGTTAGCTCAGGATAGGAAAGGATGGAGGTACGCGTCCAACCAGTCTTAGGTCTGAGAACTATGATGATGTATCATATAGATATATGTATATAAAAATAGTTAATTCTTTTAAAATTGCACCACAAGTGCAAATATTTAATCCGGTGTTACTGATTAGTTGCTACGATACTTGCTGGCTTTATGATTATTACAAAGCTCAGGTTAGCACCGGGTTAAGTATTTAAACAACCGGGTCTGAAGAATGTTAAAGTGTAATAGCTATTTAAAATACTGTAGGTATAAGCAGGCATTGTTTTTTTTTCATAGAAAATAATTAAATATTGAAAAATTTTGATAAAGCTGCATAAGGTAGATTGGGTAGATACCTAATACTTACTGAAAATTCCATTAAGCGTCACGTAAGTAAAGGCGATATACCTAAGTAGGTACTTACCCGCAAAAATAGGTTCGAGAAATTATGGATGCTATACTGGGTTGGGCCGAGACCTTCGGTAGGGCTTACATTATAAATATAAATAAGTAAGGACGCCACTGTTTTCGGTTCATAGAATTGATACCTGTGGGTACATAATTAGGTACCTACTAACGGTATAAAAATACTTCATTCTGATGGTGCTCTCTTGAAATTGGCGATAACGACGAGATTTTCAAATGCGTTAGTGAATTAATGGGTGCCGCTATTAAAGTTATTGCTTAGCACTTTAGACAAAAGGACAATTTGAACGAAGTGGTGTTTGGTATGTTGCACTGTGTATACCTATGCACGAGCACTGCCGAAGTTGCGGAGGGATAAAACTAAGAACTACCCTGGTTTCAGAAAGAAAACTTACCTCCTTGAAAAAGTCAGCAAAGAAATAGAAATACCGCGGCGGCACAGTGGAAAGTCAATATATATCACACCATCTATTTGTTCACTTATTCAAACACAATGCCGAGTTAAGCCCTAGTACTTAGTGTAGATAAAACCCGAGTTTAGCGCAAATCGGTTTACAGTGGATTCCTAACTATATACACGCTCCTAATACGAAAGCTGTATTAAATAAGTCGAATTGATCCTAACTTTTCGTTCTACAGGACACGCCCCGATCCACTTTCGGGAAAGCTCGGTGCGCGCATCGCAGTTATGTAGAAACTTGCTTTCGATGGGGGCCATCGCAACACCAAACGCGAAAGCTCCGCTGAAACTGAAAATTTCCTCCGCCAACTACAATCTCGCGTTCCGTCCCTAACATTAAAATCAAGTTGTATTCTCGCCCGAGAAATTGCTGAAATTATTATTTATTTATTTCGGTTCCACAATAATTATACAATATACGATATTTAGGGAACCTAAAGCTCATATTTTTAACATTCCAGTACAACTTTCAAAAATAAACACACAAAATGTCGAGAATTTCTTCTGCCGACTTCTGCTAAAACTTTTCCAAAATAATATATTTTCCTTGATCTGCTTAATTTTTTAAAGCTAATTCAATTTCCTTTGAAAATACATAATTCTATTTAATTTTTGTTAAAATGTGGTACCTACCTAAGTGTTCCTGCAATTTTTAATTTTGAATTAAATCTTATTTTGATCGCATTTTGATAAATTTGAAAAATAATTGTTTATCTTGAGTGCCACTACTTACGTACCAAATTTATCAAAGATGCCAAATGAAAATTCATGTTAAAGAATTTAATTTTCTTTTTTATGTTAATAAATTAAAAAAAATATTTTGCTATTATTTTGTACTTTCAACTAGGTATTAAATTACCGAAATATTACAGCTGAAGCACAATAAACCACAGTGTACCTATATTGCCAGTGATATTCATTTTACACTTGTAAATATAAAAAGTTGTACAATATAGGCAACCTTCCGCTATATATTTCACGGTACCTACCCAACCTCATTATCTAACTGAAAATGTCCATGAAAAAGTAATAGGAAGTCTTCTCGATTTAGCTACAAATTCAGTATTTGAAAAAAGGGTAAATATAAATTATCACTTTTTTATGTCTTAATAAATGTGGTTAATGATGGACGCAAAATAGAAATATATATTTGGGATACCAGTTCTTGAATCTTTACAATATCCACTCGTAATACCTATTTCAATTTTAACTGATGACGTATGGGTATAGATTATTTCGGCATTACAATGAGAAAAATCCATTTCTGCTGCATCAAGTAAATGTTGCTTTCAAAAGCATAATGTTGGCAAAAATCTGTTTTCATTCGGGCGGATTAAACTTTAATTTGAACAAGGCCAGCCCCTTTATTCGTCATTACAGAATTCTTTATATGACGGAATCATTTTGAAGCAAGAGACTTTTATTTGCCATAACTTACCTAATGTTAAGTTGAATGGTGGAAGTTTCTTCGTGGGATGAAAAAAGTCGTGTTTGTTAATCTAAACAAACAATTTAATTCCGAAAATGCGACATTTGTTTGTCACAAACAAATCATATTTCCCATAACCAAATTGACCTGTGTGACAATCGACACAAACGTATTCATCGGATGCTTCGTATGGCAGCCTCATTCGTACTCGTATATATGGTCGTATGCATTGTGCCACGGGTTGTTTAGGAGCGTGTGTGGTATATTACTTTTAATTTATTATCATCTCTTCGGTTATCTTGTTATGTACAAGTGTCCTTGTGTAAAAACCTGTTCCACTATGAGTGACGACTGCCATCAGAACCTTATTGAATGAGGATCCCAAAAATCAACCCATACGACGTGCGCTGCACTGAGAAAAAGGTTTATTTATATCAATGTGAATTTTATTTCTGGGAAATAAATGGTAGACCTGTCTGTATACAGCGAAATGAATATGTCAGTTCCATTAACTAAATCATTTACTTCGAGATTTTATTTCAGTTAATTTCATAATTTATTTGACAGAAATAAACCACAGAGTTTGTTAAAATATATTATTTATTTGTGACAAGTAAATTATAATTTGTAGCTACTAGTGATGGACGATATTTCACGAACTGTGATTTAATCACTGATATCAAAAAATCACTGGTAGCGACTGTTACTAAAGGTCCTACAAAACTGTGACATGATCACGACATTCCGTTGTTCCTTATCCTCGCTCGATAGCACAGAGGTGCTCGATAGCGAGATTAGCGAGGCAGTGAAATGTTGTGATCACGTATACGCTCGTAGGTATAATGCTACTAAAGTCGTGATCACGTCACGTTTTAAAATCACTGATATAGAAAAATCACATTAACAATTCACAATGCGATTGAAAAATCACGATATTGCCCATCACTAGTAGCTACCAAATTAATTATTTGCCGCAAATAAATAATGTATTTTAACAAACTCTACCATTTCTTTCTCTCAAATAAATTATGAAATAAAATCTCTAAGTAACGGATATATTTACTTACTTAATTGAGCTGACTTGTTTTTATTTCATTGTATACCTTGCAGGTGGCAGGTCTGCCATTATTTATTCGACAGAAATCAAATACACATTGTAAAATTGTTGTTATGCTGTTCAAACTTTTATTAATAATTGACAAAAGTACAACAACAATAACATCTGAAATAATATAAAAAACGTATATTTTATTCCTTCTTGGTTTTGGCTGAAATCCAGAGTCCTTTTGTATGGAGTGGCTTAACAGATATCAGCGAGAGCTTGGCCCGCGCCATCTAGCGTCGGGTAGCGCTCACTACTTGATGCGCTGGGGCGGCTGGTTAAGTAGATAATATAAATATACCTTTCTCACAATGTTCAGCTCTTCCTCTAAAAGTCTAAAATGACATTAGCCACAGCCAAACATAAGTGTTTATTTGTTACAAATACATCATGGCTTTTGTTTCAGAGGCAATACATATTTATTTAGGCGAAATCATAGAATTAGCTTGAATTAAATTGCGAATAATCGTGAGAAATAATATATATTTTCCACAAATAAAGATACCAAATCAAGCATTTTATAATGGGAGATATACCAAAAAAGTTGCGGTAAATAAGGTTTATCTAGAAGAAGTAATTTTTAGTTTTTAACAAGTCACTGTTATTCTACAGTCATATTTATTTGTTGGGAACTACCCATTTTTCTCAGTGTGGGTTCATCATCTTTTCAACGAACCCAAAATCAAATACCTATGAATGTTACAAAAAGTATGCGTTGTAACATCACCGAACGCTTAAAATTTGCTCTAACAACTAACAACTTGCTTCAACTTGCGCCCCTATCGCTCCCGTACATCGCAATGCAACTATATTCATATCATACGAGCTATCTCATTCATTTTTGTAGCAAAGAAAGATAAATTTGAAGCAAAGTCGAGTTTTGTTGCGATACAATCTTTATGTTAAAGCAGTATTATTTGCTTTAACTATTGGTATACACTTACGTCAAATAGTCGGGTTTCTTATAAAAATAAATGTTTAGGTATGAAATTGAATGAAGCATAATGTTACAGTAAATCCAAAAATATACTTCAAATCAACGATTCATTCGTTTAAATATTATCTTTACTTCGCCATATTCAATTGAATAAGCATTTGTTTCACACAAATAAATTTAGGATTGTTGGAAATATATACCTTTCTCTCAGTGTACTAGGTACTTAATATTATAGCTACAATAGTCGCATCGTCACGAGGAAGTATGTTTCAATGTTTCGATAAAAACCATCAGAGACAAGCCAATGAAATACTTATACCAAATTAATAAAAATGTTAGGCTCCGGTTGTTTGGAACAAATTAGCGTTACTTGCGGAAACTTGAAACAACCTAATTGAAAGCTCTGACTGAAGAAATAAATTAATATGACATATCTATTTGACGATAATTTTCGTTCATTACTTGTTTCTTTTGTGCGAAAATTCGTACTTAATTTAGCTGTGTGAACCTGCATTTCCTTAGCGCCAACGCCAATAAATATTAAGTTGAGATAAACTTTTATTTCATTTGGTGATATTTGGTTGCTGAGACAAAGCAGCAGTGACCAGTGAACATTCTTGGTGCCCTAGGTAGGTACTTGAAGTAGGTTTTAAAAATATTATTGGGTGCTTACCTGTGTCATGATTTACGTGATTTGTGAAATAAACCTAATAGGTAATTAGTTGTGACTGCATATATTGAAACTGTGGATAAATTTAACAGAAATATTTTCGATGATTGAGAACTAGACATCTTGTTTCCGACGTTGAAGTCAAGAAGCATTTTTTATAAACTTTGTACCTTCTTAGTACATCATAACGCACTCGCCCGTGGTACCACCCTCTACACTAGCATACTTCGACCTAGAATAACTATAAGTGCTGTGGTATGTGTCGTCTAATTGTGCCACTAATCACTAATCGATACCTAGTTACTATTGGGTATTGAGTTAGTAGAATTTTTTACTAGAAATTATATAAAATAGAGGAATAGGTAAGTAAGTGGATTATACAATACAATGAAATTATACAATATTGCTACAAATTCCTAGGTTATATATTATATTTGCAGCTTTAAGTATATGTTGAGACAAATTAGTATACACTTAAATATATGAATAAGTGGTATCAATGACAGATTTATCTGGCTGTATTCAATTCTACGAATTGTTTGATAAGTACAAGCCAATTTCGCGTTGATTCAACCAAGCCTATCTCTCGGTACACAATTCTCATTAAGCACTTAAGTTAAAAAAATCGATTGTCCTTTATATTATCAATCTAGTTATCTTGAAGTGAAATTTGCAACATTTAGATGGTTCTCTGCATACCAAAACCGCATTACTTTCATGATTCGATTTTTCATATAGCTAGTTATACACCTTTTTCTCCTCTCAGAGTCTGCCTACCCGTAGGCTCTGATCGAGGCTCAGATGCACTGCAGCCACAAAATGGGCTTATTGTGCTTACCCTAATTCTAAGTCGCACCCATCCATTATAAGTCATAAACTGAATGCGTAGAAAAATCTTCCGGTTCAATTAGACGTTGCCCGAAAATGCGCTGCCTCTTTTGGCCTAATGCTTCATATCTGCACAAGATGTGCATAGCTGTCTCCCGTTCCTTATTAGGTATACACAAGCGGCGGCATCAGTTAATGTCTCCGTAATATTTGCCAATCTTCCGCAGGTGCGTTTTAACAGTCGCGTGTCCCGTTAAGAGGCCTGTAACAATTCTAATTTGCATCCTACTTAGGCAACGTAGTTCTGAACATCTCTTCCTGCAAGGTCCATTTATATACCTATGACTTAGTGTACCTGTGTCATGGAATCCTGTTCCAGTAATTGCGATGTTGAGCGCGAATCCATCCATTTACTTGGTGTCTGAACTCTGAAGGCACTCTTAGTTATGCCTAAGGGCAGGTTCCGGTCCAACAAAAGGTTCTTTGGAGCTCCGCTTTGCAGTTTATCGGCTTTCTCGTTCCCTACCAGCCCACAGTGGCCTCGAATCCAAAGCAGTCTCACTGAGTTCCGCATGGCTAGCACATTAAGTTGCTCTAAGCACTCCCACACCAGTCTGGAAGACATTTTTGGGCTCAGAAGAGCCTTCAAAGCTGCCTGGCTGTCTGATAAAATAAAGATCCTCTGATTTCTGTAGCCCCACTTAATGTTTTCCCGGGCACATTGCAGTATAGCCTAAACTTCTGCTTGAAAGACAGAGGCATATTTGCCCAGAGAGGAGCTAAGTTTCACTCTTGATTTATTTCTAAACAGTCCTGATCCAGCACCTGTGTCAGTCTTGGAACCGTCGGTGTACCAGGTTAGACTGTTGGAAGGCATGCTGTTCAAAATGTGTCGAATATCTTGTTTTTCCAAACTTTTTCATATAAAGATTTTGTGCCCATAATTCTCATCAATGTTTAAAATATGTTATTTTCCATCGTTTCATGAAATCATACATCTAATAATTGTTGATAGGTATAAAGTGCGAAAGCAGGTTGTATAATTTTCATAATACTGGATACTTTCTGAAATTCGCAGCTCTTCATTTACGAAAATACCTCTATCTTCATCAGAAGATTGCGCTAGAACTCTTGTGTAATAGTTTTGATACTATGGCTAGCACACGCGTTAAGACGTTGAAGACTCGGATTAGGAATAATTCGAAACACAATACTTTGTGACGATCGATTCTATAACTGATGATTTCTGAGTACTTACGAGTTCACTGTACGTTTGACGCATGCATAAATTGTTATGAGACTGCCTGCAACTGGGTCCGAGCTTCTCAGGAATCGCCGTGTGCTTGCGGCCATACTCAACTCACGGCAACATTCAAATTGGAAAGGCAGGCTGTGGAAGTGGAATACCTAGGTATAGTTTTCAGATGAACCTCGATTTATTACCTATGGGATCTCCAGGTGGACAAGAAGGAGAGAGAGGAGAAAGAAGGCCATAACGTATAAATTTAGTGATGGGCTTGACGAGTTGTGAATCCATAATGGTGTTGGGCTGATATAATATAGGACGTGGATTTTACTGGACGTATTTTTGTGGAGATATACTGTAACAGCTAGAGGAGATTCATTGATGAAATTCTGGAAGAACATGTAGTTTTCGGGGGTTTATCAAAGAGCACATTTTCTTTTTTATAAGTTCATAGGTACGATGATGAGATGACCGTCCGCACATTATTGTTCATTCTTCAACATTAACTGACTGATTCTGCAATACGACTGCGACATAGAGAGAGATTCAAGCGGACAGAGCTTACCCAAAAATTGACAAAAATGCTATCACATTCGCATTCTTTATAACAACCATCTTCTTGATTTATACTTATTTTAAATTTGGAAACTGAATGCTGATGCTTATTAGAATTTTGTACCTACGTTCCATCTGTTGCCAAGGAACTTATGTATATTCCTTTGAAGTAGATACCTACTTAGGTACCTATTATTTATAGGTGTATATAAAATATACCTATCTATAAAATTCATGCCACACTGAGAAAAATGCGTTGTTACATATACAAGAAAAACACTTTCTTTTACTACTCGTAGCTGTTAAATAGGCGCCAAAAACAACACATAATATCAAATACAACTACAAATTAATATACTCGTTGTTGTATATTACGCTCTAAATAACTATTAATATTACACTTACCAGTTGTTGTATCATCTACAACTACAATGTAGTATACCCACTGGGTGCATATTTTTTAATTTTACAACTACTTGTTTGTATTGCATAGTTCATAATACATTTTATGTAGTGCCTATTATGATATAAAACATAACATTTCTTCTTCTATACAGTTACAATAATCTTTATTATAAAATACTCTCAATATTGTTCGTATTATAATACTATGTGTGCTATGAATTCTTAATAAGTTAACCTCACACGCCAAAAGACACAGTAATTAAGCTCGACAAGTGTTTCGCTGACTACGTCAGTATCCTCAGGAGTTGTCAGCGAAACACGTGTTGACTTTAATTACTGTGTCACTGTCTTTTGGCGTGTGGGGTTAACATATTAAGAATTTATAGTGAATTTACATCAAAGTTCTCGATCCAACCACTTTGTGTAATACTGGGTGTGCGTACCGCACTGGCACGTACGTATGCACGCATGGATGCAAACAAAGCCACGTTGCTGCATGCAGGGTGGAAAAGTATAACATATTTAAAAAAATAAATATTTATTTCTCTGAAATAAACAAATAAAATATGTCTAATATAAATAATAATGCAGTTTTCCAACGCTGAAGCACCCCTCGATGCACCCTTACAAGCAATCCATTTTGGGAAATCATTCTTTTTCCAATAGAAGTTTAACTGTTTCTTCGTCAATATAATTATCTAAATAAGAACAAAGAAATTAGAAATATCCCTTACAATCCTTGCTGCTACAATAATTTTCTGTTGTTGGCAATCATAGGAAAACAATGCCAACTCTATTTACTTGACATCAAATTAATTTAAATCAAAAATGTATTCCATCAACGCACCCACACACAACCCACAGAGTAATTCAAAAAGCAAAAATGGTGGGGAGAGTACTTTTAGTTTAATACCGATAAATTTGATCCATCTGTGGTTTTAGATTTGAAATATTTGAGGTTATGTACAAAATACACATGGGTCTCTTGTGCTTTTTGAATTATGATTTCAGAATCAGAACGTCACACGACAAATACATGCTTTTAATAATTAAATGAATTCCCTGCACCACACTAGCACCTTATCTACCTTTAAAACCGGAATTAGTTCAGTCAGATTCGTTTTCTAAATGTTTCTCCATGATGAAGGGCACCGACTCTAAATAAAACACCCTGACGAGACCACTACTTAACTTCACGTATCACAAATAAATTGTAAATCGCGGTACACGTAAATGTAAATTGGAAGCAAGAAAATGCTGCTGTACACCCGTTATTGGCGGTTGGGCTGAACGCGAAGGAGACTGCAGACGGACGACGGTTGAGCATTGCGATTGTAGAGTACAAACTTGAAGAATTAGGTCTGCTTGGCGCATGTGCACCTTTTAAAACTGGTCACTTAAGTCAACCAATCGTATTGCAAACTGCTCCCGTAGTAGTATTATTTACAATGTTATAGTTGTTTTATTAGAATATTAGCTTATACAACTACGACATAGTATTACATACAAACGCAGTTGTGTTTTTTACTAATACAGTTTACTAATTTGTATTTGTATGTTTAGAAGGTGTAGTTGGGACAGTTGCGTCTACTAGATAGAACCCTTACTATTTGTTGTAGTTTTCAGAAAAAGAAAAACAATACTAGACTGGTAGCTTTAAATGCCATAAGTACATTTTTCTCAGTGCAAAAAGGCAGGTAGGTACTAGATTTCCAGCGAACTTTTAACTCTCATTTGTTTATGTATAACCAATTACGCGTGTCTGATGAGATTTTCCTCTCGTCCTTTTTTGTTCGGAAAATAAGGGAAATAATGAATTCGATGTTCTCCCAGGAGATGCTGGATACACAATCTTACCGCCACGCCTCCTTTTGTCTAAACGCCTACTAAAAAGAGGCGCTTGCGTGATCACGTGACCCGTTCGCCCAATACAAAGTAAATTTTGTAAATCAATCCTGACTTACCTAGCAGCAAGGTGCGGGAAAAGGACGACTCGTTCGCTGAGAGTCGGACAAGGACGGATACTGGCAAGATTAGGAACACTGAAGAACAGTTTCAGTGGACTGTTGAAAATATTCCAGGATTTTCGAGTCAAGTTCACTCGAGTCGATTCCAGCATTTTGGCTGCTATTTAAATGTACGTAATCTGTATTGATTTTTGCTTAAATGCATTTTTAAGTTTCTCCGATTGGAATAGAGAGCACTTAAAGGGGGCGAACTGGAATTAAATTTCCGTGTTTAATTTTGCGCTTTTCAAGTCGAGCTTATTTGCAGTTGCATGCTGCCAACTGGCAGATACATAAAGTTCGTATAAATAACTAGGTATACTTGGAAGCTGGAACCTTATTCTTTTGATTGAGTAGAAATAAGTACAACTTTATAGTTTCTTAATAGTATTTATTTTTAAACAAAGCAGACCTAGATATACCTACCGAGTGAGCCCACGAAATCGTTATTCTACAGTCCGCCAATGCTTTGCTATTTAATGTGGAGACGTGAAATTTGAACCAGGTGCATGGTTGGTAAATACACCACTTTTGGCATAAAAAGTACCCGGTATAACCGGAAGTTGCACTTGCTTTCTTATTTTGAATAGCGCCCTGTATACAGGGTGGCCCGAAATTAGCGTGCAATATTTTACCAGCGAGTTCTGTGGTCAAAAATAAGACAAAATGATCCTATAAGCGTATACCGAAATATGATTCGCAAAGGAGCTATTAGCTTTCTAAAAGAGAAAACCTGAGGACGTTTTCTTCTAAATATCTTCGAAACAAGTCCAGTTAAAATCATAAAATTTAATGGAATGTGTAAGTACCAAATGCTGAATCTTTTGCTGTAAACATGCTTTTTAAAATTTAACACGGGCGTCTCAAAGCTGGGGGTGGCGGAGGTAAGATTTAGCCCAACTTTTTTTAGAGCAAGTCGTTTTCAATTTTTCCGTAAAAATTTGCAACTTCGGGGTTTTTTTTGCAAAAAAATGCTCCTGTCTCGTTTAAGTATACAAACGAAGTTCTCCGCACTTCTTGTAGGAAATTTTTGGGCATGCAGCGAAATTTTTGAATGGATTGTGCTGGATAACGGTGTCCCCTATCAAAACGAAACAGGAGCACATTTTTTTGCAAAAAACTCTGAAGTTGCAATTTTTTATGAAAAAATTAAAATGGCATGCTCTGAAAAAAGTTGGGGTAAATCTTACCTTCGCCACGCCCAGATTTGAGACGCCCCTGTTAAATTTTAAAACTTATGTTTACACCAACAGATTCGGCATTTGGTACTTGCACATTCCATCAAATTTCATAATTTTAACTGGACTTGTTTCGAAGATACTTAGAAGAAAACGTCTTCAGGCCTTCTCTTTTAGAAAGCTATAGCTCCCTTGGGAAGCATATTTCTGTAGGTATAGGGTAAATCCGGGAAAGATGCCGGTATGGGTGAGATGCCGATTGTTCTTATCTAAACTTTAAAAAATTAGATGGAGTTAGCTACTACATCAGTCGTTCAGATACATTCATGTACGCTGTGTTGTGGCTTGTGTTTGTGCCCTGAAAATACTGTTTTCGGTAATATACAAACTAAAAATTAATTAATTAACGCTAAAATTTTCGTAAACTATCACTACTAAGTATTATAATTTTGAATGAAATGATCAAAATTTGCGAATAAATGTGATGTTGCGTTGAAATGCAGTTTGTAAGGTTATTTTTAGACGAAGTCCGGTTAGTTTAAACTACAGTGATTCTAAGTTGTAACGTTCGGCATCTCTCCCAAGCTTATGGGAGAGATGCCGATTTTAAAGGAGGTGAGATGCCAACAACGTTTTATGTGTTTTTGCACAAATGCCAACGTTTTATAAAAGAAAAAGTAACTCGCGCCGTGCCTGGTCAGAGGGCGATGAAGAAATTGAGGCACTGGGTAAACTACTTAGAAAAATCCCTCCTCTTCCCTCAAGTAGCCAATAATGCGAAACCTAGAAAAGTAAACACTGGTGAATTACAAACAGCTGCAAGAAACATCGAAAAACGTAGAGTAGTGGAAAAATGAAAACATTAAAACTAGAAAAACAAAATGCTGTCCCACCAAAACCTGTGGGAGGGTCTGGTTTAAACAAAGGAATTAATACTTATTAAAAAGTGGAAAGGCAAAAAGGCAAAAAGGGAGAACTTGTAGGGAAATATAAGAAGCGCAAACACAGTAGGTCCTCAAGTTCTTCTGCAGATGATCCTTCAGTTCATGACAGCAGTTCGGACATTAATTTTGAAGAATTTGTTGAAACAAATTGCAAGAGTAGGTACAATACCACTAAAAAGAAAGAAGACTGGATACAGTGCGTACACTGCAGTTGTTGGTTGCCACAAAGGCCGCACAAAGGGTGCACAAAATATGTTAATATATTATGTCAACCATGCGGAAAAATTTTAGTTTTACAAAAATTAAGGCATTGGCATCTCTCCCAGTGGGAGAGCAGTTTTTGTTAAATTAAAAAAAATGTTTAATTTTGAACTAAGAAGTTTAAAACCTTGTTATGATATTGCTAAATTAATATATTTTATGTTGTATATCGAATAAACTGTTATTTTTATCAACGGAAATTTTTATTTGATTAATTTAAAAAAAAAACTGCATCTCTCCCGGATTTACCCTACGCTTATAGGAATTTCTTGTCTTAATTTTGACCACAGAACACGCTGGTAAAATATTGCACGCCACCCTGTATAGTATATCATATATTTAGTGCCAGCCGATTGTATTATTATCAATTTACTTTCTAGTGATGTGTTAAGTTAATGTTATTTTGGACTAAAAATGTATGGCGTCAAAGTTTAAGTAGGTACGTACCTATACAAGTTTTCTTAGGAAGCAATTTGACCGTGTCATACCTATCATGAAAACAATTAAAAAAATTGACAGAAGTTGCAATTTAGCAAACTTAGTTAAGGCATTGAAAATGAACTTGACTAAGTTTCAACTATAAGTACTCAGTATGTATATAAATCAACATAACAATTTGTAAAAAATGGGAATAACATTTTCTCGAAATCGAAACAATGACAAACGTCCGCACACAGCAACAAACAAACCAGTGGGGGCGATGTTGCTAATTTCTTTAAAATTTGTACGGGGGTGATAACAAATTCATTATTAATAGTATTATTATTATTATTATTTTGTTGTGCGCCTCGCGCACAGATTTATTTATTATTATTTACAAACGTTTATGTGATGTACCTAACAGCACCAGACACTTAAAATTTGCATCTCAGACCCCAAAAACCAGCCCAAACGATGTTGGCCGGTTCATCTTCTTTCCAACCAGCCCAAAATCAGAGTTGGATTTTTCACAAAGTACGCGTTGTAATCAGTGATGTTTCCATCAATTTTTTCGAGGGTACACTACCAGTAACCCATTGTGTGCCTGATTTTTTCTATTGGGGGGATCAATGACAACAAGTGCGCACTTCTATTTTTGAGACTTGAAAGTATACGCCATATGTCTAGAAAATCCTTGGAATATACGGCGTATTATACACTATGGGAACATCACTGGATGTAATATCTCCGAACGATTCCGCGGCCAAAAAATACTTTTACCCCCGCATTCTTGCCCTCTCGAATCTTACATTTTCTATTCCTCCCCCAAAGTTCGCATTTGACAATATCTTTAAAATGACACAAAAAACATTGACCTGGCACACGCAGAACTTGCAAAAATTCACAAAATCTGCGAAATTTCCAGGCATCACAGAAATCGCTTCTGGGACACCGTATACTGTCACTTTTTTTGCACTCGAAAAATCTAATCAGCAACAAATTCGTGAGAAGAAAATTACAGTTGTGAACAAACAACGACAAGTGCGAAGGGGACGTTTCTACTTGAATGAAAATGAAAAAAATACAAAATCTTGATGAAACATATTTTTAAATTCCGTGGATGCAGCGATTTTCGCTTAAATACTTATCGGAAAGCTGTCGGATATTCTAAAAGATTTCGCATTACATATTCAATTCTTGTCTAACTTAATAAGTCAATCCAATATTTCCTTTGATCTTAGTATAACATGACGTTGCGAAAGAGGAACAACTCCTGGAGCTTTTGCCAGTCATTTTAAGGACTCGAGTACGAGTGTGGAGTCCCAAGGGAGATAACAAGCGAACGCTGATTACATGGGCCTAATCCTGCACAGCACGCTACTGCTCCTACTAATTGTATACTGCACTTATCTTCTGCATTCCGTCTATCGTGTTCTGGTGCATAGTGTGACATGTATACCTACTTCTTCAGTTTGCCTCTGGACGGTGCTGCACTACATGACTATTTTTATACATAGGTAAATGAGTATAAAAAGTGTTAGAAAGAACACAACGTTTAAAAATTGCTATTGTTTCCGATTTTCATTTAATTCTTGCTTCCTCTAATTCTCCTGTAGACCTCCTCTGAACAATTTTTGGGGAAATTTTAGGTTAAATGATTTTATTGTACCTAACTTGCAAAGAGTACCAATCATCGGACAGTTTTTAAATGTCATTCGAGCTGTGAAAGGCAATTTTAAAGACTTCAAAGACAACACCTATAAAAAAAGTCTTACAGGCGCTTTCAAGAACGGTAAACCAAGTGACACAGGAGGTGACATTGAGAAGTAATAAAGCATTTTGCCAAAAATGTGTGGTAGAAATATTTTCAGCTGTTGGATGAGAACATCATCTGCAAGTTGGATGCCGTGAGAGACTAGAAGTTCATGTAAGCCTTCAGTAATCAGTAGAGCGGCGCTCTGGATACCACTGTGAAGATTACTAACTATACGTTCCTACTCTCCGTAGTCAACATAGGTATACTCCGCTTTTTTGCTACGATATCCATATCTTGAAAGTGGTTGAGACACGTATGGAGATCAAACGACGCTAGGATGATAGATACAATAATGGGGTCGGAAGCCGATGCTCTTGGGTGGAGTATAAGATGGATGGACCAAACTGAGGAGGAAATTAGAATGATCAAAAAATCAGGGGATTGAAGCAAAAAGGCATGGACAAAAGCAATGAAGAGAAATTGTCGGGAAAGCTAAATCACACAGACAGAGCTATAGTAGACGCTTTTGTAGGGCCCTTGATGTGGGTGGATTACCCCGAAAAGGAGTGCGAGAACGCTGTAAAGAAGTGACAGTAAATCACTCTTAGAGATATTATGAAGATAGATCTGAACGTGAAGAGGACTTTAAAGAAGAGGAACAGAAAGAAAACGTGCGTAATGTGGAAAACTTATCGTGTTCAGAGACAAACAATAATAAACAAAATGAACAGGAAATGAAATTCTACTACAAAAGAAAAGAAATTCGATAAAGAGCAAACATCAAAAGGATGTGATTTATACGATGGATAGAAACGGTATAAACCAATGCAGGGGAGCAGGACACCTATAAGAATTTTAAAAAGTGCAAAGAGTCCTAGAGAAAATAGTCAGAGAAAGTAAACAACAATAGCCGCCCAGGCAGTCGACCTTAATTTGATAGCTAGAAACCAAGACTCAAAGAAAAAATTTTGTTGCATGTCAGCAATTTGGCATAAAAAACTGTCATTGACTGACTATTTCTCTTATTTCGCCAAATTGCTAGGAAACAAAATTTCGTTCAAAACAGAAATTTATCGGGCAAAATAAAAACCTTTTTCTTCAAACTGCATATACACGAACAATAAAGTTCAACTTTACTGCCAAGGCAGTAAAAGTTACTTTTGCTGCCGCTCACGCTGACAGTTGACGAATTTCGCATGATGTTTTCAGAGATATCTGGATATTTTACGGTTTATTTTGAGTAACAAAAAATTAGAAATTATAGAAATGTCATGTTCTTCTGAAGTTTGAAGAAAATAGCTAATTATTTTGAATTCTTAACCTATTTTCAACGTTTGAAGAAAAAATAGCATATTTTATTCGGAGGAAAAGTGATTTCTGTGATTCGTCTGTGTCATCGGCCTTACAAACTCAGCCGCCAAGCTTACAGACTCATCACTAAAAAGTGACACTTTTTCTCCTTATAATACAATATACTATTCGCCTACTTACAGTCGACAATTTTGAAAAATTATGATTTATGACGCTCGTGTTCTACTTAATTTTATAAAACAGAATCAGTTATCTTTCTCGTTGTAACTAAGATACACTTTATTTCCTGATTCATGCATGGGCGTCGCCTCCAAATTTCCAGGGTGGGGCGAAGCAAAATTTTGTTGGGAGGGGCAAAGTTTTTTCTTTGTAAAGTAGGTATAAGTTTCAACAAAACGGGTGTTCATTAAAATAAAGAATATCAAGCCATACCTAGAATAAAAAATATATTTTCAAAAAGTGAAGAGTTTCCATACTTAATCAAAATAAACATACTTAATCAAAATAAACAAAAAGTATGTTCAGCAAAAAGGAACTGTCATAAAATAAATAAAAACCAAGTAAAAGAACCTATATTTAGCAACTAGGTATATTGACTAGCAATCTTTTCAAACCAGTCGTATGCTCCTATGATTTATAAAACGGAAACAATAAACAAATTTTTCTACACCTATTTAATTATATGGCAATTATTCGGATTTTCTTCGTGAAATATCGTACCCATAATTCACTGTAGTGAATTATGAAATCATAATTCACGGCATTTCGGCCAATCACAAATATAGATTCAATAATCACTTTCCCTGATCCAATGATATTTTATATCGACCGCGATCAACTCTTGCTGGAGCTGACAATCGCTCGGGTGACAGCCAAGTGTATCGCCGTATTACTTGTTTACGTTTTCCAACGTATTCACTTAGTTAGAGTAGGTACCGATTAGTCCGTGCAAACTAACAATTCAACCACTAAAACTGCCAGAATTTAACAACGGAAGGGACAACTCCAAATTTATATATTACTAACTGCACAAATTTCAATATATATTCCTAGTAAGTAGTCCATTTATTGAAAAATAAAAATTAATGTATTATGATAGTGTTCCATTAAAGTTATCAAATTTGAGTCTAATTATTTGTTTAATAGGTGTAGAAAAAGTATAGTATTATATTCGCGATTATGACCATTAATGGTTGTCATAATCGCTCATATAATAATATACTATAAAAGAACGTACGTATACATAAGTAATAGTGCCTACCTATTTATATAAAAACAAAAATGATTGGTTTTCGATATACACTGACCGGCAAAAAAAAACCGGCCACACGAAAATGTTTGAAAAAAGCACTTAAATTTTCATTAATTCAACTTAGCAGTGGTATTGGCTTGAAGAACAATTTATTGGTGATAAGGGATGCAAAGATTAGGAGAAATGGACTAATTAACACAAAATTAGGTAATTTAATGAAAGAAAATAACAGAAACACAACAAATACGTTTTTTTTTCTAATGTGTAAGAAATTGTTGCAATTTTTTTTAAAGAACTCCTGCTTACTGTCAGTACCGTGTATGTCCTCCTCGAGCCAGAATTACAGCATTTAACCGTTATGGGTTGTGGCATTGAGTTAGTCAAATCTGCTAAGCACATTTTGAGGAATTCCTTCAAATTCATCTTGAAGGGCCAAGCGTAACTCTTGAAGAGTCTCTGGCATGGCTGGACGCCGACGAATATGCCTCTAAAGCTGATCCTAGAGGTACTCTATAGGATGCTACATGCTGGCCAATCAAATCTACGAATGCCAACCTCATCCAGATATTCAGTTACTACTCGTGCAGTGTGTGATCTGACGTCATGCATTAAAACAAAGCCATCTCCAATAAAATGCGAAAATGGGACGACAGCTTCTTGAAGAACATCTTCCACATATCAGTGGGCGTTCAAAGCACCATTTTCCACGAATAAGAGGTCGGTATGTGCTACCCTGGAAATGCCTGCCCACGCCATAACAGAACCACCGTTAAAAGATAACCGTACAGAGATGTTGCATTCTAAATATCGTTCACCTCGTCTTCTACATACCCTTTCTCGACCTTCAGGTCATCGCAGTGCTGAGGATTTCAATCTGCATATAATTACGCAAACGTGCTCTTCGATTGCTAGGAAGCAATTTTGGTCCTGTTGCAGGCCTTCGCGAAATTAAACCACTTTCCACAAGTCTCCTCCTAATCGTCTTCTCATTTGTTTGAACCCCTCGCACTGTTAGAAGACGATGTTGAAGTTGAACTATCGTTGATCTGCGCTCTCTCAGTGTGTTGAGCACAAGAAAACGATCATCAACGGTAGTTGTCACCCTTTGTCTTCCAGATCCTGCTCGCCTCTCAAATCCGCCCGTCTCCAGATACCGATTCCACGCATCCTGAACAGAGTAGTACGGGCTATTTCCAGCGTACGAGACACATACCGTTGACTACGAACATCTTCAATCAAAGCAACAATAGTATTAGGGTGCCCGAACTGCTAAAATGTGCTTCGAACTGCAATTCATGCGCCCCGCATAAAAGTGCGATTTTCTCGAAACACAGGATTATCACGTCTGAAAGATACCCCAGAGCCCTATCATATATGCGAGTACTCAGATACAATACCACAGATATAACATATTTTGGATTCTTTAATAATACATTTTGGTTTTTCCTATTGACGGCAGAACTGAAAAATTAACACTCAATGTGAAAATAAAACGTATAAATTATAAAAGCTTAATAGGTGTCAGAAGAACTGTTTTCTATATGTATACGAATCTGCTTTTTTGCATTCTGCAGGACCTGTGATAACCTTATCGCAGGTCATACAGGACATTTCTTCAGGGGCGACGTTTTTCCGAACAATCTGTAAATACGCAACTATGAAACAACATGTAGTTTTTTGCAACCACAAGTTGTCAATACCATTAAATCTTTCGGTGCCGTTGGGATGCGTTTGTAGCACAGGTATAATTTTTCCTCCTGTGCTGCACCATCCACTTTCTAAAATATTTGTAAATTATGGTTCCGGATTTAGGCTCGTTTGATAAATGTACTCTCAAGTCTCAAACATTGATGTCTTAATAAAATAAACTGGTAACGCCTTTAGGGACCATTCAGAAAGAAACAGTAACAATTTGATACACTCATTCCAATTTCCAATATTATTCTGTGTACTAAACGTCACCTACAAATATACATATTCATTCGCACATAATACTGGTAGTGGTTTGCCCAAGGATTAGCCGTTTTATCCTGCCACTTGTAACATCTGTTAATGTATTATGTAAACAATATTGACAAAGCTTTATTGCGCCATTACAGCTACAAAAGGAAACATAATACGTCTAACAGTCAAAAGTACTACGGAACATATTCATAAATAAATATTTTATGTAAAGAGAATTCTCCAGGGCCGTGTCGTTTTCTTTGTATGGATTCCTGATGCGCAAGAATACTTTCAAGTCATCTTTGCTTGCATTTTTGCTGGAGTCGTGCTGCCTAATACAAAGTTTGAATAAATAAAGCTTTCTCTTGATATTCTTTTTTAGAAAACGGTCTGCTGATTTGGTTCACTCCCAATGTTTTGCTAAATGGTTGTTGTTGCCCTACTAATATAATCGGCTTAGTAATTTATATTTTTGTGATCTATGCCGCTCGGGATTATAGGGAATTATATTTAGTAAATTGATTATGAGGTTTTTAATTATTTGATTACAATCACAATGTTGTTTTTTGCTGACAGATATTACAGGTTCATTACCTACTTAAAGCAATTCGATATTGAATAATTTTATCCCATGCATGGAACTTTTGCTATAACACAGATACTTATACGTTGTACATAAATCGAATTTATAATAATTGCATTCTTTTAAGTTGATCTTTTATAATGTTGAGCAGGACATGCAGCACAAGAAATTAAATAGATAATATTAACTCCTAAAATACTGAAAAAATAACAGAAAAATAGAATAGAGACTTCAATTATTCAACTGAAAGTATGTTACTTTACAAATACCGAAGGCAAGAAGTTCACTAGACAACTTATCTGTTCTTGTAACCATGTTCTAACACTAACACCTACTCGAAGTGATGACCCAATCCTAGGTTCGACTTTTCCTCATTTCATGACACATGTACATTAATACATACAGATTTCATATTCAGCTTTATATTCAGTGTCGTGTACCTAATATGTTGTAAATACAATTTGTTAATGTTTTCATCAAACATGCTTTGCCATCAATAAATTCATTCAAAACAACTTCTTTTAAGCGTAATACATCGAAAGTATAACGCCGACGAGAGATAGACAGGTGGGAGAGACCGTTTTGACTGTAGAGCGCAGAAGGTATTTTTCGTAATTTTCGTTTTGCTCTCTCCCGCCTTATGAGAAAACTGAATGTTTGAGACGTCTCTTGTAGGAAATTTAATGTACTTTCACGTGGTATAAGGGTTTTTATTTATAACATGTATATTTTTCGAGTTGTAGAGGGTGGGAGTGGGCCTTTTGGAGGTTTTCGCAGAAGGGTCAAAAAATCGCTATTTTCCAGCGCGCTCTAGCGCCAATACGTCTCGTCAGAAAATCAAAGTTGACCAGTGCATTTTGTAGGAAATTTTGTCTTCTTTAATATTGTGTAGAGTGGTCATCTTCGAAAAATGCATAGTCTTCGGCTATAAGTGAAAAACTGAAAAAAGTGCGAAATCTCTGAGGTTTTTTGTGTTTTTCGTTGTGAAGCCGACCTCCTACGTGGCAGCAAACTTGAAATTCGGATTCAGCACCCCGAAAAACATATAGAACCGCTGAGAAAAAAACTTCCCCAATTTTGTTACGGGAAAACCGCACCATTTGACTGGGCTATTATTATATTCGGAATATTTATACTGGTTCTTGATCCATAATATGAAAAACAGCAATTGGCAAATGGACGACTTTTTTTATTTGAAATATTGAAAATTTGGACGAAAATATTTGATCCCTATTTTTGCGTTTTTCTCTGTGTTTCATTTTAAGGCAGGAAAAAATAATGAATAATTTTACCAGGCGTGCATCCGCTATTGTCATAATATGTAACTTGAAATCATTATTTCAACTTTTTTAATAAATAGCAAATTATTTAAATTGTATAGGTACCTACTTACATGAAAATGAAACATTTGCAAAACACAATGACTGTAACACCTAAAATTATTTCGAGAAAATGGAACTGAAGAACTAAAAACGCTTCTGAACTTAGCTCTGAATTATATGACAACACAGCGATTTTGACGGGAATTACTCGTATTAGTATTTTATCACATTCTATCAGCATCAGACTATTTTAGGATGGCCAGATTTTGACAGGCCGCCATTTTCTGTTGGAGGGCAGAGTATGGATACATAACGTTATGCACGTGAGTGTTACCAAAATTTGAGCAGATTTGGTGCCAAACAAAGTGGTGATGCTTAGAGTTCATGTAATTTAACTCAAAATAACGAAACAACGTTAGCAATAGTGCAACCAGTCATATCATTTTAAGAATTCTCGTTCAATTCTCGGCGTAAATCGACTAAGTTTAAGTTACGCCCCTTTTTTGGTGCTTCGCTATTCCTCCCCTTCTTCCCTCCAATAAGCTTTATACAAACAAATGTGTGCCCTCCAGCTGACAATAATTGTGTAACGACATTCTAAAATGATCTGCTGTCTTGATGTCACTTATGACGTTTGCATAACCTTTGCTTGCTGTTTTGACATCTGGGTCTGACGTGAAGTTGACAAACGAAAATGACAAATAATATGCTGTAGCTAAAATGTCTCGAGTTTTAATTGGGTTTGGGTAATGTACGTTTAAAGGGCGCGCGAGCGAAAAGAATCGTTTGAAAAGTCTGATCTTTGGAAGCATTTTAAACAATTACTTTTTATAAATTTTTAACTTTTATCAAGACGTAATATGTTAAGTTGGTGTTTACTACAATATTATAAGAGAAAATCCTGCAAATTCAATTAGTGTCCAGTTATTGCCCATTTCTCCCATTTCGATTCCTTCCTCAATCAACGGCTGTTTGCTGCACTTCTTCATAATCTCTTTTAAAATACATTATTAGCTAGTATAATAATCTTCTAAATTATTTAGGACAAGCCTTTCCATGACAAACTTCTCGTTAGAAGTTAGTATTCTTCATCTGGCATTTTCTTCCGTCCAACAAATGGAGATAATAGATGTATCAGTGATGCCAGAAGGAAAAAAAATATTTACATGTATACTGGGGCAAGTATAAATTAGTTTGTGGACAAAACTTCGAAACTCACTTACGGCTCACCTGTGGATGGGCTTTTCGCCTTTCAGGGATATGGATCATCAAAAGCAAATTTGACGACGAACTTTTCTTATATACCTTTCTGCCTTTCTTTTTGAGGAAGATGAACAAAAAAATACCTCTCAAAGTCTCAAAAAGAACGCAACTCGAACATCGGACACGATAAAATCGTCATTGCCAAGTCTTGCAAAGTCCCAAACAATCTTGCTGTTTAATTATGAGATAAGTATATTTGTTTCGAGCATAGTAGGAAATTGTTAGCAGTGCCGGTGTAATGTGATCTGACCTTAACAGATAGTGTTGATTCGCACGGATGTTATAATGAGTTCGCCAAATGTTGCAAGAAACATTTTATAGACACCTCGATTTTGTATAAAAGTATTGCATTATTCCGGCATACAATTATTAGTTCGATAGGCTAACACGTCAAAACCCATGTTTCTTTACATTCTCACCGCGCTAGTTTGTCCACGACGAACACGAATATACCACCTACAACGATTACTATTTGAAATACTTCTGACAACAAAAATATTTGAAATTAACCGTTGCGAAATATGAATAAGGCACTTAATTGAACATGTATTCGAAATGTGTGACCGCCGTCAAATTTATTCTACCCAGCAGACTCGAAAACATTATCATCAAACCTTTATCGGCATTTCAAATCACGACGGTGTCTGACAAGAGGTGAATAGAGTTTTTAAGAGAACGGAATCGTGTCACAGGTCATTCTGATCGTGAGTTACCTGTGCATGCAGTAGAATGCCAGTCATAACAACATCGTTAGTAACTACTGACATTTTCTGGCTACTATGGAATTTGTTCGTGTTCTCGTTCCTCGAATGTGCTTTGTTGCAGGTTGTTATAAAAACACACACAAGTTACACAACCTATAATTATTGTGTATAAAGAATGTTCTAGTCTTATTATGTATTAAGAAAAATACCAGATAACCTCCCCATAAGCAAATGTATATAAAAAATATTAGACTATATCGGGTGGGGATTTAGTGTGTAATCGGTTCATATTTCTGGTACTGCTTAAGATATCGAAATGAAATTTTACACGTATGTGGGGAACGAAATGGAGCATTTCGTAAAATTATTTATGTATATACAGGATGTTCACATTCCGAGTACCAGACCAAAGTTCTATCTATTTCTTTAAATGGAAACCCCACAAGTATTAGCGTGATTTCGATTCCCCATAAAATTTCATGAAAATTGATATACTACATGATGTGGTTTTGAGTAAGGACTGTTAAGATATTGACATTTTTGTGTTTTTGTGTCATTATGGTCCCAAATTTATGACGCTACTGGCGTCTACTGACCAAAGCCAGATAATTATTTTTTATTGAAAGAGGTTTACACACTGCTGTATTTGTGAAATCTATAAATACTTTCACCATAATACTTAGGATTATAAAAGGGGGTTAAGTTATGCAAAAGGGAATTTTTTATTATTTGTACAACTGACAGTCTGTTAACTAAGCTTTTGATTGATGTAGGTATTGCCAGGTCTACTACTGATAGTTTCGGCAGATATTACGATTGAACATCAAAATTTTTGAATTTCATTATTAGTTTTGACTCTATTTGGCGAATTCCCCCTACCTATTCTGTTGCTCAAAACTCCCAATAATGTTTATATTTTGTATTTGCTAATTGGTATCAATATAAATACAATACATCTTATTGTAAAATTGTGTCTTGATGGTTATATTCTTAAATTTATAATGTCTTTTTAAAGTCTGGTATGATGTTCAAACAAAGCGTGCCATGGAAGAAAATATCTTTAAGAAATAATCTTGCAATGGGATTTTTTGTGTTAATGTAAACTTAATTTGCTAAATATTTATAGACACAAAATGCAGACCTTTTTTGGAGTTTTGGGTGACAAATAGGGGAGATCGTCAAAAATAATGTAAAATACTAACGAAACTCTACATTTTTATAATTCAATTATACATTCTGTCGAAACTTTTACTGGTAGACTTGACAATATCCACATCAATAAAAATCTTAGTAAAATGACCATCAATTGTACAAATAATATACATGGTGTTCCATTTGAAATTTTTGAGAGAAATTCTGTTTTGCATAACTTATCCACCCTGTATTATCTCAAGTATTATGATAAAATTATTTATAGGTTTCAAAAATACAGCAATGTGTGAACCTATTTCAATAAAGAAATTTTAGGTGGCTTTGGTTAGTATGCGTCAGTAGCGTCATAAATTTGGGTCCATAATGGCACAAAAAAGTCAATATCTCAAAATTCCTTAGTCAAAACCACATCATGTAGTATATCAATTTTCATGGAATTTTATGGGGAATCGATATTATGCAAGGGCACGTAGGGTTTCCATTTAAAGAAATAGAACTTTGGTATGTTACTTAGAATGTGAACATCCTGTATATACCTAAATAATTTTGGGAAATGCTTCATGTGGTTCCTCACATTCGTGCAAAATTTCATTTTGATATCTTAAATAGTTCCAGAGATATGAGCCGATTACACACTAAAACCCCTCCGGGTATAAGATTGAATTCTCAATGACTTTTCCTTTTTGACTTCTTGCCTGCTAATTGCTCTAGTCAACATTGTGATGATGAATTCTCCATACTCCTCGAGAATTTCTCCACAGGATACATTTTTCGCAGCATTAAGCGCCGGTTATAAGTATGTATATTCTAATGTTACAGACGCGTTAGCAATTCGGCATTTCCCGAAGTCTAACTAAAAAGTTGCAGACCGAAACCTTACCCACAAATTTTTTGTAAAAGAATAAAATATAAAACAACTTTCACAATATGAATTTTTTTCTTAAAAATTTCAAATTGAACACCCGGTATATTATTTCCATATTTGAGAACCCGTTTACTGAACTTTTGATTGATACAAATATCGTTAGGTCTGCCACTGACGGTTTCGATAGAATTAATTTGGCTGGTAGTTTATTGGGTTCTCCTATATATATATCACCCAGAACGCAAAATGTGGTTTCCATTTTTGTTTCTGAACGTTGAGTTCACCAAGAATGCCATCGCTAGATTGCTTCTTCATGGTCACATTCTTAAATACGTGATAACCTGATAACTTAAACATGCTTATAATTTGGAACAAGGAGTGCCATGACAGAAATTAGCCCTTTCAAGAAGTAATCTTGGCAAGGGGTAAACTCTTTTCGCCAACTTTTCTGTAAAACCAAAGTGCAAGCATTGAGTTTTGGGTGGTAGTACAGAGCTCAAGGGTACAAATTTTCACTTTGGTAGGGGGATCGTTGTTACAACCTGCAACTTGTTGCAATCTGAAGTTCATGTATTGAATATAATATGTCCAAAAGCTGTCAAAAATCGGAATGTGCAAAAGGGCGTTATATCCAAAAACTGAGTCATGCACACTGGAGTAAAGAGCGTAAAAATTGCTATCGTTTGACACCAAGATCATTAAATTATTTGTGGAACTTCTATCTCTAAAAAACTGCTGAAGAAACAATTTAGTACAGGCCCTTACGGTAGAAAATTTTTTGAAAGCTGGAATATCTCCGTTCGAATGTCGAGAAAATCTGCAAGATTTCGACATTTTTTACATTTACATCGCGATAACTCTTAGATTATCGCCTAAATCGAAAAATTTTGTCCTTTACAAAATCTTGTACGCTTCTTTTGGAGTGTGTTGGTTCGACATGCAGATTTTTATCTTTTACATATATTGAGTTGTGTAATTAAATATAAAAAGATGTAAGAAGACCGCCCGATGCCAACGCGCGCCCCCCTCTCGCCGTGCTAGTTTGCATCTCACTTTTCGCCGTAGCTCCGTCTGCGTCTTTCTTAAATATGTTCAAGAAATATGAGTTATAAATACGAATTTTTCTCGCTGTAATTCTGACAAAAACATCATGGTTTACCAGATTTTATATACACACACAGGAATTTTGGCAGCACGGTAGACGTTCGCCTGTTTGTAAATATTTCAAAAACTATAAATGATATTAAGTTGTTTTTGTTTGCAAATTGTTCTCAAAATACAAATCTACTATTGCTATTTTGAAATTTGTTAAAAAATATGAAAACAATAAACGAAGGAGCATGTTATATGTGGGCGAAAAACTGCTTCTTATAGAACCCAATAAAACTTCCCTGAAAAGAAAATCTCAGAATCTGGTTAATAGCAATAGTAGACTGAACCTCTGGCTTGTAAGAACACATAAAATTTTCAATTTCGGTCGAAAAACAAAAAGTTATTAGTAAACAGCGGTACCCTTGCATTCGAAGTTTTTCGTCGTAGCTCGTGCTCTCGATTATCTTTCGACTACTGATCAAAGTCGCTCAGCTGTCAATCGATCCCGAAATAGGAAGTGCGCGCAACAAGTTCATTCTCACTGTTAAGTTGGTCGACTAGTTCCCTGCATCTCCAGATAGTTTTTGCTGTCCGCTCTGGGTCCGAACCCCTGAACTCCCGATTCTTAGCGAATTGGTGTGTCGGGCTCTTAAATTATAAGTAGTAAACTAGGTCATCTCGCGCGCGTAGCACGCTCACTGCCCTAGTGGAATCATGACTTCAAAGAAACGCATTATTGCCTGATTACAGAATAATTTACATCTGATATAATTCCCTGAAAACGTAGTTTTGAACTATACGGCTATTTCTTTGATTTCCTAAATAAATTATCAAACCTTCCCAAGAACGAACTCTTGAAAAAGTCACGCATAATGGTCCGTGAGTAAATATTTCTTTTCGGAGATCAATTCCTATTTGATCAAATGTTTGGCCTTGTGATTTGTTAATAGTCATTGCAAACGCTAGTTTAATGGGAAATTATTGTCGTCTTTTAAAAGTAAAAGGATAAACATTTTCACAGTACAACGCTATACGGTTAACGAAAACTATATCTCCATGTAGTTAATATCTTCTTGTTTTACTTTTTGGTAGAAGTTCATGATTTAACAAATAAATACTTCGCGAACTACCAATATATAACGTTTTATTTAAATATTTTACCGGTTTCAGGATTCACAAAGATCCCATCATCAGAAATGTACGAAAAATTGTAAACAAATTGTTTACAATTTTTCGTACATTTCTGATGATGGGATCTTTGTGAATCCTGAAACCGGTAAAATATTTAAATAAAACGTTATATATTGGTAGTTCGCGAAGTATTTATTTGTTAAATCATAAATTATATCTCCATGTTTATCGCCTGTTAAAATTTTGCACTGTAGGATATTGTCTCCCAATTGTAAAATTAACAATCTCGTACCATTACATAAGCCTTCATTAATGCTGAGATTTCTAACCAACATCACAATACAATATACTCTCAACTTCAATTCATGCGGAGGAAAATTTGGCGGGTTTAAAGTATTCAAATATTCAGGAAGAATAGCATCGTTTAAATCTCCATTATCACAATTTTCAACACTATCCAAGTTTGTATATATTTTTTCTGTTTTTATATCTAACAGTTCTACCACTTTTTTGTTAATGTCTTCAACATCAGAATAGCTGATTAGGTCATATCTATGAATCGCTTTTCTCTAATTGATTCCTCCAAGGATATCCGAATTATAAATACATCTCTGTGGCAATTCTAAATTGCTATTCATATCGTTCAAAACTCCATCTCCAACATCCAATAAAAACTTGGTGAATTCTTGTTCCTGTGGTAGAGCCTGCATATTTTGTGTTTAAGAAAATTTACGGAAATAACTCCAAAGAGAACTAAATTTGATACTTAAATTCACTGTTCCACAGTGGGTAGCATTTATTTTAACTGGTAACAATTGTCAAAAATCTCCTCGCAACACCATAATTTTTCCACCAAACGGAACATCACAATTCATAAAGTCTCGTAAGGTTCTGTCTATAATGTCTAAACCATACCTTGGCGCCACAGGAGCTTCATCCCAAATAAAAACATCTACACTCCTTAAATAATCTGCTTCTTTTGAATTTTTCTTAAAGTTGGAAGATGAATCTAAAAACAGAGGAACAGGTACCCCAAACGTTTTATGAACTGTTCTGCCATGAGGAAGTAGTGTTGCTGCTATGCCCGTGAAGGCCATGGTACAAACCATTTTATTCTTACTCTTCAGTAAGCTGTAAAGGGTTGTATAAACATAAGTCTATGTAAAAACATGAAGATTCAGAAATTGATTCATTTGATTCAATTGATTCAATTGATTTCATTTAGGTGTTTATATTGTCGTGATCCTACTTCTATTGCTTGTTCTTCATTAATTTGCATATTCAATGTCGTGGCATGGTAGGGAACATTGAAAGATTGTAACCTTCCGCAGAAAGCATGGAACTAATTTGAATATAGGCTTTTTGTCCTTCAGTATTGTTGTAACGTCTTTCATAATCTTGTGACATTGCTTCTTTAAATTCTTCCCACAATTCTTCCTGATAAATTGGTCGGCAATGCATTAAAACACGAATGAATAAATATCTCAGCTGTATGGGCATCATCCAAATTTCAGCTTCATTCATGGCTCTTTTCCACTCGTGATGATCTTAAATAAGACCTAATTTTAAACACGCTGCTACATAAGATTCCTGTATTTCTCCGTTTACTGTTTTCAGATCTTCAAATCTGTTTGCTCCTTTAGTATGAAGTAATAATAAATCGAAAATGAAATAGTTAAATTTGGCTGGGGCTTACGGAGTACATGCGTCCAATAAATGAATTGTTTCTGACGACAACAAACATGATACCTACCTGTGATAGTTCAGACGTACGCACTTTTGGCGATCGTCTCCCGTACGTAAAACGAAAAATCTGACCTAGCTAGATCGAAACGGTACGTTTCTATTGCGCATTCTCCGCGACTAACATCACTTTTATTAGATAGGATTCCACCGTGGCTTGCGGGAGAAGGACGGCGCTACGGCGAAAAGTGAGATGCAAACCAGCACGGCGAGAGGGGGGCGCGCGTTGGCATCGGGCGGTCTTCTTACATCTTTTTATATTTAATTACACAACTCAATATACCTAAAAGATAGAATCTGCATGTCGAACCATCACACTCCAAAAGAAGCGTACAAGATTTTGTAAAGAACAAAATTTTTCGATTTAGGCGATAATCTAAGAGTTATCGCGATGTAAATGTAAAAAATGTCGAAATCTTGAAGATTTTCTCGGCATTCGAAGGGAGATATTCAGCTTTCAAAAAATTTTTTTCCGTAAGGTCCTGTACTAAATTGTTTCTTCAGCAGTTTTTTAGAGATAGAAGTGCCACAAATAATTTAATGATCTTGGTGTCAAACGATAGCAATTTTTACGCTCTTTACTCCAGTGTGCATAACTCAGTTTTTGGATATAACGCCCTTTTGCACATTCCGACTTTTGACAGCTTTCGGATATATTATAGTCAATACATGAACTTCAGAATGCAACAAGTTGCAGGTTGTAACAACAATCCCCCTGCCAAACGCATTTACTGCGTCATTGCAAGCATTGAGCACTCTACTATGGTAAAATAGGGGAAATTCCCCAAAAGTGGTAGGTACAAAATTATGGCAAAAATTTCAATTTGTAAAGTTCAATCTTTATTTCTGTCTAAATTATCAGTTGCAGACCTGTCAATATCTACATCAATCAAAAGCTTAAGAAGCTGGTTCTCAAATAATCTGCAAATAATATACGGGATGTTTCATTTAAAAGTTTTGAGAAAAGCTCAATTTTGCGCAAGTTGGCCACTCTGTACAATATGAAGTGTTTTGCAAAATGAGTTAATGAATTTTAAAAATAAACAATAATGTAGTCTGTGAACCTAGTCCAATAAAGAACATTTTAGACAGTTTTGAACAGCAGACGTCATCAGTAGCTCCACAAAGTTGGATTCACACTGGCTCAAAAATTGCAATATCTTATTAAAATCGCTTACTCACCCTGCGATGCAGTAGGTCAACTTTTATGAAATTTTATGGGGAATCCAAATATGTAAACAAATGTGGGGCATTCCACTAAAACAAACATAACTTTGGTTATGTACGACGTGCAACTGACCTGCACTTACGCTTGGTCCCAAAAGTGTATTTGCCCATGTAAAAAGCACGAAATTTAAAAAAAGAATCAGTAAAATCTTGAAATCTCCCCCGATAGTTTACTACATCGTGGGGTGAACACCCGAGGTAATGACGATTTGCACATGGAAATATGGTCTTGAAAGGGTCTATAAACTTTATTGAAGAAGAAAAAAAAACATTTTGTTATTGTAATTGTTTTCGTTTCCCATTTAATTACATTTTGTTGTAATGTGTAAATCTGAAAAATAAAAATAAGTTAGCAGATACGTTGCGCTGATCTAATCTCTACTACTGACGACAAGACTACAAAAGAGTGTAGGACTAAATCCCCGTTACCAGGAATTAATTATCGCCAAGAGATTTTACATTTAAGGGATTTGGAGGACCAAAGCGCTTGCGAATCTCTTTGTTAGTATTATTTGTACCCCGCAGGTTTTCAAACTCCCTTCCCTGCTGGAGTAGGGTTGTAACTTGTTACAATATTTATACACAGTAGGTACATCTCAAAAAGATGTGCCGAAAAGCAATTACGACTGTCTGTTATTATGAGGAAGAAGACAGGATTCACATTAATTTGCACTTTTTAGTTTTTGAATGCAAAAATTTTGCTCTTTTGTGTATATGTCACTATTGAGATGTATTCAAATTTTTCCTAGAATTGTATTTTTGAATACTCAGCAGTGCATCTCACCAGCTGCCTTAGCTACTGAACTGGCACTACAGGCTGGGGGTTCTAAATGATCGTCTGATTGTATTTTGATAGCTCAGTACTATATACCCAATTATTGATACAAAGCACAAATTTACAGTTTTTGGAGTTTACTCCTTAAGAATCGATTTTCAGTTATAGCCCGCGGTACGGAAATTTTATGAGGAGTAAAATCAAGCGTTAACTAGTGAGCGTTACGTTATACCTGTCAAATTGAAATTATGTACGTATCTATGGATACGGCTGCTTATGTCTGACTGCATAGAGCATGGAAATAGTGAAAATAGAGTGGCATAGAGTAGATATGACAGTTGGCGTTGTAAAGTCAGCATTTGCAGTGTTTGTTCGTTCCTAAATTTGTTGAATCTTTTGATTTAATGTCGAAAAACCTAATATTAAATACTCCAATTATTGCTTAGTGCCGAAATGTGAATCACCGCCTATTCGAACACCAGGAAAAGCATTTATTTCATTGCCAGTGGGATCGACGTTTAGCAGATTGTCACTTAATTACTGAATTTATAAACAATTTATATTATGATGTAGTTGGACATTTTCGAACATAAACCATCTGATAAATACACATTTGGGTATAAAACTGACATTCGCGTGTACCCTATTATCAAGTGATTGAAATTAAAATAATCGTTCGTAAGGAGTAAACTCCAGTCGTGCGTCGGAGCTGGCACACACAAGTTTTTTTAAATTATATTTTCGCAGTGTGCGTATGTGCGTAGGCAGATCACAGCGATAAGTGTCGCATTATGAAAAATATCAATTATGTAGCCGACAATCCTTGATCTTGACAAAGTCTCGTATGACGTAATCTTTTCTTGGATATGTTGGTCTTGTAGTCTTGGTCTTGGACCTGCCATTTTAAATGAAATTCCACATTGACTGGCAATTCAGCAAATTGAGTTTAGAGCTTAGACCGTCACCGTTGATTGACTATAATCAGTCAACGCCGTCACATAACGCCGAAGATAAGTTTTTGTTAAAACCAGCATTGAGTAGTTATACGCAAGCGCCAAACATGAACAGTCTGTGAATCGCACATATTTCGGCTGTCATAAGCAAATTCGCCGCTCGCTCGAACTCGAAGTGAGCAGGAACGATCGAGCTAAGTTTCTGTTCGTTACAAAACATGGCGACAGCTATCGCTTTATGCTCATTCGGAGCGGTCGGTATGGTACGTATTCGGCAGCTGCTCCACAATTGTTACGGAATGTTACGGAATGTAACCATGGCATTATAGCTGGCAGCGGCTAGCGCTCAGCAAATCAAATTATTTTTTCAGACTAAACTATAGCAGATTCCTAGCGAAACTGAACAAGAATCAAAAAATGCTTCAAAGAAGAATCTATTTGTAGAAAAAGTTTAAAAGGTGCTGTCTTTCCACGTGGATGGTAATCTTTTGACAACCACACTAACCCCCGAACAAAAAAATGTCAAACGAACTATTTTTCCAGCATAGATTCATATCCTAAATTTGATCTCCATCGCTAAAAGCAAGCTTTTGTTATTTGAAAAATGTAGCAAATTTTTTTGAAAATATTTTGACGTTTGATAGCTCCTTAACGAAGCACTTTTGAACAGAGGTAAGTTCGGTTAAATCGCCCTATTTTGGTCTCAGGAATAAGTAGTAGCGTTTTATATAGACCTTTTAGAGACCCCGGCGTGTAGAATTAATTAATTTTAAAGTTACAAGATAATACTCTCATTTGACGCATAACTGACTATGCAGATGCTGTGTCATACGCGTCATTATTTATAGACCTAAACTTTGTTTCGATGCAGAAAAACAAGGCGCCGCACATTCATATGGCAGAAGCTGGCACCCGAAATTTGGATGAAATCGAAATTGCTTTGCATGGCAGCCGCACAGTCCGGTACCTTAATCCAAAAGAATATGTTTAGAATTATGTAGTTGAAGAGGCTCATTCGTCGTCGAAAACGAATTCCTGAAACATTAGTAGACCTGTACGCGCTGCTTTTCCTGGTAAAGAAATGGGAGCAGCCCTCAAAGAATCGATTTCAAGACTTGATTAGCGTAATTATTAATTGTTATAATTCTTCGTTGTTTTGTTTGTTATTGTGTGTTCATGTAATTTTTCTGCGTAAACTGATTCCTACTTACGTTTGCTCCGACATGTACATTACGAAAACATGAACCCCAAAAACCATGCATCAATTTTATCAGACATAAATAAGGCGCCCGAAATTTTTTGTCCAGCAAAAAGCATTACCTACTTTACTTATAATGCTAATAACTAATTGTTTCAGAAATAGTCTCATGGCGACGTTCCGGTGTATTTTTTCTACATTTAGTAGGTATTTAGTAGAGTAGAGTAATAGGATACATGAAGACATGAAGACGTGAAGAATTACATATAGTTCAAGATATATTAGAGGCGAAGATGGAAATAAAATAAAGTTGACGTATGTAGGCCCAGATTATAGATTACTGTTCGCAAATAGTTAGGGATAGGGTGGTACCTACTTTCGGAAAAATACATATAGGTAGATTAACACAGGATACGAAAGGATTAAGAACTTTATGGCGGTGAAAATTTAATTCTCTTTAATATAGAGGAAGTGAATAAACGTCAAAGAGGTAACTAAAAAGGTGGTCCCTGCCTGTACAAAAAAGTTACCACAGCACCCCGTTTCGTTCGTAAAGATTCACTGAAGGATACATTTACCTAATATGTATATGCAGTACAAAAACTAATTTGTGTTGGTCCTCAACACAACAACACCAAATTAATTTTTACCAATAAATACAAATATTTTTTTATTCTTTGTTTGCACTAAAAATGCACAAACAAATAAATACGTTTTTATAGATAAATATATTGGGATCGAAATTAATGAACGGTTACGTCAAAAATTAAATCCATTATTACAACAAAAAAATCTCGTGGCGCTAGTGCCGAATATTTAGTTATGTAACTGTGACACCTTAATGAAATCTCTTAGTAAGTCTTTGGAATGTGTCGTTAGAGAATATCGAATGAGGACGACACCACACACGCTGGTGACAGATCGAACATGTCCTGTCGTTTCAATTTTAACTTAAGCCCGTCCGTAATCGAATGTGCAATGCTTTTGCCGGGACAGCATTTTGCTTTTTACATTGACAGTAATCTTATACCAGAACTTCACATTTACACAAACAGTCGAGACAAGTTTCAGCTCTCCAAATCAATTGGACTTCTAAGTCTGGAACTCATTTGTATTGTTATAAGAAAAACAACATTCAGCGGTCTTAGCTCACATACTAATATGTACATATAAAATAATCAAAAGTCGAATTTAGTATGCTAAACCAAGTGTTTTATCCATTTGATTAATCGGAAATCAAAAGTAAAGCAACTGTGCGCTATAATGCTGTATAAATCACTACTGAGGCCAATGATTTGTTATTCTAGTGCGGTCTGGGTTGCAACCTCAAAAACCAATATTAAAAAACCACAAACTTTACAAAATACAGTGTTTCGAATAATTTTGAATGCTCCATCGTATACTTATGTTCGAAATAAATAGATTCATCGCGAGTTAAACATATACAAACCATCGAACAGTTTTTAGTGACTGTAAATAAAAGGTTCTTCAACTCAATCAGCGAAGTAGCGCTCAGTTCCATGCCCTTGGAAGTAGAAACATACACCGAAGGCTGAAAAGAAAACTTCCACAAAATGTCCTCTCATAACATACAAGCTAAGTACCAACACGTACACGTCAGAAAGTAAAACATTAATACTGCTGCTTTGGGAAACATTAATTTGTTGGACAGGCAAAAAAGAGAAGAAAAAGAAAGGAAGGAAGGAAGGGAGGAAGGAAGGAAGGAAGGAAGGAAGGAAGGAAGGAAGGAAGGAAGGAAGGAAGGGATTAAATATATAGGGACAGAAAGAATAATACATAATCTCTACAAAGAGCAAACAGCAGGAACGAAGAGAAGTAGATATCCGGAAGGGAGTGAGAGAGGGATGTGCGTTGTCACCTTTAGTTTTCAACTTATACGTATATCGAAGATACTATTAATATTGGTAAGGACAGAACAGCACCAGGGAGTAATATACAGGGCCAAACTATTAACATGCTCAGATTCGTGGTTGATATAGCAGTGTTAACACCAGAGTTTATTTACTGCTCGATTTACTGTGTACATCTCCTCTCCCCGCCAAATGTTATGATGCATTCACGGCTTCTGGTCTGTAGCCACAGCTTACTCCATCTGTCCCTTCTCTCCTCTGTATCAGGTACCTACTTGTGAGGAGTAGATATCTGTATATTTTTAACAAACAAAGTGTTGGTTTCCTTTCATTTAAATTTTAAATGTTTCTTAATGCTGATACCTAACTATATGTTAAATGAAATACTGACATGTGGGAAACTACCCACAGACAAGCAGAACAATTTATTGCTCAATAGGTATATTCGAACATAGCTTACTTCCTTTATAGGTTAAAGTGTTTCCACACGGCGCTATATCGCTATAACCATACCATATATCGTGAGCAATATATGGTGAAGTATTTTCACATGGCAATAGCACCATAGTCAACTACCATAGGTAGCAATTAAAAATAAACACAATACGCAGTGACGCCACAGTGTACCTTGTACCGCGAAATATCAAGAAGAAAGGACGTCTATTATTGCTATTAATTTTGAATCGACGAAGGAACAACGAAAAAGACAAATTCAGGGAAGGTTTTGGATCCACCCATTGTTGCAAGTAAGGTATGTGGAGGGCGCATTTTTCAAGCTCTTCAGCAATAAGTTACTACCTACAACATGAGGAGAAATATTTATTCAATTACTTCCGAATGAGCTCTTGTTTTCTTAGTTCTTTCTTTAAAATCTTCGTCGAATTTATCCCAGATACACTGTCGTTCTTCCACCAATTCAATCAGAGCAACCGGATCATTATGTAAACTTGTTTTTGTTCGCCATCTTGCACCAAATATGCACCAAATACAATACACTCCTACGTCCAACTGCCAACTTACCCTTTTTCTGACAACGTTGCTTGACGAATCGCTACCATGCTCGTGGTGTGAAAATACGCATGGAGAAGATGAAATACATTCTAAGTATAAAAAAAGAAAATTCGAGCGACACCTTTTATTTTGAGTCCTGACCCGCAGTAATCTTAAAAGACCAGTCCTGCATTCAGCATTTCAGTCGGAGGGCTGCCTAGTGTACAGATCTAAAACTTTCTGCCCGTAGAAAATCTCTCTCTATATATGTTGCTTTCCGAATTGGTGGCCGTTCCGTACATCCCATTTCCGTACAAGGCGAAATCAGTGACAGTTCAGTACACGATGCACGTGTTGCGATACTGGGGATCATTATGTAAGAAACTGTCATTAGCAATAGTGGTAGTTGCGTACAGGTACAAATTTCCCGTTTCATGCGTCATCCCAGAACTCTACCTGGTTTGAGTGCCGCTTCGTGCACTGACCTGCTGATAATGCAGTAAGCCACTAATTCGAGTTTATCTTTACAACACAACACAACGCAATTAAAAATAGACTTCAATGCGGAAGTGTATGTTGATTTCTCTCCTATTGATTTCAAATGTTAATGTTTTTGTTTGGGGGGAGACTTAAACGCTCCGCTCGCTCCGCTTGCCCACAGACCGGAAACAGTGGGCCGTTGAACCACTTTTTTGGCCGTATTCAGTGACGGGCAACACCACTTTTTTCGCCGGGTGATTCTTAGAATGCTCTCCGAGTATACGGTCACTAAGGGATTGTACCTGTACGCAACTACCACTATTGCTAATGACAGTTTCTTACAAATGATCCCCAGTGTCGCGACACGTGCATCGTGTACGGAACTATCACTGATTTCACCTTGTACGGAAATAGGATGTACGGAACTATGACGATACCGTTGCTATCCATTTGCTAGGAAGCCACCATAATACCACGGTTATTAGTTAATTTTCTTTGCAAATAGAAGAACATACCATCAACAATAGTGCACAAGCAGAAGTTGATTGGGCGAGAAAATGTGCAAGCTGGGTGCAATAGTAATTATTAGAGACCGTATCTTTTATCAACAGTAAGTTCATATTTTTCAAACAATCGGCGTATTTTGGTATAGGCATCTCCAGTCATAGGTATAGGTATCTACCCAAGATAGACCATGCGTGGAATATGAAATCGTTACATTTCATTGCAATTTGCCGGCTAAATTGAAGACGCTCCGAAAATTTCTGCTTTAAACCAGGGGTTAATTTACTTGTAAGTTGCCTATGGTATGCTATTTATTTATTTGTAGCTTATAGATCTAAAATGGAGTGGAACGAATCACGTGTTAGAGTCACTTCTTTTGAAATGTATTTGATACTTCAACCAACTTATGCCATTTTGGTCTGCGCGTTCAGAAGAACGAAGAAAGGAGCTTTTGGTCCATACCAAGAGAGATTTGTTGAATTTTGGGGTTTACATAGGATCGGGAATACCGGAAGAATCTAGGGGCACTTGTTGCAAGTGATAGTGAATGTTGCAAATGCCAGTAATCTAGAAGAAGTAATTAATGTACGAGTTCCAGCCCTAACAATTCTCCAGAGTGTATGGGCAGCCGGGATGCCGACAGAATCTATTGTCTAGAATTAATGTTGTTGCAATTATTGCGTATATGAGTATTCCAGGATGCCGAGGGACCAACCATCTGGAAAAAGGAATGAATGTATGAGTTCCAGCTCTGCTTCTTTTCCTGAATTCATATGGAAACCGGGATGCCGATATAGTATCTTCTGTCTAGAATTAATGTTGTTACCCAGTGCTCTGATGAGCGTTGCAAATATACTGATGAACCACCGATACAGAAGAATTAAAGCAATTATGTCTAGAAATTAAATTTAATAATTACAGGAGATTTCAATGCAGTCGTAGGCACAGGGCGAGAGGGCGGAATAGTTGGCCCCTTTGGATTAGGCAATAGGAACGATAGGGGAGTTAGACTGATAGAGTTCTGCGATAAACATAACTTAACGGTCGCGAACACTCTATTTCACCATCATGTTAGGAGATGCTATACGTGGAAGATGCCAGGAGACTTAGGGAGATATCAAATAGATTACATTCTCGTTAGGCAAAGATTTAGAAATCAAGTTAGGGATTGTAGAAGTTATCCAGGAGCAGATATAGATAGTGATCACAACATAGTCGTTATGAAAGCCAATCTTAAATTTAAGATTTTGAAAAAAAGAAGCGGAAGAAGGTATCTTGACCCAGAGAAACTAAAAGATGATGATATGCGCAATAAGTTCGAGAAAAAGACAAACGAAGCACTAAAGGGCGCGGGTGGAAATATTGTTAGGGACATAGAGGCAGAATGGAATTGCATTAAAAATAGTTTAGTTTCCTCAGCTAGGGATATTTTGGGTCATAAACAGAATGAAAGTAGGAAACCCTGGATAACAAAACATATTGTGAGTCTAATAGAGGAAAGGCGAAAATATAAAAATAGGTTAGATGAAATAGGGAAACAAAAATATAAGGCGATCAAGTGGGAAATTATTCGGAAATGTAGGAAAGCGAAAGAGCAATGGATCGATAATAAATGCAAAGAAGTGGAAGATAAGTTCGAAGTAGGAAAGACTGATGAAGCATATAAAATAATCAGGAGAAATTTTAGAGAAATTGGATCTAGTACCAAAAACATTAGAAATGAGGCAGGAGAAATCCTAATCGGAAGTGGAGAGAAGGCAGATAGGTGGAAAGAATATTTAGGAAACTTATATGCGGGACAGGAAGTGCAAGATATATTAGAAAGCGAAAGCAGTGTAGAGGGGGATAACCTAGGGAGTCCTATAATGAGAGAAGAGTTTGAGATAGCACTAAAAAGTTTAAGGAATAATAAAGCACCAGGTATAGATGGCTTGCAGGCAGAAATCTTAAAGTGCGCAGGTCAAGAGGTAATAGATCGTTTATTTAAATTAGTTAGTCGCATATACCTGACAGGCGAGATTCCAGAAGATTACAAACGGAACATCATAGTAGCTTTGCCAAAAAGAAAAGGCGCGGATAGATGCGAAAATTTTAGAACTATCAGTTTAACTTCCCATGCGTCAAAAATTTTAACTAGAATTGTGCAAAGAAGGATGGAGAAAAAGGCGGAAGAAATATTAGGAGAAGATCAGTTCGGATTTAGACGAAATAGAGGAACGCGCGAGGCCATTCTAGCTTTACGAGTAATTATAGAAAAAACGATAGAAAAGAGAAAGAGCGTCTATATAGGATTTGTAGATTTAGAAAAAGCCTTCGACAACGTAAAATGGGGGAAGATGTTCGAAGTGCTGAGAAAGGTAGGGATGAAATACAGGGACAGAAGAATAATACATAATCTCTACAAAGAGCAAAAGGCAGTTATAGAATGTGAGCAGGAACAAAGGGAAGTAGATATCCGGAAGGGAGTGAGACAGGGATGTGCATTGTCACCTCTAGTTTTCAACTTATATATCGAAGATGCGATTAATATTGTTAAAGAAAGAACAGCCTCAGGGATCAATGTACAGGGCCAAACTATTAACATGCTCAGATTTGCGGATGATATAGCAGTGTTAGCATCTAGCAAAGAAGAATTAGGAGCGGCTTTGAATGAAATGGAAGCAGTTTTGACACAGGGCTTCGGCATGAAAATCAATAAAAAGAAAACTAAAATTTTGGTATGTAGGGGATGTGAAAATAGAACTAAAATGGAAATACAAATTGGAAATGAGAAGATAGAGGAGGTCGCGGATTTCTGCTACTTAGGAAGTAAAATAACTCAAGACGGTAGGAGCACTAAAGATATAAAACAAAGAATGGCGCAGGGCCGAGTTGCGTTTAACAAAAAGAAACAACTGTTATGCTCGAGAACGGTTAATATAGAGACTAGGAAGAGACTCTTAACGTCGTATGTATGGAGTACGGCATTATACGGGTGCGAAACTTGGACAATAGGAGAATTGGATAGAAAAAGAGTAGAAGCGTTTGAAATGTGGTGCTACAGACGCATGATGAAGATACCGTGGATAGATAAGGTTAGCAATAGGGAAGTATTAGAAAGAGTTGGGGAAAAGCGAAAGGTATGGAAAACAATAAAGAGTAGGAGAGATAGGATGGTAGGACACCTTCTAAGACACGAAGGAATAGTTCGTGACATACTAGAGTCAGAGATAGGAATAAAAAGAGGTAGGGGTAGGCCTAGATTAGACTACTGCTCTCAAATAGTTAGGGATGTAGGATGTTCTACTTTTAGGGAAATGCGTAGGTTAGCTCAGGATAGAAAAGAATGGAGGTACGCGTCCAACCAGTCTTCGGACTGAGAACCTTATGATGATGATGTCTAGAAATGTTGCCAGATAGAAGTTTTGCGTCAATTTCGATGAAAGTTCAGTGAATTTCAGCTGATCCGTCAAATTACACAAACTTTCCATAACGCTAGTTTCGTGACTTAAGTGTCAGCTGGACCACAGACGTAAATGGTCAAAGCAAGAAAATCGGATATCTGTTGGTATGGCTTGTTTTAATCAAAAGCGACAACATATAAAATATATCCTAAATTTCCTGTCCTTAGCCAATAGTTACTTGGAAGATCCTAAGAAAGATGGAGATATGAGAGTTGCATCAATTAACAGGAGTCTTTAAATGAGCTGCTACCAAGTTATCCTCTAGAAAAGAAGAGTTAAAGTGTTATTGATATTGACAAAATTCGTGCTAGAATCCTGAAAAATATAATATTGTTACTGGAGCTCTGCGTCAATTTTATAACGCATACCTACTTACCCTTTTTACCTTGAAGTAAAGTAAGGTATTTTGAGCTTTGCTGGGCACTAGAACTACCCATTGCGTCACGGCACAACAAATCCTGTACAATTCCTCCATCCTTGGTAACTTGGAATGATCTAAAATCGCTAACAATGGCACTACCGCCCGGAAGCAATATTTCAGGTAACTCTGAAATATTGGGTTATTTACTTTTAAATTCAACACGGGCCCCAGAATAGTCACCGACCGGATATCACACGAAATATATATATGAGGCAAAATAGGATTTCACACAAATCTAAAAGCAATTTTCATCTTTTATAGTAGAATCAAATAAATTATTGCGTTTTTTATGTGTCTAAATGTTCGTGGGGTTCTGGATGAGATTTGATTTTTTACGGCCATTGTTAGTAATCTCGCTTTTGTATTTTGGATAATGCCAGTAGCAGATTTATATGTTTTGCTAAAATGTAGGTGTATCTATATAGGCTAATTTGCTCAACACTAGCAAATTTTATTATTTTGTCCCCTCCTTTTTGCATGTTCGTCATATGAGCTCTCAAAAATTATTAATAAAAGGAAAACATACAAAGTCATTATGGATTATTCTTTTTCACAATATTAGTATGCTAGTCTAAGTAGGATGTTATAGTGTATACACTGGTCTTCTATTAAGATTGAACCCTTACTTTTCTATTTTTGCTTTATGTAAAGGTTACCTAGAGATTTTTCATCAATAAGGAATCTTCGCTCAAGAGATCTCGATAATGACCTCGGTAATCCGATATGCCTATGAGACTCAATTTTTATTACCCCCACATTCTTTTCTGCTCAGAGAATGAACCACTAAAGTATTCATTAGTTGGTGGTAGTAACAGATTAGAGAATAAAACACCCCCAAATAGAAATTTAATCACGTACTAATACAACATATGAAGAGGGTAAATGCCCGCGTCTCTTGGGATCCTCGCTGCCATGAAATTACTTAGCCACATTCTCCGAAGCATGTTAACATGATATGATAGTTTTCACTGCACTCTGCACCAGCTAAATTCTGTGTAGCATATGCATTGCAAAGCTTTTATCAGAAGCGAAAGAATATTTTTTGCAATTACTGCTAGTTACCATCTGTCATATTTAGTTTGTTCAGTGTAGATACTCTTAAGGGAATATGCTTGGAATCCTACCGTGAAATTGTTTCAACAAATCTGGCTTCAGGTTCCATTACTAGCGATGACATTATATATTTAGGGTGAAACACAATGTCAGGGGTATTGATTGAAATTCAAAACCGAAACAAAGTTGGAGATCGATAGTTGTGTAATTTACTTGCGTTCTTTAATAATTTCTGCTTTACTTAGTCTAATTATTGGCCTGTACAGGTATTTATTTATACTGTGCATAAATTGAAAATTTGTTTACGTCTCTAATTAATTTATGGCAAATTTAAACTTCTTCAAATTATTGGTATCAACTGTACAGTTCCAGTTGGGTGCAGTTATATGAATTGATGCAGCTGTGGTTTGCTCAATTTTAATAAATTTAGTTTTATTTTGGCAAATTATATATTTGGCAAATTATTCCAAAGTCTAAGTATCCAAGAGAAGACAGCAGTTCCTTAGAGGTAAATATCGAACTCAGTTTTGGTCCTTCGAGCCGGTTATTTGCGTAGGAATATCTTCCAAGTAATATTTTCCAAGTGATCACAGCCAAGTGATAATTTTCCAAGTGATAACTCAGCCGAGGTTCCAAGACTACAACTCCAATTTGCCAATTAAGACGGTACTTTACCAAAGGATGAGTCTCAATTTTCCATTGTTTGTTATTTAATTTATTTTGCCAAACATGTACCAAGGCACTGAGGGCGATGCGCGTAAAAAACTTATTAATAAACGAGGATAATTTATAGCAGTTGCAACCCAATTCGATAGTTATTTAAACAATTTAGATCAACAAGATATTGATGAAATTCAATTAAAACGACGTTTAGATAAGTTTAGATAAGTTCTAGTCACTACTGTCTCAGTTTGAAGAAATTGAAAGTTTTAACCCTATAACGAAGACCACAATAGCGTTATGATCGCTTATTAATTTCCAATAATACACCTCCAAGTTCTGGTACATCTTCTAATAACGAATCAGTGAAATCAAGCAACGGTCCATTAGAGTATCCAGCGAGAGAGTGAGACTTCCGCGTATTGATTTTCCTAATTTTTCAGGTGCATATGAAGAATTTTACCGATTCTATGACACTTTTAATTCCTTGATACAAGCAAATAATTCAATTCCAGATATACAAAAATTCCATTACTTAAAGTCTTCTCTTAGTGGGGTGCCAAAACTCTTCTCCACTCTTTAGAAATTTCTTCTGACAGTTACTCCATCGCTTGATATAACAATAAGCGTCTAATAATCCAAAACCATATTAGGGCTTTGCTTGATATTCCATCCATTAACAAAGAATCGCAAACAAGTCTCCGTCAAATTTTGGATAATTATCAAAGAATCATTCGTGTTTGCAAGCTCTTAAGCGTCTCTCTGATACCTGTGGGATGATTTATTAATGTCAATAATTTTATTCAAATTAGATTCCCACACAATTGAGGAATGGGAAGGCACCCTAAATAATAATGATTTGTCTTATCAGCTAACAGCTAACAGCCAGTTGATTTCCTAAATAAAAAATGTCAATCCCTTGAAACTATGACACATCACGCAATTAATAGCGTTTCGCTGCCGAAAAGTGTTAAACCTTCCATGAAGGCCACAAACTCCCATTTCACAACCAATGCTCATATTTTTAGGATTTGTAACCATCATCATTTGATCTATCAATGTACCAAATTCGAAAAAATGCCAGCTGAGCAACGTATTACAGCACTCAAGGCAAATCGTTTATACCTTCATTGTTTTAAGATGAATGACGAATCACTTCTCACCCCAGTGCTCATCTCCAAAAAAAATGTAAAAGGTGCTATAAAAATCACCACACATTATTGCATTTGGACTCTCCCAATATTAATAATTCGCCAGCTACACTCATGGACAAAAATATGGAATATTTTTGATTTTTTTTCTTGGGAAACTTTGTTACGAACAGCTGCGACAGCATTCTATATTAGATAGTGAGACATCTAGTATAAGGCTGGCAATAACAAGCAAGTATCACAAACTGTCATTGTGTTCTAAAAGTCGAATAGGACTTTTCATTATAAAAAAATGCTGAGGCTCATGCGCGAACGCGCCATCACAATTTCGGACGAATGTCAAAGTCTTGTATCAATATCCCCTAGAGGGGTAGGCGGTATTGCTTGTTTGATAGTGTTTATTAATTCTTTGGTAAAATTTTACTGCAAACGTGCAAAATTAGTAATAGTTCGGAACTAAAATAGTATGGAGCATCCAAGCATTGTGCTTTTGGTGACTGCCAAGGTGATAGTAGTGCGGGAAGGCCAAGTTATCGCTTGGGATTACGATTTTATCCATTTCCTAAACCCTGCCTAATACTGGGAAAAATCGAAGTTAATAACTAGGTTGGTGACCATGTGAGGAAGTGAGGATTAGTTCCACCTATATAAATGGTGTTGCTTGGATAAAAATGTGTAAGAGGCAAGATTCGAAATGGAAAAGTTTATTGAACGTTTCCAGGTTTTATGTCATTATTTGTTAGGTCTTTAAAATAAGACTTACTTGTAGTTACATACATACATTTCAGAAAAATACGCACCTGTACCTATATTAGATCCTTTATCTCCGTTTTCTTTTAAAAAAATGATTAATTTTCAGGGCTATATTAAAAACCTACATGATTGAAGTATCTTGGTTAACATTACCGTATTTCAAGCAAGAGCCAGGAGCCAGGCACGCCTTCGGGATTCAGCCTCACAATTTTACGAGGAATATCACTTCAAACACCCTCCTTATTTGGTATTCTACTATTTACTTACGAATATTCCACACGAAGTTTATAACGCCTGACAGCTGACAGTGACACTCGTCCGAAAATCTAAGAACAGCTGATTGTCAGCACATGCGCACTAACGAACACAGAACGAAATGAAAAGGTCTATTGATTAAACTTCGTGTTCACACCTGACTTTTAACAAGTATGTAAGTTTACTCGTCAACCTAGGTGTACTGAGCTAAAATTTAACACTTGTTGATTATTCTGTAGCATTACAGTCTTTGATAATGCCAGCAGTTCAATGTTGCACTGAAGTTGAGGTAGCAAAGGTTGTAACTTTGTCAAATGTTGGTTGGAGACAAAGCCATATTGCAAGATTTGTTGGAATAACTCAGTTGTTGCTTATTATAATTGTAATTTAGCGGTTCCAAGAGAACTTCGGAAACTATTTCTGTTTCTGAGAAAATCGGGAAAAAGTGAAAATGGCCGAAATATTATTTTTGTTCTAGAGCCCTTATTTGTTTATATTTTGATACGAAATTTTAAAGCAAGTTATGCTTGAAAATTCTCAATAGGCCGGTGGTATCAATTTTTATACAGAGTGTTTAATTTAAGCGTACCAGAGGTTAAGTTTGTTTTTTCTTATGGCCGCCATATCGGTATTAGTCATATTCGAGTAGACGATTTCAAGAGCTTTTCAACCATGTATAATAGTCCGCATGAAAACCTTTAGTTAACAACGACAATCGAAAAATTTGCCTTTATGATTAACAGGCCATTAAGAATGCCACATTTCTCTTCTCTAGCAAGCTATGAAAAACAAAGCAGTATGTTTATTATGACAACAATTAAATAAGACAACTTACATAGCAGACATGGAAGAGAAACTAAAGCTGGCGCAGGCGGGAGGGGTAGTGGTAGGAAAGGAGAAAGTCTGGTCACTAGCGTATGCAGATGACATTGTGCTGCTGGCAACTGAGGCAGGGCAACTGAGACAGATGATGAAGACGCTAGAAAAGTATTTGCGCAGAAGTGGAGGATGCCGATCTAAGACGGAAAGCTGGATGTGGGAAGAAGAGATAGAGGAGGTGAAAGAATTTAAATATTTGGGTTACCGGTTTCAAAGAAATAACGGAGAGGAGGCACACATAAGGGGAACAGCAAAGAAAGCAACTAAAGCAATGGCACAAAATGGAGCATTGGGGAAAGAAGATTCGGGCACAACTTCGCGAGAAGAACAATGATGTTTGACAGCCTAATCAAACCCATGATACTGTATGGAGCAGAGATATGGGGGTGGAGAGAACAGATAAAACTGGAAAGTGTACAAGAGAGATATATGAGGTGGGTGTTGGGGCTGGAAGGACAGACACCAGGTTATATTGTGCCGGAGGAGACTAAGAGGGAAAAGTTGAGGATAGAAGCAGGAAAAAGGGCAATGAAATATGAGGAAAAATGTATACGGGGAACGGAGAACAAATTGCTAGAGGAGTGCTGGAAAGAAATGAAAAGAAACAGCGGGTCTAAGTGGGAGGCGAAAAGGAGGAAATATTGCGAAAGAAATGGATATGCACCGGAGGAGGTAGAGAGGAGGAGAGAAGAGCTAGGACCTATGGCGGCGGAGATGGCCAGCAGGGATAAAGACCTGCAAACACAAGAACAGAGAGGAAAATTGGCGAAAGCAAGGTACAACCCAAAATATAAGGAGATAAGGACACAGGAGTTGCCAAGGTATTTGAGGGAAGACGGAGAGAATAACAGACAAAAAATGATAGTGAGATTTAGATGTGGAAACGAGGAAAACGCGAGAAGATACTGGATGAGGGAGGAAGAGAAGAAGTGCAGAATGTGCGGAGAGGAGGAGGAAACCCTTGAACACATACAGCGAAAATGCATACACACGAGGGGAGAAATGGGAGGAAGAACGGTATGGTTGAACGAGGATGGAAGAGGTGTGAAATGGATGAGAAAGGTGAAGAGAGCAAGTGACGAAAGAGAAATTGAGATAATGAATGAATGAAGATAATGAAATGAATTGTAAATTATTTTGAGATCAGGTTTTTTGTAAGCCAAAAGGCAACAAATGAATTATATATCTATCTATCTAATTAAATAAGAAAAAACAAACTTAACCTCTGGTACGCTTAAATTAAACACCCTGTATAAAAATTGATACCACCGGCCTGTTGAGAATTTTCAACCATAACTTGCTTTAAAATTTCATATCAAAATATCAACAAATAAGGGCTCTAGAACAAAAAAAATATTTTGGCCATTTTCACTTTTTCCCGATTTTCTCAGAAACAGAAATAGTTTCCGAAGTTCTCTTGGTGCCGTTAAATTACAATTATAATAAGCAACATTTTTCCCCATTTGAGCACCCTTGTAACTATCGCGGTTTAAAAGTTCCCCATACTAAACAAGTTAAGTGGGACACAGTGTATAAATACACGTAATCATACCTAAACTGATTTAATTGTTTTAGAGTGAGTTTTTAAAATTTATTTCGCTACATTTGACTATAGAACTCCCACTAAAACTTAATTGAAATAAAATATGTAGGTACCTATCTAAAATATCTAATGCAGAAAAGTAGGTAGGATGGTAGGTACCTACTACATGCATTGATTTCAGTTAAAAAATATAATTCTATGCAACAATTAGCCTTTGGAGACACATTAGTATGAGACTATCATAACTTGGTAATAATTCATTCTTTTACAATTCAACACCTGTCCCTATAAATTGCAGTGAAAAGATCAGGTAGGTAGTAAAATAAACCTAGGAAGTGAGAATTTCTTTTTATTGGAATTGTCCAGCAAACTGTGCCCCTCTGTCTGTTCCCACGCCAGACACCGAGCGACATTTCGACAATAAACGATGAATATTCCGTGTAATTTGTTTTATGAAAAATGAGAGAAACGCAGACAGGTACAATATTTTCGAAATACACCTTTCAAACGTAGGACAATGTTGTTACAATTTAGAAGAACTCCATATAATTATTCCACATTTTTATTACGCACCATTTATTTTTCTCCAATAAAATTCTTTAAATAAAGGAACTTGATGCGATAGGTCCAAGATAATGTGGAGCAATATAAAACATTGAATACACGCTGAAACCCGTTCGGCAGTTTATCTGCTACATGATCTTACCTGACCTAAGCGCGCCGGACAGAAATAAGGGAACATGGGTAAAATAATTTTTTAACGAGGAACCAGCGCAGCAAAAAGAGATTCAACGAACAGGATGAGGTGCGGTTTTGGCAAACGATTGTAGATAGATACTTCTGAGATGTAATAAAGCTACATCCTGATATCTCAAACAGATTTCGAGATATAAGCAAAATACAACTTAATAGGTCCACTTGGACCACATATACACATTTTCAGTTATTTTATTGATAAATCTTTATATGAACTATTTTTTCCACGACTATAACGAAATTATGTCACTTATGATAACGTGTAATTGATTTATAAATATATCACATTGTCTATGACTTCATATCCGAACAGTTTTTGTATCAAAACGATCTCACAATAGGGATTACGATATACATATCAATATACTAGTACATACAAATATCAAAATAGCCGTGAAGCCGTAACTATAGAAATGCCTCAAAATATGAACGCAGCATAAAAAATAGTTGGCTATTAATATCAAGGTAAGTCAAATTACTGTCAGACACATGAAACATTTTTTGGAACATGGAAAAAATTATTTTTTGTAAAAAGTAACTGTAATAGTCGAAGAAAAAGTACAGTGTACAACTCGCGCGGAATCTCCATTTTCCACTCGTATGAATTGCAGCACGAGCGAGCCTTGGCGAGTGCTGCAACTTTCATAATCGTCGGGAATGAGTACCATTCTGTGCTCGTTGTGCAATATTCTATTATCCGAAAAGGTACGGAAAGTGTATTTCATATATAAACTGGTCTGATTTCACACTCGTATAAAATATGTCACTTTCCATGCTCGTTAGGTAATATGCTAATTTAATAAGGTCATAAGGCAAACTATTAAATTTTCTGAAGCCTATTTACTTTTTCCGTAAAAATGTTTTAAGTCAGCAAAAGATACCCGACATCAGGCTATGTTTGATAGACTTCTCCTTTTTATAGCTCATAATATTCATAAACTGAATTATAATTCATCATCCATTTGCGAGATCAAAAGCTGAATCTAAACGAGTTTTAACTAACCATGTGATCACATTCGACGATTCGACAATTTTAAATTTTGCCAGTAGATACGTTCCGTATTGGATTATCCATCTAGCGGTTTAATGTACCATTTTAAATAGGATTGCATTGTTTGAATTTTGACTCTGTGCACTGTATTAAGTATTAAATATCAATTTATATCCATTCGCTGGAATATCATAAATTTAACTTTGTTATTAATCGCATCTGTATTATTGTATGTTATTTACTTACTGGATACACAATTTCTGTAACAAGTATTTATAACATGCGATAAACATTGTGATCGAATTTTAATAAAAACTAGATGAACCCGTGGGCTACGCTCCACGACTTTTACGTAGTGGTGAATCAGTGTAGTAATTATACTTAAAACGTAGGTGCATCCCAGAATATTCCTATAGAATATTCTTAAATAATTCATTGCGTTTAATTTAATACGGCAAAAAACCATTCCACCTACGGGTGCGACGTCGAACTACGACTACGAACAGCGCTGAGCAGATCCAAGCGTCCATCGAAATGATGCCGATGCAATTTTCTTATTTGCGTTAAAGAAACACCTGATCGAGTGCACGACCTCAGCACCCATACGATCTCCGCCAGTTGAAAAGAGACGGTGCGACAGAAAACCCCACCTGTTCTTCAAGTGTTGTGCCAGTTCGCTTTTAATATTATGATGATGATTGATTCTTCTGTAAACGTCCACCACTCCTAATAGTCTTAGGGCCGGTAGTTAGAACGTGGATCAAAATGTAACGCGAGGCTACATTTAATTCGGCTTTCGTTGCTAAGGTACTGACTTCGTGATTGGTTGTATCACAGCATAATACAGCAGAACAGCTCTCCCTAAATTTTCTAGCTTGCATAGCGGAGCCCGCGCAACTTTTCAGGCTAAGCACCTGTTCTTTTTCGTTTGTAGGTGAGTTAATACCGGCGTCAAACCGATTGATAAAACACCGCGATAGTAAATCACTTACAGTTGGAGGTCACCAAATGCAGCTAAAATAGTTCAAAGACACCGCCAAGAACTTTAACTGCTGTATTATGCTGTGGTTGTATCATAGCAACGAAAGTAGAATTAAATGTAGCATCCGTTACATTTTGATCCGCGTTATCACAACCGGCCCTTAGCGGTTAACGACAATTCTGGCCAAAAACTTGCAAATTGTGTTAAAAGCATGAAACTTGGTCGGCAACTTAAATAGGTCAAATTAAGAGATTTTGCCCGAAGTACACTAAAAAATACCCCTAAGGAGCAGTTCAGGGGCGGAATATATTCCAAGGGGCTCGAATTTCAAAAATAATTAAATAATAACCAATGTGGGCAAGTAATGTCATTTTATATTGATTTGATATTTTATGCCCCCAACTCCATGACAATGCGTCTGTTTGTATTTTCAAGGGTCGTTTCGTTTCATTACTTCGTATTGAGCTAGAGTCCATTTTACGGAACAGTTCAAGTGAGAAATCAGAAAGTGGCAAATTTTTCCCCAGCAAACGCCTCGTTGGGAGTGGAGGACTAGAAGTAGAAAATATTGGCAAAGTATAAAAAGTATTAGACGAAATTTCAGAAATATTGATTCTAGTAGAAGCAAATTCGATCGCAAAACATGGAGGATGTGAGAAGGGGATGGAAATAAATTATAAACGTTTGAAATAAGATGCCACAGACCCATTATGAAGATGCTATGGATAGATAAGATTACACGGAGACATTAAAATTGAAAAGAGCGAGAGAAAAGAGAAGTCTACGTGGAAAAAAAATTGTAGGAATAAGAAGATGTGGAGCTGGGTCCAGATTAGACTACTCCTAATGGTCATAAATGGTTGGGAGGTTGGGACGTAGGATGTTCTATTTTCTGGAAAATATACGTACATTAGCTGGGGGCAGGGAAAGATGGAGGTAATGCGGTTCTGATCAGTGTTCGGTCTGGTTCAGTCTGGTTTTTGAATTCATGATGAAGTGTTTTTACCAGGTTGTCTACTTTAACATTGGCGCTCTGTTAAAACATCATTATGTTTATACCAAGAATATCTGAATAGTTAAAAGCTGTTCCCTCAAAGTTACAAATCTTCCATATTTTCAATATTAAAAGCAGACAAAGAAATCTGCAGAGTGCTTTCCGGAATATATCCCGTTTACATTATTCAACATACTAATGGAAATGATGGATGTAATATATTTCAGAGTTAATACAAAATCCTGAAATGAAGTGTCCCCCTCGAAACGTTATAAGTCGCCTGTATTTCAGCCCTCTTGGTGGTTTTCCAGCACTTCTTTATACATCCCATACTCATTTCAAAAATTAATAACCGCAAGAATCTTGATAAGTGTTTGCGTACAGCGAAAGTGCTTTTTATTTCCCTCGGTCAAACACAATGAAAAGATTTTCGTCCCTCTTTATTGTGTATAGCGTATAGGGAGTAAGGGTACGTACGTGGTACGCACCAGGTTTTAGAAACATTATTAGAAAGTAATACGTCAACACGTGAACACCATCCATCCTGTGCTCATTGTTGAAATAGATTAATTCTAAAACACGTACATGCAACGCCGTGACATGAGACTATGGTTGTAGTCTGCACAATGAGTTTTGTCGGTTCGGCATTTATAACTCTGTAAATTTTTGTATTTTTGAGAATATGTTTTTGCAAATTGTTTGCATCTTAGAAAACATGCCGCCAACTATATTATATTAATGATGGTTCTTTATAAGAAGTTTAACCATAGCTTAAAGAACTATGGATGCGACACTCACCCGTCCCACCGAGTAACCAGACGGTCAGGTGGGATGAAGTGTGACAGTGTGAGTGAAGCGAAGTCATGTGACAGACAAGATTTTGCAGTTGGAATGAAATGACAAGACATAAAAGAGCTGGAACGAGCGGTTTTCTACCATCGAGTAAGCGCACTCTGGCTGCCAAGTATCAAAGAGGCCGCGAGTGACAGCTACATTTCTTTACGTTATGGTGTAACTATTGCGAAAGTCCACGTGCATAGATGTTACATATATGTATACTTATGACAGAATAGATATCTACGACTGCCTACCAAGAAAAAATAAATTAGAAACTTATTTGCTTGTAATTTCGACGTTTAAACTTCTGAATTACCCAGTGTTTGTTGAATAAGCAACGTATCCTGAAACTAAGTGACCTAGTGCTTCTATGTGTTTCGAAGTCTTTGTCACGATTGATATTTAAAGAGAGATGATATCATTCGATTCCCTAAGCTCTGAGTTGTAAAAATTGAATGTTTTGATCAGACCCTTACTCTCTGAAAGATTTATTTATTTCCTTTATAAAATAATTTATTGGATTATAAGTCACCTTCATGAATAATCGAAAATTAGTTGAGCGTATGGCTGTGTCTGATAAATGATAATCGATGTTCAACCTGTGCCACACCAGTGCTGAACTGGCTGAGTTGAGCAACCTGGTGCATCGTTCATATTTTTGTCACACAAGCACTGATGCCTCGTCTGGTCTTTAAATCAAGGCCACAAGAGCAGCGAATGTGATACACATCTTCTATATGCAAAGGTAAAGAATCTTTGGCACAAACAGAAGCTGATATATTGTTATAGGAAGTGAAGACGGCCTTGAATTAATATTATTATATGTTTACAAATAAATTTGCAAATATATTGTAATTGTGAATGTAGGGAAAATATGAGATGGCTGTGGTGGTGGTGTCACCGGACTTTGGTCTAGGTCTAGGAGGAACTAGGTTTTTAGATGGTTCATCTATTGTTACAGGATTGTCATTAACCAAAGATGTGATATATGGTCAAGGTCAGATGATAAAATATAGACAACAAGTAGACTAGTCCCTCGATAAGTCCCTTAGTAAACTTGGCCATTTGTTTTATTTTTGTTGCACAATATTTGCCTACTCATATAGAGAATATACCAGACTAAACCAGAATTGTTTTTTGGGTCCGAAAACTCATGTCAAACTTTCATCCCACTTTAAGCTAGTATCTATTTTAAAACTTTAATGGTACTAGACGTTAGATTGGTGTTAATATCAAAAACTTTTGTGGGGCCACAAAACTTGATGCTGAAAAGACCAAAATACCTGCATGAAAGAAAAAATATTTCTTGTTCTGAATCTAATTCTAACACAAAAAGTTGCCAGCAGAAGTGGTAATTATTATTTTTAAGAATGTCCTTTGTAATATTAAATACATGTACCTACCTGTATTTTGTACAGATTTTGCGGCAGTCCATAATCCCTAGCCTTATTTCTATTTACATGGCCGAAATGAATAGGTAATTGCTGAACTAGAGTCTAATAAAATAGCACCGCTTTATTGTTGACTTTATTGGTACCATGCTGGGCACTGTAGAACTTCTTGAAGTGTATTGTAGGTAGTAATAAACCCCTTGCCCACTTTTTGGCAGATATTTACTATTTATAAATGTGTAAATGGAATGTTCCAGTTATTACTTCTAAGAAGAGGTTAGTGTAAGTTTGTGTACCTACTGGTTTATAATAATTGATGTCCAATTTTGTTGCCAGACAGTAATTCGACTCATAAAACTGACAGCCAAGAGCGCTCAAGCTTCGTCTTCGCGCTCTTCCTGGCTGTCAGTTTTATTCGTCAAATTGCCTGGCAACAAAGTTTCGTTCAAAACATAATTTTATCCGGCAATGCGGCAAAATAAAAAGTACTCGTCAAATTACGTACGATTATTTTCAACGTGCCTACTCGATGCTCACTCTTTTGAAAGATTTAATTTGACAACTTAGAACTCGAAAACTTGTGATATCAAGGTTACCCAGTTAATGTCAGATTTGACTTTTTACATGCAAAATCCATTTATGCTTGCTCCAAACTAAAGCCTTGGTTTTTAACAACTTTCCGTCGACGGAATTGCGTCGACCGAATTCCGTTTGCTGTATTTTAAGTCTGTCGCTGTTTGAACGGCAGAAAATTTTCAGCTTTTTATTGGTGTAACTTAGCAACAACCAAATTATGCAGGTTTGATTTCAGCAAAGTCCCCCAGCGCAGTGCGTCGACGGAGTCCGTCCGCGGCCTCGTAGGCCCCGGTCCGTCAGCGCAATTCTGTCGACGGAAAGTTCTTAAAAACCAGGAGAATATTTTCACGTCGCACGTATGTTTTCAGTGATATTAAAGTGTAACTTGGGTATCTATAGAAATAAATGTTTCAAAACTAATTAAATAGACGTTTTAATATTCACAAATTGAGGGAAATCATGATTTAAACGAACATTATATTGCTCCATCGAACTGGAAATACTCCATAATAAATATACTTGCATTTCCTCACAACCTATTATATCGATAAGGGTTTATAAACCCACTGAAGGTAAATCTTCCAAAACAGAAGGGCCCCTCGTCCACTTGAATTAGTTCTCATCTCCACAATTCCATCAGCTATCCGGAAAACTAAACGGCAAAATGCGAAAGAATTGCAACAGCCACGTGACTAGCTAATGAATAAGGCACGTGTCGTCTAATCTGGCTTCATGTAGTGTTCTGGTCGCGGCCGCGTGACAGTCGCGTGCACAACAATTGGCAGTGTAACCTTAGAGTATCCTGTCAGGAGGTGACAGTATTGTCGTTGATTGTTAATCTATAAACTGGCAACCAGTTTGAAGTTTCAGATTAGGAAATAATGAATTGGATGTAGGTAATGAATGAAATGATGCAATTTAAGTACGTCATTTTTAAGGGTGTAGATACTCTCCCTGTTCGCTGCAATCCTAGAGTCTTGTGTTCGAATATATAACCGTTGAGTTTGCATATTAGGAACGATTAGGAACATGGTTCATTAGCAAATTCTCTCTGCCGTCCACGGGTGTAAACCAGAACAAAGTTGGGTGGGTCCCAATAAATAAGGAATTGTTAACTCCTTTATTATCATTTATGCTTTCACAGTGTTATCCATCTTTCCCGCTTTTAAGAACGAAGTCTTGTGTATAAATAGAAGATATTTTTCTTTAATAAATAAGATTCAATCACAGTGTTGTTTCTCAATTACTTTCGCACTACGGCAGAGCCTAATTGCCATAACAAACAACGAGGTGGATCTCTGGTAGTGTTCACAAACTACGAACAAAAATCAAGGGGTAGTCTGCAACCAGCACGTGATGGTACATTGGAACCTATTGAGCAAAACTCTACAGATATGCTTGTTTTTCGATCTGATGAATAACTGAACGTTATAAGCAAATATGGAGGGAATGAATCTGATGATTTTTTAGACATGACTGGGGACCATCAAGCGCTCGTGATCTTTTAACTGTCAAATTTACACTCGTGGCTACCAAGCAACGCAACAGCTTTCGTAAAATTTCCGACAATTCCAGACCACTTATTGTATTACTACAGAAAATATGAGAATGTGTCTGCATATTCTGTCCACGTGCACCAGCATACTAAAGGTGCTGTTAGGTTTAACCTATCTGGTTGTTGTAAATCTTATTGTACCAAAGATTTGTAGGTACTTTTCAAAGTTTACGTTCTTGTGTAAGAATAATACCTATAGGTATTTATTTGTCTCATTTGTTGAGGTATACAGATATTTAATATATATGTTCAATTTCCAATGAAAATTATTTAAATGACTAGGTATCCCCTTACTCCTTGGGTATCACTTAGCACACGTACCATTTCACTGGCTTATGCATGGCTGAAACTGGGTTATCAGGGGCTGACCATTGGCAAAATCGACGATTTCGTGAATTATATTTTAACATTGAAAATGTTTAAAGAATTGAAAGTGTGATGGTATACGGGGCTCCCCAGTAGCGATTTCTGTGACGTCAGAAAATTTCGTAGTTTTTGCGAATTTTTGCAAGTTCTGCGTTATGCCAGGTCAATGATTTTTGGTGTCATTTTGAAGGTTTTGTCAAATGCAAACTTTGGGAGAGGGATAGGAAACGTAAAATTCTAGGGGGCGAAAATACGGATGGTTAAAACGATTTTTTAGACACGGAAGCGTTCGGTGCTGTTACATCGCATACTTTGGGAAACATTCAATTTTAATTTTGGGCTAGTTTGAAAGAGGATGAATCAGCCAACATCGTATGGGTTGGTTTTTGGGGTCTGCGATGCACGAGGGCGAGATTATAGGGGTGTAAAGTTGAGTTATGTTTTCAGCAAATTTTAAGCGTTTCTTGCTGTTACATTGCATACATTTGTAAATAATAATAAATAAATTTGAAGTGTGGGAGTATATGGAGGTCCAAGTAGCTATTTAATTCTGTGACGCCTGGAAATGTCGCAGTTTTTGCGAATTTTTGCAAGTTCTAGTTATGCCAGGTTAATGTTTTTGTTTTTGGTGTCATTTTGAAGATATTGTCAAATGCAAAATTGCAGTAACACCTAGAAATTTGACTACTGCCACAAACAAAGCAAATAAGGATAGTTAACATTAGATAAATACGAGATAGATACTAGTTGCCCAGGAACTTTTACAGTGCGATAAATATTTCTAAGAAATGCACCATTTTCTATGCACTTGTAAAGAACATAATACGGGTATAATTTCTTGGCAAGCGTTAGCTCCTTTCTGTTTTGTATGTTTCAAAGTAAGTTATGACGTCCAACGCTAAATATCCTGCGTGAGCTTTAGATGTTTAATTAAATACTTACATTTTCGAATTTCGCATCTATTCTGTTTACGAAGGTTTCAAAAAACAGCTTCGCCTACCACTAATACTGGAAGAAAACGAGCGAAATAGCCAGAAAATCGAATCTTAAAGATCAATATTTGTACCCACCTATATTTTTTTGCTCTTCCTTATTGTTCTTGTCCTACGAAAACAATAGTTACAATAGTGGCCATGCCACTGGACTAGTAACCGCAGCGTAGCTTGCGTATCACGCCATCGAATCGAGAAAGTCGACGTTGCCAATTTGCAGATTTGCTTCACCACAGTCATAAGGTTTTCAGTCTGAGGACTGCACGTCTCCATCATTTCTTGTCCCAGTTTCTAAATTCTACGCCCATTATACTTACTGTCATAGGATAATGCATGCTAAGTTATTGTGATGTGCAATACAACAGAAATTTTAATTTACAACGGAGCATTTCTTACCGGTATCGTCGTAGTTCCGTACATCCCATTTCCGTACAAGGCGAAATCAGTGACAGTTCCGTACACGATGCAAGTGTCGCGATAGTGGGGATCATTTGTAAGAAACTGTCATTAGCAATAGTGGTAGTTGCGTACAGATACAATTCCTTAGTGACCGTATGTTCGGAGAGCATTCTAAGAATCACCCGGCCAAAAAAGTGGTTCCACGGCCCACTATTTCCGGTCTATGGGCAGGCGGAGCGAGCGGAGTGTTTAAGTCCCCCCCCCCCCCCAAAACAAAAGCATTAACATTTGAAAACAATAGGAGAGAAATCAACATACACTTCCGCATTGAAGTCTAGTTATTAACAACGTTGTGTTGTAAAGATAAACTCGAATTAGTGGCTTACTGCATTGTCAGCAGGTCAGCGCACGAAGCGGCACTCAAACCAAGTAGAGGTTTGGGATGACACACGAAACGGAAAAATTGTACCTGAACGCAACTACCACTATTGCTAATGACAGTTTCTTACAAATGATCCCCAGTATCGCGACACGTGCATCGTGTACGGAACTGTCGCTGATTTCGCCTTGTACGGAAATGGGATGTACGGAACGGCCACCAATTCTTTCTTTCCTTGTACTTAGCATGTTTTAAACAAGTCGTTTCGTTGTGCAGCTAACTTGTCAAAGATCAACGAGAAACAGATGGGAACCTCCATCTCGTAATTGAATTTACATCTACTTACCCTTGAACCAGTTAGGAGTTAGGTATGGGAAGAATGAATAAAAGATGTTAATTACCTCGCACATTATTTATTTACAATTATTCAGTACATTAAAACTTGTACAAACTCAGATACAAAAATTTAATAATATGAATACGTAACTACATAATATTCATTTCCTGAGATATCACGTCTTCAGCAGGAAATAAATATGAAACTCGAGCTACAATCTCTTCTGGTTGAAAACCGTATAGATCAGGAAGTACGACTTCACAAAGATAATATCGGCTTTTGCAGCATAAGATGCCATACGCGATCAATATTATTGTCAATATCTCATACTGTGTTTTCGTATTGTCGTGTATTGACTTATACGTCAGTATAAATAATGCAAATAAAACATATTGATAATAATTTCGATCGTGTGAATCGTAGCCTCCGTCAAAGGAGGTGCAAAGGCCGTAAATGTGAACGAATGGCTCACAAACATATCATTACTTTTTCTACAATGAACAGCATAATACCAATAAAATAATACTACTATGAAATATACAATATTTACATAAATATTTATAATGTATATATGTACAACTTTTAGTTGTGGCAGGTCAACTCAGGTTTCAGATCTCAGCAATTCTGTTATGAATTATCCAATCGATTTCAAAAAGTTTAAAATGGACGCACTCATTGCTCGTAATGGGGCCGATAATGTTTACCTAGTTCTTAATAGGCGAAGTAGACGCTCGAGGCGTTTGCTTTTTGCTATACGTTTTGCATTATCCTATTTCGAAAAAATGCGTTATTTCAAGTTCCCCGTCAGTTAAGCGCAGGCCATCAGGTCGAAACGGACCTGAATCATTTGAATTGTTTTTTGTTACAAGTTTCATCACAATATTTAACACCTGTTCGCATTCGCGTGCCCGTAATTTGACCTTAGTCTCACTAACGACTATTGCCGAACGCAGCGTGTTGGTTGGACATTGTCATTTACACATTGCGTTCGATGGAGCTATCTCGTGAAGCACAAATCCATTCTGCTTTGATGGGAATTCAACGCACTACCGCTGAGGTCAACCCAAAGTGAATAAGAGAAGTGTCTCCACTTGATAGCTGTTGCAGCAGAAGAGCGGGCTACGCAACTGTAATACTGGCATTGGTGCCGTGTGCAGCAAACTGGGCCATTCGTTCGGGCGTACCGCTTGGCCATATGCAATAATACATATCGTTTTAGCGTTCAGGAAGTACTCTGGTTAAAGTGAATAAAGGGGCGTAAATGCTGTATCCCAAAATATAATTTCGTACGGAAAAACAGCATTTTTCTCCATTTCAAAACAAGCAAAATTAGCAGCTAAAGGGCCTCGGGCAATTGCTCGATAGGGCTCCGTTTTTGAAAAACATTTTGATTCGAAGGAAACAAATAGAAACAAAATTTAATTAAAGCGGGTACTGCAAAACAAAGTTGGTGCTATAAGGAAGTAATAATTGATTCTGTTATTTATTTTACCTGGCTGGATTATTTGTAAAATCTGTCATCAATTACCAATTGTATTACATGCTTATCTTAGCTTGAAAACAACCAGTTGGACCCCGAAAATATTTCAGACGAAGTCACTTTAACAAGGGGAACACTAACTTGGGCATCCCAGTTCTTACATATTGTTTATTAAGGAAACTAGAACGTTTTTTCCCAAGCATATTGATACCAGAGATGCTTACGACCTAACTATATGATTTCTTAAGTAAAAGTAACTGTAGTAGGTACTTTAAAATATGAATGTAAATCTCACGCATCTATATGTGTTGGCGTCATTGGGTCATAATTACATATTGTTAAGAATGCAATTTTATTCTAAGCAGCAAAATGCAGGCCTCAAAAAACAGAACTGAGAAAATAAGAAATTGTCAAGATTATATTCAAAATAAATATGACTTTTGTAAGAGCTGCTGAATTTACTTTACGGCCTGACTTTAAATAATTGAAATACAGTGAATCCTATGTGAATATTGACGTATAAGTTGACCGCTTTTTGTTGAAACCGAGGAATTTCTATAATTTTACATAAGTGGTTAACCTGTCTATGTTGACCACCGTCAAACGTGTATCTTTTTCACTATAAATCCATTTTTTGGTAATGTAATGAAATCAATGCATCATACACAATACATTCGACATCGGTATAATCGCGCGGACGCTCGGCCCAGTTCCCCCACTCCAGTCGCCTAGAAACATTACATTTGCGTAGCTCAGTATCCGCACGGAGTGGAGGCACTTCTCTTATTCACTTTGGGTCAACCCGAGCCGATGAGCCAGTTTGCCCATGAAAAGATGTTCACGATGTTTGTAAATCTAAAAAACTGGCTCGCTCTGTTGTAAAGCCGGCTCCATAAGTATATGGCAAATTTCCGCGATCTTGAGCATTTGCATCTATACTTGGGCGGCCGAACAGATAGAGTGATCACCCTGCAATCACGAGCTCTAGGCGGGGCCACTATTAATTTATGACTGAGTACCGAACTGCAGTGATGCGCCTCCTTCAGACCTAGCGAAGTCGCATTACTCCAATTCAGTCATCATAAATTAATATTGGCTCCGCTAGAGCACATTCTTGCTGGGTGATCACTCTATCTGTTCGGCGGCCCAAGTATAATATGAGCGACGTGATAGTCTGGTGGTCACACCACTAAACTACAAATATAATCTGAATAGAGTCAGCTAATATAATGAAATGAGTATCTAGAGTAAAATCTAGAGTAATAATAGGCGATTTGAGGCCTAGTGCTTGCCATATTTCCTCTGAAAAACACGGGCCAAATTAGGCTCATCTAATGTATTTACCTCGGTATATTGCCGTCAGGTGGCATAAAGGCGAGATTTTGAGACCGAACCGGGGTCACGTATAGAAAGCTGGCAGGCGCGAAAGAGACCGGTTTAAAAGCTGTCCCCTCTTTTACAGTGAAAATTGAAAAAATCTAAGTAAAAAAGTAACCTATAGGTTACTTTTTTACTTAGATTTTTTCAATTTTCACTGTAAAAGAGGGGACAGCTTTTAAACCGGTCTCTTTCGCGCCTGCCAGCTTTCTATACGTGACCCCGGTTCGGTCTCAAAATCTCGCCTTTATGCCACCTGACGGCAATATACCGAGGTAAATACATTAGATGAGCCTAATTTGGCCCGTGTTTTTCAGAGGAAATATGGCAAGCACTAGGCCTCAAATCGCCTATTATTACTCTAGATTTTACTCTAGATACTCATTTCATTATATTAGCTGACTCTATTCAGATTATATTTGTAGTTTAGTCAACAAAGCAGAGAAAAATTTCAAACCGGTCCCTAGTGACGATACAATTCGCGCTCGTCGGGGCTCCTCGGTTGAATACTCATACTTTCTCTCGAATTCGCCGTTTCCCATTGGTTGTCGCTAAATTTCTTGCTCGAGTTTACTTGAAATTAAAATGCAAAGTAGGTAGGTACTCTTTTAGTGTCCCGTGCCTAAACGCACCATCGGCTAGGTGGGTTGGCAAGGGGAGTCAAAATCATCGCGGCTGATCATGGTTTTTGATACCTGCCGTCCAAGCACAAACCGTGGCTTAACGTTGCTTAACCTTCGAGATCAACGGACTGTCAAAATATTATAGGCGCAGGTATGCGGTTTGTAACAACTACCTATACACTCATAAAATATTCGTGATATAGTGGACGCCTTTACGCTCGTAGTGGCCCTAGTTACCAGCAATGTGTGCGCTCCAAAAGAAATTGTAAAGCATCAAAAATAAAAATTTACAGTTCTCATCTATAAAAAATTGCACAATACTGGCTACCAAATCGCAATCTTATAACAGAAAACGTGGCTACCATCATTATCACAGGTGGGAGTGATTAAACTCGTGTTACAATATCAATAGGTAGGTACTCCACTGAAAATGCAAAAAATTCGCATTTTTACTTATACCTACCCACGTGCTGGGCTATTTTCTGTGGTGCTCATCGGATTTAGAAGTTGATGAGAAACGAAAACAAGACAGCATCTAAAGCACATGTTTTAAAAAACGGAAGGCAATTTCCAATTCACATTTTCATATTTTTGAAATTATACAGGTTGCCCAGCTTTCTGTACTCAGAAATTTAGGCGTCAGGTAATACGGAGAAAGGAAGACGAAGCAGTATGTCAGATATAAAATGCGAATAAGTTTAATAAAATTAATATAAAATACATAAATTTAGAAAAACTAAAATCTTAAAAAACAACATAAACAAGACATTTTTTTTCAGTGTGAAAGATCTGAGTGTTTTTCAGATCAAAGTAGGGGCAATTTTAACAGGGCTATTCAATAATTTCACCGCTGCTCGTGACTGGAATCTGGAAATTTTGGGAACGTAAAACGTTAATGGAAGAAAGTTTTGTAAATAATCCGCAAAGAAATCAATCTTCTTTGTAGTGAACGATACTGAACAGTTCGAACAACTACTTCTCAGGTAAACCTAACTGAGAAACAGAAACTAAAAGCTCTTTCCCATAAACGTTTTCTCTTCTGCTTGACTGCGATCACCAGCATTTCGTAAGACGTTTCGTCATTTCAGAAGAGTTATCAATTTCATTTTAAATTTTCTTACTCATCTTTAGGAACAAAACAGTAGATTTATCGATTTCAGCAATTAAGGTCAATTTTCAATAAAAAAGAACGAGTGCGAACCAGGAATATGACGATTTGAATTTTATTGTACGTACAATAACTAAAAAGTACTGCAAGAAAAACAACAATATATACAACAGGATAAAAAATAACTTAACTAAAATATCTGCGAACGAAATTTTGCTGAATATGGGAGTTCCGAATTTGTATTTATTTATGTTAGGTATACCAAGAACGCAAAATAGTCTATTGTAAATATATACAGGTCCATATTTAAAAAATGAAGTTGATGTTGAAGTAACGAAACGTTGTTATACGATAAATTGGTAACTGCAGTCTCGCAGAGGATGATTGACTTGATTAACTTGAAAAACAAAATCAAAAATTTCATTTTTCAAAATTAAACTAACACAAACATACCAATAAATTGTGTACCTACTTTATTTGAATTATTGACTACTCAATAATTCTAAGGAACTGCATAATTTATTGATATCAAACTAAAAAGGATAGGTCGGATTTCTTTACGGAATGTTACCCTGCACTGCAATGAAAGATATTTAGTAAAGATATTCCACAAACTTGAGGAATAACAAGCTGTCTCTAACATTTTCAGTTTAATCAATTTTTAGTTTAAGGTGGCAATGTTAGGATTTCCCGCATTTTTCATAAATTCGCAAGTTATTCAAATTTCCATAAATATTTTCAAAAAAGGGGTTTTTAGCGACCTAAATAAATTCGACATTCTTATCCATACATATTTTTTAATCGTATCATTAAGTATTAAAGTCAGAAAACTGCAGTTTCGCGAAAAACGACCCAAATGAATTTATGCAGTGTCTTCATTATATTACACAAGCAAACGATCCAAAAATGTGCATGGGTATAAAGTTTGAATATATCTAGGTCGCTAAAAAGCCCTTTTTAAAAATATTTATAGAAATTTGAATAACTTGCGAATTTATGAAAAATGAGGGAAATCCTAACATTGCCACCTTAATCAAAGATGACAAGTAAGTATATACAATTTGTTGTGAACCTGGGTCTAATCTATTGGTAGCCAGCTAACTTTTTCAAATCAGAGGTGGAATGGATTTGAGCTTTCTCATTCCTCTTTCTTCACATCCTACTGCCAACAACCCACCAACCAAAGAGGCTCGAAAATGGGAAAAGTTCACCCTGCCCCTAAAATTTTGCCTACGTGAACTCCTATTTTGAATAATTTACATATAGGTATCTACAACTCGACATAATTAGTCAAATTAATGATCTGAGACAAAAATATTCAGGGACAATTTATTATTCCCAACCCCTAACCCGAATATATTTTTAATAGTCTCGCATTCCTCAAATTTATGCAACAACTTTACTAGCGGAACAGATTTCTAAATGTTCACGAGAGCATGAAATTTGATTAACCCTGTATAAAGTAACGTCTACCTACTAAAATAACGTGAACATCAAATCTTGTATCTTTACTTAGCGGTCAAAAGAAACAAAAATCTTCGAAATTTTCAATTTAATATTTATAATAATTTTGGGTATATTTTAAGGTGCCTATCTGTCTACATTTTAAATTAAAATGTTGTGGCTTATACTCACAGGCATGCAGCTTGGGTGAACTAACTAATTTTTTTTTGTTTTTCCATTTTTTTTTTAATTTTTTTGGTTCCTTATGTACTATCTAAAATTAAACTAAACTAAAACTAGAACGAATGAAAGAAGCAATGAAATTTCTAAGTCGTAGGAAAATTTCTTTACTAAAATGTTTTCGTCGTTGTCGCTATACTAAACTAAAAGAATTAGAATAATTCGTATGTAATGGTTAAAATTAAGCTAATATCGACATTAAATAGGAACTATTCTACCAAAACTTGTAACAGATTTCTCAAATTTTCAACTTCACGAAGATTGTGCTTCATCACATTCAGAAATAAATAAATAAATAAAGCAAAAAAATTGAGAAAACTTTCTGTGCCTAATCTAAAATAGAAAATAATAATAACTTCAACTTACTTTCTGAGAGACAATTCTCCAGTTGAAGCTGCTATTTCAAATCTCGAGAAAATTAAAAGCGATACCTTTTTGTATTACACCACGCCATTTAAGAAGAGAACTAACTTTTGGGTTGACTTTTGACCGCTATGTACATTAGGTACATCCCAATATTGATTTAATGTTTGGTGACTATTATTTTAAAACAGAAAAGTTTATTCTGAAATCGATTACATACTTACACACTTCTGCCACGCACTCCACTGATATGCATTCAGTTTTCACTTACACCATTTGTTTATCACCTCTAGAAATTACATCCACTACATGTCATACGAACAATCAGGATACCGGGCCGGTAGGTAATTTGCATACTGCGTTGCTGTAGTTGTAGTTCTAGCTCCCGTGGTTGTTGTAGCCGTTGTAGGTGTTGTAGTTTCTGTAGCTGCAGTGGCTGCAGTTGCTACAGTGGCTGCCGTTGCGGCTGTTGCTGCCGTTGGTGCTACTGGTGCTACACCCATTGCAGGATATCCTCCCATTTGGTAATTGCCACTCATGTAGTTACTCATTTGCATTTGCCCCTGGCCATTTTGTGGATTGAAATAGTCGACATGATTGTAGTATGTAGGTTGGTTGTAACTTTGAGCATAGTAATAATGCTGGGAAGGATTGTGACCATCTGCGTGCCAGTTAAAGGAGTTATAAGAGTCATACTGGTAAGTCATGCAGGGGTTGCTCATCGGTCTCATTGGGGGTGAAGGTGTTGTCATAACACTGCTGGTGCTACTTCCCAATGGCGTTTGGTTTCCGTTGGACCTATACTCCTTCTTAACAACTGTCATTTGAGGCGGTGTTCTTGATGGAGGTGACACCGTGGATGCCGGTGGCGCAGTCGACACTGGCGGAATCTGTGTAGCAGGAGATGATGAGGATGAGGAAGACGTTTTCGTCTTCGCAGGAGTCGTTGTATTTCCCTGTTTATTTTGCGCACTTTGCAGCTGCTGCCGACGCTTAGCTCTGCGATTCTTAAACCACACCTGGAAAGAAGAAATAGTAATACATACGTGAATTTTTGCAGGCGCACTCAAATGATTTTACAATTTATTAATGAAACTCCTCAGAAGTGCCTCTACGTACTAGGACTATGAAGGGCAAACATTCTATTAAAATCAATATTTCACCCTTTCAATCCCCATGAATGTATAAAACCGCCGTCAAATTTTCAACTTACAATTTTCATCACATTTCATACCCTATGTAAAAATTGTTGCTCTATATAATTCTCCTTTTATAACCGCTTTCTATATGCAGGATTTATAAAGGCAAAAGGCGGGGTGTTTTCGTGGAACAACCCTAAATAATCCGTGAACTAATGGAAAACTACCCCTCAGTGCATGTATGTAGCCATTGTGTTATTGTATTGAATAAAATATATACAGTTATTCTACTGTGGTAAAAGATTGGATGTTCGGGAGGGTGCACACAGCACACTTGGTTACGTTAATGCAGGGGTGCAAAGAGCAGATTTTACTGTGATATATAAGGTTAAATCAATGTATGTTGCCACGGAAATGTCTACTTAATCATTACTTCTGGGAATACAACTTTTCTAGAACACGAATACCCAAAAACTGAATTAATTTTTGCAATTCAAGGTAATCTGTCGACTGATCTACCTATCTATTATCATGACTTTTTCTGGGCACATGCTGGCATCTTTTCCCCTTTTGGAACGGATGAGTGTGAAGTGTTGTGCCCTTTTGTGGGTATCTAGTTGGAGTTTGGTGATTGTTCGTCCCGTAAGACCATGAGGCGCGGTCTCTTGCACGATGGCGCGATGTCTTCAAGATTATAGTCCACTGCCGCTCTGATTAGTGGATTGCTATGTTCTTCTGCTCTAGAGAAGCATCTAGTTGTGTTTTGATTTGCCAAATCTACGATGGTAAGAAGGTCAAGGTCTGCGTGTAACTTCTGATTGCGCATAACCATGGTACGCAGTGGCGGCGGTAAGGCACCCGCAGACCCCGCGGCGCGGGGGGCCCCGGGACATCTAGAGGCCCCGGCCCATGCAAAGATCAAATACTAGTGGTAAGTCCATTGGTTCAAAATTAATTTAGTCTTTTTTGTTCGGGTGATGGGGGGAGGGGGCCAGAAACTTTTTCGGGGGGCCTCCACATCCTTACCGCCGCCACTGATGGTACGTCGGTGAGGATTCGTAAGATTCGCGATTAGATGATCTGGACCTTGTTGAGATTTGTAGCTGCCGTGTGTCCCCAGCATGCGATGGAGTAGGTCATAGCTGGTCTGATAACTGTTGTGTATAGGAGTCTCTTAGTCCTGAGGGTGAGTTTGGTGCTCTTCAACAAAGGGTAGAGTAGCTTGATTGCTATGGTGCCTTTCTTCCGGACGTAATCCGTATGAGAGCTCCAGGTCAGCTTGGAGTCGAATATGACGCCTAGGTATTTGATCTTGTTGCTCCAGGGGATTTCTGTGCCGTTGAAGTTGATAGTAGCTGGGCTGCGTAATATTCTTTTTGTGAAGAGTATGGCCTGACACTTTTGCGAGTTCACCTTGATGCGCCATTTATTGTACCATGATTTTAGCTGGGTACTAGAGGCCTGAACGTTACGTATGGGCAGTTTCGGGTCTCTGGATTGAGCTGAGATGGCGGTGTCTTCAACGAAGAGCGCAATCTCCGTTCCTAGAGTCCTCGGTATGTCCGATGTATAAATGCTGTACGGGGTCGACTGATCTTATTGATTCCACATTTTGTAAGGAACAAGGTAGGTACCTCTTAAAATACCTAATATACTGGCGACATCATTCCTGTGATTTTTCGATTTTCTTGACAGGATGTAACTATTATTGATACCGATTAAAAAGTTTGAAATTAAGAAACAGACAAATCCGCAATCAACTTTAATCTTTAAAAAACGAGGTTTGATCAATTAATGTAGTGAATGTACCCACAGTTCCGTATCCATCGAAACAATATTGGTTTTAGTTTTAAAAACACCTTCCGTCATCAAACTGACGAGTTGAAAATCGATCGGTGTGTCAGTTTAGTTTCTATTGCGGTCTTCGTATGCCTTTGTTTCGAGAAAATGTATATTTTTATCAGAGTCAATATAAAATTTAGTTTGAAACTTGGAAAGAGTCCTAAAGAACCGCATAAAATGTTAAGTTTACGGAGAGTTTGTTGTAACCCTAAAGACGGTGTGCAATTGGTTTGAGAGATTTCGAAGAGGTATTGAATCGATTGAAGACAAGGAAAGGCCTGGACGCCCTTCGACTTCATGCACAGAATAAAACGTTTCAAAAGTTGAAGATTGTCGAAGATTGTCCATTCGAGAAATAGCTGTTGATCTCCACCTTTCATTTGGTTCGGTACAAACAATTTTGATTGAAAATTTAAAGATGAGGCGAGAGAGTGCCAAATTTGTTCCGCGTTAAAAACAAAATCATCTATAAATTTCGTTAGAATTTCGTGACCGTGTGGCTGCAAATTTGAGTTTTTTGAGCAGTGTGATAACAGCGGAGGAATCGTGGGTGTATGGTTATGACTCTGAGACCAAGGCTCGGAGTTCCAGTGGAAAACACCCAGCTCACCTTGGCCGAAGAAAGCATGGCAATCTAAATCCAACATGAAATCGATGTTGATTGTTTTCTTCGATTTGGAAGGAACTGTGCAGAGTTCGTGATTAGAGGTAGTACTGGGGTCTATTAAGAGCGTTTGTGGAAAGATGTGCGTGGATGAATACCAGAGAAGTGGGCGAACGGTTTTGTTTTGCTTCACGACAATGCACCCTGTCACACATCGCTTCTTATCCGACAGTTTTTGTCGGATAAAAACATGATGTGTCCCCAACCACCATATTCGCCTGATTTGTCACCCTACGACTTTTCGCTCTTCCCAGAAATCAAAATTCTAGGGAAGATAAAAAGGTATGACACGATAGAGGAGATTGAAGGAGCTGTAAAAAGTGGATTAAAAGCACTTACCAAAGATGATTTCCAAGATTGTTTGAAAAAGTGGGATTAGCGTCGGAATAAGTTTGTGACAAGCTAAGGGGAGTACTTTGTAATTTTCTTAATAAATTTTGTTTAATTCGTTCTTTCACTGTAGCATGTAAATGGTCAAACCTCGTACTCCCCTAAAGGTCCCCACAGACGTCCCGGAAATCCTCTGAGGAAAAACTGTGCAGGCTTGGCCTTCGGGATTTTCGGAGCATGTGTGGTAGAGAACTGCGCAATTTTAAAGGAAAAATCATTTGATGAAACTGTGCAGTCCTGGACTGTGCAGGCTGACCTGAGCGTGTGTGTGTGTGTGTCCACGTCCGCGTCTGTTTATGAACCTTGATGTACAATCGGTGCATTCTCGTGCATTTCGGACATAGTTATAAAAAAATTTAAATAAAAACAACACGTCTCACGACATTCTCGAAGATTTTAAATAAGTTTCCTCGTCCGTCCTCAAGTAATTGTAGCAATCTTTCGCCACACCTCTCAGTTATGAGACCAGATTAGTATGAGAAAACTCTCGCCTTTTTTGTAGCCAGTCTTTACACCAAACACTTCTATTATAAAAACTGCTCTTCACGCGAGTTTTCATACATTTTAATGCAGCCAGAGAATCGTCTTGTGATAGCGCCAGTTTGATATTGACGACTGAAAACGTAGAAAGTTTTCCGGAGCGTGCGTGGTGAAGGGCAAGGCAAATTGAGGCCAATTCCGTAAATCCAGAAGGTCAGGCCTGCACAGTTTTTCCTCATAGGATTTTCGGAACGTTTGTGGTTTATGATAGGATTAATTAAATTATTTAAACCATATTGAAACTCTAGGCTAAGTTTTCTTCTTTATGCCTTTATCGGTGCGCATTGGTTCGCTTCAGAAAATATATGGGTTTTTTCAACCCTAGGTATGGCTTACTTAGTAAATCTCCCAGTTGCCGATTCAATATTCCTACAGACTGTCAATTTTGCATATTAACCAATTATTTGTATGTAGGCCGATAAAGTGTTTTAACTGCCATCCGTAAAACCAATACTTCCATTTCCAGAAACATTTCAAAAGTCTGCTATTATTAAGAAAAGTTTACTTCAATGTAAAGCTATTACAATTCTGAAAGATTCATGTTTGTATACATTGTTTTTTTGTATGATTTATATTTACTTTTAAATTTTTTACTTTTAAATTTAATGCTGCTGATCCAGACAATTTGGACAGCTGTAAATGAAGGTTCACCCTTAAACATATTCTTAGTTGTCGTGATAAAATTATTCCTAATTCTTGTATGTTCAAGTATTATTCACCATATGAAGATCAGTTCGGAAAATCATTAAGCAATATTCATATTGTTTCGGTTGGCCTGTTTCACTTCCATTTGTATCTTGCCAACACCCTCTCCGTATTTTAGATAGACAGTATCACATTTGATCAGGCCTCTAAGTCTTATTTCCTCAAAACATCGGAGACGCATAAACGCAAATTTTCTTATATCATTATTCCAGACAATGTCCTAAACTGTTGTCAACCTTCCGAGCATCAACTTACCATAGACGAAATCTCCAAAAGTTCCAAATTTGCAATTACCCCTAAACGTATTCCTATCGAAGACATAGAATAATCTCCTGGGGCGTAGTACATACACTCTTCAATCTGATACCCTATTATTATTTTATTTGCTACGAGGCAGACTGCTGCTATTACTTTTGGTTCTGAAAACATAGCTCCAAAAAGCTTGCACATCTAGCTGCCACAAGAGTCGGGCATTCGCATAGCATGTGATTGGAAGTTTCCTCCTCTTCTCTACACATCTTGCAATGAGGATCGTCCATCACCCCAAAAACGTGATGAATGATCGTCCATCGCCGCAAAACGTGATAAATTAGTTTTTACCCAGCCGTATTCATTCTCCAGCTCTCTTCCTGGATGGTCCGCTAATGAATATCCGCAATTGCCTCAGTCCAGGAGTCCCCATCCAGTAAGAGATATGTTTTTGTCGTACTAGGTCTTTTATTACCTCCCTGGCTATCTGATGCGGCAAACAACACGTGGGTTCAGCCCTATCAGCAAGATAGCCTTGTTATATATTGCTAGCCGAGGAAGCCAGCGAGTCCTCGCAGTCTTTAGCCGTTCTGGATTGTATCTCCACTGTTTCACAGAATTCTCAATGCTACTTGCTGGTCAATCGCAGTAATTTCTGCCTGGTGAGCTTCCCAGGTTTATGTTAATTCCTTTCCCTGGGCTTTTACCAGCAATGCCCACCCTAGTAGTTTGTGGAATTTTGGACCCATACCAAATGGGTCCGTACTGTTCTCTCGACTTCGGCCATATTGCACTCCACTCCCTCTGCCGGTATGGTTACCCGATAAGACCTGTGAAAGTTCAGGATTGACACGGTTCTATCTGACTTATGCATGCTAAAGTTAACTAATTCCAACATCTCCACAGCCGAATTTCCCGCTTTGAAGAATACTAAAAGCAATTTTTCCTGGTACTAAGGGCAACTCCCGAGTTGCTTTTGATACCTAAGATGCGAATTTTTTTTACCTTCTTTAGGCTCGTAACACATATCGGTCTATCTCACGTAATCCCAAGAATCGTCCTTTCATAACCGTCAGTTCTTGTATCTATAAAATAAGCAGGCCTCCGTCTGAAATTCAGAATAAATGTATTCCCCAAAAAATTACTTACTGAAAGTAACGTTTATTTTTAGTTTTCCGAACCTCAACTTAAGGTAAAAAGAGGTCCTTATGTTCTCACCATTCTGCCTGCCTGTTCGGTGTTTGTGTATGTCGGATCTATCTCATAATAGTGAGAATTACATTACCTATACAACAAAATCTAATAACGCAATCCCAGATAAATGCGAATTTTTGCTTTTGGACTCATATTTATATAGAGTCTCCTGTTCATCGAAAAAGAGGGAAATATTTTTTGGGGGAATGGAAAGGTAGATTATGAAACTTTTTACTTGCTTCTTTAATGCAGCCGCCCAGGCGGGCAATTTTCGAAATTCGATTATAAAAGTAGTCTTCACGTTCACAATTAACAACAAATAAATTTCATCGAAAGCGCCTCCGAGATTAACGCTAGTACGAAACCTTTATACAAAAAGGAGTTCGTATACTAGGTGCTCATTTTTAAGATTTGGGGTTGATAGTATCGATGTTCCTGTCATATTTATCATGACTAATTGAGAAACACGCCATATTTTTATCTAAACTGCACTACTTAGTTCCTGAATGGCATTTGAATTAAAAATGCATGGCACTTCGTGTTTCACCTGTATACAATCATATTGTAATACATTATCAGTGCATGACTGAAGTTAATGTGTTACAAACGTATATAAATTTGAAATATCAATCTGAAATCGCCAAAATTGCCATAATTTTATAGACGTAATAAACAGTGGACTTTACAAAAACCATAAAAACGTGTAAACGAGAACAAAACAAATATACACTTTTAATAATTTCTGGTTTGCTACAACTGCAGGCCGTAAAACCGAATTAGTTTGGCTATACATTTCCAAAACTAACACACATATTTGAAGAGCGTTGACAGTTATCGACATTTCAATGAAAAATGAGTGGTGTATTTACAAGCTTCGGCCCACAGTACAAACAAACTGAAATATTTCTTTATTCCGGTTTGCACCCAAAGTCTCTCTATTGTACCCCAAATTGGCTACCGTCGCTCCAACTTTTTCCACAAAAATGTCCATGTCGAGTTGAAAAAAATGTACAGTTCAGTGGACGCCTCAATTATGAGTTACTCTTCCATTTTGACGCGGCGTGTAATTTACATTTTTTCCCTTTAGAGCGTGAGGTACCAACTGCACACAGAATGCGTAACAACCTCTCTGCTCTACAGTCTGCGGTGCCGCATACAATGAAAAGGGGCGGCTTGTTTGTCCTCCTCCGGGTAATGATTCAATTTGAAGGCTGGTTAGCCTTTTCATATCGCACAGCTGCTGTTTGTTGTGCTGTGATATGGTTGACGACGTGACACTGGGTTGAAGAAAGCTTTCAGCATTTTGCAAAAGTATTCGAAAATTGCCCTGTTTCATTTTTAATTACAAGTTGGACTGTAATAATTAATTCTTTCTAAGACAAGACAATACTTGTTTGAGGTACTTGAAGTTTTGTAACATCGTAACCTTCCGAATAAATTTTTGCACCTCAGTTCATTCCTTCATCATTAACTGCAATGATAGAGATTACACGTTTCTTATTGTTGCCCGTTGAACGTTGTTTACGAAAGTGATTGTTTTCTTACATTCGCAAAGCATTTTGACACAAATTTCACGTTCATGTCTCACCAAAATTTACGAAGGAGTTTTACCAGACAGTCAGTATTTGATTCAACGTAAAAGTATAACTCAGTGACGGCTCGTGACCTGTTCACATATAGGCTCTGCCGAGTCGTCTATTCGACAAGAAGGCCCAAAGTGTGGAGAAGGCGTGTGGGGGTCGAACGTCGAATTCGCTAGCAAAGTCGGAATTTCACTTCACACACACAGTCACCCAACGCGCGTTTTCTTCAGCCTCAGTTTAATCGGTATCTACCCGTTTCGTGCGTTCCCGTTTCGGGCGTTTTTTGGGTTTCTACCTGTTTTCGTGCTGATTCGAGCGTCAAGAATTTACTGGGTAATTAAATAGTGCCAGTTCGTGCGTTGCACAACGATATCCTTTACTTTGAACATGTTATAGGTGTATGTTGCAATAAAGGCATACAAAACGTACTGCTTTGTTTTATAGTTGCCCGTCACTGAATACGGCCAAAAAAGTGGTTCCACGGCCCACTATTTCTGGTCTGTGGGCAAGCTTAGCTCGAGAAGCGAGCTGAGCGTTTCAGTCCCCCCCCCCCAAAATTAACATTTGAAAACAGTTAGTTATTAACAGCGTTGTGTTGTAAATATAAACTCGAATTAGCGGCTTACTTCATTATCAGCAGGTCAGCGACCGAAACAGCACTCAAACCAGGTAGAGGTTTGGGACGACGCACGAAACGGGAAAATTTTCATCGACGCACGAAACGGGAACGACCGAAATGGGACTAAACCGTTTAATCACCTTTTCAATTCCAGATTTTTCGCTTAGGACAACAAGTTCTTAAAAATCTATGTAGCTTTATATTATAGTACTAAAAGTTATATTTTCGATTAAGGTGGTGTTCCCCATTTACCAACTTTTATTAACAAGTGACTATTTACAAACATTTACAATTTAAAGTAATCTGAATAAATAAAGTTTACAATGAACAATAACAAGTCAAACAACAAGCAATAAACAATTAAACAATAAAGAATAAATAATCAATTAACTAACACCAAACAATTCAACAATACGCATAAATTGACAGTTGAAACTTTTCTAAATTCGCTATTATAAACAACGGTCAGCATCGCCTCGAATCGTTCCGGTAGACACTATTACGTTAAACACGAAATTCTTCGGCACCGTCAAAAATTACTATATCACATTCATGTACTATCAACACTTTACTTTATATGCCCTCTGATGAAGAAGTTTCTGGGCAAAGTAGCTTCCAGACATCATTTGTTTACGTCGAATCATATATACTTCGCGTAAACAACTCCATGGGCGTCGGAACAGGGTTTACTCTCGTAACAATATTTTAGTATATACTTAAATGGATAGAAATTCGGTAGGTACGTGATTTTGGTTAATTTTCTTTGAGAAACTTTTGGGAAGCCTGCACCTAAGAGCCCCCCATTACGAGCCGCCGCTGGTGTAACCCCAATAGTAAATGATATTCGGAAAAAGTGCGAATTGGTTGAATTCAGTGAGAAATAAGACCAATAATTGCCTGAACGACTGTGGCAGCTCGCAGCTCTTTCAGAGGCAGAAACCATGGGTGTCGGTAGGAAACTGCAAACAATGTTGCAGGTCGCCAGAAATGCTTACGAAAAGAAAACAGGACACTAACATTATAGATTATTATTATTGGCATTAGTTTTCTATTTTCTTACCTAATAAACAAGAAATATCCATTTCAAAAATATGCACTAAAGAGAATTTGGGAAAGTAGAAGACAAAATGGATTAGTTAGGTACAGGTATTAGAAAAACGATATCAGTGTCGGCGGGACAATATAGACTAGAACTTCATACGAGAGAAGAATTTGAGTTAAAATTAAATTTTCCTCTCTCTTTAGTGACGGACGGTCGCAGCGTTTTATTTTCAACAGTCTCTGACTGAGATAGTGCGCCACTGGTGCCGCAGATGATGGGTGACGCCGTTGCTATTGGGCAGTTTTGATGACGAAATTGTCCGTTCTCCTGTGAACGATTAATACAAACAATGGCTGCTATTCCGGATATTATCAACGCTACTCGGCAGACTCCCCGCCGACGTCATCATTTAAATGGTTTAAAAGGCCGGAGTCTAAATTATGATACCTAGATATTTTACGACAATCTTTGCAAAAAAATTACTTTCAAGAATTGTGTAACGGGTCCATTGTACATAGAAAGATGCGGAGAAGGGGATGGAAGAAATATTAGTGGAATACCAATTTTGCGATTTTATAGATATACCAATGAAAATATCTTACCTGAACTCTCGATTCTGCGAGTCCTATCTTAATAGACACCTCTTCTCTCATGAAGATATCAGGATACTGAGTTTTTGCAAACAATGTTTCCAAAATGTCCAGTTGACTTCTTGAGAAAGTAGTCCTTTCTCTTCGTTGTTTTCTGGGATTCACTGGAAAATAGGAATAAACTAGGCATTATGCTTTTGCCAATAAACTATTTCACAGAAGTAGATTAAAATTATTGATGTACCTATAGTACGAGTATAGTTTACTTTAGGTAAAAACTTGAACGTGGATGTCATCAGAAATTTAAGTTTTTCGGCGAAAATACCTATCATTATATCTATGCTAGCGTCCTTTGTGATAGAATTAATATTTTTCGTTAAATGTGCTTTAAAAATTAATTTCCGTTTTTGATTCTACAGAAACGTAATAGCTGTTGCTTTGTTGGCCGGGCAAAAACATTTATTAATAAATTATCATTTATTATAAACCTGGGACAGGCGAGTGTTGGCCGATTTTTACTATGTAGCTTCTTCCCTCCATAAATTATCGTCCAGAACTCTTCTTTTTGTCTGAGTAGCGCCAATGACGATGGTCGAAAAAAACGAGATTGTCTCCAAGAACAACCACAACAACACAAATTATTTTTTATCAACAACTATAAAACGTAAAAGAATCAAGAAAACGGCACCTGGCTGGTCCCGGCGGCCGGTAATTTTAAACCCAAATAACCCATTTATCAAATGTCTCGACGTAAATTCGTTAATTTGCATTCGGATTTGAATCCAGTAGCTACTGTTACGGAGTTCAGTTAAAAATCCAGTTAACAAATCATGAGAATTATACCTATCATCTCCCAAGTTTTAAAAAATCACGTTTTAAACTCGAAACATGGGAGACTTCATATTTTTGAATCTTTATAGCGACATACTTTTGAATTAGATGCGGGAGAGACATGATCCATAGAATTTGCAGCTGTGAATATACTACAGTTTCTTTGGCTCCCGTCGGTTATTGGGGATTATATGACGCACTTTTTAGGGTTCGGGATTGTAGGTAGGCACACATAAAGAAGTGCGGTATTCCATTCAGGCTATCGATTTGAACACAACTAGTTCGTTTTATATTCTCCCCAGTGTTTTGGATTTGTCTGACTCTGAAGTATACCCAGGTACAGCTTTTTAAACACAATAACACTAAAGATAGAATATTTATTTAACGCTTTTAGGAGACGTATTGCAAGATTGTTAGTATTCAATCAGGTAAGAGTCACAGAGACAAAGGTTCCCTTAATTTTAACAAATTAGTTTATTTGACAAACTTTTATTTGATTTAAATAAAGTTTTTTCTTTCAAGAAATTTATTTATTTGCAAGGAATTTCTGATATTTGCTTGATTTAATAAAACTTCTGATTATTTCAAGCCAATTAATAGTTTGAATTATGAAAAAAAATATTTGTTTGGGTAAAACGACACTTTTTTAATGCGAAATGAAATTATGGTAAATTGTACAAAGTAATATGTATAAGTATACTTGTTGTGAACAAATTAACACTGGAATTCACTATGAATTCTTAATAAGTTAACCCCACACGCCAAAAGACAGTGACACAGTAATTAAACTCGACACGTGTTTCGCTGACAATATCAGCTTTAGTTTAATAAACATTAACCAAATTTTTGTTACTTGAATCACAGAATTTGATGCAATAATATCTAATATTATAGATATTTTAAAGTAACCAAATAAAACGTTCATTCATTACTACACGAGGAAATAAACAATACGTACTCTCAAAAAAATTATAATAGACGCAATTCAGCATTTTGTTATCAACAAATCATTGAGTGAAAATCCCTTATTTTTGAATAAATTTATGATAATCTAACTTAATACTATGCTGATTTACGCTAAGGAATTAGTTTGCGATAAAACATCTAGATTTGTTGATCTGAATGTTTTTGCCTTCAATTAAACGAATAATCGAAAATGAAATAAATGGAATTCTTCGTTTAACAAACAGATTGACTTCGCCGTACCTATTTAAAAGTTTAAATTTGTTTGAGGCAAACATATTTTATTTGTTTTAACCGAATACTTTTCGCTGTGTATTGCGGAAGAAAAATACGTGGAAATTGAAGTGTCGCTTATCAATTCAACAATGCTCTGGTCTGAGCCACGGGCTATTTACAATGGAAAGGGAGGTATTAAAAGTTGGTGACCTTGACAGACCAAATTCGGAACAATGAAATAAGAAGAAAATTTTTGTCGATTGGCATTAAAAGATTGATGTTACTGATATCTAACGAGCACTAGGGTTAGGTAATAGGTAAAATACCATTTTTAGACCCTGGATCATTAAAAGGGTTTTATACAAGAATACATAGCATATGTACCTATATTTCATCGGGTTTGCCACAAACTTTTGTATAGAATTTCCGTTTCATTCCCGCGTTTCAAATCTATGCAAGTTCATAATTTCATAACTTTTTGGTATAATAGTTCCGAATTGCTTTGCTACATGATATATTCATTACGTCAGCCATGCCTCCCCTAATTTTTCCACTTTGCCTTCCGTCTTGCTACACTCTCACTTTCGTTCCTGCGAGTCTTTAGACGTTATTTGACCATCACGTTTGCAGGCTACCACATGCTTCCTCGATGGTTTGCCGATACACAGAACTATCTGCATCGGCGATTGTCTCGTAATCGGGGCACATTTCCTCTGTCCAGCCCCTAAACGCATCCTTAGTAAATAAAGAAATGTGTTCGTTATTGTAGATTAAGATTAAGAGTATATAGCTTTCGTCATATGGAATGTGGTGGCTGAGACTTATTTGTAGCATCATCCTGTTCATCGCTCTTTGGTTAACGTGCAGCTTTCTGACGATTTATTGGATTAATCCAATCCCTCTGTTCTAGCCCCATCATGTCAGCTCCATACGCTGGGCAAAAGTACGAAAACGGCCAATAAATAAAAAATAACGAATCTGAAATTTTGCTTTTAGAACGTTTTACAATCAGTTCCATAGTCGGATCCGGCTAGTTCTTTTCGGTGCTATACTGATGAGAATAACAATTTTGGAAACAGCCATTCGAAAAAAATTGCTTCAGCTTCGGTGTGGCCATTTTTTCACAACTTCTATTCCCCAATTAAGTAATTATTATCGTAGCAATAAAACATTCGTGTTAAAATTAATTATTATTCGATGGAAAGTTTTCTGTTCTTTTACTTATTTATTAGCGTTTTTCTTTCTGCCCTAATTTGCTTTGCAGTGATTTGTTGAACCAATGTTCAGTATGACCATTCAGTTCTTAAAATCGCGTAAATTTCAACTGTAATAAAACGAAAAGTCCTATCTTTTGCGCAAATCTTTTTTTGTTATTTCGTACCTACTTATTAATTCTCCTTTTCGGAATATAAATTTATGAATCCCAAGACTTTGTTTTGTTAAGTAAATTGCGTTGGTAAATAAAACATGGAGCACTCAGAGTTTAATTAAAAATTTAAATGTATACACTGTAGATGCCTAAGACGTGATACGAGTCTCGGGGAGAAATTACACAAGTGCTAAATCTCACGCCTATCCCAGGGTTACCAAAACGTTTACGACCCAGCTTAAGAAGGAAAGTTTCTATATTTTCGACCCTCTCTAAATCATCCGCAACTTTAATTAGCATTACGTAGTTACGTAGCCTAAAATAGACACATTTAATTAATTTCCAAATACACGGACGCTAAATTAAAAAGTTGCTGTAATATAATACAAACACAGTTTGCGATTCTCTGACTTAACAGCAAATGAGAAGTCGCAAAAGACAAACAAGGGTTGGGGATCGTTAAAAAAACAAACATTAGCACCCTGCCCTGTTTCCTTTACTCAAGGGTGTCTGATTTTGACAAATTGGGGTTTCAACTGGATTTCCTGTACTTTGCTGATTACCCTTGCTTTTAAACAGGCCAAAAATGATTAAATAACGATTGCTTGGCGACTTAAATTGGTTTAAAATGCTCTGAATTGATGCAAACTATGTTTGAAAGTTTATACTTGGATATTTCATTCCTATACATGGTGTTGACGACGTGTTCTATTGGGCAAAATAATAAAGAAAGTATAGATGGACAGGTGGCCCGACGCTTCCATTAAAAGTCATAGGCCTTATTAATCGTTGAAATATCAAATGCGTCATTGCTTGTGGTTGTCAGAATCGTTACAATAAATTACAATAAATAATGTATTTCTTCTTTAGGCTGTGATACGTTTATTCCTACCATTCCTCGAGCGCCGAACAATATATGTATCTCGCCTTGCATTTATAATCATATTGTCAGAAAGTAACATAATTAAGATCGAACATCACTTAAGGTAAGTTCATTTGATCTTGCAATTATGCCATGCACCCTTCTGACACTCCAGATCTCAAGAATTAAAAACGTAGATGTTTAAAGAAGTTGCAACCCTGCTGTAGAATGTTGATTAACATTCGAATTTTTGGAACAATAATAATAACATATTAATACATTAAGTCTATAAAATGCAGTATGTACATGTTACAGTAACACGTTTTAGGAATCCAGAGTTCCAGAATAGCGCGACCAAATGAAGCTCCATCCTGAACCGGCACAGGTGTATTGTAAAACCTTTGAAAAGTCAGAGACTATTCTGACCAGCTTGCCGTTTTCCTGATATTGTCAAGGTTAACCTCATTTTTAAATGCCGCAAAGGTAGATGCACGCCTCATGCGCAGAAAGACAGATTTGATCCAGCGACTAACAAATTGTTTGACTGGTGGCGGAACGACAAGGTTTTTTGAAAGTTAGAAAAAGAAATTATGAATTTGGTTTCCGTAGCTGATTCCTCTTTTCCAAATAACATTTTTCGGTTTTCCAAGAACTTTTTTTAAAAAATTTAAGCCGACCAGCTATTGCACACATTCAATAGTTCTTCTTGTAACGAAGATGCTGCATCGATGCCTTCTAAGATTGAGGCGGCGCCGGCGGTGTTTCCTGATCTGCAATACGGTTTCGGCCCGCTCGCACGCTTTGTTCATCCTTGCTGCAGAGAGCCGTTGTGATTAAAGCCAAATAGCATTCTATCACGTGGGTATTGGAGGGCATCGTGAACTTTTTGACATGATATGTGATAGCAGTAAAGCTCTTCTAGTACAGGAATGATTATGATGAATGTCCTCTGAGTTCCATCAGCATCGCTTAGCCATTCCATCATTTTCAGGGACTCAGTCCCTCCTCCTTTTTCCTTAGACAAGAAATGGTTAATAGCTAGGCCTATTTATAGTAGTCAATCCCGTACCAATGTGCGTTTGTAAAGCACAGCTATTCTGTCAGACTATATACTTCTGGGTTCAATTTTGGTGCCGCTAATAGTTGACAATTTTCCAAAAGTTTGTGCTGCTACAGCGTTACAAACTTACTTGATTGGAACAAAAGTCCTTTGGGATAATATTAACACAAATCTTTTTACTACTTTTAGAAAACATCATCGGACAGCTACATGTCAGACAATAAGTAGGTGGATTCATTACGTATACGTATTTATTCTCAGTGCCAGCGGCACATGAACAACTTCTTTTTCTGGTTATAGTAGGTACGCGTCATACGTCTACCTTAACTACCATGCGAATGGGGATAAAGTTAGTTTAATATGTGACTTCTGTGACAACTTCTTTAAACATTATGATGTAGAATGTAATAAGAGGTGCATAATTAATAGATCAAACTAACTTACCTAAGTGAAGTTCGATCTTAATAATTATGTTACCACCTTACACGAATACATCAATACCGTCTTTCTTTCTATAGAATAATTTATTTTAATTCTCTAGTCTTTCCTCTTAAGGTTGCGACTGCTTTAAAGAAATGACGAACCAACACACAGCGGGTGATGTTAAAGTGGATCAAAAAGTTTCTACTTTAAACATTGTGCGCGTAGAGTACCTAATGAAGTATTGCATATTTGATGTATTCGTGTACGATGGTAACATAATTAAGATCGAACTTCACTTAGGTAAGTTCGTTTGATCTATTAATTTTAATGAAGAAGTTGATATCTGGCGAGTGTACTTTGAATGTCACAAAAATGGTGGCGCTGCTTTGCAACATCACAATGAACTTTTCCTTTACTAGGTATCCTTCAAACCGGAGATAATTCATGAAACTGGAGACACCGCCAAAGACTTATAGAGGGGACTTAGCTATTTATATTTTCGATTGAAGCAGGGCGAATATTCACAGTCTAAGCGTTTGTGTGTGGAAAAAGGCAAAACAAAACAGCCGACCAGTTGTGTAGTGAACAGGTGCCGCCGCGGAAACAGAATATCGCGGAACATTCCCTTGGTCCGTTGCTTGAATATAATAACAAACAACGATCCCCGCGACCCGCTGGTCTACGAACGTGTAGGCTTCAAAACAAAATCAGCCGTTCCATAAGGACGCTAGGTCTATTCTAGACGTCTTTGGTTACCGCGGTCACAATAAATGTTACTTCAGATAATTAAATTGTTTTCATGGCCTAAGTAACTAAATTTTTAATAAAAAACCATTTTAAGTATTATTAACCATTTCGTACAAGAAATGTTATGACTAGTTACTAAATGTCGAAATCTATCAGAAAAAGTAAAAATATTCCGGGCGTTCCATTTGAAAAAAAACTTGTGTGTGATGTCAGCTCCGACGCACGACTGGAGTTTACTCCTTACGAACGATTATTTTAACTTCAATCACTTGATAATTTTGTTTATTGTACAGAAATATACGTATCCATAGATACATACATGATTTCAATGTGAAAGAGCCGCGCGGTGCGTTGCGCAGAGGAACGTAACGCCTCACTTTTAATTAACGCTTGATTTTACTCATAAAATTTCCGTACCGCGGGCTATAACTGAAAATCGATTTTTAAGGAGTAAACTCCAGAAAGTTGACTGTCTACACTTTTGACATATAGATGCTGATTTTTGGTTCTCTATTCATACAACTAGATGCGTAAGAACTCCCTATAAAAAATGGTTTATGTGGGTTATTTTGGGTAATAGTTGCGATAGAGCTGGACCTTTACAATGAAACAGACTGTATAATCTACAGCATTACAATACTTACATAAATCAAGATCCAGCAAGAAGATAATTATCGGATGAATATGAATAATGAATTATTATGTACGATTACTTGGCTCTGAATTCTTTTAAGCAGTCTAAACTGTTCTTCAACGTAACAGAAGTGGGCAATACGTGCAACGTTCCTTTTCTGTTAGTATACATAGAAGTTATATATGTCAGTTTTGACAAGATACAATTCATCTTCTCATGCCAAACGCATGTAGAGAAGTCTGTTAAATATGAGACTTCAATGGCCCAAGTATTTTATGCAAACAGGGATTTCCAACATTTCAAAACACGCCTGGGCAGTCATAAAACTAGGAATCGTATACTCGAGGCATTCTGGCGCTTGCGATTATTTTTTTAAGATTCTGGTGCTGTGGCCGATAATAATTTGTCCCTCACGATGACGCGACTGGTTTGGCTGCTAATCCGGCTTTACCATGTAGCGGCTGCAACCAGAGATAAAGACACGGTGGTAGCCGCCATACACACCCAATGACGGCAGGATCGGGAGCTACTTACTATACTTATAGCTGCATATCCATACAATGTGATCGTTCAAGCTGAATTGAAAGTGCTCCGTACTGATCGATAATGCCGAGATAGAATCATGCAAATCATGCCAACAGAAAATTTTGGGTATACCACAATATAATTATGTGTTTCTTGCCTTGTCATTCTAGTTTGAAGCACAACTACCACGCAATAATAATATTGTTATTGAATTAAACCTTAACAATGGGTAGGTAGCACAAGCATTACGCAAAATGCAGCTCTTAGCATTCTAAATTACTTTTCAATTGATTCAATCCTATCAATAGTAAATGCAAGAGAAGTATTTTTACGAAAGCAAAATCTTTTATTGACAGATTTCTGTAATATTGATGCAGTTATTATGTCACAAAGGGCGAAGTTCCAGCTTCTCAGAAACGAGTTGTTCCTTCCACTCGACTCTCAGTATAACAAAAATAAACAAAAATGTTGAATGCGATTACTTTATCTACTCATTTAAGTTTAGCACGAGCTTTCTGAATCCTCTCCTGAACGCGGGCAAGGATTCTTTCTTCACATTCCTGGGAATAAAGTTAAAGATTTCGAGAAGTTACAGGAAAATGACCATTCGAAAGCCGCTGTCCTGTGAGTCGATGGAGTAATCAAGGACTTACGTCAGACATTAATGTTTTGCACCTCACAACGAAAGCGAATTTTATTGTAGAAATATAGAGACGACTCTCCAGCCATGATGGACCGCGAAGTGTAAAGTTCGTCTATCATGAATAAATTTATTTTATGTTTTTTATCAACAAAGTCCTTATACGATGGGGAACACTAGCTTAACCGAACTCACAACTTCTAGTACTATAATATCAAGTACATAAAAAATTTGATAGCGTTGGGCTAAGCGAGAAATCTGCAATTGAAAAGTTGATAAAATCAAGAATACCTACTAAAGCGCGTCTACCTTAATAGCCGGACGTGACGTCCGTGAATTGTCCCACCACAGTACCTGATGCTCGCCTTCCCCTCCAACCGCCGCGCCAATAACATTAATGGTCGCTGCCCCGAATGAATAAAGTGGGGGCAGAACAAGCGTGTTTGCGTATGCCAAAGTACCTTCCCAACTTTCGGAACAATACACGTCACAGCGCTCATTTAAATTATGTGTTTCAAAGAGATACAAGGTTTGACATTTAATTTTGACTAAATTAAGCCTCAAATCCAAAAAACGAAAGTTACTTAATTTGTTCTGAATAGTAAATTACTGATTAAAAGCATTAATTTTTAAAATTTACGGGTTTTCCCCATTATATTATATTTTCTTGAGATTGGAAGAATCTACATTAATAGTAAGACAAAAAATTTTTGCTTCATTTCACAAGTCAAAAGAATGTCATTTATTTTAATATTTAGAGGAAGCACTTCTCAACGAATCCAAATCAGATTTCAAATTTAAATTAGCAACATCAAAATTACGAGTAGTTGGGTCAAAATAAAAATATAATTGCCTATCATTGGCCTAACAATGAACTCTATTGTGACTTATGCTTGAATATAAGTTGCATGGGTACCTATATCGTGAATAAAATCTGTCCCAAAATTGATCCTTGTGGAACAATATTGCTACTGTTAACTCTTGTCGGGATGCATACTCACCCACACATTCTCACAACTTGTTTCCTATTATGCAATTTTTTTAATTGCAATTGGTATCGAAGCCAATGAAAAAATTAAAATTTAGCAAAATTTAGTGAGTGATACAATCAAAAGCCTTGGAAGGTAACGGAAGTATCTTCCAAATAAATTTCGGTATCCTATAGGTCATGATGAATTAATAATGCGAGGTATAATGCGGAATAGGGCTTTCATTATAGAAAATTTCTAAGGCGCATGCGCTATCGCGCCATGACAGTTTTGCACCATGACGTTTTATTTGCATGTGTTTATATAAATTCCTTGGTCTATACACCAATTTTTATTACAAACGTGCCATTATACTTTTGGTGACTGCAACGGCGATAGTAGAGTGAGTAGGTCAAGTTATCGCTTGAGATTACGATTTTATCTATTTCCCAAACCCCGCCTAACACTGGGGAAATGTGCTGCGTGTTTGCGTGGATGAAAATGTGTGTGCAGGAGGCAAGATTCGAAATGGAAAAGTGTATTGAGCGTTTTCTAGGTTACGTCATAATTGATTAGGTCTTTAAAATAAGTATTATTTGTAGTTACCTTACTTATACATTGCAGAAAAATACGCACCTGTCTATTAGATTCTTTTTCTTTTAAGAATTTGATTGATTTTCACCACTACCACTAAATATTAAAAACCTCACGCGATTGAAGAGTCTTGGTTAACATTCCCGTATTTCAAGCAAGAGCCAGGCACGTCTTCGGGATATAGCCTCTCAATTTTATGAGGGCTATATCACTGGGAACTAACATTTGTAATTTTCCGTCTTTCAAACACCCTCCTTATTTGATATTCTACTATTTACTTACGAATATTCTGCCCGAAGTTCAAGGCCTGTCAGTGACACTTGCCCGAAAAACTAAGAACAACAACTGATTGTAAGTGTACTTATGCGCCCGCGCACTAACGAAATGAAAAGGTCTATTATTCTTATAAAAAATAAAGAAGCATATTATTTAATAATTTTGACTCATATGCTATCACGTTAAACTGAGTCAGGAGTTACTATGGAGATATGCTGTTAATAACCGAAATAATTTAAGATTGCATGACAGTCTTGTCAAATTTCACATATTTTGAAAGTGAAATTTGTTATTATATATTGCAATAAAATTGTAATAAAGCTTCATTCAATTTAAGAAGATTATTGACTGGTGCTGACTTTAAAAAATAATTATTAATATCGCCCGGGTTCGCAATAGCAATCCGAAAATATTATTAGATTGTGAATTAATTTAAAGAGTTATGTGAAATCTAATCTATTGGGATATTAATATTTAGTCGTCACTTCTGCAAAAGCATGAAGAACCAAACCAACTTTCAGCCTCTTATAATATTTTATCTGAATCTATGGGTGATAAAACAATCGTGCAACTATTTCTATATATAAGTTACTGTTTTGAATTAGTATTAAATATATGATGTACTCGTAATTGCGTATAAATTTAGTTACCGCGTACCTACCTCTCTTAATAACTCTGTTATTATAACAGTGACAAATGTTGTAAAGCAATTTCATGTAAGAAAATAATTGCAAGCTGAAAACTTGGCGTTAATTCGACGGTGTTCCAAATAGGTTTGTTCGCGTGCGACGCCCTACTAGCTATAATTTACGGTTAAAATACCCCAATAAAACATCAGTGATTCAATTTGACACCCCAGAGCGTTCATTGGCCAGCTGTGGGTTCCCATCGGCACGGATCCACTCTGAGCTGCGAACTAAAACAGCCAGATAACTGTTACAGATTCAATTTAGTTGCACACACACAGCGTAAATAAATTTCGAATAAAGGACTCCAGAACAACCCCACTGTAGTGTGAATTTTATTTCCGTCTATATGTTATGGGATTATATGATTTTTTGATAACACTGACTTGTAATAAAAAGCTATTGTTGTCCAGAGCCTCGTTTTATGTTTGATCTTTAGGTATTAACTAGTAAAGAGAATTTGATTTTACTTTTAAAAAAGTGGCCACCACCGAAATTTTCATATACCTACTTGCTATGAAAAATTTGATCAGCATAAGTGCAAATCTTTCATAAGAAATATTCAGGAAAAAACGCGACTGTTCGGTAAGAAGCCTGGCCAAAAAGTGTCTGGCAAATTTTAACCTGACTTTCCCACATCCATCTGGAGATCTCAAACAGAATCTTGATTCGTCTGACGTTGCTCCAGTTTGCGAGATTCCCTGATGTGTGCTCTACCACCTGTCGTTCGAGATCTTGAACACATGAGGGAATCTCGCAAACTGGAGCAACGTCAGACGAATCAAGATTCTGTTTGAGATCTCCAGATGGTCGTGGGAGAGTTGGAAGAAGACAGGGAGAGCGATTTGTCCAGTGCAACATCGTTGAAAGAACCAGCTACCGCGGGGGCTCTGTTATGGTCTGGGCTGGTATAAGCAGTGATGCTCATACGGAGCTATGGTGGTTAATGGAGGTAGTACGACTGCAGGAAGGTACATGAACCCATTAACGTCATTCTGAAAGATCATGTGATCCCATTTACACCATTCATATAGGTACCTACTGATTTCATTCTTATGGATGATAACGTCTGCCCGCACCGTGCCAGAATCATCAATGAGTATCTGAATGAAGTCGGCATGATGTGTATGAACTGGCCAGCCTGTAGTCCTGATACGGAAGCATCCCACAGAACATCTATGGGACAGGACGGATTCGTACGCGTGTTCCTCGTTCAAGCAGTTTGGTAGAGGTTGCTGAAACGCTTGAAGAAGAATGGACCCACATTTATCAGGGTTACATTAGGGCCCTAATAGAGTCCCAGCTGTCATTGGAGCTCGAGGTGGAAATACTCGGCATTAACTTTGTCAAACAACGTATTCTCGAATATTATGTAATTTTTGGATTTTCAGTTATAGCGCGCCGTACAGAAATTTTATGAGTAGTAAAATCAAGCGTTACATTTCGCGTTAACTAAAAGTAACGCGTTACGTTACCTGTAAGGCGCTCGCCACATAGGCCATGCCATGCCATGCTAAATTAAATTTAGCATAGAACAGCACAGGAAATATGTAAATGTAAATTTGGGTAACCATAGTTATAGTTATTTTTATCAATTGGCAGCTGTCAATATTCATAAATTTAAATAATGGATGATGTTCATAACGTTGCTTTGGGGTTCATTTTACAACTTATTTCCATGGAAACGTTATCCATAGAAACAGCATAGAAGTCGACTTCGTTGCTATGTAAATTACTTTAAACATGAACAATGTGGACACTTCCATTTGAATTCCATTGTCTCTACTTCTGTGTTTTACATTGGCATAGCATAGCATGGCCTAAGTGACGAGGCCTTAACATTGAAATTATGTACGTATCTATGGATACGGCTGTTTATGTCTGACTGCATAGAGCACGGACATAGTGAAAATATAGAGTGGCATAGAGTAGATATGACAGTTGGAGTTGTAAAGTCAGCATTTGCAGAGTTTGTTCGTTCCTAAATTTGTTGAATCTTTTGATTTAATACGGAAAAACCTAATATTAAATACTCCAAATATTGCTTAGTGCCGAAATGTGAATCAACGCCTATTCGAACACCAGGAAAAGTATTTATTTCATTGCCAGTGGGATCGACGTTTAGCAGATTGTCACTTAATAACCGAATTTATAAACAATTTATATTTTGATGTATAGTTGGACATTTTCGAACATGAACCATCTGATAAATACACATTTGGGTATAAAACTGACATTCGCGTGTACCCTATTATCAAGTGATTGAAGTTAATATAATCGTTCGTAAGGAGTAAACTCCAGTCGTGTGTCGGAGCTGACACACACAAGTTTTTTTCATTGTGGAACAATTTTAACTTTTATATGTATTTTGAAATTTTCTGTTTTTAAATCAATAAAATTTCTGGATATTCCTGTAAACTATTTTCTTCTATCTAATATTTCCGAAAAATTATAAAAGAACATTTAAATCGAATATAACCAATTGGTTCGAATTTTATTCATATTAGTGTTATGTTTCGATATGTATGTAGGTAACGAAAAAAAATATACCTAAGTCGTAGAGAGATGATTTTTTGATACTTCTGTACCCGGATCTAGCCTCGAATTTGCCGAGCAACTTTTTGTCGATATGAAAATACCCGTAACTTCAGGGTGCAGTATTCAGCGAACGATTTGAAGTGCAGAGATCCCGAACGTAGCCTATTACATCAAACAATCCTCAAAGACCTAAATTCCAGATCGTGAACGCCTCGGGTGGTCCTTCCGATCATTCCGGTGTAACCATTAAAAGGTAACTACACGGAGTTTGGTATTCCTTGGGAACGGGCTGAGCCACTTTTTGCCATTCAGTATGTTTAATATTAATATACTCTGCGTATTTCATTATTAACATATTATGGGACGTACCCATAGAACACCGTAAGACATTCAGATAGATAATGTTGTGCAAAAAAATGAGTTATCAATTTAATAGCGATAAATAAATAACTGGCACAAATTAAAGATAGAAAAATTACGAATTGGTGAACGTGTCGCGATACTGGAGATCATTAATTTGTAAGAAACTGTCATTAGCAATAGTGGTAGTTGCGTACAGGTACAATCCCTTAGTGATCGTATATTCGGAGAGCATTCTAAGAATCACACGGGTTGTTTACGTAGGTACCTGAACATAGAATTTTGGATTTAGTCCCATTTCATGCGTTCCCGTTACGTGCGTCCATGAAAATTCCTCTCCGCTCGCTTGGCTCGCTCCGCTTGCCACAGACCGGAAATAGTGGGCCGTGGAACCACTTTTTTGGCCGGGTGATTCTTAGAATGCTCTCCGAGTATACGGAAACGCACGAAACGGGAACGCACAAAATGGGACTAAATCCAAAATTCTATGTTCAGGTACTGACGTAAACAACCCGGGTGATTCTTAGAATGCTCTCCGAGTATACGGTCACTAAGGGATTGTACCTGTACGCAACTACCACTATTGATAATGACAGTTTCTTACAAATGATCCCCAGTATCGCGACACGTGCATCGTGTACGGAACTGCCACTGATTTCGCCTTGTACGGAAATGGGATGTACGGAACTACGACGATACCAAAAATTACGTAAAACGTATAGATTGATTAAGAATCTAAGAAATCCATACTACACGCAATATTAATTTATTTAAAAAATATATACCTAGCTGGGCGAGCTTTCAAAGCCAAAATTACAATAAATGACAATGTAGTTCTAAGTATTAAAAAAAGAAAATTACTTCTATTTATTTGGAAATTTTTAAGGTAATAAAGCATAATTACTCAAATTTTCTTCGACAAAAATTTTTATCATTTGTTTGAAGCGTTACTATGCAAAAATGCCCTGAATATGATCCAAAAAATGTATTTTTAAATTCCAGCGTTCTCTTGCAGCTAAAATTGGGAAAATATTTACTTTAAACGTAATCCGTTCTCCCCATGGCCAGTAGCGCAGCCCGATTAACGGTGGCGAGAAGAACAAACACATGCACGCTCCCGTAAAATGCTAATCTGTGTCCCTGCATAGGCAAGTCATAATTGAAAGTAAACCACGAACAATGGCAAACGTGAGTCAAAAAAGAAATACAAATTTATGTGGACGATATCTACCGCCAAATCTTAGCAAATTCAAACGATAAAGAGGGAATATATTTTTTTATAATTTTACGTACCTATATAGGCATATTTATTTAATTATTTAATAAAAAAAAATAATTTTAGTAATATAAATTAGAAGTTTTTTTATGCAGCGTAAAGAGGTTTGAATTCTACCATTGTAGACATATAATGAGGAACCATTGTCGTCTTTTTGACCACTCTATTCAGTATAAAAGTATAGTCTCCAAAATCTTCGAAAGGAAGGCTTCCTGTTAACAGATGTATATATCTTTGGAAGTCAGGCTAATTAATAATTTTAATTAAATCTATTAATAAATTAATTGAAAATGTGTTACGGACAGATTATCAAGGAATTAAAACACAATTCAATGTTACAAATAAAATTACTCCGATTGTATTTCAAATAAATAAGTAATTAATCCGCTTATTATCACTATAAGCACAACAGTGAATATGTATCTAGCATTTGATTCAGACGCATACATTTTTCATGTAATTTCAGTTGCGTTCAACATCGAATTAATTTCGTTGTACAGCACATGCATTAATTATGGGAATCGCGTGCCGCATTACAGAACTGTGATTGGTATTATGTAATAGGCAGAGATTAACATAACGTAAGATGATTATTAATGTTGCCACATTAATTGTATTTTATCATGTATGCTTAAACGTTCTTTTTTTTGTTATTAAAATGTGTATTATGTTTTTACTTCTTCAGGCAGTAATATATTGTAATTACTGTTAATCCACTCAAGACGTATAAAAACTATTAATAATTAATAATTAATAACTAATTAGCAAAGAGTCGCTCACAGTTGCTTTGTTGTAACAGCAAAAAAACACGTGGAGCCAAAAATAAAAAATAATTTAAACAAATTTGAGCAAACTAGACTATGTATATCAAATCGTTCGGAATATTTTTATACACCGACAATTTCGGAGTCGTAATATTGATACATACAAACAGAAGCGTCTTTGCAAACGTACAAAATAATTACTTTCATATTTCACTATGTGCATCTGGGGCGCTAGGTGAGCAGACTTATCGATTTCAACAAAGTCAAAAAACACTTAAGTATATTTATTTTATTTTAATTTTATACTTTAGATACCTATTTTGTGTTTCCAATTGTACAACGTAATAGTTTTAACCAGGGAATTTAAAGATTTTTATAAGTTACAATTCTTTACAATTCTTATTTTACACTAGCTGGTACCCGGCGCGTTGCTGCCGTTTGACGTTTGCTGCAATTTTTAAATTATGTTGAAAGGAAAGAAGATATTGTAGAATTGCAGAAATGTTCTTTCAAATACATTTCCCGTTACGACACGCGCATCACCTACTGTAAGTTAATTGTACTATGCCTTAACCTTCGCGCAAGTGCGAGAAAAATAAGTTGACTAAGTTTTATCGCAATGGGATGAACGGTATGGCAGCGCATACAATACGAACAAACAAATATTGATTTTTATATTATATAGCGGTACCCAGCACGCGTTGGTGCGCCAAAGAAAGAAGCACAATGGCAAATATTTATATTTACCTATTTATTTATTTTATGTATATGGCACGTAACATGTGCTCATAGAACGCGCGTGACACAATCCAACTCCTAATTTCTACATTTTTTCAATTTCTACACAGGAAACCTGAATATTTCCGAAATAAAAAGTAGTCTAGAATAGTCTCTCAAAAGTCCTTTACCTGATAATGAAAGTCTCATCAAATTCGGTTCAGCCATTTCCGAGATTAGTCCGGACAAACAAACAGACAGACAGACAGACAGAGACAAAAAATTGAAAAATGCCATTTTATGTTTTGGTAACGTGCGAAGAATCATATGAGCTTAGAAAAAAGCATTTATTTCGAAATCACAGACACCCCAATTTTATTTATATGTATAGATAGGTAATACCCAAGTTGATTCCCACATTTTTGGAAATATTTTTGACATTTTTTGTTAAACTTTGAAAATTATTACGCGTGTTAGAAGTCTCCAAGGCCAAGCGTCAGCACATGAACAAGTGCTGAAGCGGCGGAACCCACGCTATAATTCTCCTTATTGTTATCTTTGTGCTTAGTAGACATTTTAGTGTGAGAAACTTTGTTTTATGAAATGTTAGAAGTAGTTGTAGTCTGAATTCCACACTTAAAACATCTTTTGTATTTTACTGAATAAATAAAAATTTTTAAAAATTGGTTTTTCCTTTGAGGAAAAATATCTCGCGAAACGTTCTCTGGTGCACATTGTATGTGTTCTGATACTCTAAATATCCTTAATAAACTTTGGGAACATAGAAATCACAATTTTCAAATTTCCCAGTTAAACAGGATGCTTCGGAATTCCCGGGACTCGGGACACACGGTATACATATACGTAAAGGCTATAAAATTTTGCGCTTGTTGGTGTGTTTGTGAATATCCCGACGTGGATATTATGCGGTACCTATATTGTTGTGCGTCAAGTTTCGAAAAATCACTTCGAAATGCCATTTATAAAAGGCACGACGAAGAAACTACTTTAACGTAATCAATTATTTACTACGATATTCCAAATGCAATTTGGCGCGGTGTCAAGTTACACTTAGGTCTTTCCCCTTATTCACAAGAGATAGTAAACGCGTGTGCTATTCCAGGGGACGATAATATTTACAAATCTATTAGCACCAGATGTATTCATTGCAACCAACCCCCGGAAACCAGAGTGGCAATAACTCCGGGCTGTTACTGTACGCCCGGAGTCATCACACTGTCGCGCGTTATTGCATTTTCGTGTATTAATAACGAGCCTGTGTTTACTTTTAAGTTTCAATTTGGTGATAATATGCCGGGAAATAGCTCTTGCCATTCATTGAATCGATATGATGCTAAAAACGGAACTTACATAAGAAATAAAAACGTATTAGTTATCGGTTTAAATTCTAGTTATAAATGTTAGAAGTTTTTCAATATTGCTGTAAACTACGCAAGGTTGAAAATTAAAGAATCATATGAAGGGAATGTACCCTGCACTGATTAAGCGTGAGTGGCGAACGAAATTTGGCAATCTCCAGTCCGTTGGCTTAGAAATTAAGGACTTATGCTAATTTTATTGATATGAATCTCAATATTTAACATAATTTTGGAAAGAAAATCATTTATAGATATGACGGCAGTGAAATATTTCGAGGGAAACAAACTGAATATATTCCGCAAAAATTAATTTCGTAGGTACCTTTACTCAATTTCAGATAATATGAGGTACATCAAGATATAGGCATATTCCCCACGAATATGTTTGTAGGAAATTTAGTTCTATAACTTTGTCCTGTTTTCACTTCCTATCTGTATGACGTTCGCAATCTATACATTTCAATATTGCTTTAATTTTTCATTTCCTATTAGGTACCCTTTCTTTTTTATAAGATTCTTTTTCCCTTAATACAAATTACGTGTTCCTATCAATTTCGTTAAACTTGTATGTAATTGCATGAACTGAGAAAAAAATGTTTTATAGTACCTACGGCCTAAAATTTAGCATCAAACAGAAAGTAGCGGGCATACGTCTCGGCCTTTTAGATAGCAATGGTCACGCTTCAATATATTTTATTTTTATGGAGGCACACATTCACAGACTGTTAAAACTGTATATTGCAAGGTATACGCATATGAAAAGTGTAATTTCGCAATGATTTAAAGTGTTTAGCGGGCAAAGCAACTTATAACTCGCGGGAAGTTTAGACGAGTCAATCATAATTCAAACTTTGCGTCCTTGAATGTAGCTTCTTCTACTGTTTAAAGTTGAATTCTATTCTATTCAACGATTCGTATTCAGCATCAGTAAAACCCAGTTGACAAAATCGTCAGCACAATAAATAAACAATGCGCCTGAAGACTGGAAAGAGGTAGACAGGGCCACCCACAGGTAAGGCGAATTTTTACCGAAAAGTTATTTAAATTTTCGGAATTTCGCTTTTTTAGAATCCGCCAAAGCGCACCGAGAATAACAACCAAAGAGGGTCTCCAATAGAAAATAACTTGGTGGTCCAAATGTTGAAAGGCCAATGAACTGAATTATTTTTTCACCTAATGGAAAACTGAAATTGTGTCTGAGCTTCACATAATACTTGCTCTTGCAGTTTTAGGTTTCCTGAGCTGCTACTCTTTCTAATGCCACCTAAAATTGTTGTCTTGATATTTTAATTCGTATGAGTATAAAATCTCGTAAAGCGTCGGCGAAAAGTTCTTAAAAAGCAGGGCTTTAGCCGTGATGTTTTTGTCAGAATGACAGCGAGAAAAGTTAGCCCCAACTATTACAGCGATAATTTTTTTATTTACCTTTTGCTACCATGACGACTTTCCAAATTTCGTATTTTTGATTGTAAAATGTTTAAAAATCGAGTCTTCCACATGCGGCGTATTTTCATATTCATTAAATTATCTAGCCGAATTTGACTCGAAATTTTTATTTTGCCTGGATAAATTCCTGTTTTGCGAACTCAATTTTGTTGCCAGACGGCAATTAGACTCATAAAACTGACAGCCAAGAGCTGTCAGTTTTATCCGGAAAAATATAAAGTACTCGTCAAATTACTGTTGATTAATACACGCCTATTCTAACAGCCAATGAGATTTCTACAATTTCTTAAAATTGACCAATCAACAGTCATTTTAAACGATAAAAACCTACCTAGCTTTCCCAATAACTGATAAATATGCGCCTTGCTTTGAATCCACTATGCTGTGAATGGTAGTTTTGAAATTTCTACCTTGGCAACTGTCACTGTCATATTATTTTCGAGCTTTCTTGCAACGACGTTTTAAATTGTCCATATAATTTAGTTGTGTATTAATCTCCCTAAAATACATTCGAGATCATTTTTATGAGATAAATACATTTTAAATTTTATTGCCATTCGGCAAAAAATCTAGAATCAAGGGAAGTAGAAAAAATCGCTCGAGCAAGCTCTCGCGATTTTTTCACTGCCTTGATTCTCGATTATTTGCCATGACAATAAAACTTTCATACAATTAAACATGTATTTATCGATAAAAATATGATCTCTTATGTATTTATCCCCGATTAATACACTCCAAAAATACACTCCGCACAAAAATTATCGCATCAGCAGCATTCTGAATTCTTCTGGTAATATGTTGTAGTTTTTGCCAAATGTCTTGCATGTTTTCTAAGGTGATTACTTTTATGAAATATCTATAGCCCCGCCAACCAGCATTCTTTGTTTTCCCTAGTTTATTTATGTTAAACGTTAACAAGTATCAACCCCCTTTACATATTTATTTTTGCAGTTAGAATTATTTTTGTTGTTTGTGTTTGTCAATGTTTAGTTTGTTTTTGTTTGCGATAATTTAGTGATTGTTTTTTCACTATGTATGCTCATCAGCATATACCTATAGCACGTCATTTGACTGAAGAAGAAGTCGTGAAGGGAAATAACCTTGATTTAAGATGGACGAAGTCAACGGTATGAAGTGGCTTATGACCATATCAAGAGTTGTTAAGCGTTGCACAGAAACTGGAGAATTTTCCCGAAGGGAGGGACAGGGTCGCAAGAGAGTTACCACAGCTATAGACAATCGGTTTTAAAGAATTACAACTTTTAAGAACACGCAACTGTACTCTTCAAATGCTCAAAAATGATCTCTTAGCTGCTCGAAATGTTGAAATGTATGTTCAAACTATCAGAAACCGTCTTCGAGAAGAGAATTACGGCCAAAGGTTCCAGCCTCTGGTCCATGTCTCACCAGAGAACATCGAGTCGCGCGATTATACAGTTTGCCAGAGAGCATGCTGGCTGGGGCACTGATGAGGAATGGTCCAATGTACTCTTCACCGATGAATCGCGATTTTGTTTATATGCGTCAGATAGACTTATGCCGGTATACAGACGGCCGGGTGAACGTTATTCTCAGTGTAACATATCTGACAAAAAGAACATTTTGAAGGTGGGTCGATCATGGTAGAGGGAGGAATTTCTATTTATGGATGCACGGAACTAGTGGCTGTGAATGGTTGAAGATTGGCAGTCGCTGAATACATAAGGGACATTCATGAACCTCATGTGGTCGCATGTGGTGCATTGGAAATGTCTGTCTTTGCACTAAAGATGGGGAGGGACTTGTCGGTTTTTGCACCTGAGATGAGATTTTAGTGTTGAATTTCATACGATTTGTCGGGGTTTGTTTCATAAATTTCTTGTGGATATGTCGGTCTTTGAATTCTCTATTTTTTGGAGTATCATGCTCATTTTGGGGAAAATTGTTATTTGTCGGGTTTTGCTTCTAGGAAACTGTGGCATTCAAGATTGCAGAATTTTTATAATAATTGTGGTAAGTCAGGTTGTCTGGCCAAAAAATGCACATAAATTTTACGTTTTCCAAAGAATTTGAAAAAGCACAATATCAATTTTCCTGTACACTTCCTCTGTTTTGATAGTTATTCCTTAATTTTCATATGTTATCCTAAAGTTGGTCCATTTGTGAATCATCATTTGCCCAAGTCTTGAAAATTATGTTTTCCACCTTTGCATAATACCATTCTTTGTCCTCAATCTTCTTCCATTTTTGTCTATGACTTCTTTGAATGGTACATATATGATTCTTTAGTAGGTATGGTATGTTCTTTAGTCCGGGCTCAACGAATTTCTGGTGCATGTTTTCTTTTCACTGATCTGCAGTTGGAGAACAAAGAACAATATTGTCGGAATATCTTATAACTTGTACTGCATATTATAATAGTCTGGTGCAAGTCTACCACTTCTGTTTATTGACTGGCCTTGTTTCAAATTTGCTTTTATGTCATTATTTACAGCCTACGTATCTATATGTATTTCTAATGATGTGTCTACCAAATGTTTGACTAACCGACGGATTCGAACACAAGCTATTAGAAGATTATATGGACGGATGTCATATCATGACGTGTTATTTTTATATTTGCCCCTACAAAATTTGCCTGACAATACCTTACTTTCCAGTAACTTGAAAACATTTGGTCTAAAAAAGAAACTACGGCGGCATTTAGTAAAAGTAAAACTGTCAACAAAATAATGAAAAGCCGATTATTCTTCCAAATTTAATTCGTTCGTCTGTTTATCTGGGTTTCGTTGAACAGAAAAATTAATGACCATTATTAAAAATATTTTGATTAAAGAAAATGTATTTTCGGCCCTCAGCTTTAAAACTTTAATGGTATGGCAAATTTTGACCAACATAAATACTAAAAAGTTTTATTAAACAAAATTCGAGCAGCAAAAACTGTAAATCCCTCGTACTAAAGGAAATATAAATGTATACTATACTTATTATCCTTTATCAAATCTGCTCTGAATAAATGCATCCCTTTTTTCTGTTCTCAGCAGTGCCACTTTGATGTAAACTCTATATTCGCGGAAGTAAATGTGGATGAAAGATTTAAATAGACAACAGCGCGTTCTGGAACAAAACGAAAATTAGGGAAGCCACGCGTTAAAATTTTAAAGTACATTTTCGGAGTCCGCGTCAGAAAAGTACAGGCTACATCAGGACAGAAATTGACTGCTGTTACCGTGGTTACCAGCCACCCACCCACCCCGGTAATCGGCTCAACTACGGTACTGACATAGCATTTCCCTTTGCTTTCGAGCGTTCTACGGTTTCGCTTGGTCCCGTCTTTGTCGTTGGCTGAAAATGCGTTGCGTTCCATACAGGAGAAACAGTTCGGTCGTGATAAAAAATTATCTGACAACGACGGCGCCTTGTTTCGATCTGTCAGATCCTTTATAAATATAGAATTGGAGGATACGTATACGAGGATTTTCTGGTGTAATGTAAATAAAATACTTTGGTAATTGACATTTTAGAGATGCAGGTATTACCTAAGTCGAAAGAGTACGCAGAGCAATAATTACGATTTCAAGTAGGTACTCCTCGAGGGTCGTATTGAAATTCCTGTATAATTTTTTATTTTCAAATATTAGGTCCCTCATGCAGTATTTGTTTCTTTGGTATTTGAATACTTGTGTAGGTACCTGTACAAATTCATTTACATTAAAATTTAATACTTAATCAAAATTATTTACCGATTTTAGTAACCATACTCGAGAATGCACTCCATATGTGCGCTGTATAACATGGGCGGACTTAGTTTTGGCTTCCACCAAAACATGGGCCATTGCAAAACAGTCATGCCGAAAATATGGAAATACAATGGGTTAAAGATGTTAGAGAAATAAGAATACCTATCTGGAAAAATTCGCACTAAAAAATAAATACCTAAATATGGAAGTAGCTTCAAGACAGTGTCCAACTTAGGAAAATTCTAGTCTATCCGTCTTATATAAAGGAAAACAAGGGATTATGAAAATTTTTACTCAGAGTAAACGTTCCTTAATAATACCTACCTAATGGAAAGACATAGTTGCTTTAAAATGGTTCTTTCAGTAAAATAATTAGTCTAAGCCACTGGATCAAAATCCTTCCCGACAGTTCACCCAAGCGAGAACTCCAGGCAGAAATCGAAAAGCAAAACTGGTTCTTGTAAATATAATTAATTAAATTCAAAATACCTACCGGCAGCCTATTTATTAAATGAGAAAATGCAAATCAAGTAATTTTTAATCTCTGTCAGAATAACAGCATTTAAAAAGAGTTTGGGTCTCTCCATAAATTGTGTGCAACATATTTGACAAATTTATTGATTTTGGATCTGTCATGTCTACAGTGTTACTTTCTTTTCAAGCGGTTTTCAGTCAGAAAACTATTTAGATCTACACCTCCATCATTTGCTGTGCTGAGCTAACACATTTCCCCGAAATAAGAACATCATACACCCCCTATAGTCGGGGAGCAAGATGCTCTAATTCGACACCCTCTATACAACTCGAACACACACAAAAAATGAAGCTGATTCTTATGTAAAATGACCTGCCGGATTCGAATTTTGAGGTCGCGAAAAGATCGGGAATTGCGATAATGCCGAAAAATCGTATTTTCCTAAAATTTTCCTAAATACAATTTTCGACCATTTCTTGTTATATTTCAACAACGAAAAGAGTCAGAGATCTGTTTTTTTCCATGGAATATACATTGAAGTGTGCTGATCATCACAGAGTACTCACGTTGCCTCTAAAATTTTCCAATTTTATGAAAAAAAAGTTTTCTTGCTAGACCGCAAATTTGTGTAATGTATTTTTCATGTAATCTTATTTTTGTAATCTTATTTTTCGGAATTAACATATACATACGCGAGACCAAATACGAACAAAGGCTCGAAATTATTTTTGGCGAAGAAACGAAACATTAATGTTATTGCTGAAAAAGTTATGGCGAGTTAAACATAAATAATTTGTGCGCACTAGCCGCGCTGATACGTTGATAGGTAGCAACATAAATGTTCGCGCTCTTTTATTCTTGATAAAAACATTTTGTTGTATTATTCGTGATTAATTACTTATAATAGTAATCAGTAATTAATACGTTACTTTGTATATTAAGTTGTGGCGGTGCAGTTTTTAAGATGAAGAGATCTGAATGTTGAAAGCGATTTCATTCAATATTGAAGAGTTTACATTCTGAATGCAGTAGTTTTCTGATATCAGCAATACTTAAGAGATTTTCTTCAATCAGTAGGCTACGTTGCAGAGCAGGTACAATTCGAAAAAATATATCAAAAAATGTTGGGTCTTGTTGTAGAAGTGATTTGCGTCTACCTTGTCTTTTACTAACAGACTCGCGTAAAAAATTAAATACTAATTTTTTGGATACTGGAAATCGTTGGCAATCATAATATCAACGCAATTATCACCGAAACCTTGGATTTTATGTAGCATTGCATCGTCATTAAGTTCCTTCGCTTTCTTAGAAATTTAATTTTGTCTCTTGAAAGTACCGACAAGTAAAAGTTTATGATTACCCTTAAGCCGTGTATAGACAGAGGCAACAAGAGGCAACATGTCATTGCGACTTTGTCGACTGTTTCTGTTTCGCGTCACAAAAGAAGGTAACCTAGTGTCCACATTAAAGAAACAAGTCGACTAAGGTTCCAAATAAAATGAAACATGAAGAAACTTAGTGTCCACACAACACAGAAATGTTTGTGATATGGGACGAAGAAGTCGCGGATGTCACAACACGCACTGATGACAAACTGTCCAAACCAAAGACACAGTCGCAACTTGTCGACATCTGTTACCTATTTTCTTTTGAAGTTTACCGCCTCGAGACCGAAACACGCGACATTCGGAAACATTTGCTTTGGCGACAGAAACAACTAGAAACAAATAGAAACAAGTGACAACTTCGTTTCTTGAAACAAGTCACCAATGACAAAAGTTGTTACTTGTTGCCTCTGTCTGTACCCGGCTTTAGGATCACGTGCTTTGTCGCATATGAAACATATTTTATTTAGGCTTTTTATGGATTTGGATAGTCTGATTTTTGATTGTGTACCTTCCACAGTTTCCGGTTGTTTATTATAAAAAAGTCTAGTGTAAGATCTTATAAACTGAGAGTGCCAAACCGGGTATGGAGAATAAAATTTGCCTTTATTTTCAAGCCTTTTTTAAGGAGCAATAGAATTAGAATCTGATTTACGGAATGTTACATACTGCAATGCTTCATATCGTTCTGCTACGCTTTGTAAAGTTTCTGCCATAATACGCTGGCAGACAATGCAAAATGACAAATTGAAACGTGCCGAAGTATCTATAAAACCAAATTCTTTCATAACCTGTAACGTATTTTTCAAGAAATCGGTGCATGATAAAAAAGAAACTTACGACATTCAGATTTCTTCATCTTAAAAACTCCGCCACAACTTAACATACAAAGTAACGTATTAATTACTGATTACTAATACTAATAAATCACTAGTAGTAGACAACAAAACGTTTTTATCAAGAATAAAAGAGCACGAACACTTATGTCGCTACCTATCAACGTATCAGGGCGGCTAGCGCCCACAAATTGTTTATGTTTAACTCGCCATAACTTTTTTCAACAATATTATAATGTCTCGTTTCTTCACTAAAAATAATTTCAAGCCTTTGTCCATATTTGGTCTCGCATATGTATATGTTAATTCCGAAAAATAAGATTTCTTACCCAGTATACATGAAAAATACATTACACAAATTTGTGGTCTAGCAAGAAAACATTTTTTTTTCATAAAATTGGAAAATTTTAGAGGCAATGTGAGTAGGTACACTGTGATAATCAGCACACTTCAATGTATACTCCATGAAAACAACAGATCTCTAACTCTTTTCGTCGCTGAAATACAACAAGAAAAGTATTAAAAATGGTGGAAAATTGATTTAGGAAAATTGTATGAAAAATCGATTTTTCGGCATTTTCGCAATTCCCGACCTTTTGGCGACCTCAAAATTCGAATCCGGCAGGTCATTTTAAGAATCAGCTTCATTTTTTTGTTGTGTTCGAGTTGTAAAGAGGGTGTTTAAAACGCATCTTTCAGGCGGTCTGCTCCCCGACTAGGTATACCATTATTAATTTGTGAACTACCTTTACCTCTACTTCTAAGTTACTTTATTCCAAACTCCTCTTCTAGAGTATATCGCGAACTAATTTTTCATGTTTCAGAATGTATGTCCTAATCAATACCCCCCTATCTCTCCTATTCTTTATTGTTTTTCGAGTGTATAGCATCAGCGCATTACAAAGGCTGCAAAATTTTCCTATGCACCGTTTGTTCGCTTGCATTTTTCGCAGTCTTATAGTTCCGAGCCCATACGTAAACGTAGGTAGGCAGGTTTTTAAGTCTCTCCAGAGTTTCTAAATTTACAGTTTCCTAGTACAAAAGTTGATTCTTTTATTAAACCAAACGCGACCCGCCCCTGCGCTTGTTATTCCTCGTTTTATGTCCCTACCGCCGTTACCATCTCCATCAGTTATTTCATTTTCTCCAACAAAAAGTAGAAATCCATGCCTTGTAACTTTTCGCGTCCGATTTGCGTTTTAGTTTCAACCCTATTTTCACGCCTCCTTTATGCCAAGATTTTGGTTTATTTTTATTAATTTTCAATAAAAGGCATCCTTTTCTACGGATAAAATTCATAACATATTAAATAACTGTAAAGGTACATTTATTTCTTTTATCATTCCCGTCGCAATAAAACAGTTTTTCGAGCAACAATAAATTTAAGATTAAAAAGAAACGACATAATTTAACAAAAATACAAAATTGCATGGAAAAGATATATGGTCGTATAGTTAATAAATATGCAGCTTGCGGTGCTGACAAATTACTGGGAACAAGAAAAAATACGCTGAAAATATCCAATATTATGTTTTGAGAGTAGTTGCATGACGTGTAAAAGAAGCCTGGTGTAGGTGAAACCCGCCAACGCGTCTACGACCATCAGGGAATCGCCGGGCTTCCTTCTCATGTTATATAAAACAAGGAAAATACAAGCAGAAAAATATCGTCGAACTTTTATATTAAAAGCCACACGGTTCATTCAGAAAATACACGAACATGCAAGTACATACATTTTTTTGCAAAAATGGGATTACTCAACAGAAATTTATATTTACCAACATATTTAATAATTGATGTGAAAGTTTGATTTCAAATTGTACAAAAGCATACATATTCGGGCTTAAAGAAATATGTAGGGTACCCCAATTTAAAAGCATATAGGTAAGGGAGAGTGGGGGAATTGTGCGCAGCGGGTAATTGTGCGCATGTTGATTCTCACACAAAACAGTGCCAAGCTTGGAACACAACAAGTGCTGTCCTCTGTCGACAAGTGTATTAAACAACCTCCGTCAACAACTTGCGTTGCAGCGCTCTTGTTACGTGAATATGGTCGCCAGACGTTGTGACGTCACCAAATGACGTAACGTCACAATAAGGGAGGATCCGGCCGCGACTATGCTCAAGCCGAAGACGGGAGTGGGCAAAAAAAAACAGTAAAAGGGCGCCAAGGAGTTGTAGGCTGATCCTCCAATGTAAACGCAAACACAGCGGTCACAACTCCTAAAAACCGCTGGTACACAACAGGGTAAACACAAAAAAAATAAAACAAATAGTCAAATAGTATTGCCAGCATATAATATTGAGAAAAAAAAAATATCAATGGTACCTACCCAAAATACAAGATAAAAAACAGTGGTAAATCCAATCAGGATGCAATAGTATTAAATGACAACAAAATTACTGGTAATTTAGGCACCCGGTACTAGCGTTGCGCCACAACAAAGAAAACCAAAATAGGCGCAGATGACGCGGTAAATACACTACACGAAGGAGCTCCGTACGCGCAGCGCACCGACGGGTCAATCGCACGCACTCTACACAAACGCAAGTAGACGCAAACGGCAGTATCGACTGTCGCTAAATCCCGTTACAAAAATAAATGTAAACTATAAGTGAAAGTTGAATATACGGCAAAAACTAAGCAAAATATTATTTAAGTTTCTCTAATCAAACAATTATAATTTATTATCTAAATGACATGAAACTTATTGACAAAAAAAACAAAACTATTAGGTACTGGCAAAATGATAACTATAAGTGACAATTTTTTACAAAACTACCGGAATTAATGACAAACTAAATTTAATAATACAGGTGACTATATGTCAAAAAACAAACAGGTGACCACAACAAGCCGTGGCCAGGCATCTACATTAAAACCAACCGAATGGACTGGCGACGTTCAAACACGAAAAAAATACAGTTACAAGGTGGTCACAAAATGCTGTGCCAGGCGCTACACAAAAACCAGCCGTTGGACGCGGTGTTCCAGACGGACAGGCGACGCAATAATCAAAATTATATTTCTGACCTTACAGACGAATCAATGAGATGCAGGACAAGGGTCAGCTACTATCGAAAATCTCTAGGTGGTGTCTAGGTACCTGCAGCTCAGCACCAGTTGGTCGGCGTTTTTTTTTCCAGTTATAACTCAAGCGGGAAGTGCACGAAAAGCAAAATTTGCACCCCAAAAAAAAACCACGTGTGGGTCTTTTTTTTTCCAACTAAATCAACTGTCCTCGTGAATTAAATCCCAAAAGGAAAAAGGCGGCGATTTCTAATACAACAACGCAATTAAATCGACACCAAAGGAAGTGATTTGAGAAAATCCCAAAATCTTGGCCAGCAAAATTAACTAATTTTACACAAACTCTCAAAATCACGACCACTCACGTTCAGAACAGCATGAAAAGTGAAAAATGCCGAAGCTAATCGGAATTTTGAAAAAACTATAAAAGTGTAGACCCATCGAATAAATTTCCAAAAATATCAGAGGCGTCACCGAGAGTGAGGAAGTTAACTAAAGAAAAGAAGGCTTAAAAGACTTTCGAACGCAAAAGAAAGGAAGATAAAGATAAGGAGAGACCTCAGTCGAACTTACGAGAAGGAAGAACAGAGACTAGAAGAGATAAAGAGTAAAAAGATGTGCCATGGAGAGAAAAATCAGAAGCACGCCACTGAACCGCGAACTAAATGCGAGCAACAGAGCTAACGCCATTCCGAGATGACATTACCGAACATACATAACCTAGCAAAACGCGCTGTCATAACAGATCCTATTAACGATATTAACTAAATAAACATAGGATAAAATCTGAAAAATCAGGGAATAATTGACAAAAGACTCACTAAGAAGATGGTGAATATCAGTAATGAACAACTCCAAGACCAACTAACGTGCTAATTCTGCAGGTAAATCTAGGTTCGAGGAAGGTGACAAAAATTAAACAAGAAAGCATAGAAATTGAAGAGGCACATAAGAAGACAGGATGAATAAAGTCTAAAGAAAATATAGCAGAGAGCAAACTACAACTTGGACCAGCAACTATAAAGATTAATAAGCTGCAGGACACGACAAGCTATATCTACGATGAAAAAGGGGAAACAGCTGAAACGAAGAATAAACAAACCAAGGTAAGAGAAGAAAAGCTATATGAAATACTAACTAACAATAGGGTATGATTCTAGGCAAAATAGTAACTTAAGTGAATGGAGAAAACAATGTACCGGCACAAGAACGGAGAAAGATCGGAAGACGAGGCAAAAATGTCTAAAGGGAGAAACAAATACTTATGAGACAATAAATAGATCTAAGTAATGTCGGAACTAGTACGGTTTGAGAGAAATTATACACAAAATGTATAATATTTTAAATAACACACTTGCTGAAAAATAAAACCGTAACAACGTCAAAACGCACGAATTGTTAAATTGTCATAATTTGTTGGCTCCGGCAGCTAAGGAGATAAGCTGACACTTTTATTTTAACAATGATCTCTTATGCATGGCTGTAATTAGCATTGTGTTCTGTGGTATTTCATGTAAGAATACTCGACAAAGTCGGACTTGTTTATGAGCTGCGATTTTCTTTTATGTTGGATCTGCTTTGGGGTAATTGTGCGCACAATTGGCCATATGCAGTTGAATACGAATAAGCAAGTACAGCTGTTTTTTTGCTTTTCGTAGATGCCGCGAACTTATAATCGTGATGAGTCTGCTAAAAACTATCGTGATTATTGCCAACAATAAAAATACTTAGTTCTTAATTTCGCCAAAGCTCGATATATGTAGTTACCTATAAGTACCTATCCAAATGGTTAGTTTTCGTTATTTTGATTTTAGAGAAGTTTATGTTAATTTTGTTAAATGAATGAAACATTCCGGTAGTTTAGAATAAATGTTTCTTATGTCAATTCGTACTGATTTATGGCTTTAAATGTAAAGGGCACAATTCCCCACCTTCTGCGCACAATTACCCCGAGGGTTGGGGAATTGTGCGCTTTTTGGGACTTTGGGGATTTTATTTGTTATGTTACCACACCTAGTTTCCAATCAAATATACTTCTGCACAATGAAAGTACCATGTTGGGGGCTTACATTCCTATATATTTCAACGTCATAACTGTAATGGCTTGATCACAGCAGCAGATCTTCCTTAAGTGCGCACAATTCCCCCACTCTCCCTTACACTAGTAAAGTTGCAAGTGACAATCAATAATCATCACAGACTTACATTGATTAAGAAGTATACCGCAATTGAAGTTATTAACAGAGAACTGTCATACAAAGACAACATGACATGACGTAGCTCACACGTGGCAGGCATACACGCCTGTTATGAGTGAGAGTGTGAACTAGCCATTCCAAATTAATTGAGCACCATACTTATTTTACGACTATTAGGTAGGGTACAATTTTCTTTGCCATCAGAAATCGAATTCCTCGCGCCAGTTTTATTTATTAAAAGTGTCTTTTTTAAATATGCAATACCTATTTTCTCACGTTTTCACTTTGGCAACATTAAGCAGTTATCCTTGCATGATGATAAAATTGGCAAGAATTGCTTAAAAGGCTGCGAATGACAATGTCATTAATTTGAAACATTTCATTTGAAAGATGTCCCCCACAATTATTGTATCGTGTGAACTAAGCGTAAGTTGTGGGTGCGCAGCGCGTTTTCATTTCATTTCTGTGGCACATAACCTATACAGGGTGTCCCGAAGTGTACCTATCGAACTTCGGGAACTGATAGAATACGTTACAATAATGGGACTTTTCCCATTGCAAACTTCATAGAAACAGGGTATACCTAGAAATTCAATGCTTTTTTGTTTTTTAAAATAATTTCTAAATCAATTGAAATGAATATCAGCATATTCTTCATTAATTTCTGAATAATCTTGGCATGGTATTAAATTTATTGAACATTGTAACAGAAAAAGAAAAATTGAAACATAAGGACAAGCCATCTTTATTTAATCTTTGGAGCCATTTTTCGAAAAAAATTGCAAGAATACTTTTTTCTTATGAAATGATTGTATGTAGGTATTAAAAAATTCAAAGTTTTGTAATTTTTCAGTGGCGTACCATTTCGTATTAAATTAAATTAAACCCCCTATTACTCTATCACTGGGTATAAGAGGAAAATAATCACTTTTTCAACGGAATTTCGCTCATATGGTTAAAAATTTAAAAAGCTTGTGTGTGTCAGCTCCGACGCACGACTAGAGTTTACCCCTTACGAACGATTATTTTAACTTCAATCACTTGATATTTTTCTTTATTGTACAGAAATATACGTATCCATAGATACATAGCAGAGCTGCTACAAGTACTAGTATAAAGTACTTCCAGTACCAGTATCCAGTAAACACTGAAAGTACTGCAAGTATCCAGTACCGAGTAATCTACTTTTAGAGAAGTATTGCAAGTAATAAGTATTTTACTTGAAAGTTTTAAAATGCAGTACCTAGTATCCAGTACAGACTACTTGCAGTATTATCAGTACTTGAATTAAATAAAAAACTTGAAGTACATGAAAGAATTTCAAGTACCAAGGACTAGTTACTTCCAGTATAAGACATTACTATACAAATAGATGACAGGGAAAAAGAGCTATAAGGATTAAGTAAATAATTGTAAGGTTTACTGTCTTGTGGTACTATATGCACTTATCTGTAGAGCATTTATATTGGGTACTTCTTAAAAAAACTGCAAATTGCATAAAGATACTTGTTATTGAAATAAGAAATATAAACTGAACAACATTTTTAATTGCATAAAAAAATAAAGTTCAATTGACACTGGTTCATTAGTTGTCAGTAATTTTTGTTGGCCTTTAACAACACTAACTTTTCGAAATTTCCGTCTGTTAAGGCGTGTCTTCGTGGATTATTAATTATTTGGCGAATGAAAACAAGCGTTCTACAGAAGCAGAAGATGGCAAAATGGTATTGTATTTTATGAAAAGACGCTTAATATGATGATAATCATCTAGCATACAAATATTGCTTCTTCTGTCATTCAAATATTTTAAAAATTCCAACTCAAACTGATTCGGCAATGCACTTGCACTGACTGAGAAAAACTAACCCTTATACCGTTTCCCTATACACCGATGGAAGAGACATTAAAATTTGAAGTTTCCAGTTTGAACCTGTTAATACTTGTATAAACACTTAAAACGCAAAATGCAGGCACTTGGAATACTTTTTTTACTGCAAGTACAAAAAGTACTTACGATACCAAAAAAAACTTCAAGTAAATTACTTTTACTTAAATGTTTCAATCCAGTACCAAATACAAGTACCTCAGCATCAAAGTATTGCAAGTACCCAGTACAAGTAATAATTTTTGAAAGTACTTGAAGTAATGTACTGTAAGTATCGTATTTACTGAGTACTGGACTTGCAATACCTTCCTGTACTCAGTATAGCAGCTCTGATACATAGGTACATAATTTCAATGTGAAAGGTGCGCGCGGTGCGTTACGCAGAAGAACGTAACGCCTCACTTTTAGTTAACGCTTGATTTTACTCCTCATAAAATTTCCGTAACGCGGGCTATAACTGAAAATCGATTCTTAAGGAGTAAACTCCAAAAATGTCGAATTTCAACTTATTCCTTTATCTCGGAAACTATGAAGTTTTCCATATAAGTTTAACAGGTAAAGTCCCACTATTTGAACGTACTCTATATTAGTTTACATCGAAGAAACTATACCTAGATAATGAAAAGGACCGCGCATAGTCACACTTTATTATTTGAATTTCAGGTGTTTCTACAGGGTAGTCCACTACGCGCGCGTCGGTCAATAGTCGCTAAACCGTTGGACTTATGGGAAATTTTTCTAAATAAAACTTGTAAGGTTCCATCTTTGCTGCAACTGAAAATTATTTTCAATTATACAGGTTGTCCCATTTCTTCTGCGCAGTGCCTAACTCTGTTTTTTTAAATGGAACACCCTGTATTTGATCGCATTTTGGAGTTCTTTGTTGAATTTAAGTGCCGCTTTGTTAACCGTACATTGGGTCTAAGTCCCACAGTTTCAAAGTTATTTGATGTTAAAAATCGTCATTTTTCAAGTTTCGCCACTTATAACTTTTAAAAGGTTCGAGATAAAGAAAAATGACTTACGTGTCCCTATCTTAGTTTTTAATCCTCTATCTTATGGGGCTGGAAAATGGGGCTTCCTGATTGGTCAAAAAATGGCAAAAAGTGACCTATCAGGAAGGAGTATTTTTAAACCCCATTAGATAGAGGATTAAAAACTAAGATAGGGACATGTAAGTCATTTTTCTTTATCTCGAACCTTTTAAAAGTTGTAAATGGCGAAACTTGAAAAATGACGATTTCTAACATCAAATAACTTTGAAACTGTGGGACTTAGACCCAATGTACGGTTAACAAAGTGGCACTTAAATTCAACAAAGAACTCCAAAATGCGATCAAATACAGGGTTTAAAAAAAACAGAGTTAGGCACTGCGCAGAAGAAATGGGACAACCTGTATAATTGAAAATAATTTTCAGTTGCAGCAAAGATGGAACCTTACAAGTTTTATAAGTTCAACGGTTTAGCGACTATTGACCGACGCGCGCGTAGTGGACTACCCTGTATAGCTTCATAATTTTAGTTAGAAATTGCTCTAAATTTAAACTCCTTATTCTTTATACAACTTGCTTCAAATTCAGTATCGACCCATATTGATTATAATAGGCTTATCGAATACTTTTTAGTATTTTAAATCATGCACCTAATTAAAGATAAATTAAATTTCTAATGACGCTCCACGTAAAACGAAAATTAATACAGAACGAAATAAAAACTTTTCAATTTACCTCGAGAATACGGTGTGTCTGCATGGGATATGCCAAAATCATACACGTCCAATTTACCTTGGGCATAATGGGAATCAATGGAATGAGGCAGACTGAAGTGACTAAGGGCCGCCGGTATAGGCACACCAGCAAACGAAGGATTCAGCGAAGAGATGTTCGGATGCGCGTAAGGTTGATGTGGTTGAGGATGCGAGTGCGGGTGAGCATGAGAACCCGAGTGCGTGTGACGACCCGGGTTTGCTTTCAAGTATCCCGACATAGTCATCCGAGCCAGCAGTTTGCTGTACTCGGGGTCGGGATCGTCTTGTCCTGCTATCGGCGACGTTTTGGAGCTGCTGTCTGACTCCGGAGGAACTGAAACAAACGATACATACTGCATTACTTATTATATAGTCTTGGTGATTATAAACGGGTATGTTCATTGAAAAAAAATTGTAATAAAACCGTATAAGAAAAGTTATGTTCGACTCTTTTAGCAGGACTAGAACCAACTAACATAAAGAGGCACATGGAGCAGTTCTCTAATTCTAATTACTAATTTGGACTTCCAAGTTTTCCAGGTTAGTTTGAACTTTTTTGATTGTGTCCAAAATATCGGTTGCGGTATATCGTGGACAGTAGATCTGTGATTTCCAATTCTAATAGAATTGAAACGTTGGCTGCTCTACAGTCTACGGGATAAGTAGAATTCGCCTCCAACACCATATCTCGAAGACACCAATTCGGCCCATGTCTATGGTCATTGTTTAGTTGCGTTCTTCATAATTTTCTAGGCGGTTCAGATTTTTTCGTCAGATTTATCTAGCGGATCCTAGATATGAACCTTCTCATCTCTCTGTCGCGTCCTCTGCTGTTGCTGATTAGGGCTCCTAGATATCCATCGATAATTATTATTTTTTTGTGAGGGTTTATTTCTGAACTTCAGGGCTCTGATTTCTTCAATGATATTCTAAAGCATTTCTGTCAGTTGATTTCAATCTTTGACCGATAGGATGGTGTCGTGTACATACAAATAATAAGACTATAAGGAACATTGAGCTGAAAAAGTGAAACCTACAATATAAAGGATGGCAATAATCTTATCCAGCGGACTGCGAAAAATGCGCAAGTGCAAAAGTACACTATCTTAATCGTCACTGGTTAAACCAAGCACTTAGCGAAGCGTTGTCTTCATCTCCTCAGCTGTTACCTCCTAGTCATGTTGCGTTTGACACTTTGAGCTCAATCGCAGTAAGGGCGGGGTGGTGGTTCGCTTTACAAGAATTGTTTTCTATGTCTCTCTGCTGGTCACATTTTCCGTTCATTGGTCTTAGGGGCAAAACTCCTTATAGTCTTATTATTTATATGGTCGTGTGTTGTCCGCAAACATGTTTAAGTTTCTTGTCATCAAGAGATATGCCGACCTGGAGTGTGCCTAGGGTGACCTCCTAACATATTCGCCGTATGCAATGAACCACCTTGGGGATAGCACTATCCCACTCCTCCCCGAGTTTTGAAGGAATCTGATAGTCTATTACCATAATTATTTGGATGCTTCTTCGTTGTCTTCATATATGAGATTACTTCGAACTCTTGTCTCTTTTAAGAACAGGCAGAACCAGAAAGTAGCTATCTATCAAATCGAACGAGTTACCAGTAAATGCATATGGTAAAAATTATAAGGAAACGCAGGTCCTTTGGTTTTCATTATACCGATACAGGCGTTTCTCAATTATTAAATACCTTTGTTGATTGTTAGTAGTGCCGCAACTTTGAAAAAAAGAATGAGAGATAATCTTTAAATGTAGCATTCTAGTACGAAATGACACTTCTTTCAAAATCGTCGAAACATTATTTAAAAAGGGATTTAAAGATAATCTACTGGTCATCGGAACTGCCGTTGTTTGGTGACAAAACAGTTTTTAAGAAGTGGCATTACCAATACCCGGAACCAACCCAATGCAGCGGAAATTTTTAACTAGGTACACTCCTATTATAGTTACCGACACACACCGCACAAGCAGTTCAGAAACATTATTTCCTTTAAAGTTACCGGGGATCAATGTCCTTGAGTAAGTATGTTTGCCATAGTTACGCCAGTCACAGGAATAAAAAAAAACAGACTTCAGGGAAAAATAAACAAATCCAGCGAAAGACAAATTCATGTCTTTAGTAGGAATCGAACCCCAAGGACAATAACACCAAATTGAGTCCCCAAGCTCAAACCGATGTACGCGGTATGCGACAAAAAATAATATCTATAAAGCATGTAGATGTAGATACCCATGTATAGTCTTTGGTAAAATAAACCATTTCATTGGCTTGAGCCGTGGGATCTTGCTGGCATGCGCGAGTGAGTAGTCGTTAATGCTCAGCAACAGTGCCCGCGGTTTGGCTATGGATGGGTGACTCATTTCTGCGCTGTGGCTAGGGCGCGCCTTGGATCGCCTATCCAGCTTTACCTAATGAGGTTTTCCAGGTTTTCCTCATTCTCGCACTAAATGGTGGGTAGAGTACTAACAACTGTAGGTCGTTCCTGTGACGCACCTGCGGCCAATAGTAATATGCCGCCTCCTCCGTCCCGCACAAGCTATTTAGTTAGCTTCTGGGGCTAACCTTAGGGTTAGTAGGAGTGAGTAGAGATATTATTATTATATTATTATTCATTCATTCATTTCAATTTTTAACATAATTACCGTTTACTTTTTCATAGTAAGGGAGAGTGAGAGTGGGGGAATTGTGCGCACTTAAGGAAGATTTGCTGCTGTGACCAAGCCATTACAGTTATGAATTAGGGTTTTCAATCCCGGAATCCCGGGATCCCGGTAAAATGTCGATCCCGAAATCCTGGGATACGGGACACCTGCTAGTGTCGCGTATTTTGTTCAACCACTTCGCAGTGGCTTATGAATGGAGGCGTGTATTGATGTGCTGGCGTTGACTACGGGAAAGTTCTTAAGTCAGTGTCGAAATACACCTACTTTAATCCCTTACAATTGGTTTGAAAATACCATAAGTAAACCCTTAAATCACTACAGAGGATTAAAGAACGTTTTATCTCTCAAATTTGCACTAGAATGTTTGACTGCACTTGGGAGCATACGTCCGCACCTAATGCGAGAGGGGCCACCTACATAAATAAGTGCTATACAGTAGACTCAAAACTGTTTTGAAAATATCGCAAATGAGCCACTAAGTCACTATACAAAGGATTAAAGTATTATCTTTAAAATTATCACAAAGATTGCTGGTATTATTCGGATTATACTACCACTTGCTACCGATCTTGATCTTCCCTTTAGCAAGTGTCGGTACTCAGCAAAAATAAGGTGGAAAAGTCAGGAAAGGAAGTATGCAACTGATCGCATGATTTGTTAAGAGATGTGAAGGATCAACAACAGCATCTTGCTACTGAATTTGCCCATCTCTTTTTACTTTATGGTGCCGGTTTTCAGTAAAACTAAAGCGAAGCAAAGTGAAATTAACACTTAGTGGGAGGCCACGATGTGGGACAATTCTACGAAGTTCTATGCCTGCCTAAAAGTATATTAAAGGTTCAATTAAATCATCGAACTACGTACCTATTACAGGATTTCATTTGACGAAACATTTTAATAGCATACTCGCGAGCGCTATAAAGTCTTTGTATTACACAAGAAATATTTAGTTGACATTTTTCCATTACATTTCAAAATAAACATTAGGAACGTAGGCGAAAAAAAATACAGCAACCAGTTGAACCAATTCAACCAATTGAATGTAAATTCAATCCGGCATCTTTTAAAGTTGTCAAGAAAATATCGCAAATAAACTCAAAAGTCACTATGGTAGTTCTGTAAGAATTACAGGAAAATAATCATTTTCTTTAAGGAGCACTTCGTTACTGAATTTTACCATCAGTAAATGGGGTAGTAGAAGATGGGGGTGGAAAGAACTAATTGATAGAACAGCAAATTTGACAATGGGATAAACATGAAAACATAATTTTGTATGATGCATTTTTTACTTTTTTAAAATAGAATAAGTACTTATTTCTAGCAAATTATAAAATACTTGGCAATGATTAAGTACAAAATGTTTGAAACTGATAAGTCATATCACCAACTTCGCATGTCATTATACTTGGGCCGCCCAACAGACGGAGTGATCACCCTGCAATCATGAGCTCTAGGCAGGACCACTATCAATTTAGGACGACCGAACCGCAGTGATGCGCTCTCTTCGGACCCAACGAAGTCGCATCACTCCAATTCGGTCGTCATAAATTAATATTGGCCCCGCTAGAGTACGTTCTTGCAGGGTGATCACTCCGTCTGTTCGGCGGCCCAAGTATAGGTATAAAATTCGCAGCTGCAGGGCCGTAACCAGGATCAAAACTTAGAGGGGGCTTATGTATTTTATGAGGGGGCTTAAACAATATATTTGGTAGGATGCCTCTTGGAATAATTATGCGACTAAAATTATACCACGTGTGCGCGCGGTCAGGCGACATGTGGATAATTCAGAAACAATTGCATGAGCGTGAAATTGCTTTAGCTTTACTTCATCTAGGCGGAGGGGGGGCACAGCTATGTTGGGAGGGGCTGCGCCCCCATGGCCCCCCTCTGGCTACGGCAGCTGGTAAAATAATCTGCTTTTCATCCCGAAAAACTCCATCACTTTGAACTTTGGGATACTATTGCATTAGGACTTTTGCCCACAGTTCTTTCTCTTCAGAAATATGAAAAAATATACGTGCTGTTCCATATAAAGAAGCTAACTTTGTGAACAACTCTGCAGTGTTAGCATCCAGCAAAGACAAATTAAGATTATAGCTTTGACCGAAATGGAAGCAGTTTTGAAAGAGGGATACGGCATGAAGATCAATAAAAAGAAAACAACAATTTTGGTATGTAGAGGGCGTGAAAATAGAACTAAAACTTTAAAAGTAGGAAATGAGAAGACAGAGGAAGTCGCGGATTTCTGCTATTTAGGAAGTCAAATATCTAGCGATGGTAGGAGCACTAGAGATATAAAACAAAGAACAGCGCAGGGCCGAGTTGCGTTTAACAAATAGAAACAACTGTTATGCTAGGAATTGGTTAATGCAGAAACTCGGAAGAGACTCTTAAAGACGTATGTATGGAGTACGGCATTATAAGGGTGCGAAACTTGGACAATAGGAGAAGCGGATTGGAAAAGAATAGACGCGTTTGAAATGTGGTAAGTACTACAGACGCATGATGAAGATACCATGGATAGATAAGCAATAGCAATAGCAATTAGGAAAAGCTGGAGAAATACACTGATTTGTTCTCAAACTTCTTTTTAACGGAACATATATGTAATGCCCATTTACAGAAATGAATAAATACAAAATGTGCAAAACAGACTAACCAGCAACCCAACTTCGAGTGTCATAAAATTTGCAGCTGGTAAGCTCCGCTATATTTCCTGTTCGAAAAGTGCAAAAGTATATAGGTATATTATACTGTGTTCCGCATAAAAAATGATAATTTTGTGAACAGCTCAGAAAGTGAGATGTGGGGGTACCAAACTGCAGCTGATTGGAACTACGTTATAAGAAATTTGGAGGATCCAAATATTGCTGCTGAATTTGGCAACTTCATTGTGGAATGCTTGGTGCTTGTTCTCAGTAAAAATAAGAGTAACTTTGGAAAACCGTCGCAAGCCATCATATTGGATAGTTTGTACAAAATTCGGGTATGCCTTGTGTTAAACGAAGATGGAACACACCATACGATTTTATCTCGAGAAATATTCTAATAAAATGACTCATGAAAGCCATATCGTTTTTGGCTCTATTCATTAAATTATTTTCATATAAAATAAAATCTTTTTATTAAGTACATGTGAAAAATTCAATCGGTAAACATTTAAAAATAAACATAGGAGGCGTAAGTAAAAGAGGATTTACCGAGAAATTTACCAATAGAACGACCTGAAAGTTCTAGATGAATGTAACAAGGAAGAGGGTATAGGCAATTTGGAAAAACACCTGTTAATTTTCTGCATTAACAAATCTTGCTTGACCTATAACAATGATTTACGTTACTTACTGTATTTCAGCAACCTCTGAAGTTGTGAAGAAAATATCCAAAATAAACTTCGAAGCTACTTATACCGGGACTGTAAGATTAACAGAGAACTATTCAGTTTAAGGAACACTTTGCTAGTTGCTACTGACTACATATAACCTTTTTTTTCTGCAGGGCCTGTACCTGAACCCACCATCATGGTTAGGGTGCGTATCAGCAAAGGTAAAAGCAGAGGGAAGGGGGATGCACGAAGCTGATAAGATAACAATTATTGGACATGAAGAGGTAGTCCCAAAATACAGAGAATTTAGCTTGATACTGGGTTCGTTCTCAACCTTCTTGGAACGGAATATGCACGGAAAAAAATAAGTGGTTGACACAACCACAATTGGAGTACGCACATTCACAAATTGTGGGTAAATAGGGGACACCAACAATGTATTGCCACTCCAACTTTAAAATTGTGGTTGCATGAATTTGTTGCTTCAAAAACACAATAATATTGCTACTTCAATAGTTTTTGAATAACTTTAGCTGTTGCAACTGTTCGGTGGTGCTTTGTCGTCCGTTTGTTGTGGGTGTACCACAATTACATTTTGTTAACGCATCTATGAGTAGTAGATAAATTTCGCATAAAATGTATTGTACTACCAATAAACAACTATTATACCATCAATAAAAGTGGCGGTTTTAACTTAAAAAATGTCTGATGCTTAAGCATTCAGCAATTGGAACAGCTATTGCAGTTTATATACTGGAGGCAACCATAAGTTGCTGCACCCTTTTAATAAAAGTGAAATAGCCAAAAATTGTGGTTAGGGATGCTGTTCGGTACAGTACCCTGAACCACAAATTATTGGTAGATTATAGGTATTTTATTTTATTCGTTATAACTACAGGGAGTTTAGAAACTGGCAGAGATAGGCACTAAGCTAATTGGGTAAAGAACTGCAGTTTTTTGAGCTGAACAAATAATAGTCAATTATCGAATTTTACGAGCTTGAAACGCAAAATAGAAAAAAATTGTCAAAGAAAGTTATGACGAAAGTTGTTCGAATGAGCAAACGCCACATTGTACCAGTCCTGATTGGGAAATAATGCAAACTTATTCATTTTTAATATTTCCTAAAATCTTATTTTTTTACTTATATCTAGTATCTAGTAGCATAGAAACAATTTCAAAGATTTGAAGTCTGTTCATTAGGCTTAAAAAACTGCACTTCTTTCCCCGCTTAACCCACATTCTATCTCTGCCAATTTCCAAGATACCTGTTGTTATAATGAAAAAAAACTCACCCTGATTAATTGTTTCTACTGCAAATCATTTATAAATCTGAAATAAAAAAATGTGTTTAAAATATATACAGGTGTCTAAAAAGTGTGCAAAATAAAGAAAACTTTTATTATTCATTTCTCAGAAAACTTTATTCTCCATAAAAGTTGATGCTTAGTATCTGCTAAACGTAAAATGACTATATGTCAGAAATTAGGAAGAGTTGTTAGTAAGTGACATGTTTAAGCTTTTTCAGTTTTGAAAGTTAATTTACGTATTGGTTTGTTGCAAACTCATTCATGTGTTAATTCAAAAATTTTATCCGATCGATATTACAAATACGCGCAACGTTTCCTATAGTTTTTTGGTATCTTCAAAAATTAGTGTAGTTGCTCTTGCGTATTATGATGATAATGCTACCGACACTCTAGTTAACAACTCTGCCTAATATGTTTAACTTAGGTTTAGTAACTAGCATTAACTTTTATGCAAAATAGAATTGAGCCACAGTAATAGTTTAAAGCCGAACATGTTCACACAAACCACCACCAGCAGCAACTAACCGGTGCTTTACGTTAGAAAATTCTTCACAAATTGTGGTTGACGTTACCATGGCGAATTTACGGCCAACTTCTATTGTGTTAAGATTTCGTGTAAAGTTGTTGGATCATCAATAGTATGTTATGTATCCTAACAAAAAATTGTTGTATGAATAAACTTCGTACGTTGTTTCTATTACATATTCGCTCTTGGAGTTTTAATATTATTAAATATGATATTTATAAAGTACACTGTACGAAGCTACTATTTTGGGGAACGCTGCATCAAAAAGTTCTTTTGCTATTCTAACTATAAAATTGTAAACGTTTGTAGTGTTTCCGCAAATACGAGTGGTGCAGTAAAAATGACATTTTTTGTAAGTGTATTAACTATTCTTACTATTTGCAAAAACATTTGAAGCTATACACAAATTTATTCTTAATATACAAATAGAGCATGTTTGCTCTTATAGATAGGCCATGTATACAGGAACCATTATTATGATTGCGAAGTCAACAATAATTCAACAATTCAAAAAATGTTAACCCAACAATAAGATTTTTTTCCGTGTGTCTAGCAAGTTATGAAATACAATTTGTATTTTCTATTATAAAACATTTGGAAATTTAAGAAAATATAGTATTCTTGAAATAAAGGAGAAAGCATAAATAATCATAAAATTCACTAGAATTACTTATATACATGACCCTGTTGTTCAAACGCGGATAATACTTATTTCAGGTGCTAAATTAAACTTAGCTAACTTGTTAATACAACCAATCAGAAAGCCCGTGCCATAGTAACTAATCCGCCGTATTAAATTGCTACAACCAATAGGAAAACGGCAAGCCGGCATTACATATAGCAAGTAACTCAGGCTTAAGTTAACACCGGGTTAAATATTTGATTCACCTTTGAATAATTGGTTGTAAGAGCGTTTTCACATTAGACAAGTCGACTTGCTTTCTGAAAATTGCATTTTATATGTACCGTTTATATAGGTACTGGGGCGATGCGATCATGGAATCGTTGTGATAGCACGGTGGTGACACGCAAAGGTGAGGCCAAAAATTAGGGAAAGATCTTATAAAACATATAGATATGTAAATAGGTAAAGGCTTGAATATAAATGTATACAAAATTAATATCTATTGATAAGTAGGTACTAACGGCGGAGCTAATTTTAATTAAAGCAATAAAATATCGTTGTGCATCGTTGTGTTGTCGGCGAGTTTTGCCGTTATCGTCTAACGTGAAAACTTTCTGCTGTCACAAATTTTTACTAAGAACAGTTTGACACTTACCTCCGTTGGAGTTGTGATCAAAATCTTTCATATAATCCCAGTGGTCACTGCAGTTTCAAAACAAAACAGCAAAACATTGAACAACTTTTAGTCGCGATACCGTACACGTTTATCAATGACTTTAAATATGCAAAACCCGGCAAATTCAGAAAGACCTAGTCCGTTTGAATAGTTCTTCCCTACTAAAGTCACCCATTCCTTTTTCATACTGTTTGATGGTTATAGTGTTGGTTATCAGTAAAGGTATAGGTTATTGTGTCGAACAGCAAGGGAGAGAAATTTACCTGGGGGTGCGTTGGTGAGAAGAGTGCAGACTATGGGGTAGTTATGAAGTGGGGAATAACTGTTGTTGTAGTCTGTATTGTTTTCGACGTTTGGGCGTGAGACTATGCAGTTTTCTGGTTTACGGTAGGTACCTTTTTATCCCTTCTACCTAAGCAAAATATTCTTGTAAACATGAAGGCTAAACTTTATACAGAGATAAAACTTTTAAATTGAAAAATAATGTAGAAATCCTAAAAGTAGGTATCAAAGAAATAGGTGATTTATTATAAAAATAAGTCTGTAAAAAAGAGATTTATGTGTAAAAATCTTATAAGTAAAACCTATCCTCTAATGAAAAAGTTACTCTTGGGTTTCTTAAATTTAAAACAACTTCCTATATACATACAGCTAAGTTTATTTATAGAGTTTCTTACTATATGAGATTAGTCAGTGTTATTGTCAGAAACATTTACATGGGTACCTAGGAAGAAGTACTGTATGCCGCATTAGGATAAAGATTTTTAAAGTTTTAATACGCGTTCGGGTGAATTTTTATGTATACCTTTTATAATGTAACGTGCGTTATATTATTTCCAATCTACATACTAGTTTTAAGTGGTCAAGTGAAAAAAAACACATGATAAAGCTAATTTTTGTTGATCACCTACTAAGTAAACAAGGAAGACTTTTTGTACCTACAGAACAGGTGTCTGCACGTCTAATTTGTTCGGAATTAACCGGAAAAGTAAGCTTTCATGACAGCACGTAGTCTGCTGAATCGTGGTTGAACTGAACAGGCGACTGCCGGTCAGATGTCGCCCACCGTAAATCAACAAGGATCAAATATCTGAACTATCTCAAATTCGTCAGATATTCTTTCATGCAGTACGATCTTCTTGCAAGCAACCATAATAAATTTTGACCAAAAATGAGTTACACCCTTAAGGTAAGTACAGACTTGAGCTAGGGTTGCCACCTCTCCGGGTTTGACCCGGAGACTCCGGGTTTTGACATATGGTCTCCGGTCTCCGGGTTACTAGATATTTTCTCCGGGTCAAACTGCATTTAACAAAATAAAACAAAATTACCAAAATAAAACAAAAATAATGTATTCTTTTGCCAGAAAAAATTAGTATTTGGCAACAGCGCAGCAACTTCAGCACGTTCCCGAGCAGCCTGCAATCGCGCAATTTCGTTGAGAGTTTATGCACGCATGTTGCGTTATGGTGGGTTTACACGAGCCGATTTCCGCCGTACGGCTATGCCTCACGGCGAAAATCGACTGTGTAAGTAGCAAATCGACTGCACAGCGGTTGACTAAAATCGCAAATGCCAAAGTAGGGTATCATCCGACTTTTGTCGTGCTATCATTAGGCCGCAGGCGGCGGGTGACTAAAATCGGCCGTGAAAATGATTAGTCAGAGAAATCCATCCGCGAACCCAAAATTCACGTTTTTTTCTTTCCTTCTTTTTCTTCTTTCTTTGTTCTTCTAGCAATTCTTGAAGAATTGATTCACAATTTCGATGCCAGCACGTAAAACACCTGTTCTGCTTAACATTTTCGAAGAAAATGACTTAGTCGCTTGCGATTTCAGTCAACAGTGTAAAATGGGGTAGCGATGCGGCTTTGTAGGCGATTTCGTAAGCGACCAGCCGCACGGCGAAAATCGACCGGTGTAAACAGTGTTGCCAACCCTACCGAAATTTCGGTAGATCTACCGATTTTATATGTTATCTACCGATCTACCGAAATGATACATAATTCTACCGAAATTTCATTTTTTAATTATACAATTAAGAAATAACCGGAAATTGCGCGCAGATCATAATTCGTAACGCCTTTGCGTTTTTCCTTTCTTTGGGAACTCGTATGCTATCATTTTAGTGCAGCGGTACATTACAGTTATGCAAACTGAGTGCGTGGTCGCCACACGCGGTAGAAGTGGAACTTCAACCGTTGATTGACTATAATCAGTCAACGCTTCAATGTTATTAGAGAAATGAACTGACAACTGACGCTTGCCTGAGAGAAAGAGCACGAAGCATGAGAGAGAGCGTGACTAAAAAGTGGGGCGTTCGATATTCCCTTTCTCCTCTGCCCGTGTTCTCAGACTGCTCCCCTCTATTCGTTTCACTTTTCGTGATATTTACCAACACAGGAACTTACTCTACCGAGACAAAAGAAGTTTCACTTCAAAAAACCTAGAACCAAAACAAAACGAAGCCGCCGTGCGCCGCGATTCGGCGGCACCTTTGCGGCGATGGCTTTATTTAAAATTCCTACCCTTTGTTTTCCTGTTTAAAACCGAATCTACCGAAATCTACCGAAATTTGGCAACCAAGCTTCCGAAATATTTACGACTTGGGTTGGCAACACTGGGTGTAAACCCTCCATTATACTAGGTACAAGGTACTATTGTTGCCGTTGGGGCGATGTTCGAAATCTTTGCTAAAAAATAAGTTTGAACTAGTTTTAAGTGTTTAGTACAGTTTTGTTGTTTTGCTTTAAGTCAGGCACTTAAAAAAAGGCAAACAAAATGCGTTATTAAAAACATGCCAAAGTAATACCAAATATGGCTTTAAGTTTTAAACAAAGCAATAAATGAATATCGTTTAAGGAAGTTGCAATTGTATTTTAATTAAAGGGAATAAAGATTAGTTCTATTCAAGTTTTTTTTGGTCATCACGTCATCAGTAAATCTCCGGGTCAAGTGACTTTTAAAGGTGGCATCCCTAACTTGAGCAAATTTACGCACACGAACAGTGTACGCGCACGAACATTCGTACGTGTGATTTAATTTGTTTACGTTCATCTTGACATGCCTGCGCGCACGAACGTGATCCAGTTGTTCGTGTGATTTCACGAAAATATGGCTCACATAGCTTCTACTCATTTTTTGGATCCCATAAAATGGAAAATTTTTCGTATCCATCAATTAATTGGATTACATTTTCTGTCGTCCACTCCATTCCTTATAAACCTGCTTATGTAAGTACTTCTACATCGACAACTAAATAAGAACACGACCGAACGACCGATGTTTTTCCGTCCAAACTGCGCGCACAATTTCCTTTGAGCATGGCACCGAGACCAACAAGCAACGGATCGCGTGCGTGTTATGCGCGCACGAATAATTTGTGCGTGCGAACCAATTTATCAGCGTCCACATTTGAGCATTCGTACGCGCAAACTGTTCGTGCGCGCAAATTTGCTCAAGTCTGTACCCACCTTTATAGAGTCGAGACTATAAAATATGGGAATAGAGAAATGCGTTCTGTGACCAAACGAAGATTGGGACAAAGAACGTTGTATAAGTGGTTCAATTGGCAATCGCACTGGTCAAGAAATATTGTTATAAAGTCAAAAAATACCATTCTTATTTAAAGTTGTCATGCCCTGGAGACAGTTGGACAACAACTTTTAAACAACGCCCCAAAATTAGGATATGGTGAGAGGTTCGAATCGCGCGGTGTTTCAAAAATTACATCATAACAGATCTATACAGGGTGATTCAGAACGGGCGTGCCAAATTAAAATGGGTGCTAGAGGAACTCCAAATAAGACGAAAAGTTTATATGAACATATTATGTTCTAAAGTGACTACTAACAAAAATACAGGGTGTAAAAGTTTTAATATTTTTTTAATATCGTAATGTAATAATTGACGTGTTTTCTCGTTCTTCTTGTTAGTTTTGTTAGTGTTACTCTTAATAAACTATTTTTTTCAATTTTCACTTTCCTTGTATATCGGTGAAGCCATTATTGCATTATGGAAAATTTCAGTGCATGTGCACGATTTCACAAAAAGCTATTTCATTCAAAAACTAAGCATTTTACGAAAAATTTGAAGATACCCATTTCTTCCCAAATTGAACGTAGATTTCAAATACATTAATATCACATGCATTCGCCAGTGGCGTAATATTGGATTGGGGAAATAAATAAACGGCCTACTCCGTAGCAACGCTACTGATGGGGCTAGCAGAGCATTTTTTTTTGAAAATTAGAACTTGGCAAATGAAAACAACACCTTAAATTTCAACTCAATAACTTTCCTAGTTAGGTACTAAGATAATAAAAAAATATTTATAAAATATTAAAACTTTTACACCCTGTATCTTTGTTAGTAGTCACTTAAGAACATAAAATATGTTCATATACACTTTTCGTCTTATTTGGAGTTATTCTAGCACCTATTTTAATTTGGCACGGCCGTTCTGAATCACCCTGTATAATGAGCCTACTGCAGTTTCTCCATTTGATCTACTTGTGGAGAGCATTTAACAATAACTGATTGGTTCGTTGATTGCACAAATTACAAATTCACTGCAGTGAATTATGGATTCATAATTCACGGTATTCGGCCAATCACAAATATAGATTCAATAATCACTGTTTCGCTGATCCAATAATATTTTATAGGTATCGACCGCGATCAACTCTTGCTGCAGCTGACAATCGACTCGGGTGACAGCCAAGTGTATCGCCATATTACTTGTTTACGTTTTCCAACGTATGCACTTAGTTCGAGTAGGTACCGATTAGTCCGTGCAAACTAACAATTCAACCACTAAAACTGCCAGAATTTAACAACGGAAGGGACAACTCCAAATTTATATATTACTAACTGCACAAATTTCAATATATATTCCTAGTAAGTAGTTCATTTATTGAAAAATAAAAATTAATGTATTATGATAGTGTTCCATTAAAGTTATCAAATTTGAGTATAATTTATTTGTTTAATAGGTGTAGAAAAAGTATAGTATTACATTCGCGATTATGGGCTCAAACTTCATCTTCGTGAATAATGGCTGTCATAATCGCTCATATAATAATATACTATTAAGGAACAGGATCTTTGTATGTGAAAATAGGAACGAGACCATTTTTGATCTCTTCCGCACTCATAATTTTCCCAAGCCAATGTTGCACTTGGTGATGGTAACAGAATGCTATGGAGTAACTTCTTTTGTTGGAGGTAACATTGTCAGGTTGAATGTGTTTTGTGCAGCTGATTTTGCAAAGTTGAGATATCTAAATCTGCCATCAAGTCGACAGAATCGAGGAGAGCATTTGGATCATTAAGTACTTTTAGAATTTTTACGAATTTGGCTTTCCCTTGTTTAAGAAAAGCAGAAGTGAAATCACATTCACTGAAAACGTGTAGGAAGGCAATGCAGTGTCTGATGCGTGGAAAAGTGGAACTAATGCATGCTTCTGACTTGATTCATATGCGTTTGAATCTGAAGATGCCATCATTAATACGAATTTGTAGTTCTTGAACAAATCAATCGCAATATTAACGATGAGCGTACCCAGCATCTTCAAAGTCTGCTTCACGATAAATCAAGCTTCATGAAGTTTTGTGGACAATTTAGAAATCAGATAAGTCTTGTTTTGTACTGCCAAACGATCCGCATTTTGGCTTTCTTGACCGGTCAAGCAAGTTATATTTTCAAAATTAAATTGCTATTTTCTGTAGTTATATCATTATTATATCTGGATATAAGATGAGTACATCATCAAACAGCATAAAGCCACTCTTTTCACCAGAGCACTGCACCGGAAATTAGTGAAGAATCTTAATTAACTAAGCTGTTGAAAATAAAAACACAATTTCACAGTACTTTTTATTTACATGTGCTTACCGCGACCGACTCGAAATTAAATGATATATGATGCTTTACGGAACCGTTATCTGTACAGGCAAACAAGTTTCTTTATATCTACGTTTATGTGGATCATTGAGATTTATGCATGCATGACTTTCAGGAAAAGGTTGCACATAATTTTCCTGAGCAACATACCACTAAGGAATCGGAAATCAAAAGTATTTTTGTGCCCGTTTAACCGTCCTCGTGTTTCTAATATTTATAAGAGCTGGATATTTACCTGCTTTCGTAACTGTATAAGGCACTCGACTGGTTTTCAAGGACTCAGAGTTCAGGGAACGTTCCTTGTTTCCTTAGAAAATAATTTTCTAAAATAATTTTAAATAACGACTTGACAGATCGGTAATTGAAAATTCTTTCGCAAATATATTTTTCACTTCAATTTTGAATGTCGTCTTTGGTGGAATACTGTCAGACTGTCACTCACGCCATTCTTTTTGCAACATTCTAATTACCGCGCCATTTCTTTGTTATTTAAATCTCTTGTAGTTATTATTATTGCCCTTAAGTTGTTTACATAAGCAACTACAGTCATCTGCTTCTATTACTATCTCTCCTGCCACCTTGCAGTGTTAAACTATTAGGGATATTTCAAGTTGGCGAGAGAGCGAGAGAGACTGAAATAAAGGGCAACCTATAAAATCTTTTGCATGTACAAGGAAAGTTTTACTTTTACCCTCATTAATTTAGTAAATTGCTAAATTACATAATTTCATGTATTTGTAATAAGCGACTCCTAAAGCATTTTATATCCACCTACGTTTTTCCGAACATCCCCCAACTTCACAAATTCTTTTTAGACTTCGGTTAGCAACACTGTTTTGCGGTATATGAAATGTTGGTATGAGCATCTACCTTTTAAAGTTACCTGCCACCAAATATCTTCAGACTTCTGCGTCTCAGGTATTTGAATAGGAAAAGTTGATTTCTTTTCTCAGTAAACCTTGAAATGCAAGAGCAAATTTTCTCAGAAAATATAAATCTTGTTTATCTTGTTCAAGCCATCTGTAGGTTCTGTTTGAAGAATCAGTTTTTTCAGTAAAATTTGTCATACACATAATGTTATTTATAATTTATTTGGGAATAAGTACAGAATGTAATTTAATTTGGCGGATGCGCAGGATTTCAAAGTTTAATAATTTAATGCACAAATTAGAGTAAACAGTATGTATCCGATAATTATAGTTCAAGATGAAACACTTTTATTATCAGTTTAATTAGAAAAATGTATAGATGTACCTATAGGTACATTATTTTTTGTACGTGAAATAAAATCCAATTTCATCGTCATTCTAGTTGTCCTTGAGCGGATAAGTGAGGTTATGTCGAGCTCGCTAATGGACATGGGAGTGTCTACGGAACCGAATATTCGGACGAATAATATTTATTATGGAACCGAATACTCGGACGAATAATATTTATTATGGAACCGAATGCTCGGACAATTAATATTTATTATGGAACCGAATATTCGGATAAGTAACAAAAAACAAACGGTATTCGCTAGTTTTGTGTATTCAACCGAATGTTTGAACTGGATTGATATGTTTTTGTGTACACCTAATATGCGTATTCGAGTTACTTTTTAAAATTATCCTCTATCCACTATTAGAATTAATGATCATAGTCTAAAATCGGCTAGTATAAAGTATAATTATGAATGCCCAAGCACAAGAATGCGAGTGTTTAGGTGTTTACCTACTGATTACAGATATGAATATTGCTGTACACGTGTTGTTTGTTTTCGGAAAATTTCTGGTAAAATTAGCGAAAATGTTTTATTTTTTAAAAATTACCCTATCCTTCCACAAGTCTCTCATCACAAGACAGTCAATATTTTTGATGAAGTTCAATTTATACATAGGTACCTATCTTACGCAGGACGATCAATTTTTTATGAGCAGCTCATCACGAATTGATATAATAGTGAGAACATGAAAAAATAATTTTTGGGTGTCGTGTAAAAACATATTTTCAAAACTATACAATTTCTGAAAATTACTTATTTTTCAATTTTGACGCCAATTTCCTAAGTTTTCGGCGGAAACTGTAAATCTTCCAGAAAATTTCCAAATGGAAAATTACCGGGATCAACATCACTGCAGCACACTGACCTCTGATCTATAAAGATTCAATGTATACCGGTTGTCACTGTGGCATACTTCGGTGTAAATTATAAATTATGGTATACTTAGACCATTGTTAAACTTATTTTCAACTTTCCCGGCCAACGTGTTCTTTTAAATCGATCAAAGTATTCAATTTTTCAAATTTCAAAATCAGACGATTCGAAAAATTTCCTTTCTATCCTTTTTTACGTAGGTATACTAAAAAAGAGGTCATCCTAAAACTGTACATTTATTACCTAATAATACTTAAAGACAAGTTAATAAACTCTCCATAAGTAATAGGTACCCCAACGCAACAACCAGCAACAAGTTACTGGAATCCGGGAACGGGAACAAACGACTGTTAGACTATTACTGATGAGAAAGCATGTGCAAAGCGGTAGTACCAACGAATAAAGTAATTTATTATCCATTCGAGTATTCGGTGCTATAATAAATACTATTCATCCGAATAGACATAGGTAGATACTAAAAAATTAGGTTAAGAAAAGTTGTTTCTGTCCAAAGAGTTTACTAAAATTTGTTGTTTGAATACGGTGTAGGAAAAAAGCAGTTTTTCCATTATTTTCATAAGCACAAATATGCACATTTTATTTCTGTTTAACGTAAAGTTAATTCGGGGATAGCAGTCGTAGAGCTGGAGGAAAAAGAGAGCTTTCGTGTTTATTTCGAACACTAGTAAGTACAATAACAATACAACGAACGATCAATGGAAAAACATTTATTTTACAACAAATATTTACAATCTGGATGAGATAAGTTGTAAAGCATGACGAAACTCAATAATAGAAAAGGCATCAGCGATGCAAAAACAACCGTACATAGCGGTCACAAATCAAAATTGTATAAGGACAATATCACACGATGATTGAAAACAATTAAGATTAAACTATACAGTGCCCGTCTAAAGTCCGTTCCCCCCCTACTAATTTTTGAACCATTTGAGATACATCCATGAAATTCGGTACAAGGTAGTCACAGGTCACAAGATATTTTTTGACGTATTAATGACAGCTGTCAGTCTCAAGATGGCGGTCGGACGCCATTTTGAAAAAATATTTTAAATGGGAAGGACGGTCATGTGACACCTCGCTTTAAAGGTCTTACCGAGTGCAATATCATACTAAAATATGGCGTCGATACCTGAAAACGTTACAAAATGGTGGCTAATCAAATTTCTAAATAACCATGAATGTTGCTCTCAATCACGTTTGTATTAGAAACAAAATTCGTTGTCGCGGTAACATCTTGTTTTCTACTTGTCAAATGTGGCATGTTTAGTTCCTTCATTTAGGAAAAGTGTGACCATGGCCCGTAGCTTGGACGATAAATTTGAAGCGGTTTTTTTTTTTGGAGAAGCTGGAAGAAATTACCATCTAGCGGTAGTTTTTCCTTAATAAACTCTCTTTTCTCCTCTTATTGGTCGACTTCATTAAGAGATTTCACTACAAATTAGAATAAAATTTCGTTAGAAAAATGTTAAAATTTAAAAATTGAACAAAAGACATCGACGCCATGTTTTAGTATGATATTGCATTCGACAAGACCTTTAAAACGAGGTGTCACATGACCCTCCCTCCCATTTAAAATTTTGTTTCAAAATGGCGCCCGACCGCCATCTTGAGACTGACAGATGCCATTGTTACGTCAAAAAATATATTGTGACCTGTGATTACCTTGTGCCGAATTTCATTGATGTAACTCAAATGATTCAAAAATTAGTAGGGGGGGAACGGACTTTAGACGGGCACTGTATATCTATTGAAAACGTCATAATCCACATGGAAATGAAGGGAGCATTTTTTCTATTTCCTGCACGAAATTCTAAATTAGCGGAAAATTGAATTAGATTTTTTTTTTCAAATTATTTCAAAATAATTATTTTGTTAAAAATAATTGGTTGTAAGATATCGTTTTCGGCTAATTCAAATAAAGTTATAAAGTAATAGTTACTATGTATACTAGGTAGGTACCTATACCTAATTTTTCAAGAATATACACAATTTTCTTCTGAATATGGTAAACAGTTTCCTGAAAATGTATTAAGGTTACTTTATGCGTTAAACAATTCTATATACGGTTTCCGTGAATCACCCTGTATATAGCGGCCATAAGAAAACATTTACAGAAGTTTCAATTATTTAGCAACCTTCGTTATGGCATTGGACATGAACTAAGTTCCAAGTATACTCAGCGTGTAAGTTAGGGCAACAATTTGTAAATAATGAAAATGTTAAAATTTACACGAAATCGAAGCAATGACGGACGTCCGCACACTACAAGAAACAAAACTGGAATGAAACAGCGAGGATTACGTGAAACGTAACTGATTGCACGTCGCCAATGGCCAACAAGTGCCGCAAATTTGAAATTTGCTTAAAACGCACCCCAACTTTAGTTATCCACTGTCCCAAGCATAACTTATCTAAAATTTGGATTCCCTAAGCTAGAGGGTACATTCTACATTATATTGACCTGTAAGAGGTCAGAGGTACATAGCAACAGAAGTTTCCCCTGTATTTGGCACCAAGTGTAGAAAATTTATGCTGTGTGGAAGTTGTCGACAATACATTCGGTATTCGAAATGTCGGAGAAGCCTATGCACACGTAGGTACCTACAGAAGCGCCAGGCATATCGTCAAACTCTAGATCTGCTAAGCAGGTTAGTGTAATCGACATACATAAGAAGGATAATCGGCTCGCAGTGCTTACTCGGATCCTTACTGCTTACAGGCGCTCCGCCACTCTATTATTAGGTTATTTTATTATCCTTCATCCCGATCATCCCTATTTATTTCAGATTATATTTTATGTATACCCACAACTATTTACTCAGTTTTGTGATGTTGACAAGTCCTTTGAAAGTCAATCACCTTATTCTCAATCCTGCTTATTCCCTTAAATACCATTATGTTGTAATTATACCTATTATTCACAATGCTACCCAAGTTTTCATCGAGGCATCATGAAAACGTGATTTAATAATAGTCAAGCTACACGGCAAAAACGAAAGGGTTTTTTTTTGTTTTTCGGCCGTAACTCGTATATACACTTTCAGAAAGATCAGATTTCTCAACGGCATTTTAATGAGGGTCAAAATCTGCATAAGTGCCAAATTTAAGGCATTTTAAAGAGGGTCAAATTCTGCAAAAGTTCCAAATTTAAACATCGTTCTATCATTTCAAATAAGCGTAGTTCCCCATCAATGGCTGCCCTCGAACTTGAATTTACGAATTCTTTATAAGATTACCTCAAGCGTAAAAAAGTTATTCATTAATAATTAAACTCGACACGTGTTTAGCTGACTCCTTCAGCATCTTCAAAAGTATGGAGATTCGCAGTAATATGAGAATCTCTGTACTCCTGACGATGCTGACGTTGTCAGCGAAACACGTGTCGACGTCATCTACTGTGGATCACTGTTTTGGCGTGTGGGTATCTTATAAAGAATTCTTGGTGAATTTACGCTAAAGTTCCCGATCAAGCCACTGTGTGTATTATATAGGATGGCCCAATATGTATGTAAGTACTGCGCTATGTTGCGCTGACTATTGTTATTAAACGCAAATGTAATTCGGAACACCAAGCCCGTACAAAATTAATAGCAATTTTTATCATCGAGACTCAAAATTGAGTTAAACTAAACCAGCTGTTTTCATTTGAAATTCCCTCGACTGCTGAGGAGGAAAAAACATTTCTTTTTAATTTGACTTTGGGTTGTTCGTATTATTTTATGGATTCAGGTAATATTAATTAATTTCGGACAGTTATATTGCCCCTTCTGGCTTCTGTCTGTGTTTATCACTGTTGTATAGAAACTAGGTTTTCGGGTTCATAAATTACAACCATAAAAGTGTTGAAGTGTCCTAACGACAATGAGAGGTAGATACTTTGTTTGTAAAAGGGTGTAGGACGGCTCCTAAGTAATTATTGGTCTTTCAAGAATTACCAATAGGTATAATAGAGGCTTGGATATTTACATTCCATTATTCTTATATGACCTACAAAAATTTTGATAACGTTTAAACAGCCTAATCTGGAATCTGGCGTTGATCTCGGCTTCCCTTCATCATAAATAATTTAGAAAAGAGTAGGTACTTGAGTAGCCGACAAAACAAAAGGAACAATGTTCGAAATCGCCATCACCGGAACCGTCTGACGACAGCAGTGTACGGGTAACCAAGTTATGGGTGCTTAATTATTTAGCTCCGGCATATTGAAATTAATGTATTTCAGAGGGCAATGTGAGCAGCACTGCTCCTCAAGCCGCATACTATTGCCCTAAGGTAGTCATTTCTTCGGGCCTAACTGGATGCTCACTTTCCTAAAAGATTTAATTTTCCCGTATCTAATTTGACGACTCAGAAACTTGTGATATAAAGGTTACTCAGTTCAGATTTAAATTTTTGTCTTAAAATAGATGCAAAATCCATTTTTCTACGACCCCCTAGGAAAGCGGCACGTTGCATACAGCATAGTATGCCGGAAACTTGACAATTGCGTTGCCCGTGCGCTAAACTCAAAACCGTGATGTAATTTTTGAAAATCGCACAGTTCATTCAAATATTGTAGTCATCTTTGAGATCTTGACGTTTACTGAATAAATATTCTGTCGCGTCTCTTTTAATAAATCTAATCATTTTTATCATAAAAATCTCTTAAAAGGTATGGCAGTTAAACATTTTAGTGGCTACTCCGTGGAAGACCTAAATATTTTAGGTACGAACTATACTGGTCATTTAAGATTTGGCGGGCAAAAAAACAAATCAACGTGTCTTTCATGAGCCGGTTGGAATTATTAGAATATTATGCTCATGGTAAGTTAGTAGACTACTTGGAAATTTTGACATCTATTAAGATACCTAGACGCAACAAATTCTTAAAAATAAAGTTACTCCTTTATGAAAAAATTTGTCTTCTTAAGGGGTCGTTGGAAAAATAGTGCACATAACTCGATGGAAAGTGCGTATTTCCTATAAACTCGCGTGATTTATGCATTCGGCTACGCCTCGTGCATAAAATTTCACGCTCGTATGAAATTTGTCACTTTCCATGCTCGTTACGTAATATACTATTTTGCGTGCTTCAAACTAGGACGAAAAATATTTTCTTATCGCACGCAGCGATATTAAAGCGTATCTTGGTATCTATAGAAATAGAACGTCTTTGGTTACAATGGGTGGCGTTCGCTAGAAAACCATATGAAATGAAGCGATTAACTGGGAACTCTATTCCGTAGTTGCATTCTCTGCCGTGGAATGGAAAAGTTTTCTAGAGATTGGGAGTGTCAAAGACTACAAAATTTATAATCAGTTTTTGAAGAAAATTCCATCTATTGAGGACATTGAGAGATTGGCGCATAAAACAGTGATTCGAAGAGCCCCAGCCGGAGGCCTGATAAAGAATTAGATTTAATTTCATTTGAGAATTTTCAAATACAGTACTTTTAGGCCTTAATAATACAATTGATTTTCGTAATTTTCTTTTATAAGTAGCTCCATTTAGTGATTTAGTAACAAAAGAGAAAAATTGAGAATTTTACCTTTTTGGAGTTTACGTACTCCTTAAGAATCGATTTTCAGTTATAGCCCGCGGTACGGAAATTTTATGAGTAGTAAAATCAAGCGTTACATTTAGCGTTAACTAAAAGTAACGCGTTACGTTACCTGTAACATTGAAATTATGTGCGTACCTATGGATACGGCTGTTTAGGTATGTCTGACGGCATAGAGCATGGAAATAGTGAAAATAGAGTGGCATAGAGTAGGTAGATATGACAGTTGGCGTTATAAAATGTTTGCAATGTTTGTTCGTTCCTAAATTTGTTGAATCTTTTGATTTAATATGGAAAAACCTAATATTAAATACTCCAAATATTGCTTAATGCCGAAATGTGAATCAACGCCTATTTGAACACCAGGAAAAGAATTTATTTCATTGCCAGTGGGATCGACGTTTAGCAGATTGTCACTTAATGCAGTTGGACATTTTCGAACATAAACCATCTGATAAATACACATTTGGGTATAAAACTGACATTCGCGTGTACCCTATTATCAAGTGATTGAAGTTAAAATAATAGTTCGTAAGGAGTAAACTCCAGTCGTGCGTCGGAGCTGACACACACAAGTTTTTTTCATGATACATACCTAGAAATGAAAGCATTTTTGGAAAATTTCAAAGTAGGCTTATTTTTCTCATTTAACCGACTCTGTAGTTCTTCAAATAAGAAAAGTACCCACACATGGCAAGATCGTGATTCGCACTGTATAATGAGTAAGCCAAATAGCAATTATAGTTTGTTTTATTGCCAGCAAGTGGTTTTTAAGAGTCCGGCAAAGCAGATCTAAAGTTGCACCTGCGGGGCATCGGGTCGGTGAGGAATCCGTTAGAAATCGGAGCAAACTATCAGCTGTGTTGCAACACCGTCGCGCTAAACACGTTTATGGACACAGGAACAACGCACATTCAAAGCCCGCGCGTTCTGTACCTAGTAAATGAGACAACGGCGCTCTGAGTTTACGCTCAGTCGCTACGAGGCGGCAGCACATACCAAGCCATATTTTGCGTTTGCAGCGCTCTCGCTCTACCATGATTACACCTTCATCCTAGTAAATTTAGCAACACGAAAGCCTGATTATGGTAGAAGAAGGTATACTTTATGTCGCCATTGAAACAATTTTTCGAAAACTGTAAATCTCTTGGCGCTATGCACGCGTGAAGTTGGTCAATTTCATGAGTGAACTGACACTTTCTAAGATAAAATTTTTAAATTTTCTTTCAATGGAAACATAAAATAAAGTTTCGTTTATAAACTGTCAAAAATTCAACACTTCAATTTTCACCGTTTAGAGATGAGCATAGCACTACGAAGTCAGTTTTCGGGTTCATTTTAAAGGGGTTTGCCGGACTCTTAAGACTGAAAAATCATGTTATTTATTGGCAACTTCATTGCATGTAGTGCATACAAATAGATTAAATTCAAGAAGAAAGTATGTTAAGTACTAAATATGTGCAATTTTACGGCGTACAAGTTGACAACCAATAAATTTTCTGTATTATTTTTATAGCTTCATCAGTTAAACATACTTGATATAAATTATCATTTTTTAAATTTAAATGATTTTCGTTTGCTTTAAAATACAAATAAGTAGGTATGACCAATAATTTATTTTATTGTTATTTTCAACTCTTAGTTTGGCTCAAATTTTAAGACGAAACTCAAATTGTTTTTCACCAGAATTTCTGCTTTGAAGATAGGCTGATGAATGTGTTTAGAAAACAAGCTCTTTGTACTTTGCTCCAGTTTTAAACTGTGCCCTTCGATCTGCACTGAGGAGACTGAAACGATTCCGATATACGAAGATGTTTAGAAACAACATGGTTAAACACTTTTTGTACGTATAGGTAATAATTTCCCCCATTAGATTAACCTAAGAAATTTGAAAAAATTAAAATTCGGTATACATCCTTTATTTTTCAGTTGCACCTATAGGTATACATAGGGAATAATTATGTCAAGGTCAAGAAGTGATTTACCTACTCGTTAAACACCACTAAGAAATTGTAGACATACTTAATGTGCTTACTTTTGGTTTGCTTTTGGTTTGCTTTTTGGACCGCTTTGTTGGTATGTGCAATCTGTAGACTGATGCCTTAAGGAAATTGTGGCCTTGCACCTGGGGAACCTTTTAGGAATCTTGAGGACCCAATAACCAGAAGCTCTAGGAAAAGCAATTAAAAATGGATAGATTAGTTGGCTTGAAGGCGTTGTAAATATGGATTAGAAGGGCTTAACTTTTTGTTGCTGACAAGTTTATGATGTTTTCTGAACGGAAATTTGCAAATAATAACTACCTATTGTCATCCTGTGTACACGCGCTAGAAGATTTATTTGGGATACTTTGAAGGGTACTTTTACAGTCAATTTTACACTTTCTAAAAAAGGCTACGGACAAAAAATAATCTTTAATTGTCGTTTAGAAATAAACATTAGCTCATAAGCATTAAACTTTCAATAGCAGGAAATATAAGATTTTTTTAAAATAACTGATTATAACAGCTAATGTATACCTAATGTATACCTACATACTTTTACAAGTAGATAATAATAATAAATGCATTTTAATGACAACTTTAAAAAAATCCGAATCAGTCAAAAACAATTATTGACAACAAGGCGCAGTTCAGCTATACGAGTATAATATAATGATTGAATTACTCAAATGAATTTTCTTGACATCTATCACTTATTCATAAGTTTATCAAATACCTACTGTGTGAAGTGACTGTAGCATAGAAGCATGCGCTTACTTATTTGCTTAAATATATTTCTTGAAGGCGTCTCTCGCTTAAACAACTACTGTATTATCATACAGTGCGATCATTTAAAAACGAGCCACCTCAAATATCTAAAGAAACAAATAGAATTATGACAAATCGCCAAGACACGTAAATTTATGACGCAAGGGGGACAGATTTTGATATATAGTTAACGTCTGTAAAATCAACCCCCTAACCCCCAGTCACCCTCACTTTAAAATCTCAAATGGCCATATCACTTGTGACATTTCATTTTAAAGGAAATCGAATGAGGAATAGGTACAGCAGCGGTATTTAATTTTTAATTATTCCTTATTTTGAGTTTTAAAATCTAAAATAATGTAATTTTAGCCATTCAGTAAATAAGAAAAGCGCTTTTTATAATGAGTTAAATTTGATACAAAGTAAGAGTTTTAAACCTTGTAGATACCTATCAGATAATAAAAATTTCCTACAAAAAAGAAGATTTGGAAATTAAAACAGGAAAATATAACTTGTAGAATAATTTAATATTTAATATTTAATTTATAACATATAGATGCAAGATGCTAAAAATGGGTCCCGTTGTTTGCAAGACAATAATAAAGCCTATATTCTCGAATTGCCTTCTTACAATCTGTGGAATGTTTGGCGGGGGCAATAGGTATTTCGGCATTTTCCGGATATTATACGTCTCAAATCAATTAAATTTTCTGTGGGTGGGTTTGGCACACCGCTGATTTCAAGTAGCCTAAAAAGAAAAAAACTAGCAGGCTAAGATTAGAGGCGGCTCCTTAATAATAAGTGCGCTCGTGCGCGCGCACTGCCTACAAAAATATGGTTTTAACCTTTTTTGATAAAAGGTCCAAACCTTATAATAATTATAAACTAATAAGTTTAAAACTTCTTGAATCTCTGCCGCAATATGTATTAATTATTATGCGAGATAATAAATAGTACGCGCTCTGAGCATCCTGCGTCGTCTTTCAAAATGCCTAACCACACACGCAACCAGCCGTCCGAATACTGAGGTGTGGCCGTGTGGCACTCTAAGGCAAATGCACATTCGATATGGGAGCGAGATCGGGAAAATTTCGTCGTATGTGCTTTTAGGTGGAAGAATAAAGCTCGTCTGGGAGCGCTGTTTGAACACACACTTACTGTTGGGCGAAGCACGGGACGCGGGAGTTGGTACTTCTGCGGCATTGTTTATTGTTTTTGTTTACCATATTTAGGTTAGATCTGAGATTGGCTCCTTGCTTTGCTTATAACGTGAGTAATTAGCCGCATTATCGTGTTTATTTTTAGATATTGAAATTTCCAATACTTAGCATGGCTAAAGGTAGTGGTTTGGTTCAAGTGAACACTTAAACATTGCGGAGTGAACTTTAACAAAGTGGTCGCCTAATTTTTGTAATTTTCAAAATTATTATTATGTTGTAATAGGTACTCCGTTCAGTTAAAAATGAATATTTTATCTAAATATAGACTTTTGACGAGAAACTTGAAATAAAATGAAATGGACGTCCTAAGCCGGTGCGAAGTATCAAATGCTTTTCGAAAGGTCGCGGTAAACGTTGTGTGCGAAAGTTTAACCTTTTGGATTTTGGGATTTTCGTTAAATATTGCGGTGAGTGAAATTTCTTGTTTGAAAATGTTTGAAAATGGCTTTTAAAGCACTTCATTTAAAAAAAACTACGGGGGAGAATCCGTCAGACCCCCGAGCGGTGATTTCATTCTAGAGCACTGCCAAGTTCTAAAGTCAGGAGCCGCCACTGGCTGAGATAAGGAATAATTAAAAAATAAACATTACCGCTGTATTCCTCTCATTCGATTTCCTTTAAAATGTGGTGTCACAAGCTCACAATAAGTAATGTAGTGCCATTTAAGATTTTAAAGTGAGGGTGGCTGGGGGTTGGTTTCACCAACTTCGGTCATACGTCACAGTGAGTCTCCCTCGATCCCTAAATTTACGTATCTCGGCGATTTGACGTATTTCTATTTGTTTCTAAGATATTTGAGGTGGCTCGTTTTTAAATGATCACACTGTTTGTATATCTACCGTGTGTTGTAGTGATTGCACCATGATGCATTTACCGATAAATGGTTGAATTATATATGCAAACACGTCTCTCACTAATACTCTGTAACAGCTGTAGCATGCATTTCCCGATATACCTATGATTGAGTTATGGGTAAGTAGGTACGTATAAGGCTATAAGGTAGGTAGGTATGTTAAAATACTTTTTTTTCGGGAAGGCGTTGTAGGGAGCTATAAAAAAGCCCGAAGGGAACCGCATCGGACGACGTCAGTTATTACTTATTAGTTGTTATTACTTATATAGGACTTGGGCGAATATTGCTTAGCAGCGCCTCAATATGGCGAATTTATAAATGTTTGGTGGTCATCTGTCAGTTTAAATTTTCCGCGTATCTAGACAGTGAATATTATTGGTGTTAAATTTAATCAAACTAAAGAAAAATTTGACAGCTCAATACCACCATAACTTTAAATGGTGGTGCTGGCTGAAAATTCGCTCACTTCATACCTAGGTATACCTAGGTAGGTAGGTAGGTACCTACGTGGTCAATAATATTTCTTGAAGACGTCTCTCATTTGTACCTACCTATTCACAAGTATTATCAGATACTTATGTGTTGCGATAATTATTGTTGCATGCATTTACCAATCTATGATTAAGTTATGTACAGGTAAGTAGGTAAGTATATGTAGGTACCAACCTATGATCAATGTTTTTTTATACGACTTACTCACTTATTCGCCAATACTATCACTATCACATACCGACTGTGTATGGTAGATAATTTTAGATGCCTATAGGTAATCTATTTTAGGTAGGTACCCCATATAGGTACCTAGGTATATTATTCCTTCGAACAACAATTATTGATTCAATGATCATAAATGCAGGAATTTATATTATCTAGGTAGGTACAATATAAAACTCAAGTCATGTCCATAAACTTTCCCCAACAAGAGACTAATTTTCGGCACATCAAACTTTTAAAGAGGGTATTCCCGTAAATTGCATAGGTATAGAACTTACCGCTTTTGAGGATGAGTTGCCAATGACATAAAATGGGCGGGTTCAAATGTCGTACCTACCTTTACGACACGCCCATAATAAGACATGCGCACTTTAGGTACCGCCCCAATACAGCTGCAGGTTTTTTATTGCACGAGGACGAATAATTTAGACAGTGAACTGGCGCAGTTGTGAGGTCCTAAACACTTAAACCAGGTATAATTTTCAAATCCAGGTAGGTATGTAGGATGTAGGTGGGCATACCATACGCACTTTCTGCACGGCTGGAAAACGCTTCATATAGGATATAGGTAGTGAAACCAATGTTTTTATTACGTATATTTTAATAGAGTACCCATCAGAGTACCTGCATACCTACCTATATGAGTAGGTGCCTACTTACTTTGGAGCTTATACCAAGAATACGCGAATTCAGGAAAAGCTAAATATGAGTAGGTAGGTCAGGTATGCAAATTTGAATTGGGCGCTGAGAATTCTAAACCCGCCACATTTGCAACAGGGCGCCATCTGCCACGTAGATACCTACCTACATAATGACAGAAATACGTTCTTTTTTATATCTAGTATCTATAGGTACCTAGATAGGTATTAACATGCTTTATAAAAAGTAGCTTCTACATACAGGGTGTCCCACGATAGCGTATTTCCTCCATAACTCGACAGAAGCTGTAGATATCGAAAAATAATTCAAAAATGAAAGATGCATCCAATCAGATTCCTCACATTATAAAAATATTTTCAATACCTACTATGCGGGGTGTCCCATTTCTTCTGCACAGCACCTTACTTTGTTTTCTTAAATGGAACACCCTGTATCTGATTGCATTTTGGAATTGTTTGTGCAATTTAAGGACCACTTCGTTAACCATACATTGGGTCTAAGTCTTAAGGTTTCGGCGATACTTAACGTTAAAAATCGTCATTTCTCAAATTTCATCAATTATAATTTAAAAACGGTAGGAGATAAAGAAAAATGACTTACATGTCCCTATCCTAGTTTTTAATTCTCTATCTAATGGGTCTGCAAAATACTGCTTTCTAATTGACAACTTTTTGTCATTTTTTTGACCAATCAGAGGGCAGTATTTTCCATACCCATTATAGATAAGATAGAGAATTAAAAACTGGGATAGGGACACCGCTTCCAAGCTACAATTTATTGACGAAATTTGAAAAATTACGCTTTTTGCCGTCAAATAACGCCGAAGCCGTAAGACTTTGACCCAATGTATGGTTAACGAAGTGGCCCTTAAATTCAACTAACAATTCCAAAATTCGATCAGATGCAGGATGTCCAATTGAAGAAAACACAGTCAGGTGCTGTGTAGATTAAATGGGACATCCTGTATGGCCGAAAATGATTTTATAATGTGAGGAAGTTGATTGGATACAACTTTCATTTGAATCATTTTTCGATATCTACAACTCCTGTTGAGTTATGGAAGAAATACACTAGCGTGCATGGGACACCCTGTAGACTTTGCTAACTTGCTTGACTAGCTCGAGCTATAGATACTGGGACAAAAAGATAGAGGTTATTATTTGTGTAATCTAATGCAGGGTACCTGAATGAAATTACCTATTTATAAATATGTATTATCATTTCATGACCTTTCCTAGGTATTCCTTACTTATACTCGTAGGTACCTATGTCGTTATAAACCTAATGCGTTTCCCGAGTGGTATATGAATAGATTAAACCGTCCTATAACTGAATATAACAACGCTAAAAATTTAAATTTTGGAAAGGAAAAACTTCCGCTCCAAATATGCAGTGTGTCCACGAATTGATACAACAAGAGGTGTATTGAAGTAGGTAGGTACCAGTATTACTACTGAAAATAACGGTTTTGTCAAAGTAATTCGATCTTCCCAAAATTTTGCATAGGGCCATAATTTTACATTCTGAACAACTTTTCTTATAATGATATTTTGCCACATTTAGAACAGAAAAGGTACTTTACCTGGATACAAAATGTTTTCTTGCCTCCAGGGCCCCCTGATTTAAAAAAATTGAAATTATGTTAAAAATAGTTTCAAGCCAAGCAGGGCTTAATCCCTAAAAAATATGAAACTGCCATTACTATTACTAAGAAATCACTAATAATACAACAGAACGTTTTTATCAAGAATAAAAGCGCGCGAACACATGTCGCTACCTTAACATCGTATCAGAGCGACTAGCGCGCACAAATTATTGATGTTCAACTCGCCGTAACTTTTTCCAGCAACGATATTAATGTTTCGTTTCTTCACCAAAAATAATTTCGAGCTTTTGTCCGCATTTGGACTCGCATATGTACATATATGTTAATTCCGAAAAATAAGATTACTTACCCAGTACATGAAAAATACATTACACAAATTTGTGATCTAGCAAGAAAACATTTTTTTCATAAAATTGGAAAATTTTAGAGGCAACGTGAGTACACTGTGATGATCAGCACACTTCAATGTATATTTCATGAAAAAAACAGATCTCTAACTCTTTTTGTTGCTGAAATACAACAAGAAAAGTATTAAAAATGGTCGAAAATTGATTTAGGAAAATTTAACGAAAAATCCATCCCAACTATTTCAGAGCAGTCGTCTAGACTGGGCCTACCACTACCTATTTTTATTCCTATCGCAGACTCTAGTATTTCGCGAACTACATATTCCTTCGTATCTCAGAAGGTGTCCTACTATCCTATCTCTCTTATTCCTTATTGTCTTCCATTCTTCCATACCTTTCGCTTTTCCCCAACTCTTTCTAATACCTACCTCCCTATTTCTAACCTTATCTATCCACGGTAGCTTCATCATACATCTGTAGCACCACATTTCAAACGATTCTATTCTTTTTCGATCCGCTTCTCCTATTGTCCAAGTTTAGCATGTACCCGTACAATGCCGCACACCCATACATACGTTTTTAAGGGTCTCTTTCAAGTTTCTACATTAACCTATATAAAGAAATATAAATACTGCATGGAATTCCTATAACCATAAATTTATAAAAAGCAATCCGTGTTTTACATTTAAGTATCCGGATTCTTTTCACTCTGGGCTACACATTGTTGAATCACTTGTTTGTTGTTTATAAGGTAAGGTATCAACCTACCCATACCCCTGCTACCTACTAAGCACCTACCGGTACCGACGTATCGAGCACCATATCGAACTGTATCTCTGTATTTCTACCACCATTATTAAAGGGTTTACATAAAATACACCTACAGATACCGTTGAATGGCTACTTTATGCGGAACACTACACAAAACTAAAAGGTAACGTGTTAAAAGAATATTTGTGTTCTCTTTGTTGTGTGTCCACTGACACCTGTCAGCAATTTGATATTCTGGTCTTGCTATGGACGAAGATAAAAATCGCTTTTAGAATGTTTTTCTCGGACGTTTGGAATGTGTTATTAGCAGTTCTTATACCTAACAGAGTTAGGTGTCTATACCGAGGTATTTTCTTAAACTGTCGCAATATCTTTGATGAAAGACAGATAAAACCTTTTACATGTAGGTAGATTAAAAGGGGTTTAAAGCGGTGTGGGGGTGAAATATTATTTGTCACCCAGACAAAAACCAATATATTCAAATGCTCTTATAAGGTTACTTTGGTTTATATTGTTTTCAAATAGAAGGCCCTTTTAAGGTTGATTACATTTATATGAAATTGTAAGGGTCTAACATTAACCGTTTATCTTCAAAAAATTACCCCATTTGGGGTTCGAACTTTCGTGAAAAATTAATTTTCTAATGGAATCAATGCAATTTTCTGTGCTTTTATAAATAATTCCAGGGTTTCTACCATGAAGTAAAACCTATAAAACACATGAAAATATTATCTTTGGTCTAGGTAGGTATAAACAAAAACAATTTTAAAACAACAAGAATGGTACCTACACGTATCATCCTGGTGAAACCTCATTTTATTATATCTTGTCTGAATGAAGAGATAATATCAATTAATAACATGAATAATATGGGAAAAATAAAAAAAAAATCTGGAACGACGGTATTCGGAATTTCTTTTCAGAGCATATAAAAAAGTGCAACTCTTGTGTTTAGGGGATGCCATATATATTAAAAAAATGTTTCCCGTCAATCTTTTCTTAAATTTAAATGAGCAACTTCTAAATTCACCCCTATAATAATAAGCTATGTGAAGTCAATTATTATTATGGAGGCTACACGAATACATAAATTAACACCCTGCACAATACAAGCTATACATTTGAGGCATAAAGAATGCGTTTCCTTCTAATTATGACCGCCCATTCATAACACCCGAGATGGCCTGGGAATAATGACAATTCACCACTTCGGCATTAGGTCACTCGGATTGGGGGTGCTCTTTCAGACCAACGGAGACAGCTTTGTCACATCGACTTTTTAGTCCGCTTCCGCTGTAGGTATAGCTGTCATGAAAAATGAAATGTGTTTTTTAGTTTCTATATCCGTTTTTAATATATGAGTTTTTAAATGCATACTGCTATTCGCGGTGTGTTTATAATCTATACGGCAATTATTGATTTATTGCAAATTAACCCACTGATTGGCATTGTACCTAGCCACACAATGGTCTGCAACAATAATTAGACCGTGCATGGCAAATTGCCGCATCTAACCTACATCCTCTTAACTTCTAATAATGGCATCATCATCATAAAGTTTTCAGTCCGAAGACTGGTTAGACACGAACCTCCATCCTTTCCTATCCTGAGCTAATCTACGCATTTCCCCAAAAGTTGAACATTCTACATCCCTAACTATTTGAGAGCAGTAGTCTAATCTGGGCCTACCCCTAACTCTTTTTATTACTTCCTCATCCTATCTCTCCTATTCCTTACCGTCTTCCATAAATTTCGCTTTTCTCCTACTCTTTCTAATACCTCTCTATTGCTAACCTTATCTATCCACGGTATTTTCATCATGCGTCTAAAGCACCACATTTCAAATGCTTCTAATTTTTTCCTATCACACCACATTTCAAATGCTTCTAATTTTTTCCTATCCGCTTCTCCTATCGTCCAAGTTTCGCACCCGTACAATGCCATACTCCATACATACGTTTTTAAGAGCCTCTTCCCAGTTTCTACATTTATCATTCCCAAGCATAATAGTTGTTTCTTTTTATCAAAAAATGCAACTCAGCCCTGCGCTATTCTTTGTTTTATATCCCTGGAGCTCCTACCATCGCGAGTTATTTGACTTCCTAAATAGCAGAAATCTGAGACTTCCTCTATCTTCTCGTTTCAAATTTGTATTTTCGTTCTAGTCCTATTTTCACGCCCCCTACACACCAAAATTTTGGTTTTCCTTTTATTGTTCTTTATACCATAGCCCTCCGTCAAAACAGCTTCCATTTCGTCCAGAGCCCTTCCTAATTCTTCTTTGCTGGATGCTAATAATGCTGGTGTGTCATCCGCGAATCTGAGCATATTAATGGTTTGGCCTTGTATATTAATTCCAGCAGCTATTCTGTCTTTAACAATATTAATCGCATCTTAGATATATAAATTGAAAACTAGAGGCGATAACGCACATCCCTGCCTCACTCCTTTTCGGATATCTACTTCTCTATACTTCTCTATGTTCCTGCTCAAATTTTCTATAACTGCCGTTTGCTCTTTGTATAGATTACGAATTATTCTTCCATCCCTATACTTCATCCCTACATTTTTGAGCACTTCGAACATCTTCTTCCATTTTACATTGTCGAAGGCTTTTTCCAAATCTACAAATCCTATATAGGCGCTCTTTCTATTTTATATTGTTTTTTCTCTTCATCATCATAAGGTTCTCAGTCCGAAGACTGGTTGGACGCGTACCTCCATTCTTTTCTATCCTGAGCTAACCTACGCATTTCCCTAAAAGTAGAACATCCTACATCCCTAACTATTTGAGAGCAGTAGTCTAATCTAGGCCTACCCCTACCTCTTTTTATTCCTATCTCTGACTCTAGTATGTCGCGAACTATTCCTTCGTGTCTTAGAAGGTGTCCTACCATCCTATCTCTCCTACTCTTTATTGTTTTCCCTTTCCCCAACTCTTTCTAATACTTCCCTATTGCTAACCTTATCTATCCACGGTATCTTCATCATGCGTCTGTAACACCACAGTTCAAACGCTTCTACTCTTTTTCTATCCGCTTCTCCTATTGTCCAAGTTTCGCACCCGTACAATGCCGTACTCCATACATACGACTTTAAGAGTCTCTTCCTAGTCTCCATATTAACCGTTCTCGAACATAACAGTTGTTTCTTTTTGTTAAACGCAACTCGTCCCTGCGCCATTCTTTGTTTTATATCTTTAGTGCTCCTACCGTCTTGGGTTATTTTACTTCCTAAGTAGCAGAAATCCGCGACCTCCTCTATCTTCTCATTTCCTATTCGTATTTCAATTTTAGTTCTATTTTCTCTATTTTTCTCTTATTAGTCGTAAAGCTAGAATGGCCTTGCGCGTTCCCCTATTTCTCCTAAATCCGAACTGATCTAATATTTCTTCCGCCCTTTTCTCCATCCTTCTTAGCACAATTCTAGTTAAAATTTTTGACGCGTGGAAAGTAAAACTTTTTGTTCTAAAATTTTCACACCTATCCGCACCTTTCCTTTTTGGCAAATCTACTATGATGTTCCGTTTGTAATCTTCTGGAATCTCGCCTGTCTGGTATATGCAGCTATTTAGTTTAAATGAACGATCTATTTATTAGGTACCTCTTGACCTGCGCACTTTAAAATTTCTGCCTGCAAGCCATCTATACCTGGTGCTTTATTGTTTCTTAAACTTTTTAGTGCTAGCTCAAACTCTTCTCTCATTATAGGGAAGCCTACGTTGTCCCCCTCTACACTATTTTCAGTTTCTAATACATATATCTCTTACTTCTTGTCCGGCATATATAAGTTTCCCAAATATTCTTTCCACCTATCTGCCTTCTCCCCACTTCCGATTAGGATAACTCCTGCCTCGTTTCTAATGTTTTTGCTACTGGATCCAATTTCTCTAAAATGTCTCCTAATTATTTTATATGCTTCATCAGTCTTTCCTACTTCGAACTTATTTTCCACTTCTTTGCACTTATTATCAATCCATTGCTCTTTCGCTTTCCTACATTTCCGAATAATTTCCTACTTGATCGCCTTATATCTTTGTTTCCCTCTTTCATCTAACCTATTTTTATAATTCATATAGGTACTTCGTGTAATTCCACATGCATTTTTAAAAGTTGACCCCACACGCCAAATATCAGCGACGGCATTATACTCGACACATGTTAGCGTCTTCAGAAGCATGAAAATAGTTAGCAACAATGGAGCGATTTCTTCTTCCACAAATTTTTAACACCTAGGTATATTTTAAAACCGAAGCAAATTAGGACACATGTCTGTATGACAATTTTTTTCTTCTTTTGAGTCGTAGATCTCTCCCTAGCATTTATGTCATTATGGTGGTGTTACATCCTTATAGGGTTATTTTTTCTTATTTTTACTATAGGGATCTTGCTAACTAGCAGAGACAGAAGGTAGGGTGAAAGTAATGTAGTTTTTTGAAATTAATAAATAAGCAATTTTACACTTTTGAAAATTTGTGTAGTCTACTAAATATAACAAAAATAAAATTTTAGGAGATTCAAAAATATTTTCTAGAAAGTTTGACCAGAAATAGAAAAGGAAAAAATTGTGACCTCTTTCTTGTCATACCGCCGTTTTAATCTTAATTGGGTACTTGCATAAATTTAAACTGGCACTTTTTTATCATATTTTGCAAATATATGTTAAGTTTATCGTGACCGTATAAAATGAGACTATTTTGTGTAGTAATAAGAATATAATTTCATTTTTAGTTTCAAATCGCGGACCACGCGCTAGTGGGCTATTTGGCATTGAGCAGTCGTATTGACGTCACATAATCTAGCTGTCGTCACAGCCTGACGTGCTACTTTTGCCTATTGCCAACATTTCGCGTCTGTTGTCCCTACTCGCCTAACTGTATCACTTATTATCAGCGCTTCAATTGGATGTTGTTACTTTACTGAGCTGAATAAAAATTTTATTAATGCACAGTTAAACACTGGAAATAAGTTAAGAAGAAGAATAAACTAATTATTAGTGTATTTCAGGATCATTAGTACATTCCAATTTTTCACCGTGGCTGCCCTGAGCTCTGTCATACAGTGACAGTTATAGGTTAGCCAAGCACTCACTCATTTGTGTCCACGTTGTTGTTATTTCACAACTAGTACGAATATCACAAATCCATCTGTAAAATATCCGCAGAAGTTTCTTGCAAGCAGAATCCCATAATCAATCTTAAAATAGCCGCGTTCACGATAGATAGTAGAGTTTAGAGGTTAGAAGTGGTTTTGTTGTACCTATTCACAGTTGGGAATTATAAAATATAATGGATTTTTAACAACAAATTGCTACTGAGCTCCACCATAGTTCCATTCTCCCAGCAAACACCATTCACGTACACACCAAACAATTTCAAGACTTACTAGACAGCTGTCAACTAAACCGGAAGCGGCCATTTCGATTTAGGAATGCATAGGTGCGTCATACTGACGTCACCGTATAGTTTCAATAATTCACACATGGCGCAATAAGCATATTTAGCGGGAAATATTTTTTCCTCAATAATTTGAATTCTACAAGGCTTAGAGAAAAATTGCTTTGGGAATGTATTTCTGACCTCCCGAAGATTATAATTTCGCAAAATCCCAAATTCATGCAAGTACCCAATTCGGTACGATTTTAAAAATTTAAAAATTAAAAAATGTGGTTCTATAACGCGAAAATATTAATTTTTTAGGTACGTGAATTAGCGATAATATATAGGTATTTGAGGATGATAATGAAGTGGAAACAACATACTCTTGGTCTTGAGAAATGCAGTCTTTGGTACATATTGGATTGGATTGGTATATTGTCTCGAAATTCGAGACGGTACTAAGCTAGTCTCGTTATTGTTGCAGCTCTATAGTCTTATTAGCCTTTGAACTTTTGTGGGCATATCGATCTCCGAATAAAAATAGTGAAAAAGCACTCCTAAAAGGGTTCTCCAGGTTTGTACCCTCACACAAAGAAGCTCTCTTGCTACCCCTGGAAGCAATATTTTTAACGTTATATGATAGTTACCCGACAACTGAATCACCCAAGTTTATAAAGGAAATGCCTATGTCGGTGCAAGCATCCCAGACCCAATCTTTGTGAATTTCGAAGCTTCATAACAAAACTGTCTTGAAATATTCAAAAGAATAACCCTAACACCTGTGCTCCGCGTGCATATATCATCACGCTACATTAGTATGGAAATATGCTAGTTGTGTGATCGGACCGAAATCTTCTCATTTGTGTTTTTTTTTATTTCCGTCCCGGTCCTTTACAATAGCCGGTCGGCCTTGCACCGAAGAAAAACTTCCAAAAATCATCTATTCCTATCCCTGTCGTAAGCACGTAAAACTCGGTCTTCCTTCGTCAACTCCATTCTATTGGAACAATAACATGGAATTATGAATTATTTCATAAACCGTATTTTCAAATTAAAGGTGGCCGCAACGACGTTTTTTATATAAAACCAGTAGTCAGAAAAAATAAAATGAAATGGTCTTCTGGACTACAGCTGTCCGCTGTGTTAGGCACATAATTTAATTTTTTACTGCTTTTTTATAGATGGGTTTCGTTTTCGTATGGGTGACATTTCTCTTTGGTTACATCGCAGAGGTGTTCAACAATTATTTTCGAGTAACCACAAATATCCAAAGTTAATAAATATTAGCAATAATAAAACCCAAGGATCTAGGATGGATTTTATTTATTATGAAGTTCTAGGAAAGCATGATTAACTATAGACATTTTCTAGTTCGCTACAAACGAGAGGTTGAGATTCTTTGGTCTATTCCAAAGTCCTTGTCCCATTCACACAATCAGATTCACATTTATTTTGCCAAATAAAAAAAAACACAAGAGTTCGATAGATAAACAAGTTCGGGATGTTTCGCTGGAATTTCCCATTTCCCATATCTTCATTATTCTTGTATGTACTTACAAAAATAAGTTAAATACGAAAGTTTTCCTTAGAAAATCAATTGAAAATTACATTTGCCCTCAAGTTTCAGACAATTTTATCCTAATAGTATGCATGTAACTTACCTGTGCTACTTTTTGAAAATATTTGCAATTAAAATGGGTAGTAGATACGAGTATATTACTTATACCTATTTCGGGAACTCACCTACTGCTCGTGCTTTAATTCATTCGAGTCATAGTCAAACTATAGGAAGTTTCACTTTTGAGGCTAGATTATTTATTAGCGCCGGTTGTTCAAACGCTGTTCGAGATTTGATCAGGTATTAACCACCGACTCCGGTTGTTGGAAACTTCAAAACAACTGCTTAATCAATGATTAACTAATCTATGATTAAAGTATAAATGCACAGAAAAAGTAAACAAATTGTGATAATTAGACTATAATTGAACGAAATAATTAGTTTTCCTATACATACAGGGTGTCCCACCTCGAGTGTGCCAAACGAAAATGGCCAATAGAGAAAGCAATTCTAAGCAAAATAGTGCATGAACATATGTCAGATTTTAACATAACTGAGATAAATGAGGTTAGTTTTCTAAAGGTTGATGATTTAACAAATTTTTAAGCAGAAAGTTTGCCATGGAATTAAAAATGAACTTAGGGATAAGTCAGAATACGCAGATATTGTGTATGTGTACGGTTTATGCGATGGAAACACTAGAGCTGCTTGCCGGGAATATCGAAGACGATTTCCAAATCGAATTCAACCAACTAGATGCTTCTTCATTAGAACTTTCCAACGTTTAGGAGACACAGGCAGAACTCAGCCAAAAGTTAATGAACGAGTTCCGATTAATGATCTATGAAAACATACTAGATTCTGTACCTACCTATTGAACAATCCAAATATAAGTGTTTATTTTAAGTTATTTTTTTTAGTTCGACGAATTGCAGTAGTAGATAAGCTATGAGAGAACGGGACCACGATTAACATTGGTTGTGCCATAAGAGCCTGAATCACTGCTTTTTTGCCCCCCCCCAATCGGTTCTTATAGCACAACCCATGTTAGACGTAAAGCTGTATGCCTTACTTTATCGGAGCGTGTATAATCGGACGGGCTTTTCGTCCACAAAGCAGCGTAGTACATGGGCCTTTATGGCCGCGATTACTATTGGTTGTGCCATAAGAGCCGTAATTGAGCGTCAGCTGTCAGCTGATGCCCCCGTTGGCCCTAATGTTCGTGCCAAATAGGCATTAACTGACGTAAGTGTGGGATTTTCGACCACCAAGCAGCGTGGGCCTTTATGGCCGCGATTACTATTGGTTGTGTCGTAAGAGCTGTAATCACCGGCCGATCCTGACGTTAGCGTTAACGCTGGCGCTGGCGCTGGCGCTGGCGCTAACGTTCGTGTCAAATGGGCATTAGTTGGTGGGCCGCGATTACTATTGGTTGTGCCATAAGAGCTGCTCTTATAGCACAAGTAAAACAGCGTAAAAAGCAATTGACTCCGGCCTCCTTCACTCGATTCCAAAGACTCAAGTTTTCGTCTTTCTCTTCTCCTCGTGTAGTCGATAGCCCAGAGATAGCAATATTGCTTTGCTTTCGTCGCTAAGGGTACGTTTGTTCTCGCCAGTAGAGCTTCTGCCTGCCCCCCCGTACGGTTGCTGAAGCACAAGTGATACCCGTTCCAACAATGTGCCCGCTTATATACCTGCTATTCAGAGCAAATCCCATTTGTCTATCTCTCTCTGTTCGTCGAAATAAGTATGCTGAACGTTTCCTAGCGCACCGACCATTTATAGTTTCTTGATGTGCAGGCGTACCATCACCTCTTCACCGCGAAAATTAACTAGCTGACCATGCTGGTCCACGATGCGTACAGTGACGTTGTCAATACTGTTTAGGTGGATTGGCAGATAGATGACGTTGCTGGGCGCTTCCACTATTTTGTAGCCGGGCGGGACGAGCGGGAAGAATTCGTGAACGGTGTGAACGAGTCGTCCGTTTACGTACGAGCCCGTTGTTATGTTGCACTCGATGCGTATCACGTTCACTTTCAGGATGCTGACCGGCAAATCCGACTCGTGCCGCTTGTTCTCCGTCAGTATTTGTCTGTTGAATCCGAGCAGGGGACCCAAACTGCCCTCTCTCTCAAAGTCGATCGGCCGAGAGTATTTAATTTCACATTTCAGGGTGCTGTTGTTGGGTCGCAGTATGAAGCTGCTGTCACCGTTCGGTAAATTCCTTTGCAGGAACTCGTTTAGGTCTTCGATCTCGTACGAACCGGTGGGTATGAGCAGCACTTCCGAAGCATCGTTCCCATAATAGAACCGGTTGTTTGATTCGTCCACGTTCGGCACAGAGTTAAAAGTCTGAAATAGCACTAATCCCAGAACATAGTTATTTTCTTCATCACCGAGTTCAATGGGCGGGAAAAAGTTGCTGGTCAAAAGAGAACTGTTGCCGGACAGGGACACAGTCAGAGACATGATGATGTTTCTCTCACCGCCTTTCCTCCACAAATGAATATCATCCAAATAAAACTGCACTATTTATTTACTATTTAGTTACTGTTGTTGTACAGAAATTTCAGACAGAGGTGTCCACAGATTGGCGAGTTGAAGCTCTGTTCGCAGTCGTGATTATATTGTATAGACGTTCGGCTACCGAGGTATCTAATCAGCTCCAGAGGCGGTTTCAAGTTCCCGAAACTGTCAAAGTAGAGGGCCCGCGGTCCCCTTTTTATGTACGCAACCCAGTGTGTTCCGGGGCCTGTTGCATCATCCAAGTTAACAATTGCGGACTCGTTGCGTTTGGGTTTCCCCGCGGGCAAGTCGTTGCGCATAAACACACCCCGAAAATAGGGAATTTTTAGATCACGTGATGCGTACTTGTTCAGATCGATGTCGGTGAGGGGTCGCCTCGGTAGCCTCAGTAGCGGTTTTTTGCCGGCGTCAGGTACAGGCCCAGACCTTTGCGATATGGTTTCAGGTAGAGTCCGCTTCCTGGTTTTCCCATGGCGATGGCCTCCATCGTCTGATTGTGACGTTGATTCTCCGCCAGTTCTTTTCGAGCTTGTGCGGCATCGTTGACGGCCTTCGCTACTCCCGCAGCTCCCCCCGTTAATGCGCCCAGGGCCGACAGTCCGGCGAAGATCGGTATCAGCGGCAATATTCCGCCAGTTTTCGGGATGGGAATTACTCGCGGCAACGGTTTCGACTGTTTTCGAGTTGTCGCTTGCTTAGCCGCAGCCAGTGCTCTGTTCACCGCCATAACCGTGTCCTTTGTGTTTTTCACTGCAGCTCGCGCCTCTCGCGTCACTCTGCCGAGCGTGATGCGTTCTCTCTTCGTGCTTCGTTTCGCCTTCTTCCGCTGCCCAGTTCCCATGCCCATTTTAATCTTCGCTTTCATAGCGTTAGTTATTGCCCAAGCAGCTGCACGTTCACCCAACTTTGTGTCCCTCGCCAAAACTCTGGGCCACACCCTGTCGACTAGCCTTTGATCGGCCTCGTGACGTTTCGCCAACTCCTGTGTTTGGGAATAGTCGATATCGTGAATTCTGCAGGCCTCGTCCGTAGGGTTTATGCCTCGATCGCCGCGAGCTAGTCGTTCCTGAAGCTTAGTTCCGGGACCGCAGTAGTTGTAGCCGGGCAAATGGAGTTCAACCGGCAACTTGTTAATCAGTTTGTTTAGCAGACCACTTCCCTTGCTGCACCTCTTCCCAAGGTGATGCGACGACTGCCGTTGACGTTTGATTGTTTTCGACGTCGGTGCCATACTGATCGAGTATAAAAGGCCGAGCCCCCTATTTATATCGTTTCAGTGAAGGGCGACATGCGGTTCGTGAAACAACCAGAAAGCTTACCGGTTGTGAATGTATGCGGCGCAGGCGTCGAATCAGTACACAGCGCGAGACTTAAACATGGTCCCCTTTTTCCAAACAGTTTGCGATGCATCATTTGCGGCCCGTCAAACTGCGGCAAGACCAATCTAATTTTGACGCTGGTGTGTGCACCGAACGGTTTACGTTTTGAAAACGTCTACGTCTACTCAAAGTCGTTGTACCAACCCAAATATCGGTTGCTGGGCGAAATTCTCCAGGCGGTACCGGGAATTGGATACTTTCCTTACAGCGACTGCGCAGACATTCTACCTCCTGATAAGGCCCTCCCCAACTCTCTGTTTATCTTTGATGACGTTGCTTGCCATAACCAGAATGTTATCAGGGAGTATTTCGCGATGGGGCGACACAAGTCCGTAGATTCCTTCTACCTGTGTCAGACGTATACGCGCATTCCGAAACACTTGGTGCGCGACAACGCTAACTTTCTGGTGCTCTTCAAGCAAGACGACATGAACCTACGCCACCTGTACAACGATCATGTAAATACCGACATGGACTGGACAGTGTTCAGGTCAATGTGCACCTCGTGTTGGGTCGACAAGTATGGGTTCTTAGTGATAGACAAGGACAGCGATATAAATAAAGGGCGTTACAGGAAAGGATTCGATCTCTACATAAGCATATAAAAGGAGAGGCCTGTTTCGCCAGACAGCAGTGTAGCTCTGTATGCGTAAGCAGTCGCTATTCACCCTGTATGAGCACAGTCGACTGAGCGAAACACAACATGGAGGGTGAGACGAGGAAGAGGAGGAAGAGGGAGCGGGCGCTCTCAAAAGAGATTATAAAATCGGCCGACATAATTCGAAGCAAGTATCGATCGCTCCGGTCGAGCGAGTCGAGTAGCGAGGATAGATTGAAGAGGCGCTTCAAACCGCTTACCGAACCCTTGCACGAAATGACGCGCAAGCTGGACACCATCAAGGATGAACAGTTGATCGTGGGTCCTGCTCGACAAAAAACCCCCACCCCTGCCTTCGTGGACGATCTTATCGATCTGAATTACAATGGTGGTGATGATGATGGTAATCTGGCTGCTGGCTATTCGTTTGACGACTACATTACACCACCCGGCACCCCTGTTCCATCCGCTTCACCGGGTTCAAAGGTTGCACCCCACATCGAAAGGCTGCTGCAGCAGCGGGGCGATACCCACAGCAACCGCACGATGGACACCGTTTATGGGATTAGACGGAATGCAGAGTTCAGTGACGTCGATGCAGGCGGCGGCGGCAGTCCGTTTCTCATCGGAGACTCTCCGGTACAATTTTTAGAGAACGACGTAGTCGTTCAGGGAAAGAGGTACGCGGGCAGTGCCGGTCTGTACGAGCTACTCTTCTACAAAGTTCCCCATAATTACAACAAGCGGGACCTGAACGCGTACAAAAGCATAGTGCTGTCTACGAATGCACACAGGGTGGGGTACAGAGCCGACGGGCGCATCCGAGGCACCAACAGTGCCAAGTATAAGAGTATCATAAAACATTTCGGGGAGAAGCGTGGGGGTGGAACGGTGCGAAGACATAGTAGTGCACAACAACCGCTACTCATGCGAGTCAGCAGAGACAGGAGGACGCACTACGTGTATTGGAACGACATTAACGAGTTGGTGCAAAGACTGTACCTGTTGCACGCTTCCAAAAAGGCCGGCAACACGTCACACGACAACGAGATAGCATCAATAGTTGAAGAATTGCGAGAGGAACGTGTTATCGTTTAAATACTAGCAATACTACAATTTCACTCTCATTAGTACCATGTCCGTGGATAAATTCGGACGTCACCTTGGCAGCAGTGGTGTGCGGTCTAGACCGATCTCCTCGTTTCCTGCTCGAGGAATACCGGGAATCGGCTTTCAGTTGACCGAATCCGGCGACTATGATATAGTCCACAAGCGAATGACGAGGCTCGGCGACGCACTCGACGACTCCGATGCTGTCAATAAAGCTTACGTGGACAGTTTATTTGCCGCACTGGGATTGTCGATAACACATGTGGTGCGTACGGAGGTGACTGAACCTATAAACAAAAGACTTGAAATATTCGAGCAAGACCTGAAGATGGTCAGAGACAGTGTGGCACTATTACTTCGCGAACACAGCGAGAAACTGAGCACGCTCGAACGAGAACTGGTTCTACTGAAAGAGAGTGTTTCGTACGCCATCCAGGCCAACAGTATTTAGTATGCAGCAGCAGCAAATGCAGACGAAAAAGTATGCAGGACTGATTGACGAACTGCACAAACCCGCAAGACGTAATTTTCCCCGCCGGAAACTTGTAATCAAGGGATTCGATGACCTTTGGCAAGCTGATCTGGTGGAGATGATACCGTACGCGAAAGAGAATCGCAACTACAAGTACATTCTCATGGTTCTGGACGCGTACTCCAAGTTCGGATGGGCCATTCCTCTCAAGTCGAAAACTGCCAAAGAAGTGACGCAAGCTTTTGCATCTCTTCTACAATCAGCGATCGGTCGAAGACCTCAGAATCTCCAGACAGACGCTGGAAAGGAATACCTGAACACTGACTTCAAGGCGTTGATGTTACAGCACGGAATTAACCATTACTCCACCTTCACGGAAAAGAAAGCATCGATTGTGGAGAGGTGGAATCGAACCATCAAGGAAAAGATGTGGAAACAGTTTAGCCTGCAGGGTAATCATCGCTGGATTGATATTCTGCCAAAGCTAGTCGATGCCTACAACAACACCGTACACTCCACTATAAAAATGCGCCCTGTACAAGTTACAAAAGACAGCCATATTGAATTTGTGAGCGACGACGGTGCTGCGTCTAGTGTACGAACGAAATTTAAACTGGGCGATAAAATTCGTATTTCAAAGTACAAGCACGTGTTCAGTAAGGGCTACACTCCGAATTATACAACAGAGGTGTTTACAGTCGTTAAAGTGAAGCGTACGAATCCAACGACCTACCATCTCGAAGACTACCGTGGACAGCCTATTCGAGGCTGCTTTTACGAACAGGAACTTCTGAAGACTAATTATCCTGACACGTACCTGGTTGAGAGGGTTTTGAGGAAGAAGGGAAACCGACTGTACGTTCAAAGGTTAGGGCTCGATCGGTCTTATAATTCTTGGATTGATAAATCTGATGTGATCAACCCTGTATAATGAACTCTGCAATAAGACGTTACGTGAAATAAAGAAAATGTGTTGTTAAATGAAATAGGTGTATAGACATACTCCTGTATTTTCAATAATAGTCTATAGTATGATAGGAATAACTGTATAATAATTTCTGTATTCAAAATAGAATAAATAATGTTTTTGATCAGTTGCAATTGCAGTTCATTGAAATTAAGTCATTCTTATAGAGATTTCAACTTCTGGTTTGACCGGAAGAACACATTCCCAAAAACCACCCCTAAAACCACCCCTAAAAACTACTCCTATAAACCACCCCAAAAGCTGCATTGGCAAAACCTCGTTGGGATCCGCAAGTAATTGGCAAAATCTAGTTGGGATCCGCAAGTGAAGTACATTGGCAAAACCTCGTTGGGATCTGAAAGTATTGGCAAAATCTAGTTGGGATCTGCAAGTGAAGTACATTGGCAAAACCTCGTTGGGATCCACAAGTATTGGCAAAATCTAGATTGGATCCGCAAGTTAAGTACATGGGCAAAACCTCGTTGGGATCCACAAGTAATTGGCAAAATCTAGTTGGGATCCGTATGTTGAGTGAATTGGCAAAACCTAGTTGGGATGTACAAGTCATTGGCAAAACTTCGGTGGGATCCGCAAGTATTGGCAAAATCTAGTTGGGATCCGCAAGTGAAGTACAATGGCAAAACTTCGTTGGAATTCGCAAGTAATTGGCAAAATCTAGTTGGGATCCGCAAGTGAAGTACATTGGCAAAATCTTGTTGGGATCCGCAAGTAATTGGCAAAACCTAGTTGGGAACAGAAGTGAAGTACGTCGAGTCCTTTAATTTGATACCCACATGACAAAGCTTTGCGTAGGGGTATACCTAGATTAGACTATATCACAAAACTTTTGTGACAAAAGGTTACTTTTGCTGCAGAACACATAAACCACGTATAAAGCCGCAGTGTGAATGCGGAAATTCGCCTCAATATGGCGTCAACCAATCGCAATTACGACATCTATTGTCGTCACTGCCATAAATAAAGCCACTGTAATAAAACTATATTTGTAGCGCCATCTGCATTTTGGAGCACAGAATTGAAATGTCCATTGCAGTTAACTGCAAACGGTTTGCGAAAGCGGCATCTATCACATTTTACTAGAAAACTATTACAGTTTTCTGTAAATTCTGTTGCAATTAAAGTTAGAATAACACTCCCAATTATTAATTCAAGTTGCGTCAGACGGTTTACCAACGCCGACGTGAAAACACGCGTCTCCAGTTAATTGAAATTGCATCAGATTTCTTATCGACACCGACCACAAGTATTATATTACAAATAGGTAAGTAATTGTGTGTTTGTTAATATTAATCGATTTTAATGTTAATGCTTTTTTAGAACGTAATGGAGAAGTTTAATAAACTCAGTTTGTCAGACGCTAAGCCATATGTCGACCTGAAATCTTTGGAAGCGGGTCGCCCATATGCGATAAAAAACATGGAAAAACTTAATACCCGTTACGGACCAAAGGTGTTGGTGAAATTAGAAAATTTCTCCGTATTTTTACCTGCAAGATTTGCGTCTTTGACGGATCTGGACATATCTGACATTTTAAAAACGCCGAAATCTCTTGTGTATGAAGGTTTATTTTTAAATTGTGCCAAGGTCAAAATTGTGAATAGCAGTGACGCGTAAAATATTTCATCATCCTATTATTATGTTAGTGCGAGGCAAAACTTATAATTATTATACAATTTCATGTAAGTACCTACATGGTATTATTTAATTACATTTCAGTAAACATGTTTTAATAAAATTTCATCATGTCAGGAGGACATACAGGGGTTGTGTAATAAATTCCAATACAAATTATGCGCAACAGGTGTTTTATTTACCCTTATCATACACGCTGGCGCAAGCGCAGACGCTGGCGTCGGGCGTCATCCAAGATGACGTCACAGCATTCCTTCTAGAACAATCCATTGGAAATATAGACATTATTTATGTGCAATAAATTATCTGCACCGAAGAATAATAATAATTTAAATGTCGCCCTCGATTATTTTATGACTTTCTTGATGTAAGACCTTCTGATTTGAAATACATAAATATGTCAAAATAGGCATTTATGGACAATAAATTATCTGTAGCAAAGAATAATAATAACTTAAATTGACATCATTCATGGGCAATAAAAATTGACAAATTTATAATTACTTCCAAGAATATCTCGACCTCGACTAATGTATGATTTTGCTGATGCAAGATTTTCTGACAATTACTTAAAATGTTCTAGAATGTTCGATAAGAACACATAAATATATCAAAATAGACTTATTTATGGGCAATAAAAATTAATTTGTGGTTGCTTCTAGAATAGCAATTCAAATGTCAGCCTCGACTAATTTATGGTCTTGCTCATGTAAAGGGGCAAAATATAAAATTATAAAAGGACTCTAATTTTTGCCTGAATTTCATTTGAGTTTGTGCCGGTCTTAAGACAACATGTCGTCGTCATCTTTCGCTAATTCTCTCGTGGAGAAAAATAAGTCCGCTCTTCTGCGGGCTAATGAACGCAACGGTGGTGATCGCGATGAGCTTAATCGATTAATTCAAGATTGTGTCAAAGACATTAAGACATTAACAGTTTTGTTGAAACGGTCTACGTCCTTGGGTGAAAAAAATAATAATGGCATCAATTGGACTGTTAAAAAATTTCCGGCAAATGTTGCGCGGTCTGCGAATAGTGGTTGGTGCTGGACATATAAATAGGCCCGTTTATACCAGCCGCAGAGTGCAATGGGAAGATATGGAGTCGGCATTCAAGAACCGAATTAGAAGTGCAGTTATTCTCAATTTGACCCACAAAGAAGTGCAGGACTTTTTCCAAGATTCTGCCGATGTATTTCTAAGAAAAATACGAACTTTATTACGCTCCGAAGTGGCACTGAAAATACATGCCGTATTTTGTGCTGAATTTAAAATACAAAAAGCGGACAAAGAGACATACGAGTTTAAATATTTCAACACGAAGAATGCTGCCCTTTACCGCAACGATGATTTGAAAGCCTGGTTCCTGGAAAATGTGCAACAAAAAATCATGACAGATTTGGAAGAGTTTCAGGAACGAGATTCTGGTATGTACATTTATTTTGTCACACTATCGTTAATTTGCAAGTAGGACATCCTACATCCTCAACTATTTGCGAACAGTAGTCTAATCCGGGCCTACCTTTTTATTCCAATCTCCAACTTTAGCATGTTGCGAAATATTTCTTCGTGTCTGGGATTTTTTTTTTTTTTTTTTTTATTTAATTTATATTTATTTGGAAGAGTTTCAGAAGCGAGATTCTGGTATGTACTTTTATTTTGTCAAGCCATAGTTAATCTGCAAGTAGAACATCCTACATCCCCAACTATTTGCGAACAGTGGCATAATCCGGGCCTACCTTTTTATTCCAATTTCCGACTCTAGCATGTCGCGAAATATTTCTTCGTGTCTGGGATTTTTTTTTAAAATATTATTTTTTTTTTTATTTAATTTATATTTATTTGGAAGAGTTTCAGAAGCGAGATTCTGGTATGTACTTTTATTTTGTCATGCCATGGTTAATCTGCAAGTAGAACATCCTACATCCCCAACTATTTGCGAACAGTAGCATAATCCGGGCCTACCTATCCCTCTTTTTATTCCAATTTCCGACTCTAGCATGTCCCGAAATATTCCCTTGTGGCTCGGAAGGGTTTTTTTATTTTACTTTTTTTTTAATTTAATTTATATTTGTGTCTTGCAGGCTGGACGCTGTCCTCCATCGTTAATCTGCAAATTAATGTCAATCGATTCACCCCGCAAGTTGGTTCATCGTACATCGATCTGCCACCGCAAATAAAAAGGAAGCAGGCCTGCGTCAACGTGAAGGCCTTTGGAAACTTGTGTTTTGCCTATAGCGTCGTTTCTGCCCTTTATCCTGCAGACAACCATTCAGATAGAACGTCATCCTATCCGGAACCATCTACCGTATTGAATTTAACTGATTTGGAGTTCCCCATGACCTTAAAGCAAATACCACGTTTCGAACGGCAGAACGGAATTTCTGTGAACGTTTATATTCTGAAGAAGAAGAAGAACGATTTTGGAACTTTCCCCGTATACTTGACTAAGGACAAACAGGACAAGCACATAAATCTTTTGATGATCCAAGATAAGTATTTCGATGATGATGATGATGATGAACCAGATAATTTTGATAACGGTGATATAGTATTTCATTTCGTATGGGTTAAAGATCTTTCCAGGCTTTTATCGAAACAGTTAAGTAAGCACACTGGTAGGAAATATTTTTGCGATCGTTGTTTGCATTATTTCTACTGTCACAATAAATTAGATAGACACTATGAAGACTGTAAAAATATGAATGACTGCAAAATTCGACTGCCTACCGACAAACAAAAATATTTATCTTTCCGAAATCACAAAAACAAAGTCAAAGCCCCATTCATCATTTATGCAGATTTGGAGTGCATTTTGGAGCCGAGCAGTAAGAAAAACGAATTTCAAAAACATGTGCCCTGCAGTATTGCTTATTATGTCAAATGTTCTTATGATGACTCACTGTCTTTCTGTAGGTCTTATCGTGGTGACGATTCGATCAGATGGTTTGTGAAAGAGCTGGAAAGTTTTGCCGAGGATTTGGAAACTGTGTTTCTTTGTCCTCTACCCATGGATCAGCTGACCGTCGAGCAACAAATGCAGTTCAGTAACGCACTGGTTTGTCACATTTGCGAAAAGTCATTTAACCAGGGAGAGAACAAAGTACGGGACCATTGCCATCTGACTGGCGCATACAGGGGTCCAGCGCATGACACTTGCAACGTTAATTTTCAAGACAGTCACGTGGTACCAGTTATATTCCACAATTTGTCCGGATACGATTCACATTTTATTATTCAAAATTTAGCTACAGATTTACAGGGCCGTGTTGATTTGTTGCCACTAACAAAAGAAAAGTACATCGCCTTTACTAAACATCTGGAAGAAAATGTTGTTAAATTTAGATTTATAGATTCCTACAGGTTCTTGGCTTCAGGCTTGGATCAGCTGTCATCATATTTAACTAATTATCCAATATTAACATCTGAATTTACGAGTTTGAGCGAGGATCAGCTTAAATTGCTGCAGCGCAAAGGCGTCTACCCGTACGACTATTTCGACAACTTTTCCAAATTTAACGAAACTCTATTACCCCCAAAGTCCAAGTTTGACAATAAATTAAACAATTCTAAAATTTCTGATGCTGAATATGCGCATGCGCAGCAAGTTTGGGACAGATTCAAAATTCAAAATTTAGGGGAATATTCGGATCTCTACTTAAAAACCGACGTTCTGCTCTTAGCCGATGTTTTCGAGGAATTCAGAATTAGCTGTTTAGGAACTTACGGTCTAGACCCCGCCCATTATTATACTCTGCCTGGTTACACCTGGGACTGTATGCTTAAGCATACTGACATCATCTTGGAACTGCTGACTGATATTGACATGATATTGTTTGTCGAGCGCGGTATACGTGGCGGCTTGTCTCAATGTTCGAAACGCTTCTCAAAAGCAAATAACCAGTACATGCCCAATTTCGACCCTGCACAACCGTCAAAATTTTTAATGTACAACGACATAAATAACCAGTATGGCTGGGCCATGAGCCAACACCTTCCCTACGGATGTTTCGAATGGATCGACGATTTTGATTTAGATACTGTACACAGCATAGCCGAAAACGCTGACTTAGGATACATTTTTGAAGTAGACATAGAATACCCAGAACATCTGCACGATAGAGATTCAGAAATTCCCTTTTGCCCCGAACATCTAAATCCACCAAATTCTAAACAGCTAAAACTTTTGGCCACCCTGTATAATAAACAACGTTACGTAATTCACTATCGAAATTTGCAGCAAGCTCTGAAACACGGGCTAAGAGTAACGAAAATTCATCGCGCCCTTAAATTCAATCAATCGCCTTGGCTGAAATCCTACATCGACTTAAATACCGCCCTGAGAAAGGACTCCAAAAATGATTTTGAAAAAAAATTTGTTCAAACTAATGAATAACGCCGTGTTTGGCAAGACTATGGAAAATATACGCAAGCATAGTATTGTTAAATTAATTTCCAAATGGGAGGGTCGGTACGGGGCGGGCGCATTGATTGCCAAACCAGAATTTAAGTCCTCGATAATTTTCTCGGAAAATTTGGCCGCTATTGAGTTAAATAAATCTATGGCAAGCCGTTTTACTTTTTAAGACCATAATTGCAATTAAACATAATTGAAAATGTAGTAATATTAACATGCTTCAGAGAAAATTTGAACACTGCAAAGCAGGTACCCTTAAATTTTATTTCAATACATTATCTTTTAACAACTACCCCTTCCGTCTTATTTCTATTAGACAATATTTTCGGATGCGTTTTTATTCTTAACACCATAGACGTGTTTTCTTGTTTTTTTGTAATGATTTATAAATGCCCATTTCGATTTTCTGTTTAAGATAATTTCCATTTAGATGTGAATCTTCACGGACTTCATTTGCACCGAAAAACTTTGTCAAATAAAAATTCATCGAATTATAATTCATATATGCACTTGACAGAAATTTGGGAGGGAACGTAATTTTAATTATTCTATTAAAAATGACCTACTTCATATAATTTTAATTCCGAATTTCTATTAAGCTGCAACATAATATTAATTCTTCAAATTTTTTTTATGTTACACATAACTTTAATTTCTGTTTTTGAAATTATGTTTAACATAATTGTAATTCCTATATTTAAAATTATATTACACATACCTAATTTTATTTTTTTAATTATTATTATGTTGCACATAATTTTAAATCATGTATTTAAAATTATGTTTAACATAATTTTAATTCCTGTATTTAAAATTATGCTTAACATAATTTTAATTCCTGTATTTAAAATTATGTATAACATAATTTTAATTCTCCTACTTAAAATGATCTTGAAACAGAATTGTTGCAAGATAATTTTAATTTGGCAACACCGCATGCAGCGAACTTTCCCGAACGTTTTGTTCCAGATGGAACCACAGAGATTATAGAGGAATAATACCCATCCAAAAAAAGCGTGACAAATTCGAGTTGCCCTCATATTAATAAAAATATGAAATGATAATAATAAACATTATGATGATTGGCACTTGCTCAGAACAATATTTTATCCTACTACTAAACTTGGACGCAGGGCAGCAGGGCGCATGCCCGACTACGTTCATGGAGACATCCATAGTCAAAAAAGTGGCACTTATTTATATCCCAACTAGGTTTTGCCAATGCAATGTTTTAGCGTTGATTGGATAATCAATAATCAATTGATTGAATAAGTCAATCAACGGTTTTAGCGTGCTATTCGTGAATCCAGAAGTCCGATACGCCTCTATTTAGGAAGCTTCGGAAAGCAGTAAAGAACATAACCTCATTTTTCATAACACGTTTTATGTAGTAAATATTACGTTTCCCTGTGTAAATAATAAATAATAATGTTACGAAAAAGAAAAATAATGATGAACGAAAATTGCTTAATTGCGTATACGGAGCGCGCCCACCGAGTGACGTCACGCACGTACCGGCTGTTGTGCAGGTCAAGTCCAGATGTGATAACCTCTCCCACTTAATAGATGTTGGTCTAAGTTGAGGGTTGTCAAGATTTGGCGCTTGGCTTGAAACTTGACACCTGCCAGTGCCGCCAACGTCCATTAAATAAATTTTACCGTGCACAAAAATTACCGTGTTTTGACCCAGACTTTATTGCAAAAATTAATGTAATTTAAAAAATATATGGATTTATTTAACCAATAAGAAAATACAAGTTAAATATTTATTTTTCTTTTTAAACAAGTACATACCTACGTTTTAGGTTGAAATGTGTATTACGAACATATACACATACAGGGCTACGTTCGAGAACTTTGCTGAAATCTATGAGTTAAACTACGGTAAAAAGTGGAAGGGGACTCGGTGGATAAAACATGAAGGAATCGAGGTTTCGAACGTGCCTGGTGAATCGCGATTAGTCACTGTCACTGTCAGGGCGTCAAAAAGTAAGCAATATGTAATTTACAAAGGCGTGTACCCCTTTTGTTAGAGTAATGTTTTCCATTATAAACGAAAATCCACTTTGAAACGGAATCAGCCAATTCGTTCTTTTTAGAGTGTAGATTTGATGACGTCATTGCTTGCACCATTTCCTTAGAAGGATTAAAGCTCACGCAACAATCCTCCAAATTAATACGCTCTGACGACAGCAAAATTCCATTCAATATGCTTGTCAACCTCATTACTTTTCTAGCAGATTTTCAAAAGATTGCAACTTTCCTTCCTTCCTCACTCACTGATGTCTCTGTTATGGGATTTATATACTGCATAATACCGGCTCCTAAGGTACATGCTTTCGTACTGACTAAATTTAGCCTCATTTGTAGGGTCTATATTCTCTATACCACAATGGGGAAGACCCGCTTAATCGAATTTATAACTTTTAGTACTGTAATATCAAGCATAAATAGAATATGTATCGCGTACCACATAAAAATTTTGATTATGTGCCGTGCTGAACGAAAAATTTGCAACTTAGAAAGCAGCATGACCGGGATGGCTAAAACGCGCGCTTTCTGTGGCGTAGGAGACCTATCCGTTGCGCCGCGGTGTTTACGCGTCTCCCGGGAAAAAGTGGGAGGAGTCGAGAAATAATCGAGCGCTCAGGGTGCAAACGGATGTGAAAATCCCTACCTAATCTGTCGGGCCCAGTGGTCAAGTACGTCACCAGCGTCATTCAAATATTGTGTCTCGAGCGTGACGCATGTTTCGTATTTAATTATGACGAAAATAAGACTCAAATGTAAAAATCGAAAGTTGCGGAATTTGTTTTGGGTAGTAAACTATTCAATATGGTCATTTTCAAAATTTGCGGGTTTTCCCCATTCACGCAGCTGCAGATTCGGGGAATTCCCGGAACCGATTTCGCTCACTTCCATGGAGTTTGCTGCCAGAATAGAAATTGCAATCTATGGAATTCGTATTAATTAATACTTTTTTGACGCATGACGAACCGAGTGATTCAAATTTCCTCAAATTAGCGTAAAATTAGTATGTGTCCAAATTATCGTATAATTAGGTCTGATCGTACACGTGATATTGTACATCGTACCCACGCCAAGTTATATTATTCAGACTTTACACGTAGATAATACTAATATCCCTAAGATTATTTTCACTCTTCTAAAAGATTTTATTTTTTCGCATCTATAATTTGACAATTACTGACAATTCCGAAATTTGTGTCAGATTTCACTTTTTGTCTTAAAATAGATGCAAAATCCATTTTTGCGTGTTCCAAACTAGGACGGAAAATACACACCAGACACAACACAGGGAATGCAAAATTCTGTAAATTACAACAAGCTTTAGAAGAAAAAAGAAGAATCCGCTTGTATTCGAACAAAAACTCCCCGCGCGTCTTGAAAGTTTACAGTCTATTAAAACGCGTGGAAGTGGCCCACTTGGCAAAACCTAATTGGGATATAAATAAACGCGAGCGCTGTACCTACTCTATGAAAGTAACAAAACACGAAGTCACCAAATCCCACCAAACGTTCGTGTAAGTTCGCTGTACGCGCTGTTGCCAAATTAAAATTATCTTTCGGGTTAGAAAAATAGGATTTTAACTATCACTTCAAACTGAAGAATTAAAATTATGTTACTCATAATTTTAAATAGAGGAAATAAAATTATGTTGAACATAATTTTAATTACAAGAATTAAAATTATGTGGAAGATATTTATAATGAATAGAATTAAAATTATGCTGAAGCAGAATTAAAATTATGATAGACACAATTTTAAACAGAGGAATTAAAATTATGTTGAACATAAGTTTAAATACAGGAATTAAAATTATGTAGAACGTAATAATAATTAGAAGAATTCCAGTTATGTAGCAGCAAAATGAAAATACGGAATTAAAATTGTAATAAGTACATCAGTTTTAATAGGATAATTAAAATTAAGTTCTCCCCCAAACGCAGAAATAAATTTCCAACAAGTGCATAATGAATTAAAATTCCCTGAATTTTTATTTGACCGAGACTTCACTATGTAAGTTAATTCTGTTAGAGTTGCATCTAAATGGAAATTGACAAATAAGAAATGGTAAGATGTATTATATGTATCACGATTAATTAACAAGCAACCGCATTTAAGGTGTTAGAAAAGAAAAGCTTGTCGGAGAATATTTTTAAATAAAAATAATGCAGCTTCTATAGCGGTTTTAAAGTAAATCATTCAATTAAAATTACACAGGAACAACTCTGCAATATTAAAATTCTCTTTGAGGCTAATTAATATTTCTTCATATTTCCGATATGTTCAAATAAATTTATCTCGTCAGTTTCCTTCTGCGAATAATTTGCGATAAGTCACTAGTTCAGTCTAATTCATAAGTCGTAATTCGGTGTCATAAAAAATAATGGCATTTATTTTAAACAAAATAAGAAATGTTCAGATAAAAATGGATATGAATTTTATTTCATAATATTCTTATATGTCTCCCATGTATTGTAAATTAAATTTAACTTGAACTGAATTTTAAATCGGTAGTTGCTTGTCGGATATAATAAAAATTGTTGCGTGCCTGGACCACCAAAACTTGAATGCTGCTATTTATTTTTTGTTTAACGCAGAAAAGTTTTCCTTTAAAAAGTAAAACGGCTTGCCATATAAATCCGAAATATACTTTAACAAACCGATATATTTAGGTATGTGCATTTTGGATATTAGTAAAACGAAAATTTACGAATTCCACTACGACTACATGAAGGCGAAATTTAACAATAATTGCAAACTTTTGTACACAGATACGGATTCGCTCATTTATGAAATCACAACTGATGATTTGTACGAGACCATTCGACAAGATTGTCATGAATTTTTTGATACCAGTGACTATCCTGAAAATAATATTTACAATATACCGCGTGTAAATAAAAAAGTGTTGGGCCTCATGAAAGACGAAAACAATGGTAGAATAATGACTGAATTTGTTGGTCTTCGATCGAAAATGTATGCCATACGGGTAGAGGGTACAGATGCAGTTAAGAAATCCAAAGGTTTAAAGCGCTGCGTTATTAAGAATGAAATAACCTTCGATGACTACCTAGAGTGTCTCAATTCTTCGAGCGAAAAATATTTTAATCAAAATTTAATCCGATCGGAAAAACACAACGTAGCCACAATTTCACAAACTAAAATTGGACTGAGCCCTCACGATGATAAGAGGTATTTAGTGAAAAACAGCTTTGACACACTGCCTTGGGGCCATTATGCAATAATGCATCAGTAGCTGCATGTAGTAATTTAAAATTCAATTTTCTTACCGCTATTTGTTGGGAATTTGGTAAATAACGATTGCAAATGTATATTTTCCGCGTATCACCAGCTAACACTGAGATGTATAACCCGTTTTTCCCTAGTCAACTATACCAGGAACGTTCCGAAAGTTTAGTATATAGAACAGATACAAATGTGTATGTTTTTATTGTATATAATATGTACTTATTTTGAACTTTGTATGTAAATCACAATAGAAGTTAGTTGTATGTTATATATATATAATTATTACTGTCTGTAGTTAGAGTTTTTATTTTGTATATAAAAATATATGTGAAACTGTATTTTATTCACCTTCGCGCTAGCGTTTGCGCCGGCGCGAACGCTAACGTCAGGATTGCGCGCAAGTAGAGGTCCGTGATTAACGTTGGTTGTGCTATAAGAGCAGCTCTTATGGCACAACCAATAGTAATCGCGGCCCACCAACTAATGCCCATTTGACACGAACGTTAGCGCCAGCGCCAGCGCCAGCGTTAACGCTAACGTCAGGATCGGCCGGTGATTACAGCTCTTACGACACAACCAATAGTAATCGCGGCCATAAAGGCCCACGCTGCTTGGTGGTCGAAAATCCCACACTTACGTCAGTTAATGCCTATTTGGCACGAACATTAGGGCCAACGGGGGCATCAGCTGACAGCTGACGCTCAATTACGGCTCTTATGGCACAACCAATAGTAATCGCGGCCATAAAGGCCCATGTACTACGCTGCTTTGTGGACGAAAAGCCCGTCCGATTATACACGCTCCGATAAAGTAAGGCATACAGCTTTACGTCTAACATGGGTTGTGCTATAAGAACCGATTGGGGGGGGCAAAAAAGCAGTGATTCAGGCTCTTATGGCACAACCAATGTTAATCGTGGTCCCGTTCTCTCATAGCTTATCTACTTGCAGTTCGACTAAATTTATCAAAATCTACCATTTGGCAAACCCTCTAAGGATGAAGAGATGCATCTGTATCATTACCAATATGTACAGGCACTTCACGATGGAGATAATGAACGAAGAGTGCAATTTTGCAATTGGAGTCTTGGACTAGCAGCTGTGGACAATGGTCTGTCGATAATCCGTGGAAAACCAGAATAAGAAACTTCCAGCAACTTTTCAGCGTTAATGTTTGGGCGGGGATATTTAACAACAATGTATTGCCAATTGTTTTCTTAATGACCGTCTTAATGCAAATAACTATTTCAATGTTCTACAAAACGGTTTTAATTTTTTTTTTTATGATTTACCACTTGGGCAACAGTTAAGAATGTGGTTCCAACACGATGGGGCACTCCCCACTTTGGGAGAAATGTAAGAGATTTTCAGAACAACCAGTTCCCCAAGATATGAATTGGACGTGGAGGCTCTGTTTCTTGGCCACCACGATAACCAGATATGAACCCTCTGGATATTATTTCCAGGGACACAAGACACAAAAAGTTTATAGTGTTCAAATAAACACCAGACAGCAACTGCAGGAAAGAATATTGAATGCTGTCCAGGAAATTAGAGAAAACCATGAAGAGAGAAGAGATAGTCCCAAGAGAATACGAATCCTTTATTCTTCGGTGCAATTCTTGTGTTCGCGCACACGGAGGACATATTGAACATTTACTCTAATTTTTTGTATGTTTTATTCTGATGTTTGAAATTTCTGTTAGGAACATCGGCTCTTGTTTTGTTCTAATCAGTTCTATTCATTATTTGTTAAACTTTTAAACGAGCTTTTAAGCGAGCTTTAATGCACTTTGAACTCAACGCCTAATTTATGGAGGTATTAATCGTTTCACATGAGAACAGACAATTTTGTCAGCAAAACTGCGCAAAAGTAATGACGTCACACAGAGACTGTTAAAAAAAACGCCATGACCGTCCGAAACCGAAGCGAGAGGAAAATGGACGGATGCGTATTATATTTGTTGTCTAGCAACCACTGTACGTCCAGGAAAACTTGTTTGGGCGCACTCTACGTCACTGTCCGTGCCCCTATGGAACAACTAATATGATGAAAGACAGATAAATGAAAGTACTGTCACTAGAGTTAACTGAAGTCAATATAAGATAGTCTTCCTACAAGAGAGCATCAGAAACCTCAAACTATGGTATGTATTCAAAGTGGGCACTGTAGGTGAGTTTCATCAAAGGACCTTCACGTGGTGCACGTCAGTAACTGCATCTAGTCGTAGCCTACCTGTCGGTAGGCTACGATCTAGTTCAGACAATTTGTACCTATGACTTTTATGTACATAGGTAACTATCAAAAATTGATGCACACGCAAAGGCCTTTTGATCAAACTATAGGTAGGTAAGTAAATGGAACCATCTTATTCAAATTGATAAATTGAATTTAGCAAAATAGATTTAAAGCTATCGTACATCAAAATCAGGTTGCAAGTAATTCTCGTAACTATTCCCTTTTAATTTTTAATTCTGGAGCTGGAGCTATTTAGGTGATTTTAATTTACTTAAATGTTTTTTCGTTGAATAATATTCTTGTGTTCAGAAAAGCAACAGTTTTCCTTTTCTCGGTCTTTTTACGCATAATCTTTCGAGTTTGATTTGAAGATGCATCAGGTGCAATATGGGGGAATGACGTGGTTAGAGGATTAAAATGGACACGTTCAGTCAGGTTCAACAGTGAAATCTGATAACACGAGATTATCTCATACCTACAATTATGTATTATTCAAAGTATCTTTTCCAAGGAAAGAGCAAGGCGTCACCGCCCATCCTCATAGGAATTTGCAAGTGTGCACTTTTGGTCTTCAACCACAGTTAACAGTCTTGTCTGCGGCCATGTTAATCGAGTTTTTGGAATTTCACTACAATGTTTCAGGTTTCTATTTTTTGAATTATAATTTATGTGGCTGTGTACGAGTAGGTAATCCAGCATATAAGAAAGGACGATCGCCCAAACTGCAGAAGAATTGGGAGGGTTCATATCAAGTGGTGGCCAGAATCATTGATGTCGTCTATCAAATTCAATGATCTCCGCTTAAAATGAAGATGGTTCATCTAGACCGACTTACTTCCTACCTACTATGGAACCGAAGGAGGGGGCAGTGTTACGGAGTCCTTTGGCACGTGCCGTCCGTTTGAGTGTTTGCTTATTACCACAACAAATGTTATGTTATCAACAAGTGTGAGTCACCGGCAGCATTAGTCTTGCCTAAGTTTAGTGCTCTTTTGTATACTGGCAAAATCGGGTACTTAATGTTTACTTAATTTTTAATTGATATCCAAGCGATGAAAGTGGAGGAACTGTATACAGCGGAGATTGAAAAGTCGAGTGATGCGATTAGTTTGTGTATTTGAATTGTTAGATTGTTATTTGTTTGTTAGTGTATAAATAGTGTTAAAATGTTATTGTTAATTTAATGTTCCAAATCACTAATAACAATTATAAATATATTCATAAATAGTTCCTCGTACCTTAATAGTCACTGTATAGTGTATACGTAATTATTATAAAGTTGTGTTTCAAATTAGAATACCAAACAATAGCTCTTCCAGCGCAATATGTAGAGGGACAACCCTGTGGCTAATATTGTTACTAACGAGATTACTAATTATACTTGTTATAACATGTTATTATAGCTTAAAGTTCCAACAAATTGCTGATGTGTGTGCATAGAATATTTTAACGGCGAAGTATATTTTGTTCACATTTTAATTCGTAAAACTCGCCATATAAACACACTAAATATTTATTCCTGTCTCACTAGCCTAACTAATAAGCATAATATAAAATATGGACACCTGAAACGACACTATCTAAATATTCTTTCCAAAGTAACAGATTCAACACCTTTGTAAGGAGCCACATTCCTTCGAGTTGCGACTGTGACTATTTTGTGGCATAACCTCCAACTTTTATAGTATGTACAAATGGTATACGGTCACAGTCTTACATTTTATTGCGTTTAGTGGCAGAGGTCAAAAACACAAATTTGTTTAATTAATAGATACCTAGGTAATTAATTTGCACGTTGGTGAAAGTATTCTCTGGCTTCGGTGAATATATGCAGTACTTGAGCCGGGGACTTTGGAGTAAATTCACTATAAATACTTTACGTTTACCCCACACGCCAAAACAGCAACACAGTATGTGATTATTAAACTCGCTACGCGCTTCGCTGACGTCAGTATTTCGGGGTGCACATAAATTTATCTTTATTAATTTATTTAAGTCATCCTCCTACAGATTATAGAATATTTATTTTCTGTTTACTGTATTAAATTGTCCGTACTAGACGAAGCGTGTATGACCTTACGCGGTAAGAAACAAAATTTCCATCTCCGTCTTCCAACTCAGTCGACCACAAATCGTGATATATAAGAAAGAACAAACAATATTAACTAACCCTAATGAACACGAACTCGAAACTGGCAACAAACGAATCCTAATAAATACAGATTATAACAGGGTAATCCACGGTAGCCGTGTCGGTAATACAGGTCCGAGTTGCCTTATCGCCCGGACCCTACGATTCTGTACATGTGAAGGTTGCGTCTAATGATTTATGTGACCTATTGTAAGACTTGTGTATTTTTAGTCATACTACCTTCCTTCGACTACCGCAGCTTATGTGGCTGTGTTTATATGAGTAATATAAACGATTCCCTCCTTACTTTTAATCCTGACGTTAGATCTTCATAAGTACCTACTCATTTTAGGTATACAACAAGCAGACCATAAAGTACTCGACTGAGAATACCAAAAACGCAAAACATTCATTTTGGTATTATTTTGGAAAACTGAACTACAAAAAATAATATTGTTGTTCACAAAACTTTACGTCATCAAATTTATCTTGGTAACCAGCTGACTGCAACCGAATGGGATTGATATTCTACCAAAGAAAGTCTTCTATCCAACACCAGTCTCGCTGCTACAGATTATTCACGGTAATTGGAATACCACCTGAACGGCTAGGTGAATGTGAATATGAGTATTTGGGTCTGGATTGGCCTTGGATATGTGGGAAATGCCGTGGCAATATACTTTGTATATGCAAAAGTTCTCCCAAAAAGGTTAACGTGGAGGAAGACGATTTCCAAAGAACCACTTATAAATGCAGAGTCCAAACATTGAACTGTCAGTATGGGAAACTTGGTTATTGCTGAAGACACAAAGATGGTTAAATGGGTAAAGTTTTTCATAATTTTATAACCACCATAAAGCTACAAATTCGGAGTATTTTTATTGGTTTTTGAGATATCAGAAAGGTTGTGCAGTTTCTTTTATTATTCATTTTATATTGTTGGAACTTGAACATTGTTAAAACATTGTTAAGGGGCAACTTGGAATGCTGTCATAAAATGTCAAACTTATTTGAACAAAACTTGGATGTTGTTGCCGTTTACCACAGTGAACCACGGTTGTTAGGAATTCAAAGGGTAGGTATTGTAAATCGATAATAGTTATGACACAAGTATCGTTTGATAACCCATCGGTTATCGGTTACCAAGGGAGTATCTTCAGAAAATTTTAAATTCATAACTTAATATAATTCTAATATTAGAAGTGAGATAATCTGCATTAAATGCAGAGATTATAAATTTTAGTAATATTATAAGTACTGCGATATTTTCGGGTTACATGGACAATAATAAAAATGCCAGTTTGACAGTTTAAGTAATAATTCTGGCCGCGCGTTGTGGGAGGTTTAAGTCAGAGACGTTATAACCCGAAAATTTCAAAGTAGGTACGTAACGTACTATCAACGCCAAAATTCCTGTTCCACTTTACGGTTCAATTCCGCTTAAAATGCCATAACCAATTACATTCTGAGGTAAAAAAAACCTTAGCAACTGTCCGCCAATTAAAGTTTTGAAGGCGGATCTAAACGATTTTATTTGAATGACAACAAACGTGTTAGCCTTGCACTAATAAACAAAGGGCAGCAAAATAGATAAATAATCCTGTTCTTTTAACGAAAAATCACATCGTCTATGGGGGGGAGGGGGGGGGCTGACGAAAACATAGCAACGTCCGGTATAAACGATTCGCATCGCAAACTAGAACACCACTTTTGGACTTTATAGTACATTCGATTTTATTATTTCTTGAGTAAAGTTTCTATAACATGGCAAGTGAATCTAATTCACTTTAGTAATATAGGGCGCGTATACAGGGTTTCAAGTTCAGCATAGCTGGGGTAGACCTCTTGCGTGCACCCTCATGTACATTCTGAAGACGTAGACTCGTTCTGTAACGCAATGCCTGGTGGGGTATTTTCCAGAGGTGTAGTTGTTCGAGCGAGTGTATTAGTCGGCAGCGATGTTCAACAATTTACGTCTAGACGGCGTGATTTCACTCTCCCTTACGGATGACTCAAGCAGTCATTCATAAGTGGAACGTTGCGCAGGGTGCATGACAACAAGAATAACAAGATATGAAAATGATATTAAACCAGACAAGAAACATCCCGTTTTGTGATGTTTTGCGACATGCAAACATTAAAAAATTCATTTTTCTCATATTTAATTTAGTTTAAAAAGAAGGGGTTTTAAGATAAAAAAGAAAAACCTCTTCTAATCAATAAGGTTACATCGTGCGCATAGGGGGTCGAAGGCACGGTACAGTGACCCATGCGGTTTACGAGAAAAGGTTGGAAAAGGGAAAACACGTTAAAATTGAACGATAGAGACCCTTCTGATTTTTCCATTCCACCAATAACCAACTCTGCGTACCCTACTACATTTCTTAGGCACCCGATGAACAGATAGCGTCAAATACGGTGAAGTTGTTCCCCTGCACGTCCTATAGGTTTATACGTCAAGTTTCATCGCTTCAAGTAGAGGACTAGCTCTTGGTTTAGTATAGATAATGGTTCGACACTCCGAGAACCGATTTTCGTCGCCTTCTGCGCATGTGGACAAACTTGTTGAGAACCTCTGTAGCCAGGAGTGTCGGATTCTTTTCGATTTGTAACACTACCAATATGTCAAATTAGCAACGTCAGTTGATTGTCATTAAATAAATTTCAGGATTTAATTCCCAAGTTTTTCGTTAATATAAAGTCTTTGAACACGAAAGTGTTCTTGTATGAACTATTTTGGTTTTTACGTAATGCCCAAATAGGTGTCAACTGCAAAACGGCTAATTTCCAGATCGGATTTCCAGATTTCTTGAAGTTTCACGAAAGTGTTCTTGTATGAACTATTTTGGTTTTTACATAATGCCCAAATAGGTGTCAACTGCAAAACGGCTAATTTCCATATCGGATTTTCAGATTTCTTGAAGTTTCAATTTTAAAGTTTATGATCTGGTCACAAATTTTCAATTTCTATTCCAAATACTATTTAAATTGTAATTTACGCTTTCAGGTATGTTATTCTTTTGATTTTCCCATAATTTATTCTCACATTGAAGCAAAACAACATTCAAATTCAACCAAAAATTTTGATCTTCCACAAAGTTTGACAGCAAATTCCTACTATGCTGTTGCTACGAGCAAATAATGCTCGTAGGGTCGTTGAGGGTTGACGGTAACCGGCAATTTTAGAAAAATTCAGTAGTTCGCGACAAAACACCCCAGAGTTCCACATACTGAAGTCAGTATGTCCCATACAAGTGGCCCCCAAAAGCTGCGTAATGGCCAACCAGGTTTTATACTAAACCAAGGGACTAGCTGAGGTACAGCACCCCCAAATTAGGGGTGTTCTTATACCGGCGGAACGGATGGGTGCATGAAGGACACGTTGGAGAGCCGATTCGGATACCTCAACTCCTCGGACCAGTTACCCAAGCTAAATAATTTTTTCCCCGAAACGGGACATTATGTACCTACTTACTATACAAAATTTGTAGAGGCAACTCCTACAACTGGAGGGCGGCAGCTTCAAATCTGCGGTAAGAAGAGATGTCGACGAGTGTTGCGTAGGAACGAAATTTGAAACGGTCAAACTTTAACTTTGAAAATGGGCAATAAAAATTTCGCGCAACCTCAAAATCGACAGAATTCCAACACTCAACTGTCAAAATTTTAGCGAAATTGAGAATTCTTGAATGTTCATGGCGACTTTCAGAAACCACGCGAACGTACGTTTCTAGATCCTATATTTCGATACAGAGGTCGTTGTCACCTCCAGGTCCTCATACCACAATAAGGTAAAATGACGGGGAAAATTCGAGATTTTAGGAAAACACATTCAAATTGTCAGGTTTCAAATACATTTTTCTGGGTCTGCGGTGATCGTGTCTTAAATTTTTGCACGGGTCGACGGCCCGTTACGGCCACTTTACACCTTTGTTGTTTTTCATTTGCCATAAAATATTTCTTAGTGGTTGAAGAACACCTTTAAAAATGACGCATTTTAAGCGGCCGTCGATTTTTTTCACCAGACCTTTCTTACATGGGTAAAAACTGTTCTCTGAAACCTACTCTCTGGGCCCACGTCGAGAAAATTTAAATAAATTCGTATATTAGGGCGTTATTAATAATTAAATATGGATGCGTTCATCGCGGGCAGATAGCAGGCACTCTAGAAATCATATGGAAGCCCGTTTGGACGTTTTATAAATTCTACAAAATTTTACCAACAAATACAAAACTTTTATACGATCGAATTGTTTAGACGACAACACAAATATAACTGTTTTCCAATTTCTTTTTTATTTCGACTGCGGAACTTGTAGATACATTTGGAAAAGAAAGCAATTTTCTAATTTAGTGTATTTATTTTGCATTATTAGAATCTTGCTAGGTAACCATTTCTACCATTTAATTTAATTTATTTAATTTTATATGAATGTAGGGGGCCACCAAATGATGTAGGCCTGCAAGGAGCAACATGCGCAATTACACCCATGATCATGGTGTACCTATATTGTGCAGAGTGCGCTGTAACTAAAGTCCCAATAAGACGAAATCGGTCCGCGGATTACTGTGCACATTTTTATACCATGCAAGTTTCTAAGCTAGCAATATGTTTGTAACGTCGGACCAGAAATAAACAAGTGCTAATTTTATTATTCTAATAAAAATTTGATATTATACCATTATTTGCGTCTGGCGTATGTACCTGTAGGTAGGTACATGCGCGCAGTAATTACAAATCAAGGAGTGTTCCCTTTTCCAACTGTACGCACCTCCATGCAAATTACTGTTATATAAATGACACTGTCGGAATAAACTGGTAATATTTATAATGTCAAAATTTTCAAGCCGTAATAGTTGGTGCTCGCGGTTTGCATAATTTACATATTTATTTGCCGTTCAAATTCGAGTAGCTTCCATGAGCTAAATTGGACATGGTGAACAAGAATTCTCGTATAAGAATGGAACGCAATGATAATGCATCTTTGTTGAAAGGAGCAGAGAAAGAAAGATGGTAAAACGTGAGTTTCGTTATTTAAAGTGAAATTTGTGAAGGTTATTTATTCCTGAAGGTTCATTTAAATATAGTTGCTTGTATATTTATTATATTTTGATCAATACATAATTTTATAACGCATAAGAGAAGGTACTAACAACGCAATCGATTATGCACACAAGAATATTTATATTTTATATGGTGCATATTAGTGTCCCAACTGGTGTAGAACGGTCAATATTGGCTAAACCATTTGCGACATCAAAAATTATTTTCAAATATACAACTTGTCCCACGCAAACGTGGCAGGTCGAATTGGTGGCAGTTCCGTACATCCCATTTCCGTACAAGGCAAAATCGGTGGCAGTTCCGTACACGATGCACGTGTCGCGATACTGGGGATCATTTCTAAGAAACTGTCATTAGCAATAGTGGTAGTTGCGTACAGGTACAATCACTTAGTGACCGTATACTCGGAGAGCATTCTAAGAATCACCCGGGTAGTTTACGTAGGTACCTGAATATAGAATTTTGGATTTAGTCCCATTTCGTGCGTTCCCGTTTCGTACGTCGATGAAAATTTATCCCCTATTGTTTTCAAATGTTAATGGTTTTTGTTTTTGGGGGAGCTTTAAACGCTCCGCTCGCTTTTCTCGCTCCGCTTGCCCACAGACCGGAAATAGTGGGCCATGGAACCACTTTTTTGGACTAACAGAGTCCAAGAATTTTTCAGTTTTGGGTGAATAAACCCACCGTTGCTGGTAGAACCAAAGAGGATAAGACAAGTGGAGCGACTCCCATGCATGCAGTAGAGGAAAAGGTGAGTAGTATTTGTCCGAGCTTATAGGCAAGAGAAGGGATGTGCGAGAGGGGAATCGGGCCGATTTTCCATATTTCGCGCGTAGGAAATGCGGCGCGCTCAAAATGTATCATGCCATAACTCCCTCAAAAATTGTCTTATCGAGTTGCAATTTTTTTAAAATTATCTCTTAAGCTTCCAGGATGCTCACGAAATCTTTCAAATTGCAATTACGTAATTACTTTTCATTCTGCTTTGCGATTTTCGAGACGTTCTCTTTTTGGTGCAGTGGAATTTTCACCTATCGAGGAACTATGCTCATTTTTAGAATTTGAACAAACTTCCGACGGCAAAGTTATAGAGAAAGGATTGAATTTTATTTTACACCAAGATTCAATTCGTTATCTCGCATAGAAAAAAAGTTATGGCGATTTGAACACGATAATCGTTCTGAGCGCGTGTCTTTTGAAATCGTATGCCTGTCAGTGGCAACCTTTTCCTTGCACGTTGCATAACCCGAAACACAATTAGGCACTACACATTTTCGTCCCATTTTGATATTTTCATCACACAGCGAACACTTATAAAATAAAACCAAATACGTCTGCACACATGTACAGTCTCCTAAAGATTGATTCTGTAACCGTTTCGTTATCGCACGCTAATGACTTCAAGAGTTACGCGCTCAGAACGATTATCGTGTTCAAATCGTCATAACTTCTTTTCTATGCGAGATAATGAATTGAATCTTGGTGTAAAATAAAATTCAATCCTTTCTCTATAGCTTTGCCGCCGGAAGTTTGTCCAAATTCTAAAAATGAGCATAGTTCCTCGACAGGTGAAAATTCCACTGCACCAAAAGACAACGTCTCGAAAATCGTAAAGCGGAATGAAAAGTAATTATGTAATTGCACTTTGAAAGATTTCGTGAGTATCCTGAAAGTTTAAGAAATAATTTTAGGAAAATGCAAGTCGATAAGACAACTTTTGAGGGAGTTATGACATGATACATTTTGAGCGCGCCGCATTTCCTTCGCGCGAATTATGGAAAATCGGCCCGATTCCCCTCTCGCACTTCACTTCTCTTGCCTATAAGCTCGGACAAATACTACTCACCTTTTAGCGGCAAGCGGTACACTTGTCTTATCCACTTTGGGTAGAACACCTACAATATTTAAAGAACCCTGACAGTTGCCTAGTATTTGCAATGTGACGGATTTACAACGTCTTAACTTACCTTGCTTGACGTTTCATTACAAAAAGATCAATAGATAATACTGATGATGATAATGGTTATTATTTATTTGCTGTGAAATATTTTATGCAAATAAAAGAAAAATGCTTAGATAAAATGTATTTACAGAGTGTCACAAACTTGAGTACGCGCCTCACAGCTTTGTAACTTACTAGAAGAGAATAAATCGCAGACTCGTTTTACTTGCTTATTACTAACATAAATTATAAACTTTGTAAAAACCCTTATAAAATTCTTATAGGTATGTGGTGGCTATATATAGAAACTCAATTTATATGAATTCATAAAAAGACAATTTATTGTAGTCAAACAGGATTCGGTAGCCGGCTGACCAGATATCGGCCCGTTTGTTTAATTACAAGTGATGGTTATAAATAAGTTACATTATGATCTTAGGATATACAGTCAAATGACCGATAATTTGATGCAGAATGTTATGTTAATTTCGCGTCTTTAAGCTATCAGTTAGCTTAAAAATACTCATTCAAGGCACAAACATCCCGGTATGTACAAGAAATTATATAATAACCGGATTAACATCTACTGGTAGCAATAAGAATATGTAAATATGTAGTACAATTATGCCAGGAATAATTAGTGATTTATTGTATCAGTGGAAATCAATTTATAACTTATTTACAGAGAAGTACATATATCATTCGAAGCATCAAGAGAACGAAGGAAGATATTGATCCGAAACTGTCATATTGTCGAAAAGTATGCAGAATCTATTTAATTTTAATGACAATATTTTCTAAATGGTAGCTCTCCCGAGTTTGTCGGCAGTTGACCCAACATGATTATTTTAAATTAAACTCAATTTATTATTTACAATTGGGGCCCATATTCATTTTTTTATTCATTGTATTGGACTTTTATTTGGGGTCCAATATACTTAAAATTAATATGTTCCAATATATAAAATGTCTTTCGAACATTTGGAAAGAAACGTTAGATAACATAAAAATTAATATGTATCCCATACTAACTATTGATGATACAATGTTGAATTTGCCGAGAGGAGGAAAAGGTAGGAAAAGTAGAAAAATACCGAAATCTCTAGGGTTTCGCAAGACCAAGACAAGACGAGACTTACACTAGTCTTGGTATTGGTCTTGCTTGGTCTCGGTCTTGGTCTTGAAACCCAAGACCAAGACGAGAACCACATAAGTCTTGGTCTTGGTATTGTTTTTTCTTGGTCTTGTTTTTGTAATAGTATAAGAATTTTATGAATTTCAGTGTTTCCACACCCACTGAATGGGAGATAGTTCAAAAATAAGAAGTCCTATTTCATATTTGTATAATTTCATAATTTTTTGTTCGGAAAATACCTAATGATTCAATAACTTGTACAGTTGACAGAATACAACTTTTGTATTTAGTTCATGGCTCTACTAAAATTGGTACATATTTTGTGTTAAAATGTAATATAATAAACTTGATTTAAAAACAAAAATGAAAGCTGTACATCTGAAATGTACTTACTTCCCATAAAATTTATTTTATTTATTCTAGTACAGATTATAGTTTAAGGATATACAGTGTGATCATTTAAAAACGAGCCACTTCAAATATCTAAGAAACTAATAAAATTATGAAAAATCGCCGAAACACGTAAATTTATGACGCAAGGGGGACAGATTTTGATGTATAGTTGATGTCTGTAAAACCTACCCCTTAGCCCCCAGTCACCCTCACTTTAAAATCTCATATGGCATCATATCGCTTGTGATATCTCATTTTAAAGGAAATCAAATGAGGAATACAGCAGCGATATTTATTGTTTAATTATTCCTTATTTTGAGCTTTAAAAACTAAAATAAGGTCATTTCAACCTTTCAGTAAATAAGAAAAATAATGGGTTAAATTTGATACAAACTAAGAGTTAAACCTTGTAGATATCAGATAGTAAACATTTCATACAAAAAAGTAGCTTTGGATTTTAAAACAGGAAAATATAACTTGTAGAATAATTTAAGAAAAATCTATCTTAGATGCTCAAAATGGGCCCAGTTATTTGCAAAACAATAATAAAGCCTATATTTTCGAATTGCCTTCTTACATTCAGGAATGTTTGGGAAAGAATATTTCGGCATGTGTCTGATATTGTGGGCCTCAAATTAATAAAATTTTCTGTGTGGGTTTGACACACTGCTGATTTAAAATAGCCCCAAAAGAGAACATCTAGCAGGCTGAGATGAGGAGTAATTAAAAAATAAACATCACTGCTGTATTCCTCATTCGATTTCCTTTAAAATGAGGTGTCACAAGTAATATAGTGCCATTTAAGATTTTAAAGTGAGGGTGGCTGGAGGTTGGGTGGTTTTTTTCACCAACTTCAACTACACGCCAAAATGTGTCCCCCTCGATTCCTAAATTTACGTGTCTCGACGATTCGTTCCTAAGATATTTGAGGTGGCTCGTTTTTAAATGAACACACTGTATAGTATGCTCGGTAGGCAGCCCAATTTTGTCACCACTCGCCGGGCCACTCGCGCATGACGTAGTGCGAAACAGAGATTCGCGGGAAACACTTCTCCGAGCTGTGCGAACGCAGTGATCAATGATGGGATGGTGTTAGTATTTTGTATTACGAGTATACGAATTTTAAGCATTATTTCCAATTTTTGTTATGAAAAATTGCAGTTGTTTTGATTAATTTTTCAATAAACTCAAAAATTACTGTCAAACATTTTCTAAAATATCAAGACCAAGACTTTCCCAAGACTCTTGCTCCAAGACTCTTGGTCTTGGAGGTTAAGTCTTGGTATTGGTCTTGGATCATTTATGTTAGTCTTGGTCTTGGTCTAGAATTCAAGACCAAGACTTTTCTTGGTCTTGTGCGAAACCCTAGAAATCTCTAACAGCAAAGTTCGTAGGCGACATCTGTCGACGTGTCGACCACACCAAAGCAACAAACAAAAGTAACTATATATTTTTAATAGCATGACGCATATTTACATACTCCAGTCAATTGAGAAAAAATACGCATCTAACTGCACGTATGAATTATGCCCTAACTGAACGGTTATTTAGATATTTTTGTGGTTTTGGTTTTCTTATTTTCTCTACGAAAATGGAATAATGCCGTCGTCTAGATAGCTTTGACTAGCATCATTGTTGACAAAGCAAAAATGTCAACATTCCTTAGACAAAACCCCATCACGTAGTGTACGCCAATTTTCATGAATTTTTTTGGGGACTTCAAATTGCTCAAATACATTAAGAAATAGAACTTTAGTTTGGTATTCAGCATATGAACAAAGTGCATAAATATATGCCAGAATAATTTTAAGAAATGCGCCATGAGGTTACCCAAACAGATGTAAAACTCCACCTTGTTATCTTAAACAGGGGTGCATTCCACGAGATCGAATCCCTCGAGATCGAAGTACCACGAGATCGAAATATTCCGTAACTCGGGGGAGCATTGGAAAAGTGGCAACACCGGATTTCACGAGAGAGCTCGAATATCTACGAAATCGAAACTAACTATTGTTCGTTTTACACATATTACGAAGTTTCGCATACTTCTAATAAATAAATGAAATAACAATTCGACCCGAACTTGCTCCAACAACTACTCCTCGGGCAAACACCCCGACAGGCATTTAACTGCAGAGCAAGTCCTTGACGAGGGCGTGTACTGGACGATGGCAAAACATCTGGAAACACTCTGCTATCAACTAATGCAGTATTGAGAATCCAGCATGCCCCTAGCGTACACAAAAGCGGTACAAGGCCCCGCTGAATACGGCCTGAAAAATACTGGAAAACAAAAGAAAAGAAGAGTTTCGGTCTGTTCGCACACAGCAACCGCATATCATGATTTCACTCTGTATTGGAGCTCATCAGTACAGTGCAGCTGTGTGCGAACAAACCAAAAACAGCATCTAATCTATAAAGGCGAGCGGGCCACATCAGTAAGCGAGCGGCAACTCCGAAAAGTTGGCTCTCGCTCACTGATCGTCTCCCTCTAGAGTCTAGACATTACTATTACAATGCCGAAGAACACAAACATGAAATAACAATTCGACCCGAACTTGCTCCAACAACTACTCTTCGGGCAAACACCCTGACAGGCATCGAACTACAACTAATAATTGTGTATATGACGTGACCTAACCGTATACCTTCGTTTATCTCCTTTCAATTCCCCTACTATTCTCGTATTTTCTTATTAATAATAGAATTATGCCGTGTTGTAGAGAGAAGCGCAGAAGTTTCGATCTCGTGCGGGGTTTCGATCTGATGAGACAAAAATACTTTTCGTTACCAGCGATGTTGCCACTACATTAATGCTGCCCCCTAGTTGCGGAATTTTGGATCTCGTGGGACTTAGATCTAGTGAGATTCATGCGACTTCGATCTCGTGGCTCGTACCAGGGTCTACTATTATAGTACTATAGTAGGCCCTGCTCGTACTGCTCCATCAACTCTCCGCGGTCATGTATTCTAGGACTTCTTTGTCATGAGCCAGTACGATCTGATCATCAGTATCAGATTATAATTAATGGGTATTCCCATTTCGGAACATTTCCTTCGCCAGTTCCTGAGTGCTTGTGAGAGGTAAATCTTAAACAAGAGTGGATACAGACAACTTCCCTGTTTGAGTCCTTTTGATACTGGAAATGGTTCTGTGAGTATATGACCTCTTTTTATTTTTGATAGACAGCCAGTATAATATAACTGTTTCACGGCTTTTATTATGAGTGGTTATATTTTTGGGTTCTTTTCTAATATTTCCCAAATCGTGTCATATGCCTTAGTGAGGTTTACAAATAAGAGATGAATTTTGCTGTTCTGCGGGAATATATTGTCAATACAGGAACAACCAGTTCTAAAACCAGCTTGCTCCTCCATGTCGTGGAGACCATATTCTTCCTCGATCAATTTCTTGAGTAGGTACTTTCCCATATAGTCTGCTTAGGGTATCCGTGACAGCTATACATCTATAGTTACTACATAGGTCTTTTCTTCCTTTTCATATATTATGTCGGTATTATCCATACTATTTTCCATTATACAGGAGTAGGTTCATTGTTGATATATAATTGTGTGAATAGGGAGGCTAACATTTTCCTTAATTTAGTGGGTCCGTCAGCTGGGATTCCTTCTGGTCCTCTATAGATCTACTGTTTTTGGCAGTTTTTAAAGCTGTTTCTACTATTTCTGAAGTTACTGTTATTAGCGAGCCTTGGGTTCTACATATATGCCCTTGGTGACATATTTTTATATCAAGGTCTAGTTTCGTTTAATTCGTTCTTATAATGTTCTTGGAATTCTTTTAAGCTAATTGTAGGTAAATTTAACCTTTCTACTTTATCTGATCGAAGCGTTTCCAGGCCCCTATCGACGGGGTAGGTACCTCCCAGATAACTGTCTCTTAAAAGTGGCTAGTTCTTTTCTACATTCTGCCTTCCGGTATTTTTGTGCATTATTCACTTTTGGCAAGCCTCTTGCTTTATGTGTTTTTGTTCTTCCAGTTCCGTATTCTATCCGTCGTTATACCTTTTTTTGGGTCTTCTTCTCACAAAGCCTGGTATGCTGTCGTCTTGGGCGTCTAGTATGTGTTGGTATAGTTCCTCTGGGGACCTTAGTCAAGTGGTATTTTAATACTGCTTCCAAACGTGTTTTGTATAGCATTGTATAGCTTCCCTAAATGGATAAGTTTTAAATTTGATGTTCTTTATTTTTTCTGTTCTCTGACAGATTTGTATCCATGCTCTTGTTATATCTATATCGAACTTTCATTTTAGATTTTATCAAAAAGTGATCACCGTCGCACTCCACTCACATAGGACATTTTCTTGAATACGTTGTAGGTACTGCTGAGTTAAAAGTTCGTGGCAGTCGAACGAATGCATTCGTGCAATGCATTAAAATTTAACCTTTTTATTGTTATAATTAACTGGTTATAATTAACTGGTGGCAAGCAAGAGAACTCCTTGCTATAGTAATTATGTACTTATCACTTTTAATATCAACTCTTTAAGAATGAAATTAATTTTGCAGAGCAGTACATACAAAATGACCTTTTATAAATGATACTGCGTTGCTTTTTTTGTATTTCATTTCAACACATTCCTGTGTAAAAAAGGACGCCGCCATTTCAGTCGGATTTCAGTGGTAGTTTCAAGTTGCAATATCGACACCCACACACGTGTTCGTTTCATTTCAGCTATTCCATTTCACTTCAATAAACCCAAAGATCGAATTGCTTTAAAATACACTTGAAAACATGTTGTGTTGAGGGGTACATGATATTCAGAAAGTTGGCCAGTTAAGTCTTGTATATGAAGTTCTTTTTGTGCCGTTTAAGTGGTAGTTAAGTACGCCTAATACCACATCTCAAGAGGAACTCAAGGGTTCTCTATGCGACGTTAATTCTATATTATACTTGTATTGGTTTAATAAATCCTTATTTGAGGTAAAATGTAAAAATTTGCCCTTTATTGACAGATATGGAGTTGGAGTACCTTCCGAATATAAAAAATCAATTTGATGTTCAAACCTGTTGAAACTAAAAAATACTAAATATAGAATGTGAAATAATACATATAAATGCGTGGTGTACCTACATGGAAATGGAAATTTATAGAATATGCGCCCTAGTATTGTTTTTAGTCCTTAGTTGGCGTTTTCTTAAGACGACGTTTTCTAAACATGCAAGACAAATAGGTAAATATGGAATATTATTTTATTGTTTCAGCCGCCGACACCGTCGAATCGCCCGTACTTGCGGGTGTTTATATTATGTACGACAGAAACGTCATCAGTCGAATCGCAAAAAGTACTCGGCCTTTCGACTTCCTTCGAATCGAAACTCAAACTCAGTTTTCACAGTCGATTTGTAGTCGAACTACGCGGTCGTTCGATTCAGACTCAAGTCGGCCAGTGAAAACGCGCCTTTAGTGAAGGTCGCATAAACATTGACGGCTGCCAGGAAAACAGCCAATTTATTAACAAACCGATACCACAATCATAATATGAACTCTGCACACAAACCTGTCCAAAGCTTACGCAATAAGCTATGCATTCACTAATGCCCACTGGCTGTAACAGTGTCATCTGTAGACGGCTTTCACTGCGTTCTTAGTAAAAAATGAAATAGGTACAATCATAAGAGTCGTTACTCCATAAAAAGTTAAAGTTTTGAAAATTGTTTTCTTACAAAACTTTCTTAATATTTTTCGGAGGACCCATATTCCTGCGAACTAATTCGTCAAAATTATTGCGACCAATAAGGACTGACATGATCGGTGAAAAAGAAATACCCAGCCCTAAAAATAATACTACACTTTATAGGGAATATTCGTAATAAAATTATAACGCAAGAGACGGAATACGTTGCAGAGCAAGAAATCTAAGCTCCAAATTTATACCCGGATAATCATCGCCGGATATATCAGTCGGAAACCGCAAGCAAATCGTACGATGCAGAACATAACATAACGCTAATTAGTTCTTGAATTAACAACGGAAATGTAGCAGCCGATTATGCTATAAAATAGACGTACCTAACCCGATAACGTAATTGGCCTAGCAAATTGCAAAGCAATAGACATGTTTTTTCAGTAGGCAACATTTTTGTACTGAACAGTTAAAGTTATTGCTCTTTTGAATCTGTGTCATATTTCGTTTCTTGAGACAGAAACTGGAGACTTTAAACATTAAGGGTGTAATGCGGTTGTTGCACTCAATAGAAAATCGATGTAATTTTGATAGAAATAAGTAACTAGGTGTTTATTGGCCATCTGGGTTACATTTATTTACTCGCCAATAGCCCAAAATTTAAACAATGGCGATTTTAGCACGAAGCGCGCCTTCGGAGAATTAAACAGAAACACGTGCTGCCCAGGTTACGTCATTAGCTTAGAAGCGCTTGTGATTGATAATCTGAATTGATGTTTTGATACCCAGAAAGCTTAACGTGGAGTCGGTAAAGTAGGGAGCAATAATGTCGAGAATAATCATAATTTGACATTTGGAAATTTATTCTTATTTGTATTGGGTGTATAAATAGTTCTCTGTCGTTTATGTGTTTTTATTCCTATTTATTGTGTCAATTAGTATATTCGTGTACGGAAAATAGAGCAAGGTTTCGTTAAAGTCGATTCAGACAATTTCCCGGTATAGTTAGTAGTGAAATGATTGACAATTATTAATTATCCAATTTAAACTATCTCAGTGCTGAAATGAAAAAATATTAAAACGAAACGGCGAGTGCTTCATTTATTTGGGAAGTAGACAAACTAAAAAACAACACTGGGACACTATCTGTCAAACGACTAGACTGCCATGATTGTTTAAATTCAGTTTACGTTTGACGTGTTTGACAAACAACGGTTGTACTTTCCGGCTAATATCGACAATTCTCGGCATTGCCTCGGACACGTCATCATTTAAAAGGCTTAAAGGGCCAGCGCCTTAACTTCGATGCTGGTTTAGATGCCTAAAACGTTCGCTGTGAGAAAAATTAAAAAATACGAGTCAAATATTTTACGACAATCTTCGGGAAAATATCATCATCATAAAGTTTTCAACCCGAAGACTGGTTGGACGCGTACCTCTATCCTTTTCTATCCTGATCTAACCTACGCAATTCCCTAAAAGTGGAACATCCTACGTCCCTAATTATCTGAGAGCAGTAATCTAATCTAGGCCTACCCCTACCTCTTTTTATTCCTAACTCTGACTCTGGTATGTCGCAAACTACGTGTCTTAGAAAGGGTCCTACCATCCTACCATCATATCTCTTCTATTCTTTATTGTCTTCCATACCTTTCGCTTTTCCCCAACTCTTTCTAATACTGCTCTATTGCTAACCCTATCTATCCACGGCATCTTCATCATGCGTCTGTAGCACCACATTTCAAACGCTTCTACTCTTGTTTCGATCCGCTTCTCCTATTGTCCAAGTTTCGCATCCGTATAATGCCGTACTCCATACATACGACTTTAAGAGTCTCTTCCGAGTTTCTACATTAATCGTTCCCGAACATATAACAGTTTCTTTTTGTTAAACGCAACTCTACCCTGCGCTATTCTTTGTTTTATATGTATCTTTAGTGCTCCTACCATCTCGAGTTATATTACTTCCTAAATAGCAAAAATCCAAGACCTCCTCTATCTCCTCATTTCCTATTTGTATTTCAATTTTAGTTCTATTTTCACTCCCTCTACATACCAAAATTTTTGTTTTCTTTTTATTGATTTTCATGCCGTAGCCCTGTGTCAAAACTGCTTCCATTTCATTCAAAGCTGCTCCTAATTTTCTTCTTTGCTAGATGCTAACACTGCTATATCATCCGCAAATCTGAGCATGTTAATAGTTTGACCCTGTACATTAATTCCTAAGGCTGTTCTGTCCTTAACAATATTAATCGCAACTTCGATATATGATTTTTAAAAATTGTGTAACGACCTCAATGAAAGTCCTATGATCCTTGACACTATATTTAAATTGATTACCTGTTTCGGAGTTTTTATCTAACACACCATCCAGACCGAACCAATAGTTACACAAACAGGTCAATATACAGGGTAATCTATAATGAGTGTAACAAACTTCTAGGGTAGATAGAATACTTAAAAATAATGCGAAAAACCTTAATCAACGTATGTCCAAAAATGCCAGCTAACCGAGATACAAGGTGTTGAAATTTCTTAAAAAAATGTTATTTTTTTAAATATCTGGAAAACTACCGCAGCTATTCCTTTGGAATTTTGGACATAATAATTTATTGAAGTTATTTACTAATTTATAAATTTTTAGTTTTGTACTCTCACCAGTGGCGTCACTACGAGGTGGGGAGACCACGTTTATTACCGAAACTATGTTACGCTACTTATACAGATATGTTGCAAAATATTTGAATCTTTGTTTTATTTACAAGAAAAAATCTCCCTTTTGTTTTTTGCATACGAGGCATAGTTTCAGAGAGAAATAATTTTGTGTAACATGCGGTGCATAGTCCGCGATTTTAAAAACGAAATCATCAGTCATATTTGTAACAGTAAAGCGTTGTTAATATTGAAGTGGCGTGTAAATACTGTGAAAATATTGTGAAAATCCCTAATGAATATGTGCCCAAAAATGGCTACAAAAATAGATACAGGGTGTTCTTACAAAAATTTAATATTTTCAGCTGTTTTGTGCTATTTTCGAGTATTTACACGCTAATTCGATATTAACAAAGATTTACTGTTACAGAGAATGGTTGACAATTTCGTTTTTAAAATCTCGGACTATTGCACCATGTTACACATAATTATTTCTCTCTGAAACTATGCTTCGTACGCAAAAAACAAAAGATACATTTTTTCTTGTAAATAAAACAAAGAGTCAAATATTTCGCAACATATCTGTAAGTCAGTAGCGTAACATAGTTTCGGTAATAAATGTGGTCTCCCCACCTCGTAGTGACGCCACTGGTGAGAGTACAAAACTGAAAATTTATAAATTAGTAAATAACTTCAATGAATTGTTATACCCCAAATTTCAAATAAATACCTCTGATAGTTTTCCAGATATTAAAAAAATAACATTTATTAAAGAAATTTCAACACCTTGTATCCCGCTTAGTCGGCATTTTAGGACCTACGTTGATTAAGGTTTTTCGCATTATTTTTAAGTGTTCTATCTACCCTAGAAGTTTGTTACACTCATTATAGATCACCCTGTATAATTATTATGTATATGGCCTCTCCATATCCTAAAACTACTTACAGTGATAAAACGAAGAATAACCCAACGAATAGAGACCACATGAGCTTCTCAACAAATAGAGCAAAATTAAACACTATGGGGACTTATGGGACGTCCAAAAGCAAAAGGTGGGTAACAAACTGAAACACCTCTGAAGGAGGTGAAACAAAATCAAACACTTCTGAAGGAAGTGGGAAAATATGAAAAATAGAACAATCTCTTATCAAAAATTGAAAAGAAAATCCATAAGAAGCAATTCCGAAACTTTCGTCCTTTTGGAGGTCTGGAATTGCTTCTTATAACTTTTCCCATTTTTGATGAGACATTGTTGTTGTCTTTTTCATTTTCTCCCACTTCCTTCAGAAGTGTTTAAGTTGCTGTTTCAGCAAATAATTATTAAGGTAATTACATCGCGCAAGCCATTTGAAATTGTCTTCAGAAATTTACATTTTTTACATGAATTACGGGGTGCCACGCAAGTCGCACGTTGCACTTGCATTACGTACAAGCAATCAAGGTGGATGTTTGGAATGTTTTGATGTTGTACTCTGTTAGAATCGCATTTTTTCTTTCTTTACACACGCACCTTACATTTAACAAGTCAACAAGTCAAATATGGAACTGAAACTAGTGGCTTTTCCCAAGATATTGTACTGTTTAAATGATTTTAGATTTATGTACTTTCCTCATTAAATTGTATATTATAACAAAAGGCTTCATAGATAAAACCGTACATTAATAATAACAGATATTTGGCCCATATGTGCAGCTTCATGTGCAGCCATACGCAGAAGGCTACTCTATACATCAGCCCCCAAAAATATAACAATGTGGTGAACACAACACGGCTGTAAAATAATTTTCCACTTCGCCGGGCCCAACCCCGATATTTAGCAGATAATGTCGTCAACCAACCAGAAATAATACCGCAACTCTCCAGAGGAGTTGAGCGGAAACGAATGGGGGGTTGTACGTATTTGTCGAGATAATGAAATTCTGTCTTCTCGAACGGGCCAAAACTTCCCTTTAAGAAATAAAAGGGAAATCACACTTAAATTGTGAAATAATTGGTTGGCACCCTCTAAGTTATTATTAAACTATATTTTAACGGCTCTTCAAAATTGAAACACGGAATTTAGTAAATATGTAAAGATAAATAATTCTAAAATTTGCATAGGAAGCGGCCCAAATTAAAATATCAAAGACAAAAAAATCCGATGATACGTGTTTGCATCAGTACAAAGTGCACCTCGAAGTGCACCGTCTACAATTTAGGGTATTTGTCATCCTCAGAAATGTATAGAACTCTCTTACTGAGAACATTGTACCAATTATTAAAATTTCCCGCGATCGCACAGGTATGGCATCGAACGTCGATCTTTACGCGAAGAATTCAGGCGCTTCAACTTGATAACTAAAGCTGGGTACACATCTGCGGTAAGCCGAGGTCGAACGTACGCTCAGATGTGGACGGTGTTCTGCGCACGAGACGAACGCCTCGAACTAGTCGCCTAACAACCCTGGGGCATTTAAACATTATGCCCCTGGATCTAGCCAAGAGGCTGCGCGCGATACACGATAACCTGACAGACTTTTGTTCAGAAGAATAAAACGAAATCATTAGGTATAAGGAAAATTAATCGCGGCGAGCCGCGAACCCCTAGCGGTACAAATATTTGCATTTTTAACAGCAAGTTGTTACATATCTAACGGCAGCAGAAGCAGTAGAGCCAGGTGAGACAACTAAAAAACAATAGCTATTGGGCATTCGAGTTATTGAACTTTAATTTTAAATTATGCCGCACAATTTGCGTAAACGAATATAGGATACACAAATACTGGTAGACATCGGAGAAATGAGATCACATCAAACCCTCACGGATGTCACAAATAATGTCGCCCACATATTAATGTCCTTCATATTTAGAGACACGGTAATTGACTTAATTATGATACGTAAAAACTCATATACAGTCGTATAACAGGTATTTGCTCGTTCGCTGAATTAAAAAACAAAAAAGAGAAACGAGGAAGATTCCGATTCAGATAAAATATCTTGATCACACTACGGCGAATACAAACTGCTCACAATAAAAAGGATTTGTTAATCATTAACAAACAAAGTATCCTGTCATATACAGGATGTTCATGAACCCTGTATATATTTTCCCTCCTTCCATCACTATCCACATATTATATAAAATCGTGAATAACTATTAAATACGTCAAATCTATAAGAATAATTATTTTCCCCCTTTTTCCTTGCTATCCATTAACAGTTTTCTTTGAGAACCTCTTCAACTCCCTTTTTTAGGGTGGAATGACCTGATGTCGAATTTAAATTAAAACAATCGAAATGCATTCAGTTCATAACCAGTTTCTTTGTTTTTACTTAAAATCTTCACCAAAGTTTGCTCCCAATTCACATATTAATAAACTTCATTCTGGCAGTAGTCTCCGGAGAAAGAAATTCACTTCCAGTTTTACTTTTCACGGTAGATCTTGTGGGTTTCAACCTAGCCCAAAGTTTCACTCCATATCCTCGCAACTCTGCCATTAGCAAAAATCGTCCATGCCTACAGGAGGTTTGTTAACCTTGTCTTCAATTTGTTTTTAAATTATCTCACTTCACAAAAAGTAATGGGGTTTAATTTACGTAAATTCAGTTTTCGGCCATCTGCTCATAAATGCTCAGATTCCCCTAAATTAAATTAGTTAGATTAACAATTTTCGTTTTTTTACATTCCAGCAGTTGTTAATATTCGCAACACTGTGTTGTAGCTAATACAATTAATTTGGCAAAATTACAAGTATAGTAGTTGCATGTAGCCAACATCTTAGAGGAAGATGTGTTACTGTTACAAAACATAATTTGTTAAATTCACAATAGCAAATTAATATTAAACAACCATGCATTTTTGTTACTATTACGAAACTATTTTGTTAAATTATTTATAATAAATTGCTACTAGTCACCAAAAATGGCGTATATTGCAAAATATAACTTGTTAAATTAAGGTTTGAAACACTAACGCCTTTTTGTTAGTACTACACGAAACTATTTCGTTAAATTACCTGCTGCAATTTGCTAAATCACCAAAATACTTGTAAGTTCTACCACAGTATTTGTTAATGTTTCAAATATTACTTTGTTAATACAGCAAATTTAAATTGGTAATTTTAAAATAAATGTTGTTTATATTCAACAAATATTTTGGTAAAGTATCAATTTCTTTGGTAAACTTATCGATATTAAATAAAATGCTGCTCTGGTTTTCTAATATGTTTATTATAATTTTTTAATAAAATATGTAATACAGGTGTAGGTAAATAAACACCTCAATCTCAAATATAACTAAACATTTAATACAATCTCGTATTTTAAAACAATGCAATTTAGATATGAACCATAAGGATGATGAATTTCAAATGTTTTAACAAAGGCAATTTTATCATAGTTCATAGCATATTGAACATCCAGCCTCCTATAACATAAGCATGGTAGTTTTCACAAAAATATTCAGTTGTCTCCATCATGAATAAACAAGTTCATTATTTCTAAGAAAACTGGCAATGATCATCACTTATCTCTCTGACAACAAACAAACATACCCTTTTTAAAAACACAACCCAAATAATTAATTTATAAATTAAATGTCCCTATAAGACCCGTGGTATAATATATTAATGCCCCTACTAGAAATTTAGCTAAAAATATTAATAATATATTTAAAAATATTACAAATTTTACTCCCAAAAATTTGGTCTAAACATTCATTAGATCTTATAGGTAAAATAAAAGATAAAACTATGCCAATATAGGTTCATTTTTAGTTTCTTTTGGCGTTACAAATACGTTTTCTAATGTTCTACCTAAAGAATGCTTAAAATTGTTTGCAGATATTTTAGAAAAGTCTCATACAAATATTGTGATTAAAAATGAATTAGAAACTGCATTTCAAATTTATATTGAGCAAAATTATTTTAAATTTAATAATAAATATTTTTGTCAAAATTCAGGTCTAGCGATGGAATCATCTATAAGCCCATTATTAGCAGATATTTTTATGTCTAATATTGAAGAAAAAATTATTAATTCAGATCTAGGAAAACAGCATATTTTCTTTTGGTCGATGACTTGCTTTAAAGGCACTGCAAGACAGTTGGATAACTTACTAAATTTTTTTAATAATATTCATCCAAAAATAAAATTTACTAGAGAAATTGAAAATGATCATAAAATAAATTTCGTAGATTTTACTTTAATAAACACAAGGTAATCATATTTTAGGAAACCTATACGTACATACACAAACATCACACATTCGTCAAATTCATTTCCTCCTTATTCTCAAAAGATTTATGCTTACAGCTCAATGGTACATAGAGCCTTTACTGTAACTTTATCTAAAACAAACGTAAAAAACTAATTAAATAAAATAGGAACAATTATTGTGAATCCCATATAAATATTGCGTATCCCATGCGCGCTAATGTAATGAGTGTAAATTCGCCCAACTTTCAAAATATTGTTGTTTTCTATATCGACTGTTGCAAATTCTGATACAGACGGCTATAAGTCATCACCAGGGTTTACGTAATTTTCCCAATTTGCACATTACTTAAGTCATCATCATAAGGTTTTCAGTCCGAAGACTGGTTGGACGCGTACCTCCATCATTTTCTATCCTGAGCTAACCTACGTATTTCCCTAAAAGTAGAACATCCCACATCCCTAACTATTTGAAAGCAGTAATCTAATCTAGGCCTACCCCTACTAGGGCATCCAAGTCCCGGGACCAAGGGCCCAATCGGGACTTCGGGACCTGACCAAAAATTCCCGGGGCTAGTCCCGCAGTCCCGAATATATTAAATAGGCAAATTTTTATCTTATTTAAGATGTGACTACCACGAATGTTGAATAAAACAACTGTCTAACATGAAAAAAAAACGTTGCAACTTTTATTAGTGCATAACAACAAAATAAATAGGTAACATAGAAACACAAAAGAAAAATGTACACAAATACATAAATACATAAATAAGAGGAAATAAATATAAAAAACATACACGAAAGTTTTACATATAAATGAAACAAAATGAAACGCCCTTACGTCATTTGATTGAAAACGTGCTCAGTATTGTGACGCGAGCGCAATCTCCCACCATTTTTCGGGACCACGGTAGGTCCCGGGACTAAAGCTGTGGTCCCGGGACCTCCAAAATCACATGTAGTCCCGGGAAATCCCGGTCCCGGGATCCCGGGACTGGATGCCCTAACCCCTACCTCTTTTTATTCCTATCTCTGACTCTAGTATGTCGCGAACTATTCCTTCGTGTCTTAGAAGGTGTCCTACCATCCTATCTCTCCTATTATTTATTGTCTTCCATACCTTTCGCTTTTCCCCAACTCTTTCTAATACTCCCCTAATGCTAACCCTATCCACGGTACCTATCTTCATCATGCGTCTGTAGCACCACATTTCAAACGCTTCTATTCTTTTTCGATCCGCTTCTCCTATTGTCCAAGTTTCGCACCCGTATAATGCCGTACTCCATACATACGACTTTAAGAGTCTCTTCCGAGTTTCTACATTAACCGTTCCCGAACATAACAGTGGAAATAAAAAATATATTGCACTTCCAGATACCCGTTTCAAAAAAAAACAACATAAGCCTCTATAGCCATTTACCGATAGCTTATGTATAAGAGCTGACCAAGAGCAGAGGTTCAATATCCCCATACACAAATCTACTTTGTTTTTATCAACGAGCGTGAATGACAATACCCGGTATTTATTTTATAGCGACAAACATAATTGGTAGCCTTTCTTTATTGTATAGATATAAGTAATTAAGTAGGTACTGAATTTACGGTATTTACCTAGAAATTGAAAAAAAACAATTTTTTGAACTCGCCGTTCTCAAAATGACATTTCGCGAACCCGCGACAGACAAACTCAAACATAGTGTTCGCGCACTAGTGCGCGAAATCTAACAAAAAGCACTGGCCCTCATGCACGGCGCACCTAATGGGATTTTTAGTACGGTATTAAGCCGCAACTGTCAAATAGCGTTAGAGCGTCATCTCATATTTTGAAATTTGAATTCCTGTGCGCTATTGCTGTTTGATTGAGCGTATTTTGAGTTTTACATTTTGTTGGTTTTAATTTGCGATTGTGTGTTTTAAGTTTTACATCGAGTTTCTGGTTCTAATTTGCGACGTGCGTGTTTAAGTTTTCGTCGAGTTTTCAGTACGCTACGTTTTACGCGTTTTTAGTTTTTGGAACTCAAGTTGTAGTTTCCTTGTGTCTTGACAATGGGTTTTAAGTGCATCGTGAAGAACTGTAATCGACTAGAGGCAGATGGAATAATGCATTGTCTTCCAAAAGATCCAAAGGTATACCTAGACGTTAGAGTATCTTTAAATTTTGTGCTAAAATGGCTTCTTTTTGTATACTTCAGTTGTTCGAAGCATGGATGAAGAAAATTCATCGAACTGATCAGCAAACGATTGTCATATCGTGTCTGCGATGCACATTTTTCCCAGAATATCAAGTTTATGACAGTTTGTAATCGTTCCAATTTGAAAGTGGATACTGTTCCTGATTTGCATATACCAGGTAAGTTACCGAAACAACAGTTGTTTTGGTTTCTTTTAAATGTTAATTATGGTTTTTAAAAAAGATGGTAGCAATTATAAGATACTAAGAGCCAAAAATTGACACTTTCAATATTTTCCTTCTATGGATACATTTAAATGCATGTTTCCTACAAACAACCTTGTACTCAACAATTTCATATTACGATATGATGTTCCTTCTCACTGTGTGGTGAAGGTTTGATTGTCCAACACAACTTCAATGTACTTTTACCTATTTTATTCCATTTTTAAGTTTTAATTAGAAATGTTCAGTTACAGACGATATTACAAGAAATGCAATTGATACACTACCCCCAGTTGGATCTGTACAGAACTTCTGTCCAGAATCTGTTTCCTCTGCAGGTTGCATACCACCAACTCTTATGCTTATGAGTGAAGAAAAAAGAAAACTTAAGTTTCAGTTGCCACATTTTTCTGTTTCTAGTGTTGGAAAAGTTACATCTGCTACAGTTTATTTCTATGCTGTAGCTAGTGCACCGTTCATCAGTACACTACTGTAGTACTGACAACCCATATTACACCTTCGCTTGCAGATACTTTAGTAGCGTCAAGAAAAAACCAACGTAGCACGATAGGGAAAGAATGAGGTGCCACTTCTTGTTTTAAATTTATTTGCAATTTATTAAATTAACAATTTTTCTTGTTCCAAATCAGTCAGTTAGGTCAGGGGTCGTGTAAAGTATGTTTTTAAAGACAATCTCCGATTTTTCTGCGACGTCATGTATGTTGATGGTACTGCAAGTGTACTGATGATGGCATTAGCCACAGTATAATATTTATTGTATGCATACCTTTTTAGTACAATCATGTATCTATACGTTGTGTTATCCGCAATTATGTTCAGAATGTATATTTTTCATGTTTGTGTAGTTTAAATGAATAATAAATGTATTTGTAACCTATACAGATTTTCAGATTTTAAACTCAGATGCGTTCATAATACAGATTTTTTGAATTTAAAACAAGCGCGCGCTCCCGCCTCGTTCTCAGCGCCGCGCGTGCCATGATACTGTACTATAATGGCGTTTGGTTTGTAAAGATGCAGTGGCTAGTCTATATTATCCCTTGTCTATGCTGGCCCTTTCAGGCTTTCTAGAAATAATTTGACTTGATAGCAATAAAGTTTGGTTAACAAAACGCCATTTCTCCAATTTGGATGTTGAAAATAGTGAAAGAATAAAGATAAATCGCTATTAATTCGATTGACACTTTGACAACTCAATTCAATAAATTAAACCAAATGTCATTTTCTACAATTGTCAAATGGAAATCTGTCAATGTAACCACTTGATTTTTTGAAATTTTAAATTGGAAACGTATTAGAATATGTCAGCTTCGGTGTGAACGTGTGGCAGAGTTGTATAATTTTGTGCCCAAGAAATATTCTGAAAAAAGATCTTGATTGTTCTTGAAATATCTAGAAAAACTGGCATTTCAGAATTTTTTCCTTCTCGTTTTGTGGCCTTATTATTGGAGAGGTATCTCAAAATAAAAAGAACACGTTTTCACAGGCAATCTGTCCTCTAACTAATGTGCTATTCGATTTCAGATCTGGATTTTTCACTTCAAAATTCAAGAACTTCGATCATCCTGATTATACAACGGAATATTACAATTCATATTTTCAGTTATTATTATTCCTATCAAGAATAGACGCCTCAGTCGTATAAATTCTGCAACTCACTCTTTTGTTGGCTGGCCCGCTAGTGAATTTCCACGATTGTCTCAGTCAAACAGGAGTTCTTATAGTTTACTAGTAATTGATGCGTCAAAATTGAAGATCGAAATTTTTGCGATGTTGTTTTTTGTTTATACAAACCAAATTTCATACAATTCCAATAACAAATGCAGAAGTTATAGGGATGGGTCTGAATTCGTTGATACCCGGTATAAAATATGCCTAATCTTTAAAAATGTGGGGGCAACCTTAAATATAAGTATGCAAAACATTCAAAACCTAAAGAAATTATTTTGATGTAATTTTAGGCGGTTTGTTCAGATTATTATTGTCTGCTTCATTTCAAAAATAAAGCGTGCCTCTTGGATAAAATTCGCTCTCTATTAATCGCCTTTACATCTCTGCACGATTTTTCTAATAAATTAGGTATGGTATTATACGGTTTCCTTAGTTTTACGACTAAGAATTTAAATTAATAAGTAGTGCCTGCTACTTTCTTCGCTTTAATTTGAGGTGCACATTAAATTTAACAACATGCGGTTTGACACAAAATAAAATGGAAATCGATATTCCATCAGCTGCAGATTACTTTGAACAAGACGCAAGCTGCTGAGGCATTTGCCACAACAGGGCAAGGCGGCTGTCTTAAGTGCAATGTTCGTCAGGCACACGCGCCATCGCCTCCTTCATGTCAAGTTGAATACCTGGATAGCCTAAAAGCACGTCTAGATCATTTCAATAATTTCGTTTCCAGTTGGATAAACTTGCTCAGTTATGCGTACGGTACATCTAATACTTACATACCTACCTATTATAGGTGTAGGTACTTACTTTCTGGATAAACTACATTAATCACAAGAGGTATAGGTACTTATTATGGCACCTGTTGTATGCTACATTTGAAACAATTTAAAATTTATGACGTTATGACGTATTTATTTATTATGGAAAACCAAAATTATACTTTACGGGGTCAAGTAGATAAATTAGTAAATAAAAAAGTATTGTTTAATATTATGGGTAAAAAAGACCTTAACTATCAGGAGCCGCCTAGTTTAAAACACTATTTGTGTTCGCATTTTGAGCAGTCTAAATTGGTCAGTTAGTAATTTCACTCGTTATAGAGTTCTGAACTCCAAGTGCTCGAAACTCAAGATTTTACACCAAAACAGAAAACGTGCGATAACTTTGCGCATACTTCCAATGTTCCAACAGGTAACCAAGGACTAAAAAAGATAAAACCTAGTTAGAATTGCCAGGGGTAGACGGATTGCAGGCAGAAATTTTAAAGTGTGCAGGTCAAGAGGTAAGAGAGGGTCTATTTAAACTAGTTAGCAGTATATACGAGACAGGTGAGATTCCAGAAGATTACAAAAGGAACGTCATAGTCGCTCTGCCAAAACGGAAAGGCGCGGATAAGTGCGAAAAGTTTAGAACTATCACGCGTCATAATTTTAACTAGAATTGTGCAAAGAAGGATGGAGAAAAGGGCGCGGGCGGAAGAAATATTAGGACAAGATCAGTTCGGATTTAGACGAAATAGAGGTACGCGCGAGGCCATTCTAGCTTTACGAGTAATTATAGAAAAAACAATAGAAAAGAGAAGGAGCGTCTATATAGGATTTGTAGATTTAGAAAAAGCCTTCGACAACGTAAAATGGGGGAAGATATTCGAAGTGCTCAGAAAGGTATAAGGATGAAATATAGGGACGAAAGAATAATGCATAATCTCTACAAAGAGCAAAAGGCAGTTATAGAATTGGAGCAGGAACGAAGAGAAGTGAGACAGGGATGGAAAAGCGAAAGGTATGGAAGACAAAATCAAAATAGCAAAAAATTGCTGGGGCAATAATTGACCTAATTTATCTATCAACCGGTAATCATCTTTGAATCCATGTCTTATCTTCGTCCAGTAGGTACTCTTTAACAGATGATTATAGCTATTACATTCACATAGCTCTTATGGCGATATCCCCCTCCTCCTGCAACTGGCAATGTTTGTAAAATGCCGAAACGTATAGCTTGACTCACCCGAAATTTTTACATTACTAGCATCCAACCTGTTTACTAACTACCCCTGTTTCTGAAACTTGAGCAACTTGCTTTTATGCTTACCCAACTGATTGTTTTTATACTTTTTGAAAAATTTGAAGCACAAGAGTTTAAACGAGAGTCATTTATCCACTCGATTCCGACGTCAGCCCACTTCAGCATACACTCATGTTTAATATTTTTCCGATCCGCCCCTCTGACCGCCCGCTAAGGGTAATGAAAAAACTTTTAAATTTCAGTATTTCAGAATTCAGCTAGAACTACATATATGTGCACTAGTTCTAATTATGCATGGTCCTCAGTTTTGTAAGCCAGTTTAGTCTCTAATTTGTACAGCGTAGAAGCTAGCATTTTAACGCAAAAAAGCGCGTTCGTCTGCACGAAAAAGCAAAAGAACTATTGTACCATAAACTTCCCAAGTGTTTTTGTACGACCTTTCGACAAAGAGTCCAGAACTGGCATACAATCAAACCTCAACGTATTCTTAAGAACTGCAGATTCATCGAATACAAACTTTGTTTACATAACATCGGGCAAACAAACACGGACTCCACGTATTGTGTTCTATTGGGAACTGCAACTACTACGGTGTACCGTCAGGACACGATTCGCTTTTATGCCATTGTAATTGCCACAAAAATAAATATGCCACATCTGTTACAACACTATATCGTAATTGATTTGTCATACTGGATATAAATATGAATTTACAAAGCTGTTCAAACATATCCCGTTCATTATAATTTGCAAAATGTAACTGCAATAGCAATTTTGTAACAATGTCTTCAGTTGGGGTAGAAGTAGGTACAATAAGAAATGCCAACATAAAAAATGAGTAAGAACTAATGAAAATTATCCACTTGGTTTACGTATATTTAGACGTAGTCATTAGCGAAGTTAGATCAGGTGTAGTAGGTACATACATATATGCATATCAATCTACAGGCCATTCAGGCCACTGGATTCGATTTTATTAACAATCATGTTTCTTTGCTTCCCATTTTTTCCCAATTTCGTCTAGTGCCATCCTTTCTTGATATTGATCTTTTCTACTTCTCCTCCCCCATTAATGCTCTCCCGGCATTTCTGAACTGGAGCATTCTAAATACATGACTCCGGCCATCTTACTCTACATGCTCTAACAATATGCGGGATCAGGACACTTGGTTGTCCATACTCTTAAATTATTTCCTCGTTTGTTCTTCGCCACCGCAATTCATTCTTCATTTTCGTTTCTCCGTAAAATTTTCTCAAGATTTCTATTCCCCAGATTTTCAACTTTTTCTATCTGCTATTAACATTCGCTTCGTAATAGTTTTATATATCTACCCTAGCTTTTGTAGTTTTTGATACAACTCGCAAACTCAACCTTGCCATTCTCTAGGCTTTGCTTCCACCTCATTACCTTCTTCTCAACCTCAATATTATTCATTTTCCTTCGTTATGATTAAACACAAATAGTCAACAGGATTTTTCATTGTAGAAAATTGCTGAGGCGCATGCGCGATCGCGCCATGACAGTTTCGGACCATGACGTTTTGTTTGCATGTGTTTATATAAATTCTTTGGTCTGTACACCAATATTTTATTGCAAACGTGCCAATGCCAAATGAGTAGTAGTTCGTAAATAAAAAAAGTATGAAGCATCCGCAAACATTGTGCTTCTGGTGGCTGCAACAGTGATAGCAGAGTGCGTAGACCAAGTTATCGCTTGGGACTACGATCTTATCCATTTCCCAAACCCTGCCTAACAATATCGAAGTTAAAAACTGCGTTGGTGACCATACGAGGACTTGTTCCACCTATATAAATTGTGTTGCGTGGATGAAAATGTACGAGGCAAAATTCGAAATGGAAAAGTGTATCTAACGTTTTCTAGGTTAGGTCTTTAAAATAAGTATTATTTGATTTGTAGTTACGGTACTTACCTATACATTGCCGCAAAATACGCACCTGTCTATTAGATCCTTTTTCTCCTTTTTCTTTTAAAAAATCTCATCGATTTTTACCCCTACCTATTAAAAACCTGCGTGATTGAAGTATCGTTAACATTCCCGTATTTCATACAAGAGCTAGGCACACGTCTTCGGGATTCAGCCTCACAATTTTATGAGTTATCAATGGGAACGAACATTTGTAATTTTCCGTCTTTCAAACACCCTCCGTATTTGGTATTCTACTATGTAGTTATTTACTTACGAATATTCTGCACTTGTCCGAAAAACTAAGAACAGTTGATTATCAGTGTACTCCTGCGCACGCGCACTAACGAAAGGAAAACGTCTATTGACTGAAGTTTTGACAATTTTCTGTCACCTTCAAAAAATTAAAAATAGAATTTTTTGAAGACTACAAGAAATTGGTGAAACTATTCAACTCGAAGAAAATGCGTAATTCTGTTGATAGTTGATAGCTGAAACAACGTTACTTCTAGAGCTCTGGCATATTTTTCTCCTTCAATTTTTTCCACCTGTTAATTAGATTGAAGTCAAAATTAATTATTGAAATGGCAGAAACAATAATATTGTTTCTGCCATTTCAATAATTATAATTATTATAAGTATTTTTCAAAAAATCTTTGTCCGTGAAACTTTCATGAAATTCATAATTAAGAATTAAAATGTCTAAGAACAAAAAAAAATTGGTACCAAAATTCCATATAACGAGATACTCATGTCTCATAATACAGCCCTTATCTCTTAACTCAAAAATGTACAAGGGTTTATAATTATCAGGGGCAGTCGATAAGAAATGAGTAGCTGCTGCCTAAAATTCACTTTACGGCCGGCGCGCTGATCAAAGAAGCCGTGGAGTAAATTTTGTCAACATAAACTGCCGTCCTCTATAACCCTAACTACCTTAATATTATTAATATTAAATTCCTTTCAGATAGAAGCGTGACAGAATGAAAATAATTCAAAAAAATCTTCGGACATTTACCAGTTTTAATCAGCCGACCTTCGTTGTATAATAATCGGTCCACGGTGTGCATCGAGCGGCATTAATTTTGGGACTCTTATTAAATGGAAAATAATGTATAAACGAAGTCACAATGGGTAAACTTACAAACTCATCTTGTGTAGGTCATCTAGCCACAAAGTGGGTAGTACATTTAAATTTGAAAGGCGCCATCCAGCCGTACCTTGAATTTTGTCGACGTATGGAGTATGGACTTCGCACAAAACGATCTCCAAAAGTTGTACATTTACAGAAGCTTTAAACATTAGTGCTGAATTAGACACATTGTACTTTTTGAAACGCAATCTTACATTTTTATATCTAAAATTTAAGATCTAAGATTTAAATTTTAAGGTGAAGCATCTGCTCGCGATCTGAAGATTGTAAATTTTCTTGCACTTAAACAATTTCCCATCAACTAAACAAATATTTAGTTTAGAGTAGAATAGAATAGAACCGAACAGAAAATTGGTTTGGGACTCATCAGTATGGTGCCTTGTTCTACACACTCGAACCATGCAATATTGCTTGCTGTATAATATTCCTACACGCTTGGTGCAGGTATTAGTAAGAGCTAATTACGAGTATTTGCCAAGTTTATCAATTTGATGTTAGTGTACTCTTTTTAATTCGTGCCCGATTTACACACCTATAGATATAACCATTTGGAAGTAAGATTGTACACACCAAAACGCTTTTAAAAATAGTGGACAGAAGTAGGCAATAAATTTTATTCACACAATTAGAGATCTGTGCTTCTTTGAAAACTGGATTCAGTGACTGCATTAATTTATAACCTCTCAATTCGGCAGCCACATTTACCACTTTATTTTTATTTTTTGCCACTATTGCCGGTGAATTATGGGAAACATAACCCTTTTACGCAAGAATGGGCAAATGCTCGTTTCAGTCCACACCTAATGCCTGCCTGACTTTCTGGACTTTACCTGCATCTACCTATATCATTTGCTTTTTAAAACGAAGGTGTTCATGGTCTTGACATAATCGTCTAGAATTGTTTAAATTTCGGCTACTGTATAACCACTGAGATAAAGATTTGGGTTTTAGTTCAATGCATTGTTTTCGTTGCTTTTACAGGAATTGGAAGTATGAGAAGAATGGTCGGCTAGGTATACGTCCCCATTTTATGTTTTGATAACAGTGGCCGTTTAGTGTGATTTAAACGAAGATGCCTAATTTGCTCAATCTTCGGACTAATATTCTAAATTTAATCAATTGCCCAAATTATGGTGCTGTTAGTGTGTGATCTGACTGACTACCCTGACGAGAACCTGACGGACTTCGGCGATCGAGTAAATTCAGCATCGGAGTCTAGCATATACATAGGTATAATACAGGGAGCTCCAATTAGTATGGTATTGGGCACATTTGGGAAACTAAAGATATTCGGTTACGGCCCTAAACGAATGTGATCTATACAAAAAAATATCAACTATTCAGTGTTGCCAATTTTACCGAATCTTGTTTTCAACTTTGCTATTTCGAATGTAACACCAAAAACTGTACCTATAAGTATTTTGCAATTTTCTTATTCTACATCGAAATTGAAACAAGTAAGTTTCTGCCTACCTGTCTGTTTGCCCGGTCAGCTCAGATAAATTATCGTAATTAAAAACTTACCTAAACCCTCTTAAAGTGGCTAGGTGATCGTATTTACCCACATTGTGTGTTTTACCTATGCCATTACAGACGCCATTACTTTGATAAGAAGGAATCACACGTGACCATGTAATAAAGAAACAAATAAGTTAAGAGATCAAGATTTATTCGTATCTTTCAAAGTATTATTAAATTAATTAATTAATCATTTTGGTAAAACATCAGATTGGTTACCATCTGCATTATAATCATAACACAAAATGTTTAGTATTTTTTTTTGTTTAAAGGTTATGGCTGAGTCTAGGTACACGCTAATAGTTACAGAGCCGCAGTGGTAAATTATTGTTGTCATGCCAGACGCTATTAATCTTAATATATGAAATATGAGAAACAAGAATATGGCTATAAGGAAGCTGCATCTCAGTTATACTGCAAACGGCTCTCTTCGGGCAAGTTTGGGGTCGTCTGGCACCCACTCGCGACTATCTAATGTGTCTGACAGTGATATGTTTTAGCTTACTTATGATGCAAAAAGTCAGTAAAAGAAAAATTTGTCACGTGACGTTCCCGCTTAAGATAAGTTTGGGGTTCTCTGGCACCCACTCGCGACTTGTAATATATCTGGCAGTGATATTTTGGCATTTCTCAGAGTCAGTAAAATAAAAGTCTGTTGGTAGAAAATTTGTCAGTGGCAATTTTTAATTTAACCGTTAACATTAAAAGAGCGCCATCTGCACTGCGACTCAGATGCAACTTTGTTATAGCCATATTAGGCCAGACAAAATATAACAAAAACAGTTCGAAATCGGAACTAATTAACCTAAAGCTGATTTTTTGGGGAAACGTTGTTTGATATGTGTAAAACATGTAAAAAATCCCCACAAATCAGAGTGTCGGAAGACCTTGAAAATCGGTCGACAATCTGCGCTCTGAAAATGTAACGCAATGTATTTGCGGTTGCTCAATTCGCTCAGTGCTATTGACAATTTTTTGTGTTAATAGCGTACCTTTGAAAAGGAATTAAAGAATGTTTCCAATTTGAGATGTAAACTTTTCCAACGACTCTATTTCAGGGCGAATAGTTAAGAAAACTTAATAAATTCTATAGCTCTTAAAAGTTTATAAGTCCAATACATGAAATTATTGGCAAAATGAATTTAAAATATGTGAAAGATGGAGGAAATCTGCTGCATATATGTAGTTGTATTGCCTACCAGTTTTCTGAAATATGCTCTCGGTACGAAACGCATGTAAAATCTCATTACTGACAAATTGTTATTGTCGTGTTCGATGACTATCAACGAAAAACTACAAAATAGCAGGAGAAAATAATACGACGAGGCTTTGGTAGAGCAATCTGAATTTTCTTGAATAATTCAAATAAAGATATATTTATCCGTAAAATTAATCAGCCATTTCAAGGACGTTAACATTGCTGCAATTCAAGCACAGGTACGGTAATAGCGAAAACTGCACTTAATATTACCGGGCCTAAGAATACAATAATTGTTGTAGTAAGCGATGGCACTGATCTTCAAGTATGGATGTTTGATTCTTTCGTAAACGAAAAAAGGGAAATGATCATCGATTCACCGGTATTGTGAAACCTCAACTTTGTAATGGAAATGTCGAATCAGTACTTGCATTTTATGTCGATTTTATGCTCTGCCTGGATGCGATACCACGTCCGCCTTTAACAAGAACGGAAAATTTGCTTGGTATGCAACCTTCAAAAGAAACAATTGTTTTTTGAAGAAGCAACAAGCAAGTAAGTATATTCTATAAACAGAGTGTGGAAATAACTGGCCTCTGCAGTCGACCATAAATTGAAACTAAGTATATGGTGGAATTAAAAAAAAAATAACGACATGAGGTAAGTGTTTGTGCTGGATAGTAAAGCTATAAAGTTGATGTGTTGAAATTTATGGGTACGAGCACCCGATTTGTCTCTAATGTCACTCTTTTGCAACTGCAAGGAAGGCTGTGGACGCGTGTGTTATTGCCAGGGGTCGTACTCGGCTTAATCCAATCATCCAGTGTGGTTAGTGCAATGAGGTGATGTCTTGCACAAGCAAGGATGCTGGTCCCATTTGAGAAGATAAAGATTTAATATTATCACCGCATGCAGTGTCATCGAAATTTAAAGAACAAGGCTCCGGAAATCGACAGAACTCGAAAAAATAATGGGGGTTTTCTTAATAAACTTATGCACAATTTCATTTTTCAATTTAGATCCTCAATTTTCTAAATGATATCATATTAATATTTGGTACAGGCGTATACCATTTACCCGCACTTTTCCATACCACGCCATTGACTATAGATTGGAACCTTTGATTCCTTACTCCACTTTTTTATATTTTGCGTGATTTAAAAGATAGTGGCCAGAATTCAATCTCATGACATCCTCCAAATTATTTAAATAATTAGGTACATTTCCATATTATTTAACAAAGTGACAAATCACAAGAACTTGCTGGTGGGGATTGTGGTGTAACAATGTTATCAAAACTGCTGTTTTAGTGATAACGAATTGTGGAATAATAATAATTATTAGATAAATGCCCTGTATCCCAGAAATTGTGCATTTTTCAAAATATGTTTATTAAGAATATTCCTAAATTTTCTTGAGTTCTATCAATTTCTGAGGTTTTGCTCATTAACATTTGACGACCCTGTATACCAAAATAAACAAAGCGTGTACCAAAATAAAGTTATAAAAATGAAACCTAAAATTTCCTTAATAATAAACATTTTCAGCAATTTTCAGGGTCTTCCGACACTTGGATTGTTGGGGATTTTTCACAGAAGGTACCACATACCACTAACTACATTTCCTGAGAAAATTAGCGTTAGGTTAATTAGTTCCGATTCAAACCCTAATTTGCCTGGCCTATATTCTTGTTTCTCGTGTTTCATACATTAATTAAGATTAATAACGTCTGGCATGGTAGAAAATACAGCAATAATTTATCAATGTGGCTTCCTAACTATAACGTGCACGCAAAACTGAAAATTTCGGGCACGCGAATTGCGAACACGTAAGATTGTGTTAAAACTTGTAACAAAGAAATTCATGAAAGGAAACAGACTGACGGAAACCTGACAGAACGCATATTTGAAACAGGCCAGTTAACCTGATACGCATTTTTTATAAAAAAGATCATGTAAAAACGTAAAGGGATAACCCAGCCTAAGGACATCAAACTACTAACTCTATGCGATATTTACCTACTCACAGACGCTGCTAACGGTGTTTGCAATTAACTAATTACTTAAACAAAAGTAAAACGTACTTGGTTTACTATAAACATGGTTAGTCAATGCGCTATGCGCATCTTTTGGATACCACTGGTAGTTATCTTAGTGACGCCTGTAAATGGAACTCTTTTGTGTTTTGCAGCACGCTAAATTTTCTGAAATTGCCACTGTCAGTGTAAGATTAATTTGCTGTCAAACTTGTGCAAGATTTTTCGATTACGTATATCTGTTTTGCTACATTTCGTCTTGAAAAATTTTCAAGACGAAATGTAGCAAAACATTTAATGTTAAATTACGGAAAAAATTAAAGTAACAAATAGGAGTTATGTTGGATTGGAATAGAAATTGAGAAACTGAAAATTTGTGGCCTAGGTTTACAAATTCGAAATTGAACTTAAAGAAATCTGGAAATTTGACCGCTGAGACCTATTTGGGCATTGTAATTGTAATTGTAATTCTAACTAAGAGAATGAAAGTAGAAAACCCTGTATAACAAAGGATATTGTGACTCTAATAGATGAAAGGCGAAAATATAAAAATAGCCTAGATGAAGTTGGGAAACAATGAAACAAAGGTATAAGGCGGTCGAGTGGGAAATTATTCGGTGTAGGAAAGCGAAAGACCGTGGATTGATAACCAATGCAAAGAAGTGGAAAATAAGTTTGCAGAATGAAAAACTGACTAAGCGTATAAAATAATAAATTATAGGAGAAATTTCAAAGAAATAGGATCTAGCAGCAAGAAAATTAGAAACGGAGAGGAAGAGGAAGAGAGGAAAACGGAAATATAGGTGGAAGGAACATTTGGGAATCTTATTATGCGGGAAAAGAACTAGGAAATATATTAGAAAATAAATCAGTATAGAGGGGGATAACCTAGGCTGTCCTGAAATAAGAGAAGAGTTTGAGCTAGCATTAGAAAGTTTAAAAAAACAATAAAGCACTAGGTGTAGACGGATTTCAGGCAGAAATTTTAAAGTGTGAAGGTTAAGAGATAAGAGAGCGTCTATTTAAACTAGTTAGTTATATATACCAGAGATGAGATTCCAGAAGATTACAAACGGAACATCATAGTCGCTTTGCCAAATAGGAAAGGTGTGGATAGGTGTGAGTGGTTAGAAAATGACAATACTGGGACACATCCCTGGCCGAGGCGGTTGACCGCCTCGGCGGGAGGAAGCCGGGCGCCCGTCTTTCTGGCTGAGGAGCGATGGGGCGCTCGAGCCAGCCCGCCGAGGCGATCGATCGCTTCGGCGGGTGGAAGCCGGGCCCCCCAGCTTCTCCAGGTGTCATCCACTTCTTCAAGGAAGCCGGGCCCCCGGCTTCTCCAGGTGCCATCCACTTCTTCAGCAACGACTTCTGCGGCAGCCTCTCTCAGAAGAAGCGAGTGTCTTTGCCGAAGAGTGCGCCCCCCAAGCCGAAATTTTGGGCCCCCTTGGTTGTGGCTGAGGCGCATGCGCCGGGGCTCTGAAAGTACACGTGTTGTTCAGGCCAGTCCATCCAGGTGCCATCAATGACCAGAGGCTGCTGAAGGAGTCATGTCTTCTGCCTCTGGTGTCTTTGGGGCCTTTGGCAGTGGCTGAGGCGCATGCGCCGGAGCTCTATGAGAGTGGGCGGGGCAATAGCCAATGAGAGAGGTTGTGGGCGGCATCCAATGGGAGTGGTTGTGGGTGGTAAGGTTCAACTACTGCTAGATGCCTTTGGATGTGGCCCAGGCGCCTGCGCCGGGGTTTTCGCAAACGTTCTGGAAATGACGCCGACCGGGAGTCGAACCCGGGTCCCTGCGCACCGGAGCCCTCGCTAAACCCACTGAGCTAATCGGCTGCCCACATGCCCGTCTTTCAAATCATCCATATATACTTGTAAACAGAAGTTTCTCGGAAATTCCAACGTTTGCAATTGTTTATACTAAATAAATATTGATATCAAAGTTTAAGAAAAAAAGCACGTTCGCCGCCGATAAGAGATGTTATAATTGTTTTTATTATGGGTAAAAAACCTTTCAACTCGCCGACAGGATTATGCTTGTTTAGGTTTGCTCCCACGTTCTATATATGCACATACTACGTTGCAGACACTACAAGGTGACCCGTTTGTTTGTTTGTATTATTACAATAAAATAACATTCTAGAACATTCTCAGTTTGTTTATTTTGATACGTACTATGTTTTAAAATTACTTGTTATCTTAATGCGTTTCGGACACGTGTGTGAACCATCTGGTGAGTGCTGGAAGTACTAATTGAGTGTCGGTAATATAGAGCACATGTAGATTTCTGTTACACTTACTGGAAAGTGCAAATTGAATGTCGGTAATATAGAACGCATGTAGAATCTTAAAGAGACCATTTATAGTTATTGATATGCAAACATCTTAGTTCTCGGTAGTAGAACATCCTACATCGCTAATTATTTGAGAACAGTAGTTTAAATCTAGGCTAACTCCTACGTAAAAACTGCGTCATGTGGGGTATCAAATTAAAGGACTCAACGAGAGGTATCGGAATATTGGGGTGGTTTTTAGGGATGGTTTTTGGGGGTGGTTTTTAGGGGTGGTTTTGGGATTGTTTTAGGGGTGGTTTTAGGGGTTGTTTTTAGGGGTTGTTTTTAGGGGTGGTTTTAGGGGTGGTTTTAGGGGTGGTTTTTAGGGGTGGTTTTAGGGTTGGTTTTAGGGGTGGTTTTTGGGGTTTGTTTTTAGGGGTGATTTTTAGGACGCCCCCGGCCACGCTCCTTGCCCCGCCCACCTAGGTCATGTAGGGTATCAAATTAATCAGCTCGATGAAACAAATAGGAATCTATAGTTATTCTCCTACTTCCGAATTCTTATCAGTAGTTGTCTGCCTGTCTGTCTGTCTGTCTGTCTGTCTGTCTGACTGTCTGTCTGTCTGTCTGTCTGTCTGTCTGCCAAGGCCGTTGAATTTCGTAGACCGCGCATGCGCACGGTTGTATGGAGAGTATTTAAGCAAGCGGTGCTGTCAGTTAGTACTTGTACTTCAACAAGGGAACCGCATTTGAATAATGACACACATAAACGTAGACACGTTTCGTGTTCTGGACGGTGCTGCTGTGGATGAATCAGCACGCCGTGTCGAGGTGCACGTACATCAGCCGTTCGTGACAACAACAACATTCAACGCCAATGACGAAATTCGCATACCAATCAACCAACAAGACGTTTACGTACTGCCGCATCTAAGCTGCATCTACATAGAGGGCAGGTTCATCAAGGGTGCAGGAGGCGGAGATGCGGCTTTAACAAATAACGCCCTCAGTTTCATCTTTGACGACGTCCGCTATGAAATCAACGGAGTGGAGGTGGATCGAACAAAAAACGTGGGCATCACGAGCACACTGAAAGGTGTAGTTTCTCTGAATGAGGGTGAGGTGTGTGCGCTGGAGAATGCCGGCTGGACGAATACGGGAGACTCACCGAGCCACCTTATCGACGAGAACGGGAACTTTAACGTGTGCATCCCGGGAAGAATCCTACTCGGATTCCTAGAAGACTACCACAAGGTGCTGTTGAATGTGCGTCACGAGCTCATTTTGACTCGATCGAAAAACGATAGGAACGCTTTCGTGGGTAACGAGGACACCAGAATTGAGTTGAGCAAGGTTCATTGGAGGGTGCCGTACGTCTATCCATCGGATGCTGAATACCTAAAACTTCTCAATATTGTCGAGGATGAGAGAACGTTGCAGATATGTTTTCGCAGCTGGGAGCTGTACGAGTATCCGGTGTTGCCGCAAGCTACGAAACAAACGTGGGCCGTCAAGACTGCAACACGGTTAGAGAAACCCCGCTACGTTATTGTCGCCTTCCAGACGAATCGCAAAGCGAATTTGGATACGGATTCAAGCAAATTTGACCACTGCAATCTGGCAAACGTCAAACTGTACCTGAATTCTGAGTGCTTCCACTACGAGAATTTAAACTTGGATTTCTCCACGGGGATATACGCCCTGCTATACGAAATGTACGAGAACTTCCAGAGTTCATACTATGGAAAAGTTGGCGAGCCGCTATACGGCAGGGAACAGTTCAAGGATCTCGCTCCCATCGTGGTGATTGACGCATCAAAGCAGTCGGAAAGCATCAAGTCTGGACCCATAGATATGCGTCTAGAATTTGAGTCGAGCGAGAATTTTCCGGCCAACACAACCGCATACTGTCTCATCCTGCATGACCGCATCGTTGAGTATACACCGGGTAATGAATCGGTCAGGAGAGTGGTGTGAACGCATGCCTACTCTGTATACAGATTATAGTTTTAATTATATTGATGTAAAAATATATTCATTGTTTTTATTTTTGCGAAAACCCCGGTGCAGGCGCCTGGGCCACATCCAAAGGCATCTACCAGTAGTTGAACCTTACCACCCACAACCACTCCCATTGGATGCCGCCCACAACCTCTCTCACTGGCTATTGCCCCGCCCACTCTCATAGAGCCCCGGCGCATGCGCCTCAGCCACTGCCAAAGGCCCCAAAGACACCAGAGGCAGAAGACATGGCTCCTTCAGCAGCCTCTGGTCATTGATGGCACCTGGATGAACTGGCCTGAGAGAGGCTGCCGCAGAAGTCGTTGCTGAAGAAGTGGATGGCACCTGGAGAAGCCGGGGGCCCGGCTTCCTTGAAGAAGTGGATGGCACCTGGAGAAGCCGGGGGGCCCGGCTTCCACCCGCCGAAGCGATCGATCGCCTCGGCGGTCTGGCTCGAGCGCCCCATCGCTCCTCAGCCAGAAAGACGGGCGCCCGGCTTCCTCCCGCCGAGGCGGTCAACCGCCTCGGCCAGGGATGTGTCCCCGTATTGTCATTTTCTAACTACTGGTGTGAAAATTTTAGAACGATCAGTTTAACTTCCCACGCGTCAAAAATTTTAACTAGAATTGTACGAGTACAAAGATAACAGACTATTAAACTAATGTGTAAATTCAGGGATCGAAGTTTAGCATGATATCGTGAAACAAAAAATTAGTCATTTTGATTATTATAAGCAGCTCAGAAATTTTGTAACAAAGACAATAAAGAATGAAAAGACAGCATATTTGAATTTTAAATTGAAGGGAGGTGTAATGTATGAGTTATGGAAAGAAATTGACAAGTTGCATCTGTTATCGCATAAAGAAATTAAAACGGTACCTTCTGGACTCTTTGACGTGAATCAGATTAATGTTAATGACTATTTTATAAATTGTCCAAAGCAGTTTCCTTCAGGTGAAACAGTGTCTATTTACTAAGAAACTTATCTGTGATCTTGATTCAATTGTTGCTTGTTCTGTGGGTGTCGACGGGATGAACACAATACTGTTGAAATACTGCTGTCCCTACGTACTACCATACATTGTCCATCTAGTAGTTGGAGCAGCTCAACGATCTTCGACCCATAAGCATATACTGCCTACATTATCCAAGGAGTTGGAGAGAGTCGTTTATAGACAAGTGATGGTGCATACATTTATCTACATTTAATATTCTGCCACCGTTTAAGTCTGGCTTTAGGTGAAATTTTAGTTGTGCAACAGCATTTACAAAATAATATTATTGCTTCTGATAGTAAATTAACAGCCTTAGTTTTACTTGACTTCTCCAAAGCATTTAATTGTATAAACCATGAAATATAAGCTTCGATTCTTTCCTTTGTTGGTTTCGGTGATGGTGCTTTAACATTTATAAAAAATTATTTATTAAATAGAAGGCAAATTGTAAAACTGAAAAACGAATGTTCTCTGGAGGGGACCATGAGTTATGGCGTGCCACAGGGTTCAATCCTGGAACTGGGACCTCTGTTGTTCTCTGTTTATACCTCAAATCTTTACTCGTGTGTTAGGTACCAATTCTACAGTACATTGTTACGCGGACGATACGCCGATTTATAACTCATTTCATCCTTCAGACATAATTCAAGCTAGCAGGTATATTAATTCTGACTTGGAAGCGTTGTTGAGAGTGTCATTGCATCATGGTCTAGTTATCAATCCTGGTAAATCCGTTTTAATGCTTTTCGGCGACTTTTATGTGGATGTGTTAGACAACAAAATTGAAGGAATTCAATTAAAACGCGCAAATGAAGCCAAAAATTTTGGGCTAATAATTGACATCAGCTGCTTGATTCTCTGTGATTCATTAGTTTTGTTTCATTTTACGTTCTGTGGTGTGCTCTATGGAAACTGCATTGATTCAGCGACCGGACGTAGAATTCAACTAGTACAGAATGCATGCACCAGGATAATTTGTGAGTTACGAAAAAGCTCACACATATCCCATAAAATTGAAGAAATTGCTTGGCTGAACATGCCTATTATACGCTTACTACACAATTTAACATTCTAACACAAAATTATTTTATTACAACAGTCTCCATACTTATACAATAAGATTCGCTTTAGAACCGATGTTCATAACATAAACAATAAATTATTATTAACATAAACATCAGGAGGAAGTCTCTGATACCACCTCCTATACATAGAACAACTTTGTGTGAAAGATCTTTTTATAATATTACCAAAATGAAGGATGAAGGCATTGGGTCGCCATCCAGGGCTGAACTCCGCCTTTGCGGCTGTATTTTTGTAATTGGCATGTGATTTATGTGATGATTGCCTGCAATAAAGTTTATATTATAATTCAAAAATGCTAGTTATCTTCTCTCGGTGTTCAATAACGCGCAAACCGCATGTGAAAAAAATGGCTCATTGACGATTAGCACGAAACAGCACCAAGAGGAAAAACTAAAGAGTAATAGATTTAAACAACAAAAAGAAAATTATTTTTCAAAAATAATCATATTGAGTTCTTAATAGAGGATCATTTACCACTTCTTCAATTTGAAAAGATCTTACCCTCGATCTTACCTATATATACATGTACATTTTCCCTAATTTAAGACTTAAACAGCATTTTAAGATTAGATACACTATTTGATAGTACTCTATAACGGATTAAGAGACGCACTGCATTGTCCCACATAACAATGGAGATTTCCATAATAACAAAATGATAAGAAATTTGTAGAGGTTCAGAAGGTAGGCTTAACTTATCTAGGAGTAATAACAAAAGACCAGCTTACTCATGTAACAAGATCATGTTATTTTACTTACTTTTTTTGCGGAAACTTATATTTAAGTGCAGATATAAAAACAAAATGGTCTATTAGATTAAATGGATTATGCAAATGGTAAATAATTAAATATCATCTGTTTTAATGACTAAATAACTACGAAACAACTTCAAAAGTGTCAAATTAAAACAGTTGTGCTAATTCATCAGACAGTTAAGACTGGAACAAATGGAGAAAATGTTGAATGAATAAAATGGCCTTATTTCAGCGACGAACGCATATAACAAAATGCAAAATTTGTGAACTAGGCAGGGAGGTATACTGAACGAAAACTACGTAAGTATATTTTTTATTAAACATTAAGTTCAAAGTTAAACATCCACGACAGACTACAACCGATACGAAACGATACGACGGACAGCTGAGAGGCCAGTTGGAGACATACCTTTATAAAAGAAATAAATAAATGGGGATTATAAAGCATACTTGAACAAGTACATCAAGATTTCTGCAGTAAAACTGTATGCAAACTACTTCTTTACTGACTTGGTAGTAAGGTGGATTTTTTACCAAAGTCCCACGATAAAACAAAAATAAAATTTGACGAATGTTAAGCCATAGCCAAAGTCGTTGTCAGAGTGTTTGTCCCACATCTCCCAGTTTGTGTTTTCAAGTTTTTACACGTAAGCCCAACACACAAATTGAAAATAAACTGTTTTCACTGCAAAACGTCTATAATTATATTGCAAAAACTAGTTTAAGACGTTGTAAATAATATCGATAAACGTCAAATGGCACGTGTTTTTCTTTTGTTTGGAATGAAAATCTGACGTATGACGGAGGCACTTATGTCCCCTATTGTCAGCTCGGTTGTATTTGAAGCACATTTTCCCTATCACTTAACGAAGATATCCATTTGAATTTTGAAGGTCTTTCCTGTCTGGATGATCTTTGCAATCGAGTGGCAAAAAAAAGAAACTTCCAAGATTTTAATCCATTTCGTACAAAAACTTTCTTGTCCCTATCTTTTCTTTGCTTCATACTAATATCTACAGCTACACATATTATCGGCAAATTTGAGCAAACTAATAGTTTGACCTGTACCTAGGTATATTAATTCCGTAAACTATAATCGCTAGGCCCAGATTAAGACATTGAGGGTCCCTGGACTATAAGTCTAAAGGCTTCTAAATCTAACACCAAAAGCTGAAAAAAAATATTTCTGTATGTAATAGCATCAAGACCTTGAGTAAAATTTTGTAGTTCATAAAACGACAAATAATTGGAGTGTCTATTTCGGATCCATGACGGCATTATCCTTATACCTTATACTTAGGTTTAAGCGGGGTTTAAGTATTTCGTTAGTCAAAACTGCATACTGCAGCGACTGTAGGTAGGGAGGAATCGCATAGAACTGGTAATTTGGTATGCTTAGCCCGGGTAGGATCGGCTCCCGTAGAGGTTAGTTTTTGAGGTTAGGTTTTTACATCATCTTTTTTCCAAAAAATTCGTGTGTCTGGTGCGAGAGGGCAACTAGGCTTTGTTTAAAATACGTGTGTCAACTCTTGGGTCTGTTACTCGTGTATTATCCGCCAACATGACGTCATGGATCCGAAAAATTTTACTGCAGGTAGACACTCGTCAAATAATAGGTAATAAATATGTTCCTGTAACCGAGGAATTACGAAGACCATATCGATGTAGCTATACAGGTAAAATCACCTTACTTTTTATGCACGTCAGTAGTAGATAAATGAGAGCCTCAGACCACATCTGTTGCCAACCCAAAACTCCAGCAACCAAAATCCCTGTTAGTGTCTTCAGCAGCGGCAGCAGCCTCTGGTTCTTTTGCCAACTCCAACAAGCAAAAATTCCTGGTAATGTCTTCAGCAACGACATCTGCCATTGGTTGTGGCTCAGGCGCCTGCGCCGGGGCTCAAAAAGTGCGCGTGTGGCTCATTGTTGCGCAATGGAAGAATGTTCTGGAAATGCTGATGCAATAGTACACAGATGTTGCAGAATTAATGTTTTTTCCCCTTCTACGCTGAAGGAGTCCTCGAGTAATGTCTTCAGCAACGACTTCTGCCTCTGGTGTCTTTGGGGCCTTTGGTTGTGGCTCAGGCGCCTGCGCCGGGGCTCTATGAGAGTGGGCGGGGTAACAGCCAATGATAGAGGTTGTGGGCGGCATCCAATGGGTGTGGTTGTGGGTGGTAAGGTTCAACTACTGCTAGATGCCTTTGGATGTGACCCAGGCGCCTGCGCCGGGGTTTTCGCAAACGTTCTGGAAATGACGCCGACCGGGATTCGAACCCGGGTCCCCGCGCACCGGAGCCCTCGCTAAACCCACTGAGCTAATCGGCTGCCTACATGCCCGTCTTTTAAATCATCCATATATACTTAGGATTGTAAACAGAAGTTTCTCGGAAATTCCAATGGTTGCAATTGTTTATACTAAATAAATATTGATATCAAAGTTTAAGAAAAAAGCACGTTCGCCGCCAATAAGAGATGTTATAATTGTTTTTATTATGGGTAAAAAAGCCTTTCAACTCGCCGACAGGATTATGTTTGTTTAGGTTTGCTCCCACGTTCTGTATATGCACATACTACGTTGTAGACACTACAAGGTGACCCGTTTGTTTGTTTGTATTATTACAATAAAATAACATTCTAGAACATTCGTCAGTTTGTTTATTTTGATACGTACTATGTTTTGAAATTACTTATTATCTTAATGCGTTTCGGACACGTGTGGGAACCATCTGGTGAGTGCTGGAAGTACTAATTGAGTGTCGGTAATATAGAACACATGTAGATTTCTGTTACACTTACTGGAAAGTGCAAATTGAATGTCGGTAATATAGAACGCATGTAGATTAGGGCCCACTGCACACGCCCCCTTGTCCCGCCCACTTAGGTCATGGAGGGTATCAAATTAACCAGCTCGATGAGACAAATAGGAATCTATAGTTATTCTCCTACTTCAGAATTCTCATCAGATGTCTGTCTGTCTGTCTGTCTGTCTGTCTGTCTGTCTGTCTGTCTGTCTATCTGTCTGTCTGTGTCTGTGTCTGTCTGTCTGTGTCTGTCTGTCTGTGTCTGTCTGTCTGTCTGCCTGCCTGCCTGCCTGTCTGTCTATCTGTTACATCAGCCGTTCGTGTCAACAACAACATTCAATGCCAATGACGAAATTCGCATACCAATCCACCAACAAGACGTTTACGTACTGCCGCATCTAAGCTGCATCTACATATAGGGGTTTTTCCTCTTTCTATTCTTGCTTGTGTCATCAGCCATGGTGTTTGCGAATAGAGCTGTCTGTGTCAACAGACAGCTGTGTCAACAGCTGTCTGGGTCAACAGCTGTCTGGTGTCAACAGACAGCTTGTCATTCGCATACCAATCCACCAACAAGACGTTTACGTACTGCCGCATCTAAGCTGCATCTACATAGAGGGGTTTTTCCTCTTTCTATTCTTGCTTGTGTCATCAGCCATGGTGTTTGCGAATAGAGCTGACTGTGTCAACAGACAGCTGTGTCAACAGCTGTCTGGTGTCAACAGACAGCTTGTCAAAAAAAATCACGCTTCTAGCATACATTTATTGGAAAGCACACAACAAATATTTCTAACATAATGGGGAGTATTATTCAGTAATCAATTCATTAGTTTAGTTAGTTCCCATGGAATACGGTAAATTATATAATATAATTTATTATATTAAAATACATTTTGTCAATTAAAATAATATAATACTGTTCATAATATGATATTATTATATTAAAATACATTTTATTCATTAAAATAATATAACAGTGTAATCAAACTCGTGACGATTAAAATACATTTTGTCAATTAAAATAATATAATACTGTTCATAATATGATTTGATAATATTATATTAAAATACATTTTATTCATTAAAATAATAAAATAGTGTAATCAAACTCGTGACGCTGCTTATACATCGTTGGCTGCAACAAGAGAAAAATCATAGTTACGAACAAACAAACAAACAAACGGACAAACAAACGGACAGACAAACAAACAAACAAACAAACAAACAAACAAACAAATAAACGGGCGGACAAACAAAGAAATAACTTCATTCATTATAAAAACAATTAATTTTCCACTACTAAAATTGTGAATCACAAAATCGGCACTTTTCCGTCACTAAAATTGTGAATCCAAAACTGGCACTTTTTATCTACTATCACTGCATATTAAAAAATGTAAATACTTTACTTACGATTTACAATATTGACCCAAATGACCACAAGTTCACTGCACGATTCCAACAAAATTATCTTGGTTTCTTTCTCCATGAATAGTCCAGAAAATAAAACATTTTCGGTTTCCGTTGCCATGTGCGATACATTTCCGCACATAATCATTTTGGGTTGGTTTTAAAGATAGAAAATAGTTTACAATTATGGAACAGATACGTGAGCTTTTTAACTACATATAATGAAATTATTATGAATGAGTTTTATTATGAATGAGTTTTATTAACAGAATGCTTGAACAATAAAAGAAATGATTACTGCAAATGGACTTACTTTTAAATTTTGGTGGATAAAATGGTACAATAAAATATCTCCAACATCATCTTGGCCAATTACAACATCCATATTGGGAAACTAACTTTTACCGCACCTATTCCGTGGGAACCAACTGAACTATTGAAGTGATTACTAAATAATAATTCTCGCAATTATATTCGTTCTATTTATCTCGCAGCTTTTGCCGAGCTTGCAAAATTTTGGTAACATGCAGAAGTTATCAAAAACAACAATCAATCGAGTGTTTATGTTTCTGGCGGTGGCCTTCAAACTTTTTATGTTCTAGAATGATTTTATTATAATAATACAAACAACAGGGTATAAAATAATCTCGATCATCTTGTAGAGTTTACGACATAATATTAAGTGCACATGTACTTATTAGCATGCAGAACGTGGGAGTCAAACCAAACAAATATACATATCCTGTCGGCAAAGTTGAAAGGTTTTTCTAGAACGTTCTTAGCTATTAATATTTCATCATAATAAAAACAATAAATCATAACATCTCTTATCGACTTCGAATCTGTTGTTTCTTTCTCAAACTTTGATAACAATAGTTATTTAGTGTAAACAATTGCAAACGTTGGAATTTCCGAGAAAAAACATTAATTCTGCAACATCTGTGTACTATTGCATCAGCATTTCCAGAACATTCTTCCATTGCGCAACAATGAGCAACACGCGCACTTTTTGAGCCCCGGCGCAGGCGCCTGAGCCACAACCAATGGCAGATGTCGTTTCTGAAGACATTACCAGGAATTTTTGCGTGTTGGAGTTGGCAAAAGAACCAGAGGCTGCTGCCGCTGCTGAAGACACTAACAGGGATTTTGGTTGCTGGAGTTTTGGGTTGGCAACAGATGTGGTCTGAGGCTCTCATTTATCTACTACTCACGTCACAAAATGTAACGATTGAGAGTCGCCTTACGTAAAATGACAAGTCATATAAATTGAATGTGCTAAAAAGAATAAAGAAATATTTGAATGTCTAAACACAACACTATTTTGTTGCATAATTGCCGCTTAATTTGTTGACGTTTCCCGGTTGACTTGAGAGCTGATATTCTGAAAGCGTCAAGTTTCGTTAACTTTTGTTGTTTTTGGTGTTTTAAACCCTTGTTTTCTTTGTTCATCAACTTTTGTGGTAAAAATCTGTTCTTTTGAGAACTAAAATAGTGCTCCTTATTTATTATCGGTGTTGTTATTGTTATTGTTGGTATAATGCCCAAGTTCTTAAACAGTCGGTGTAAGGAGCTTGTAGCGTCCCTTATCAACTATTTTGAAAGAGAATTGGAAAATAATGGACTCTTATTAGCATTGAATTCAGTTAGAGAGGTAAATTGAATTTTAATATTTTGGAATTGAGTACCATAAACTCTTGTGGCAACAGTGCTGATATGAAGCCGGTGACGTGCATAAAAAGTAAGGTGATTTTAACTATACATAATATATTATATTGCAGGTATACAAAGCCAAGTGAAGGCTCAGATACATAGATACCTGCATACCTTTCTGAATCTGATTGCTAATAATACGACAATACGAGCAATAGTATATTATGCACGAGTTTATAATGAATGCTATTATTACCGAGGATGAAGTTTACAACACGAGCGAGTGAAACGAGCGAGTTTTGTAATCATCCGAGGTAATAATAGCATTATTATAACGAGTTGTATACTATACTTTGTCCACGACTATCAAAACAGATTTCCAGAAAGAATTTACCTTCATTTCCCTTCTCCAGTGTAAGAAAGATTCATACATACGCTCTCAGATATAATTTTCTTGGTATTTTGGGCAATGAATCTAATGAGGCAAGTTCTGCAGCTTCTTTTATTGCTGGTGCTGTTAAAGAAACCTCGTTTTCACTCTCACTACTCATTATATCTTCTTTTTTAGAATATGCATTTCAAATTAAAAGCAAACCATGCTGATTTGACGTTTCAATTTGAACTGACACATCGCGATCGCGGCCTACTAAATAAATGTAAAAAGGGGTCAAAGCGATGTTCCTATTGGTGTAGTGAATAATATTCATTAATCATTGCAGTGATTAATGTATCTAATTATGATTGAAGAAACACAAGTATACAGAGTACATATATTATAAGATAGTCGTGGACAAAAAATATTATTGGGTTTCAATATTTCCATCACTAGACCATTAAGTAAAGAAAGTCTGTAATTAAATCTTTAATTAGCAACATAACAATTTCATGGCTTGGCCCTTTAAATAAATATCTAGAATTTAATAATAGAAACCATAATAAGTTTCCGTTTAAACTCCCTCACGGCAAACTTCTTTCATTTAAATTTATTTCTTGGTTGTTACCTGTCTGTCAGCAGAAGCAATTTGCCGAGACGGCTCTATTCGAAAATCGAGAAAGACACAATTAACTTACGAGTCAGCGATGGGCTCTCTTTTGGCCAAATCATTAAGTGATCACGACCTAACAGCCTTGTTAACTTTTTAGCGTAATGTGGTAGTAATGAGATGTCAAAATGATTAATGGTTACATTTCAATTCCTGTCCCTCGCTGACGAGGTAATGATCATTTTGTAAACGTTGTTGATGTGCGTGCCCGTTTTGATGTGCGGGTACGTGTGTTAGTATACTAGTATGTAGATCTGTGAGAAATAGGTTCGTTCTTTACAGTGCTCAAACGTGAGGAAGACTAATTAAATTTAAAGAAAGAAGGGCCGGTAAATTTTGGACATAGTTTCATCAGTCTATGGTACATTACGATTTACGAAGCTAAATTGAGGTCAAGTTTTATTTCACTCGTGTGTCAGTGGCGTACGGTTTCCTTGCGGGTTTCATGCGAATGAATCGCATTTTATTTGTTAATTTATATATTGATAGAAACGCTTTCGATTTTACGTAAAATTTAAACGACGACCCATTCGTTGTGGTGCAGCAGCGATACCCCAAACGCGCACTACAATAGAGTCCATTAGTTAGGTTATGTTACTAGTTTCGCGGGCTATCCTACTTCAAAATTCTTAACATGGAGCTCTTATGGGACATAGATTTTAAGCACTGATTATTTAAATTCAGTGCATTTCTTAACGGGGATTCTGCAAGTGACATATAGACTGCTCTTTCCAGCTGTTACATTTTCAAAAACAACTTAAAATACAACTTAATTTCAGAATATTTTAAAACGGAGCACAGTACATATTAGAAAAGAACGTATGTCGCGTTCAGACCAGACCAGTGACCTTGGAGATTATTTTGACGTTTGCTGCACAGGGTTTGAGGCTAAATTGTTTATTTCTGCGGGTTATTTATTATTTAATTTTTATTTAATAGGTGGTTTAAGTTCTTATTTATATTTAAAAAGTGTAAAATGGAAGAAAAAGTGCTAAAAATTAGTGTTGTTAACGACTTCATTTAATAATAATCTACTGCGCCGGTTCTATCACCGACATTCTCGCGCCGTAAATTGCAGTAGTTTGTTGAATTTTAGTTTTAAACAAAATGACTGCATAAATAAATGCTTTTACAAGACAAACGGTGAAAAAAGGCTTCATAGTAATCGCCATATATTGATTTAATGCTAAGAAATCAGGATGAAAGGTAAAAATAGAATGTGAAGTGCAAGGTCATTTAACCTCCATTTAAAATGCATTGAAAAATTTTATCCAACTATTCTCTTAGGATAGCGTTTTAAATTTCGCGCTTTGATTTCGCCGTTACACTAATAGACTCTATTCCATGAAAAGAACGCACCAACGCAGCCTGTGCTTATCAAGCACAGAGTATGTTTATTGTGCGGACATCCCCTCTCTCCCCGCTAAATGTTATGATGCAGTCGCCCCTCCTGGCCTATTGCCATACGCTAATTATCTGGGTTGCTTCCCTACTTCGTGAAGCAAGTATTTAGGCACACGTGATGAATGCTTCAACGCCAGCTTAGCTGAGGGGTACTATTCTGTGCTATCTCATAATACAAAAATTTTGATTCTATAATTCAATACCTAACTGGTCGGGTATTTTCCGAGGAGTATGATTGTTCGAACTGTTTGGTATTACCTAAACTATGAATTCTTCGTAAGTTAACCCCATCACACGCCAAACGACAGTGACACAGTAATTAAACTCAACACGTGTTTCGCTGACAACGTCAGCATCTTCAGGAGTTGAATTACTGTGTCACTGTCTTTTGGCGTGTAGGGTTAACTTATTAAGAATTCATAGTGATTTGGCGTCAAAGTTCTTGATCCAACTACTCTGTGTATTACCTAAACTACGTAATTAATGAATTACGTAATTGCATCTTGAATATATCTATAACCCTAGCAAGTCAAAATGTGTACATAGGGCATGCACTGACGAGTTTCAGAAAATGGGCCTCATCAATGGATAGGTAGTTTTCTGAATACATTTTCAATAATGGTTCTATAATAGTATTAAAGATTTTTTTTTTAATTTTGAAGACATAACTTGCACGTTCAACTATATAGTGAGTGCGTCCCGCTTCCTTATTCTTTTTAATTTTTTATATAAAAACGAGGGGTAAACCACTGGGGAAGTATGGTGTACACTGCGGGGAAGTATTGAGGAAGTACGGGGAAATATTGAGGAAGTACGGGGAATTATGAGGAATTACGGGGAATTATGAGGAAATACGGGGAATTATGAGGAAGTACGGGGAAGTGAAGAGGAAGTACGGGGAAATAAAAAGGAAGTACCAGGGAATTATTCAAGGAAATACGAGTGGTATGAACATGCACGAACATATTCAGAGCCGTTAAGAGTTAAGAGCGAACTGCGTTGTATTTGGTACGCTGTGTTTTATTTTTGCATACAGAGACAGTGGATAAAAAGTCACAAAACCTATATGTACAGGGTGACCCAAATTGGGTGCAAGTATGGGGTATCTTGGTAAATATTAGTGATAGAGAAAAACTGATAAAGCACTTGCGAGCTCTTTTTTTACGTTCAAGTCAATGGTGCAGAGAAACTTTTGAAATTGTTTTTTATTTTCGAGCTATGGACGAAAATTGAGTTTTTTGACACTTCCAGTAATGCTTGTATCTCGCTTATTATAGGAGTTGGTGGGATGAAATGCAGACATTCTTAATGCACTTTTTTAAGTAAATTACAGTGGCGTAGTCAAAATTTTTATATTATAAAGGGTTTGGCAACTGCAGGCTAAACTTTGAAATTTTAAATGGCGGCCATATTTGATTTTCATTTCGTTGAATAGAGGAATTTTTTCTGCTTTCAAAAATGTATAATTTGACATATCTGACTTCAATAATTGCGGAGTTATGACGAATTTTCTGTCTTAAGCATTACCCATAAGTATAGGCTTATTTCACAGTCATAGCCATCTTATGTTTTCGACAGATATAATAATTATTGTCCACATCGTCACTACTTTTTAAACCTATATATCAAATAAACAAATAGACATACAAAATGATACCATTATTATCCGAATTAATTAATGAAACAGAAAATTCGATATAGCTCCGTTAATATTGAAGTTAGATTTATCAAACTATATATTTCTGAAATCAGAAAAAAATCCTCCATTCAGCTGTGTGAAAATCAAATATGGCCGCCGTTTAAAATTACAAAAGTTTGGCACGCAGTTCATAAACCCTTCATGTCATTAAAAATCTGACTACGCCACTGTATTTTACTCAAAAAAGTGCATTAAGAATGTCTACATTACATCTCACCATCTCTTATAACAAGCGAGATACAAGCATTCCTCGAAATGTTAAAAAACTCAATTTTCGTCCATAGCTCGGAAATGAAAAACAATTTCAAAAGTTTCTCTTCACCATTGACTTGAACATAAAAAAAGAGATCGCAAGTGCTCTATCAGTTTTTTTCTATCACTAATATTTACCGAGATACACCATACTTGCACCCAATTTGGGTCACCCTGTACATTAAGGGATAATTATTTCATAACTGACAACACCTACCTGTCCATAGAACTGAATGCACACAATCTGATAAAACTTGTATGCATATTTCGAGATATCATTTGAATTCAGATATGTTTTGTTCTTGGCTCTTTAGTAGCCAGTGCTGCGAGAAAATTTTCAGAACTACCAGATCAATGACGACAACAATGTTCACAGTAGTTAATTTCAGAATTAAGGATATTATAGAAGGTATTGCAGCGATTAAAGTAGTAAATAACACCCTTGAAGACTTGAAATATACAGTTATTTTCCTAAGGGAGAGAAAAGTTCCTGTTGATGAAGAACACAATATTCGCTTCGGCAAATTCACCAACAATTGGACAATTGATAGAGGAAGCATCCGAGAATGTGTGAAAGAATTTAAAAGATTTAGGAATATCACCAGTTGGAATTGTGTTCCTATAAAAATTTTGAAAAGAAAAGAAAAATAGAACATGATGATATTGATGACCTTTTTTCATGCGATAAAGACAGCACAGAAAACAAAATGCTTCAAGACGATATTGATTCCGAAGTAAAATGCATGACAAATGTGTGGGGTTCAAATTTAATAGATTATACTCTGCCAAGGTCAGTCAATATACCGACTGATCTATAATGAGTGTAATAAACTTCGAGGGTAGAAAGAAAACTTAAAAATATTGAGAAATTCTCTAATGAACATATGTATATTGAAAAATGGCAACTACATGAGATACAAGGTGTTGAAATTTCTCAAAAAATGTAATATCTGCTTCTGTCGTTACTTACTAAGTATTTTCAACTGTTTTCTTCTATTCTTAAATATTTACAAGCCATTTCGACATTAACAAGGCTTTATTTACTGTTACAAATAATAAAGATGGCTCATAATTTCGTTTTAAAAAACGCGAACTACGCACCATGTTACACAAAATTATTTCCCTCTGAAACTATGCTTTGTATACGGAAAAAATCAGATTTTTCTTGTAAATAAAATAAATATTCAAATATTTGGCAACATATCTGTGTAAGCTAGTAGCGTAACGTAGTTTCGGTAATAAATGTGGCCTCCCCACCTCGTAGTGACGCCAATGGTGAGAGTACGAAATTCAAAATTTATAAGTTAATATAAAACTTTAATAAATTTCGAATGAATAGCTTTGGTAGTTTTCCAGTTATTAAAAAATAACACATTTTTTAAGAAATTTCAACAACCTGTATTTCGCTTAGTCGACATTTTCAGACGTTGGTTAGGGCTTCTCGCATTATTTTTAAGTATTTTAAGTATCTACTCTCGAAGTTTGTTACACTCATTAGAGATCACCCTGTATACAAATAGATTTGGAAAATGGAAAGACTGCTGTGGTAAAGAAATCTACATATTGTTGGTTGTTAGAAGAAAAACGGAGAGTAAACGCGGGTCTTGGAAGATTTATGGGACCAAAAAGATGTAAAGGGAATAAAACCGTGAATAAAACTCAGAACAAAAAAAATTTGAAAAGGAAGAAGAAGGAAGAATAAGGAATGACAGGATTTGGACAGCAATACCACTTCGGGCGATGAGGAGAAGGAAGTCAATGTTGTACTTGATAACTCGTCAGACATTTAAATAAAAATCCTTTATTTGGGAATGTTTATTTTATTTTTATTCTTAGAAGTACTTAGCAATGTTTCGGTACTTAAGAATATATGTAATTTAATTGTTAATCGTTTTACTAAAATATTACCCAATTTTGGAGGTACTGCTTACGAGGAATTATGGGGGAAGTACTGAGGAAGTAATGGGGAATTAAGGGGAATTAATGAGGAATTACGGGGAAGTAATGTGGAATTACGGAGAAGTACCGGGGATATACGAGGAAGTATGGAGATATATTAGGGATGTGTGAGGAAGTACGGGGAAGTATGGGGAATTATTTGTACAAAGAGGAAGTAAGGTGTACAAAATTGAGGCAGTGGTTTACCCCTCGTATAAAAACAACAAATGTGTTGAAAACTGTGGGTTTTCTGGATTAATTTTCTATTACATATATCGAATTAGTAAGAAATGGCTGGTTCTAAATTGGTCAGTTATTGGCAGTGGATAATCAGTAGGTACTTATGTATATGTTGTTCAAAATTCATATTTATTAATGACGAATTATTAATTTATAAATGATTAGGTACCTTAAAAAGATTGAAATATTGTGAATGTCTCATAAAAAACCAAAAAGGTATGACAAGAAAATAAAACATCCTTTGCCAGATTATTGAACAAGGAACGTCCTTGTATAGTGGCATTTTCTCAGAAGTTCCTAATGTAGGTGAAAAAACCGAATCGCCGCTAATGGAATAATCTGTATAGACAAGCGTACGAGGGGCAAACCGCAGGCTAAATTTTGTACACCAAACTTCCATTTTTATGGGACTTCCACTAACTTCCACTGACTTCCACTAACTTCCACTGACTTCCACTAACTTCCACTGACTTCCACTAACTTCCAGTAACTTCCACTGACTTCCACTGACTTCCACGCACTTCCACTGACTTCCACGCACTTCCACTGACTTCCATGCACTTTCCCTTCTTTAGTATTCTACCTTTCACCAAGAAGAGATTAATAAAAATCATTTAATCTAAAGAAATACGAATTAGACAACAATGTAGAAAAAATGTAGAAAAAATCGTTTGGCGATTAGAAATTTCACTGAAGTTAATATGAAAATAACATCTCTGTATAATGTAAATATTTATTAAATGACTGAATTCGAATTAAATGGGTAAATTCCGAGGCAAATTCATACTTTTTAAAAATATCCTTGTGCTGCTTATTTCGAATTGAAATACCGATTATCGATATACACCACGTCGTAAGTCACCACATTTACCTTTCCTACGATATGTCTAATTTGCTTAAGACACATATTATGGTCTGTTGTTAATCTGTTGTATCAAACAAACTTTAAATTTGTTACAGTCAATTTTCTTAAGTAGAACACCTCGTATATTGTTTCGCCTTCTGAAACAGAATAGTATTCTATTTCAAAAAGTTTGAACATTCCCCATATCTATTTCCTGTCGATTTATCGTTATGGTCGATTTTCAAAAATTGCTTCATTTGAGTAGGTAAGTACCTATAATTTATTGAACTGGTAGAATTGTAATTATTGAGGGTTTATTTGAAATATATCAATATCAAAATCGATCATAACAAATTCATAAAAGGTAGATATCGGGAATGCTTATATTTTTTGAAGTAGAATACCATTCTGTTTCAGGTGGTGAAATAATATAGAAGATGTTCTATACAGGGTGATTCAGAACGGGCGTGCCAAATTAAAATGGGTTCTAGAGGAACGCCAAATAAGGCGAAAAGTTTATATGAACATATGTCCTAAAGTGACTACTAACAAAGATACAGGGTGTAAAAGTTTTAATATTTTTTTTAATATCGTAATGTAATAATTGATGTGTTTTCTCGTTCTTCTTGTTAGTTTCGTTAGTGTTATTCTTAATAAACTATTTTTTTCAATTTTCACTTTCCTTGCATATAGATGAAGCCATTATTGCATTATGGAAAATTTCAGTGCATGTGCAGGATTTCACAAAAAGCTATTTCATTCAAAAACTAAGCATTTTACGAAATATTTTGAAGATACCAATTTCTTCCCAAATTGAACGTAGATTTCAAATACATTAATATCACCTGCATTCGCCAGTGGCGTAACATTAGATTAGGGAAATAAGTAAACGGGTCTACCCCGTAGCAACGCTACTGATGGGGCTAGCAGAGCAATTTTTTTTGAAAATTAGAACTTGGCAAATGAAAACAACACCTTGAATTTCAACTCAATAAGTTTCCTAGTTACTAAGATAATAAAAAAATATTTAAAAAAGTATGAAAACTTTTACACCCTGTATCTTTGTTAGTAGTCACTTTCGAACATATGTTCATATAAACTTTTCGTCTTATTTGGAGTTCCTCTAGCCCCCATTTTAATTTGGCCCGCCCGTTCTGAATCACCCTGTATATTAAGAAAGTTGACTATTACAAATTTAAAGTTTGTTTGCCATAACATCAGATGAACAACACCCTGTAGGGTAAATTAGAAGCATCCTGGAAAAGGTACAAGTGGTGATTCACGATTCAATTTGAAATACGTAGCAAAAATATATTTTTAAGAAGTATGATGCAAAGCCGGAAAAGTTCGAAAAATAATTAATATTTCGAGAATGGATGACTTTTTGAATATAAAAACAAGCAAAATGGAAATCTGCTGTCAAAAATATGGCTTCCATTTAAAAAAAATTAGTAAACATTTCCGGTATAACCGGAAGTCGACCGGAAGGGCCACGACTTAAAATATTTTAAATAAAAAGTTCCTAGGCATTTACACCCGAATCTAATTTTTTAGATTTGTAACTGTATTGTATGAGAAAACATCTATAGCTAACAGTTCCCGTGAATCACCCTGTATACTATTAATATATTACTGAATAATCCGTTAGAGCTTGACATTCGGAATAAAAACGATAGGGCACTTATGTTACGTCACTGGTTCAATTTGGAAGCGAAGAAATGATTTTTTGAATAAAATAGCATTTTGCCTAACCGCTCACAATCGCAAAAAAATTAACAATCGATTGTTCTAAAACTGCTTGCCACTCCATTTAGCATTTCAAAAGCAAAAATGTTTGGAACAAATGAGGTTTACAATTTTACAAATTTTAATTCAATGATTTTCTTAGATACCTATCAAAAAGTAACATTTTTTTTAGAGAAACCTTGATCTCAACACCGTGTATCTTAGTTGAGAGTAATTTTAAGACATGCATTATGTTCTATGTTCATACAACTTTTCTTCTTATTTTGACCTAGGTATACCTCCCGAAATTTGTACACTCGTTGTGGATCATGCCTTATAAAGAGAAAAATACTCGGAAAAATATATCTACGCATTATACAGGGTGGGCCAATAGTGTGTAGTCGGTCCATATCTCTAGTTCTATTCAAGGTATCAAAATAAAACTTTACACGTATGTTGAGAACTCCACGAAGCATCTGATAAAATTATTTTGGTGTATACAGGGTGTTCACACTCTGAGTACCAAGCAAAAATTATATTTTTTAAATCCAATACCCTCGGGTTGTTTAGGTACATATTTGAATTCTTTATAAAATTTTACGACAGCGTATGAAAGTTGATATATGTACATACCTTACCTACTACACTAAGGCCCGGTTTTTCAAAGAAACCAACACCGGATTAAGTCTGACACCGGCTTCGTTGCTATGATACCGGCTTTCTGATTGGTTGTATGGTAGCGACGAAGCCGGTGTCAGACTTAATCCGGTGTTGATTTCATTGAAAAACCGGGCCTATGGGGTTTATAGAGTGAGCGATTTTAAGATATTACCATTTTAGTGCCGAAGCTATTTAAGATTTCTCTAGAGATTTCTTTATTGGATTAGGTTCACAGACTGCTCTATTCGTAAAATCCATGAGTACTTTTGTCACAATACTTAATATCATACAGGGTGGACGGCTTACGCAATATGCATTTTTTCTCAGAAATTTCAAATGGAACACCCGATATGTTATTTTCATATTCGATAGCCAGTTTACTAAGCTTTTGATTGATGTAGATATTGTTAAGTCTGCGACTGACGATTTCGGTCTCGGTTTCTGTAGAATTGAAAATTCAACCTTAAAATGTATTAATTTGACTGATAGGTCCGTTCTCCTAAATTTTACCATCCAAAACACAAAATATGATTTCCATTTTGTTTCTGGAAGTTGAGTTCACATTGAGACAAAAAATCATTGCCAGATTGTTTCTTCATGGTCATATTCTCAAATACTTGGTAACTTATTAAACCTAGGTATGAATTTTTGATACAAGGAGCGCCATGGAAGAAAAAAACAGTATTTTCAAGAAGTACCTAATCTTGCAATGAGATTTCTTGTGCCAGTGTAAACTCTGTTCGCTAAATTTGATGTAAAAACAAAGTGAAAGCATTCTTCTGAGTTTTGGGTGGCAAAATCAGGGAAATTCCCCAAAAATGGTACAAAGTTACGGCAAAAATCTAATTTCTTAAGGTTCAATCTTTATTTCTGCCTAAATTATCAGTCGCAGACCTGCCAATATATGCATCAGTCAAAAGCTTCATAAACTGGCTATCAAATCTGCAAATAATATTAGGGGTGTTCCACATAACATTTTAGAGAAAAGCTCAAGTTGACCATTCGGTACAATATGTATTTTGAATAAGTATTTTCATAAAAGTGTTGATGGATTTTATTTACAATTAGCGTATCCTGTGAACCTATTCCTATAAAAAAATCTTTGGTAGCATTGATCGGCAGACGTCAGTAGCTCCACAAAGTTGGGTTCACACTGGTACTATAATGGCTGTATCTTAACATCGCTTGCTTTAAACCCCAACGTGCAGCATATTAACTTTCATGAAATTTTATGAGGAATTCAAATATGTAAACAAATGTGGGGCATTTCATTTAAAAAACGTAACTTCGGTTTGGTACTTAGCACGTGAACATCCTGTGTAGGTACATCAAAATAAGTTTAACAGAAGCTTCGTGTGGGGTTCTCCACATACACGTAAAATTTCAAGTCGATATCTTGAATAGAATCAGAGATATGGACCGGCTACGCACTATTGGCCCACCTGTATAGAAAATATAAACTAATGTAAATTTACCGTTACTATGCAAGCAAAGGTCCAAAAACTAGTCTAGACTACTCAACTCTCGACGAATACGACGATACGCAGACCATCTAGAACTACAGCGCATGCGTAAATGCCCAGAAACTTCCATTGACTTCCACTAACTTCCACTGACTTCCACTAACTTCCACCAACTTCCACTAACTTCCACTAACTTCCACTGACTTCCACTAACTTCCACTCACTTCCACTGACTTCCACCAACTTCCACGAACTTCCATTAACTTCCACACACCTGTACACTAAACTTCCACAGCGGTTTGCCCCTCGCAAGCGTATTATCAATTAGGAACAATAAATTTATTCACGATTACCTATGCAACTCGAAGTTTTAGATAGGTACTTACACTATAAAACATTTAAAGAACACAAAATAGAAAAATAAAGGTATGTAGGTACCTACATACTTAGACATGAAATAAAAATAGAAAAAATAAAACAAATGCCAGCTATACAAAAAGCAGACATCCAAAAAGCAATTCGAATTCACAGCACAGCACAGCATAATACAGCAGTTAAAGTTCTTGGCGGTGTCTTTGAACTATTTTAGCTGCATTTTGTGACCTCCAATTGTAAGTGATTTACTACCGCGGCGTTTTATCAAACGGTTTGACGCCGGTATTGGCTCGGCGACAAACGAAAAAGAACACGTGCGTAGCCTGAGAAGTTGCGCGGGCTACGCTGCGCGAGCTAGAAAATTTAGGGAGAGCTGTTCTGCTGTATTATGCTGTGGCTTTGGTCTAGGTGCATGCTAATGTGCACGCAAAACTGAAAATTGCGAACACGTGTTAGATATTGTGTTGAAAGAAATTTATCAAACGAAACAGACTAACGGAAACCTGACAGAAGGCTTTTTTGAAACGGACCACTTAAATGACGGAGACGAAACACACGCATTTTTTAAAGTTAATGTAAAAACGTAAGAAAAAATTAACCTCTACGGGAGTTGAGCCCACCCAGCCAAAGGACATCAATCTGCGAACTCTATGCCATACCTGCCACTGACGGTGTCCACAACTAACGAATAAGTACTTAAACGAAAGTATAACGTACCTATAAGTATATACAATGATGTTTCGAGTGCCCGAAATTTTTTGTTTTGCGGGCACATTAACGCGCACCTAGACGCAGACAAAAATGATGTTTGAATCAACGAAAATTAAAGCTAGTAGCCTACTTTTCTCTCCGACACCATTGGAATCTTGTAAACGGTAAGAGATATGATATCGGTTGTTAAAGAAGACAAAAGTTGTGTACCGTGTACCTACAATAAGTGAATTTCACCCATATTTTAAAACTTATTGAAAAAACCATGGCTTGCTAGACTAAAGCTGCTGTACCTCATATACAGGGTGGCCCGAAATTAGCGTGCAATATTTTACCAGCGTGTTCTGTGGTCAAAAATAAGACAAAATGATACCGAAATATGCTTCGCAAGGGAGCTATTAGCTTTCTAAAAGAGAAAACCTGAATGCGTTTTCTTCTAAATATCTTCGAAACAAGTCCAGTTAAAATCATGAAATTTAATGGAATGTGTAAGTACCAAATGCTGAATATTTTGCTGTAAACATACTTTTTAAAATTTAACAAGGGCGTCTCAAAGCTGGGGGTGGCGGAGGTAAGATTTACCCCAACTATTTGTAGAGCATGTCGTTTTCAATTTTTCCGTAAAAATTTTCAACTTCGGGGTTTCTTTTGCAAAAAAATATGCTCCTGTCTCGTTTAAGTATACAAACGAAGTTCTCCACTTCTTGTAGGAATTTTTTGGGCATGCAGCGAAATTTTTGAATCGATTGTGCTCGATAACGGTGCCTCCTATCAAAACGAAACAGGAGCAAATTTTTTTGTAAAAAACTCTGAAGTTGCAAATTTTTATGGAAAAATTAAAAATGACATGCCGCCCCCAGCTTTGAGACGCCCGTGTTAAATTTTAAAAATTATGTTTACACCAAAAGATTCAGCATTTGGTACTTACACATTCCATCAAGGTTCATAATTTTAACTGGACTAGTCTCGAAGATACTTAGAAGAAAACGTCTTCAGGCCTTCTCTTTTAGAAAGCTATAGGGTAGCTTCCTTGGGAAGCATATTTCGGTATACGCTTATTATAGGAATGTCTTGTCTTAATTTTGACCACAGAACACGCTGGTAAAATATTGCACGCTAATTTCGGGCCATCCTGTATAATCCTCAAATGAGTGTATCTGAATCTTCATGGCACCGTAGTTAGAAATTTGCCAACGCCGCGCCGCCTAAGTTATTTGCGTTTCCCTGTTAGATATTTGCCGCTTATTATTCGTAGTGCCTTTTACGAAGATAGGTAGGTATCCACCAGTCGGAAATGTCCCTCCACAAAATTTAACATAAGTTAGTATACCTACCTATACCTATCTTCAGAACAGTATCTGTATTCTTTACTCTAATATAGGTACATTAAGTAAAGATTTTCTTGTATGATTTTTATAGTAAATTTCCCAAAAAATGTATTGTCGATAAAAGTTGGTGAATGAAAAAAAAATACTTTCGACTTTCGATAGGTAATACCCAATTTCAGATAGGTATGATGTAAGGGGAGAGTAAAAAATACAAAATAATAGTTTTACAAAATGAAGATTATATTATGAAATCAACATGCTTAAAACAGTTAAATAAAAACACAAACAAAAATAAAAGCAAGAAGGCCTCATAACATTTCTTTCTGGGTACCTACATTAGGGTTAAATAAAGGATTTTTCATTTTCACTTCCACCTGCAACTTGGTACTGTTAAAAGTATTCTTTTTTTATAGGCATCAACTTATTAAGAATACAATTTTCTGAGAAATTTGCCATAAAAAAGTTTTCCATATGTGGCCAACTTTCTGCCCGTCACAGTATATTTGTGAACCATCATTGTCTCTTAACAGAAAATCAAGTGACACAAATTAACATTTACATAAAAGCCCAAACAGAGACATCAATGGTGTCTGAAAAAAATTCCGGCATAAATGATTTTCGTTAAAAGAGGAAATCCTCATCAAAGGACTGTCAAGGACCGAAAGGACGAGACGTTATCACCTTCTTCTATCAATCGGGGCGAGCCTCTTCATTCGAATTCGTTACGGTTTTACGATCTTATCGCCAATAAATCCATTTATATTGAGATTCAAATTTCTGTTATGTCATTCTAACTGACTTGCTTTTACATTCATAAATCGAATACGAATATTATTAACTCATTTGTGATGTTTCTCGTTTCTCCATGAGTTGCTAAGCGTGAAAATTAAAATAAGATGGATGAAAATGACGTGTGGTTGAAAAATTATACAAATTGCTTGCGAGATAGAAATACTATCAGTGTAGGTAGGTAGCAGATATTGGAACGATTATTACGGTTGTCAAAATATTACTAGATTTCTTTAAATGTATTAGGTAGGTAGGGTAATTGTGCCAGTCGTCAGCCACTTTAAGCAATTGTTGACTTTGACGTTTGATAAAAAATAAAATTCAGGTACCAGCTGAGATTTGTTTTATATTTTTTATAGCCTATTAAATAAATTTCAAGGTTTTCCGCGATATTTGTATATTTTCAAATTCAGAAAATTGAAAGAAATTATTTTGTGCAACATATCCAAATTTCCCAGTAGTCAGCCACAACGAACTTAACCTCAGCCACCTTAAGCCCAATAGTCAGCCGCCATTTAAGAAATTTTAGAAATGATTTCAACAAATTTGGTAAACACTATTTTATTTTCGAAAATGGCAGAACAAACAAAATAAAATGAACAGAACATACAGAAACAAAACAAAAACATTTTTCTAAAAATAATAAAATGAAAAATATTTAATAGGTTCCTAACGGCTAACTGCAGACTTAAATATTTGATTACTGTATTGACTCGGCACAAAGGTCACATATGAATACAGCGTTTTCAATATCCTCGTAATTGCATCCCTGAAACCTGGTGCACTTCAAGTGGAACCAATTAGGGCAGTTATCACAGCCAATATTTTTCAAGTCATTATCTTCTACATCACTTTCAAGTATTTCAGAACAATTGACACATTTCTCTTTTTCCTTATTAGTTCCCGTTTGGTTGTTACTGGAGTCGTCAGTCTTCTTTTCAGACAGTCTATTGGAGTAGTTAGTCTTTCTTTTGGACGGTCTAAGTTTCTTCAATAGCAAAAATTCTTCGTCACTATCACTATCGCGGTCCGCTAGATTCCGTTCGTCTTTCTTTCTCGCGACTAGAGCTTCTCTTTTGGTTTTTATTTTGGCATTTATTTTGACTTTTGCAGCTCTCTTTTCTTTTCTTGCTTGTTTTTCATCAATTTCCTTTTGTTTTGCATCTAATTTCGCTTGAATCTGTTTTCTAAATAGGTCAGAGGAAATAGCAGCTGGTAGTTTTTCATCTCGTTTACGCTTGCTACCTTTAGATAATGGGGTTGGTATAGACAAAGCTTCAGAAAAGTAGCGATGTCCCACAGATTTTCCAACGTTTCCGTTTCTTTCTTGACCGCCCGCAACACTTGTTCTAGGTTGAATTATTACGTTCTGTAAAATGTTTATTGTGGCTTTGGAATGAGTCGTATTCGTTAATTCAGTTGCTACATTCTCGTTTTCTGGAATCTTATTCGCTGGTCCAGTCTCATTTCCTTCCTTTGGTTCAACACTTTTTTCTTCCGTTGGTCCAATCTCGTTTTCTTCCTCTGCTTCAGTATTTTCTGGCTCTGTTCCTTTTGCTTCCTTTGACTCAATTTCTTTTGCTTCCTTTGTTTTAATTTCATTTGTTACCCTTGGTTCAATCTCATCTGTTTCCTTTAGTTTAATTCCATTCACAGCGGTTTTCCTCATTGCACAACATTCAGTTTCATCTTTTGTGATTGCTTTCGTCATCGGTATTTCATCTTCTTTGTGCCCAATTTCATTTTCCAAGCTTCTCATAGTTTTATCGTTCCTTTCAGTTACGCATGTTTCATTATTTTCGATTTTATTTTCTTCCATAACATTTGTTTGCTGATTCAAATAGTTGGTATTTTCATTTTTCTTGTTTTCATCAGGTAACTCATTTTCATGTCCAGCAGTAAGTTCGCTATCGTCGGGGCTGATGGATATTCTATGGTCTTCATTAAATACATTACTCGATTGTAGATCAAATAAAATGAAATTATGCGGATCTTCTTCAACTTCTAAAACTCCGTCAGGAAGAACTATGGCATTTATGACATCAGCTTCCGTTTGTCTTTCTTTTTCAATGGAAGTACTTCCTTCATCAGTCTCATCATTTATCTCTTGAATTTTTTCAATCAGATCGTCTAAGTTTGAAAAGCCGTTCTCCAAAAGCTTTCCTTTCAAATTTCTAAGAACTGTTGCAGTAATGCCAAGCTGTTCCTTCGTTACTTTCTGTTCCCTGTTCTCAGATTCCTGTAATTTTTCCAAGCGATTTTGGACACATTTTGAATAGTCAACAGCTTCGGGGTCGAATGGATACAATCCACATTTTCTGAATCCGTTTTTGATAGTTTGGCAAAGCGATGGGTCGTCTAATACTTCTTTCAATAGAGGAGAAAAAGTACATTTTGTTAGAACAGAATTCACATTTTCTGGTTTCGATTGCCATTCTCTAACTGTTTTCTTCCAGGCAGTTTTTAAAGGTTTGAAAACACTGACATCGGCCGGCTGCATGACGTGCGTTGTATTTGGTGGTAACGCATACAAAATTATGTGGTTATCACTGCAGAATTTACTCAGCTGTAGAGACATATGGGACTTATGTCCATCGACGAGAAGCAGAATAGGTCTGGTGATATTATTAGAACTCAACCAAGAATCCAAACCATTTGCAATATATTCGTAAAAAGTGTCACTTTTCATCCATCCACTCTCCGATCGCCCTAAGAACCACCCCGAAGGAATGCTGTCTGAAAGGGCCTTATTTGGTCTAACAAAAGGGAAAACTACCATCGGCGTAATTATGTTGCCATTCGCTGAAAAAACTAGAAGAACTGTGATTGTATCTTTTTCGCCCCCTTTTTTTATTTCGTAAATGTTTTTATAGCCTCTTGGGGCCAACACTTTTCCCGTCTTAGGGCACATTTGAAAGCTTGTCTCATCACCATTAAATATACGGGACGGGTCCTTCAATATATTCAATGCATTTTGTTTGGTTAAAAATTCCTCCAACTCACGAAACCATTTTTTTATTACCTCCTCTGTGATAACAGCTCTTGCTTTTGTTATGCCTTCAGCTTCTCTTAAGCTTAGTCTTTTGTGTCTTTTTAGGAATCCCTTATACCATTTTTCCCCTGGCTTATTGTCTGTGAAACATGTTTCTTTCTTCTTTTCCAGCACAATTCTATGAACCGTATTCAAGAGGTCGCATTTTTTCTGTGGAAACCCGCATTTGGATAGCTCTACTAGCCAATCTTCCAACTGGTCCTCCTCTTCTTTACTAAGAACAGTGGGGGGTCCCATTTTTCGTGGTCCCTCTTTCACACGCCCGTGGATTCTGTCTTGAATTGTACCTCGAGGAACGCCAAAGTGCCTGCTGGCTTCCCTTATACCCATTTTTTGTTTTTCATCTCTTATGGCTTTAAGGGCTTGTTGCAGAGCTTCTTCGGGGTATCGATGAACTTCTCTGTTTTTGTAGCGACCCATGATGTTCTGAAGTAAATAAAATAAGGGTAGCATCGAAAGTAACCACCTTTTATGGGTGGCTGCATTTGGGCGTAATAGAATTTTAAGTCAGCCGCTTTACATTTAAGGTGGCTGAACATCAGCCCTTAAGTCAGCCACTTAACTTTTGAGGTGGCTGAACATTGGTTTAATGTAATATTTCGGTCCAAATCCATGGACCGACTTATACACGAAAATGAGCTCTATGTTACTTATAAATTGGGCCTAAATCTGGCGTTGGGTTGAATTACCCAGTCCTCAGCCGCGTGGCTGACGACTAGATTTGCTCATATTCAAGCACCCAGTGGTCAGTCACCTCAATAAAATTAGTTTACAATGTATCTAGCCGTTATTTAACCTCCAAAAACGATAGCTGAACATTGGTTTATGCAGAGACATATATCCAACACACTACCACTGCCTAAAATACTTCTAAACCCTATTTTCGGACTACCTATATAATAGCGAAAATGTAACTTTTCCTTACCTTTCGTCAGCCGACTTCACATGTGCGTATTCACATCACGGCTACAGCTACACTTTTTAGGTTAGAAATTTGAAAATTTTGACAGAAATTGGCGGGAAGGGTGGCTGAGCATTGGATATGATTGATGTATATGGAATTTGAATCTCTTTTTTATTATTACAAGTTTTGCACCGTGATGGCTGACTACTGGTGTCGGGCTGGACTTAGGCACATCTACCCTAGTCATTATTATTCCGAAACAACGACTTCCTTAATAATTTGGTAAATATAGGGGTTGCTTTATGAATTTATTATGTAATATACAATTTGTATTCACTGTTTTGCAACGGTAAGTAGGTACCTAATGGTATCATCTAAGAAAATGCAGGTAGGTAGATAGGTAAAAGATGCGAAAGCTACAGCAAATCTAGCTACCTATTCAAAAATTAAAATAGTAAAGATTTATTATTTATACGCATTTCCACTGATAAAGCAATCGCCATGTATAGCTCAGGGGGGTTACTATTTATAAAGGAAATCTAATCAAATTTCCTTTGTTAAAAATGCACCTTTTGTGCCGAATTTCTTGGGCCAATTTAAAATTTTTGCCTCTCTCTAGTATATTACAAGTACTTCAATAAGTGGTATTCAGGTTTAAAGACATGCAGGGCCTGTTTACAAAAAAAAAATTATTAAATGAAAACACGAAAATTTTTCCCACACGGTGCGTATCGAGGTGCGTATTTTCTGCCGGTATATGTATATAGGTAGTATAAGTATGTCTACATAACAGAAGAAAAGAAAATCAAGAGGGCGATTCATTCGATTGTCGATTTTGTGAAAAAGGCACCCAACATTGAGAACTGCACTGAGTTTAAACGAACGTGTCTGGATGAAAGATGGAATTCGGCAAAAGAATGGCACCAGCGTTTCTAGTGTTTAAGACGAGGTTTAAGAGGAAGACATTCTCGTTTTAATTGCAAAAAAGACATGTGGTGTTGGGATTTGTTTCAGGAAGCACCATCCTCTCTTGCACACAGAAGTTAAGAAACAGCCTTCCCAAGTTGATGAGAAACCTGTGTACGAAAAATCTGAATCATCCGAGAAAGGCCCTGCAACTTGCATGGAAAATGTGGAAAATGTATGAACAAACAAGAAAATATTTTTGAAGATGGTTTCGGTTGTTGTGCGTGGCCCAAAGAAGTCAGAATAAACTTGGGCGCTTTTCGATGAAGGTTCCACGTTAACCATGATAGATTCTGATCTGGCTGAAACGACTGGAGCAGGGGGGCCTGCTGATTCCTTATTTTTACGAGGAATAAATGGCATGAGCAATGCAGAACAGCACAGTAAGCGAGTTTGCTTCGAAATTAAGGGTGCCCAAGAAAACTCCAAGTTTCAACTTCGAGGTGTCTGTACGATCAACAATTTGAAGTTGAAAAACAGAAGCATCAGCCTAGAAAAAATGAAGAAATGAGAGCGCCTAAAGAATATTTCAATGGAGTCAAATGCTGAATGTCCAAAAGTCTTAATTGGTCAAGATAATTTAGAATTAATAACGCCAATACAGATCAAAAGAGGCAAGAAATATTCACCAGCTGCTTCATATACCAAGTTAGGATGGGTGATCCATTTGGTACGAATCACAGAAGGGCAGAAGAGATAGATAAGAAACATGTCTGAACTTAAGAAATGAAGAAGATGAAGATCTTCATCAACTGGTGAAAAGTCAATTTACCATTGAGTCTGCTGGAAAAGAAGTCACTAGAATCAATAGTGCTGAAGCCCAAGCATTAAGCATGTTGGAAGAAACTACAAAAGAAACGCAAATAGTTGGGAAACTGGTTTGCTCTGGAATAAGTGAAGACGTATAGAAACTTCCAAATAATTATTCGAATGCGTTAACACGTTCACATTCCTTGGAAGCAAAATGAACAGAAATGAATCTCTTTCTAAAGAATATTGTGTCAAGCTAGAAGACTACATCACCTATGCGAGAAAGTTAACACCAAATTTAATAATTATCGTCAACCATTCAAGAATATGGTATTTGCCCCACTTCGGTGTAACTAACCAATTTAAATAAGCTAGGCAAATTAAGATTGGTACCTACTCGATGGCCGCCGCCAGAGCAGAGGGAACCAGTTTAAATGACGCGTTAATGTCAGGCCCTGATCTTTCAAAATCCATGTTGGGAGTATTATTCCGATTCAGGGAGAAGAAAATTGCCTTTACTGCTATCATTAAAATAAGAGATGTTCCATCTGGTGAAAATGCGACATGAAGATCAAGATTCCCAGAGGTTTCTTTGGTGAGGCACAGGCCGTCATAAAACGCCTGATGTGTATGCAATGACAGTATTGACGTTTGGGTCCACATCGTCGCCATGTTCTGCACAATAAAGAACAGGAATGTTTTTGAATTTGCCAAAGAATTTTCACGTGCCGCAGAAGCAATTGTTTCACGTCACTATGTTGATGATTACCTGGATAGTGTTGATACAGTTGTTGAAGAAGCACATCAGTTAATCAAAGAAGTTACCTACCAGTATTCTAAGTCATGGCGGATTTGAGTTAGGTAGGTACCTATATGGGTTGGGCCTCGAATCATGAAGAAGTTACATAAATAAAGTTCCTATTGACAGACGTTCAGAAAGTTCCAAACATCTTCAATGCAAGGATGAACTTGCTTATGAACGTATCCTGGGATTAAAGTGGAATCCTCAAGAAGCTACATTAAATTTTGATGTGCAATTATTATAAAGAAGATTCCAGCAAATATAGGTACTTAGTAGTGACGCTATACGAATAAAAAGAGAAATGCTCCATTCACCATAAAGTCGAGAATTTTGTTGCAAGATGTCTGGCGATCCAAGATATTGGATGCGCGTGCATCAGAAAAATGGAAACAGTAGGTATCTGGTTAGCAGAACTAAGAACATTGAAATAATTTAAAGCGAACCGTTGCTACCTACAACTCAGCCAACGTGAGAAGTATGAAAACTGAGTTACACTTGTTTTGCGATGCTGGTACCCAAGCATATGCAGCAGTGGCGTACTTACGCCGAGAAAATGAAGATGGGGAAGTCGAAGTATCGTTTGTAGTCAGCAAGAGTACCTAGGTAGAGTGGCGCCGCTTAAACCAGCGTCAGTCCCAAGGTTGAAATTACAAGCAGCAGTATTAGCAAGTCGTCTGTCACATACAATAAAGAGTGAAAATGAAATACAAATTAACGAAACTGTTTTCTGGACAGATTCTAAAACAACGTTAACCTGGATATGTTCAGATCTTCTCCGGCACAAACCTCACGTTGCACATTGACTAGGAGAGATTGATAATAATTATTCGCTGAGGTCACAATGGAGGTGGTTATCTACCTACCAAGCAAAATTATTGTGGCAGATGCAGCTACACGTGAGAGCAAAAAATTCAGTTTATGAATGGCAGATGGTTGAATGGGTCGGAATTTTTTAAACTTTCCCTCTGATCACTGGCCGAAGACACCTACCTCCGATGAAGATAATCTGGGGAACGAAGAACGAAAAACTGAGAACAAAGTTTTGTGCCATAGTGAAGAATATTCATACTCTCTACCAGACATCACAAGATTATCATCCTGGCAGCTGCTAATTAGAAGCATACCGCGTTTGTTCTGAAATTTATTGATAGATGTCGCAAGCGAGGTCCAAGTGACCTGACGGTGCTAGTCAAGAAGGCTGAAAATCTGTGAATGAAACAATCACACGGAGAAATCCGAAATTTGAAAAATGGTACCTACAGCTTTATAGAACCCAACATCAGTCGTCTGAAAGAGCCGATTCCTTTTTATTTGTTGAGGTAGGTATGAGGTTAATGAACACCCAAAGTGCGAGGTCTTGTGTTTCATTTGGGTTAGTGAGTGTAGGTAGGTATTTGCGCCGGCGAAGTACCTAGGTAGGTACGTGTGACGTTTAAGATTGCATGTAGGTACCTACCGAAGTACTACCTAGGTACCTAGATACGAATTATTTTGCTGTATTTTTAAGTATTACTTACCTACCTACTTATACGTTATGGACCAGTTAAATACTGGCAGGTACCTAAGTATGCAGATAGGTGCCAACCTACCTACATGCATCGCAAATTTCTAATAGTATTTACCTACTAATAGGTACTTTAGAGACCGAGACTAGGTAGGTACCTACCTACCTACTATTACGTTAATGCAATTTTGCTGCGTTTTTAGTGTTTCTTGTTGTAGTCCCCATAGGTACATTGTGTTGAAGTAGGTACCTACCTACCTTTTTAATGAAAGTAAAGCCCCTGTGTGGGTAGGTAAACTACTGTAAAAAATTTAGCTTCCAAGATTTGCATACCTACCTACCTATATTAAAGATAGGTATCGAATTTTTTGTCGGCGAGTGTAGTTCGTATATAAGTACCTAATAAATGTTCTAAACTTCCCTTAATTTGGCGCGCTGATGTACCTAATACCTAAATGTACCTACTTTTTCACAACAAAGGGGGGTTGGTATTGACGATTAGTTTTAATAAAAACCCCACAGAATTTTAAATTAGGGTATAGGAAACCTCTGAACAAACTGTAAATAAACATTGTTCTACCTAGGGTACCTACCGAGTACCTACTTAAAGTTCCTACCTACCTACATACCTACTTACCTGTATGTTGGTACCTACGTAAGTACCCACATAGATGTACCTATCTACGTAGGTACATACCTATTATATCCCAACATGTACCTGCCTGCCTAGGAACCTAGGTACCTGCACTCGTAGCTGCTCCTACAAAAAGTGGCTGTGGCCTCGCAGTTTTTCTTTTACCACCTTTTTTCCAAATGTGTTTGATACCTATTTTTGGTAGACACTAGACAATTTATTAAGCAGGTATAGGTACCTAGGTACAAACGGGGTCGAAAAGAACTGAAAAAACTAATAGGATTCCTCAAAAGAAAAACATTTTGGAGCCTGGTTCCTAGTTACCTATTTGAGTTTCCAATTTGGAAAACGACTTATTAACTAGGTAGGTGCCTATTTAGGTACCTACTTGTACCTAGGAAGGTAGGTACCTACCTACGTACCTACCCAACTTTGTCTGTTTAAAATAGGTAAGAACCAACCTTCTAGATTCTAGAACCTGCACGGATAGTTACCTATCTTAATACCTATGTATCTAGGTAGGTCAGGTACCTAACCGAAAAAAAAATAATAGACGGGAAGTTCCTACCTAGGTATAGGTACCTACTGACAGCATAGATAACAGCAACAAGAAAATAGGGTATCTTACCTTGTTTCTCAACTGTGGAAACTTCCTTTTTCACCAGGACACAAAAATATGCACATGAGTAGGTATTATACAGATCAAATACAACAAGAAAACGTTCCAATGGCACTTCACACACTGCAGCTGAGGACAGTCAATTTTCGGGGATAACAAACAAGTAATTTACCGAAAGTAGGTACATGTGGTACAATTGCGTTAGATTCAACTAGGTATAAAATTACCGATAAATAAAAAAGAACTGGGTACACTCGTAACACTTATTGTTTAAATATTAATCGATTATTTTATCGATTTACGAGAATTTTTGTGAGAGATGCTATAAAATGTGTGTGTACCTATCTCACGCATCAAAGCTGTGTTCCTAGTTCCAATTTTTACCACAGTAGCGCTCAATTCGTCCTCCTCATCTGTAATTCAAGATGGCGACTCATAAAGCGTATCGATTGGACTAAACGAGATGAAAGAGGCGGGGCGCGAATGTCAAGTTACCAATGCATGGGCCTGCCTCCTCTTTTGGGAACGGCTGATGTATGGCACAAGTAAAGAGTAAACTTATTACCTACTACCTTGTTTTTTTTGTTTTTTTAATAATATGAGAAAGCAATGTCTTCCCAGTCAGCAGTCAGTGATTGTCAACCCTTTTGAACAAGTTTTCCTTGCAGGCTTGCAGTTTGCATCAGTTCCTTGTTCCTTCGGTTTATTATATTAGGTAGGTAGGTATAAGTATTAGGTACCTACCTACTACCTATAGGTACCTATAAATAATATTTAGTGCTCAAATTTTATTGCTCAAATATAGGTAGGTACCTACGAGAGAAGGGCGACGATATTAGAAAAGGAAATCAATGTAGGTAGAGAGGGATAACCTAGGCTGTCCCCGGTGGTGTAGGTAACTATAAATTTTTGCCCCCCCCCCCGCCAAAAAAATCCAAAAGGCCCTCAACAACGGGGGGTGTGGGGGGCGACAGCCCCGCACTAAGTGGGGGGTTTTTCCCCCGGAGATTTTTTTTTTAATTTTGCGTTTTAGAAACCATTTTAAAGCATTTTCAAACAAGAAATAGGTATAATTATGTGTATGTTCATTTACAGACCACAGAAAAGTAAAGAAAATACGTAGATAAATTTTTAGCTGCGGAAAAAACATTTTCTAACCCATGGCAGGGCGTATAGGGCCCCTGAAACTTACGCCCCCCCCCCCGCCATGGCGGTGGCTTGCGGGTGTGGCTACGCCACTGTCCCATAATAAGGGAAGAGTTTGAGCTAGCATTAGTCATTAGAATAAAAGTTTAAAAAATAATAAAGTATCACCAGAGGTGTAGACGGATTGCAGGCAGAAATTTTAAAGTGTGCAGGTCAAGAGGTGAGAGAGCGTTTATTTAAACTATAGTTAGCCGTATATACCTATCCAAGACAGGTGAAATTCCAGAAGATTACAAGAGGAACATCCATAGTCACATAGTCGCTCTGCCAAAACGGAAAGGCGCGGATATGTGCGAAAATATACCTATGTAGGTATACCTATCAGCTTAACAATAGAAAAAGGAAAGAGCGTCTATAGTAGAGCAGCCCAATAAGTAAGTTAAAAGATTTTGATGTTTCAATAAAGATGTATGAAGAGTCAAAATGCTGATTTGGCTGTTTAGGCTTTCAAAAGGTGCAATATTCAGCTAAAAGTTTCTTTTTCCTCACTAGTAGGGCAATCGTTAATTATTTGCCTAAGTTAAGTTGCATAAAAATATTGTAGGGCCTCAAAATAAAAATAAAAAACGTGTCCCATTTTTTTTGTCCGGCAGTGTATATAGAGGGTGTGAAAATAGAACTAAAACTGAAATAGGTACAATAGGAAATGAGAAGATTAGAGGAAGTCGCGGATTTCTACTATTTATATATTATAGGAAGCCAAATAACTCGCGATATACCTATACAAGGTGTTTCTAAATTGAGTACCATAAATTTAGGAGTTTGTAGAGAAAGTTAAAATAACACTAAAACCTTTACCTATACAGTTTTGTACGAAAACGCTTCCTTTCCAAAATACAGAGTGTTATAATGTCGACTGGCGTATCAGTTATTTAGCTATATCTGCAACTAAAGCAGTCTGAGAAATCTAAATTTTTGTGGGCAAGTACTACTCAAAACTACAGATAATCCAGCAATATTTCAGGTGTAATAGGATAATTCAGTGGCGTAGGAAAAGGGGTCGTGTAATACCTTTTTGTTAATAAAAAGTTTGAGGTTAGGTTTTTTGGAAATATCGTTTTATTTTTAGATTCTCTAATCAAAATACTACAAAAAAGATTCTCTTTTTAAATATCTCTAAAGTCGTTTGTTTTTGAAATATTTGTGGTTTTATGCAGCAGTGCTCTTGAGAACTGGGGTATCTACCTACTTATGGTTGAATTGCAAAAAAAAAAAATCGGATATGATTGCTACATATTTTTGTAGGCACCTTCGTAATTTATACCTGAAAGCACTTCTAGATGATTTTGTTATCAAGTTTTACGTAACTAATGATAATACAGCAAAACAAAGGCAATATTTTAATAGTACTGCCACATAAAATCGTGCATATCTCGAAAACGAAAGACTCTAGAGATATTTAAAAAGAGTATCTTTTTTGCAGTATTTTGATTAGAGACTCTAAAAATAAAACGGTATTTTCAAAAAACCTAGCCTCAAACTTTTTATCACCAAAAAGGTATTACACGACCCCTTTTCCTACGCCACTGAATTATCGTATTACACTTAAAATATTGCTGGATTATCTGTAGTTTTGAGTAACACTTGCCCACAAAAATTTAGATTCCTCGGGTTGCTTTAGTTACAGATATAGCAAAATAACTGATACGCCAGTCGGCATTATAAAACCCTGTATTTTGGAAAGGAAACGTTTTTGTACAAAACTATATAAATGTTTTAGTGTTATTTTAACTTTCTCTACAAACTCCTAAATTTATGGTACTCAATTTAGAAACACCTTGTATACTATAGTAGGTACCTATAGGAACGCTAAAGATATAAAACGAAGAATAGCGCAGGGTCGAGTCGCGTTTAAGTTTAACAAAAAGAAACAACTGTTATGCTCGGGAAGGGTTAACGTAGAAACTCGGAAGAGACTCTTAAAGACGTATGTATGGAGTACGGCATTATACGGGTACGAAACTTGCTGGACAATAAGGAGAAGCGGATCGAAAAAGAGTAGGTATACCTAGGTACATAAGCGTTTGAAATTTGGTGATATAGGTAAATCAGATATCGTGGATAGATAAGGTTAACAATAGGGAGGTATTAGAAAAAGTTAGGAAAAAGCGAAAGGTATGGAAGACAATATAAAGAATAGGAGAGATAGGATGGTAGGACACCTTCTAAGACACGAAGGAATTAGGTTTTAGGTCGCGGCATAGGCTGAGAGATATAGGAATAAAAAGAGGAAGCGGTATACCTACCTATATATTATTAACAGTTTCTTATCCCAGATATCCAATCAAATCACAACATAATGCTTCACAAACATAATATCGAAATGACGCGTCCAACTAGACTAGAATTTTCTACATTCATGTCGGCCTCTGAAGTACTGGTGTGACGCTATCCTGGCAAGTCGTGATTGGTCAAATTTTCAAACCAAAAATTTGAACATATATTTCTTTCGCTCAAACAAATAATACTGATATTTCAACTTCAGTGTGGATTTGTTCAGAGCAAGTATATACAGGGTGTCTCTAAAATGTCTGTACAAAAAGCTACCATATATTGTTTAGACTAAAATAAGTCTTTTTAACCAAATTTACCTATATCCAAAATTCCTTCGTTTAGGCGCTAGAGGGTGTCAAAGTTCTTAAGAATTTTTCAACTTTTCACAATAACAAAAAAAGTATTTTAGTTATATGAATAAATTTTGGCATGCGAGTTTGTACTTCAAAAGACTATTTTTGGTACTGATTCTTTGTTCTCTGTTGTTACGTTAATTGTCAATGGTGGGTCATCCACATCTTAAGACGTTCATATTTTTTTTTAAGTTTTGTTAATGTTCACCGAAATTTTGTGGCCTATAGCCACTTTTATTCTGATCATTTTTTGTCTCTTATTTGATTTCGCTATCGATCATAGTTTAGGCAGCAGAAATTGTTTTATTTTCCAATGCGTCGTCCAGTGTAGCTATGATGCTAAACGTAGTAGGCTCATCCAATGTTATCACAGTGGCATTGGATTGTCAACACAAAAAACGCAATTAAGTAAGAGGGCTTTGCCACCTTTCAAAATCTAATCAAACTGTCAGTTCCAACAGCAGACGCTGTGTAAATCGTTGTTGAATTTTGTAATTTTCTTTATTATGGCCGGAAAATACACTAATGGAGAACTTACGGATATGTTAATGGTATATGGATTTTGTCAAGGGAATGGGCGCGAATCTGTCAGAGTGTACCGAGAAAAATTTCCAAATCGTCGGGTGCCGAACCATCAAACTTTTGCCGCTATTGAGAGACGTCTTCGGGAAACAGGTAGTTTTGCACCTTCAACTGTGGACCACGGACGTGAGCGAACAGTAAGAACTGCTGATACTGAAGACGAGATTTTGGAAAGGGTTGCAGAAGATCCAACATTAAGTACCAGACGCTTGGGTCTTGAAGTAGGAGTATCCAAGGATGTCGTCCACAGAGTTCTGAAAGAGCAACTACTCCATCCGTATCATCTTCAACCAGTGCAAGATCTCTTAGAGCTTGATCCTGATTTACGGCTCGGATTCTGTCAGTTCATTAACGAGCGAAGAGCGCACACAATATTAATTTTACCAGAACCATTTTATTCACAGACGAGGCTTGTTTTACAAGAAGGGGTGTAACTAATTTACACAACGAACATGTCTACGCAGATGAAAATCCACATGCCATTAAAGTAACGCATTACCAGCACGAATTTAAAATTAATGTTTGGACAGGAATAATCGACAATCATATTATTGGACCCGTCATGTTGCCGGAGCGGTTAAATGGTGAAACTTATTTGGAGCATCTTCAGAATACATTGCCAGATTTATTAGAAGATCTGCCATTGGAACTTCGTCGAGAAATGTGGTTTATGCACGATGGGGCACCACCACATTTCACCTTAAATGTTCGCAATTTCTTAAATGCACATTATCCAATAGGCAGAGGGAATGATGCTCCGATAAACTGGCCACCACGTTCTCCCGACATAACGCCATTAGATTATTTTTTATGGGGAGCCCAAAGAACAACGGTGTACTCCAGGCCTATAAATACAGTACAAGAATTGTGGAGGTGCATACAAAATGCCATAGATACACTGAAAAATGACATTGACGTTATGCAAAGAGTACAATTTAATTTTTTACGTCGCATTGATCTCTGTATGCGTGAAAATGGTAGACATTTTGAACATTTATTGTAGTGTTTTGTCTCATTGTAATGTTTTGTTTCTTCAAATTTTAGATTTAGTTGCAATAATTATTACAATACTTGTCTAGTTTTTATTAGTCAAATTTTGATAACGTTAGATGAGCCTACTACGTTTAGCATCATAGCTATACTGTATGACGCATTGGAAAATAAAACAATTTCTGCTGCCTAAACTATGATAGATAGCGAAATCGAATAAGAGACAAAAAATGATCAGAATAAAAGTGGCTATAAGCCACAAAATTTCGGTGAACATTAACAAAACTTAAAAAAAAATATGAACGTCTTAAGATGTGGATGACCCACTATTGACAATTAACGTAACAACAGAGAACAAAGAATCAGTACCAAAAATAGTCTTTTGAAGTACAAACTCGCAGGCCAAAATTAATTCATATAACTAAAAGACTTTTTTCGTTATTATGAAAAGTTAAAATTTTTTTAAGAACTTTGACACCCTCTAGCGCCTAAACGAAGGAATTTTGGATATAGGTAAATTTGGTTAAATAGACTTATTTTGGTCTAAACAATATGTGGTAGCTTTTTGTACAGGCATTTTAGAGACACCCTGTATAACTTTGACCATTTATAGTAATTTCATTTCGTATTAGAAAATTGTAGTTTCACTCAAACAAATATTTTTTTAAGAAACCCAAACTATTAATTGTTTGAAATTAACAGTAGTTTTATTACTTCAAACAATTATCAGAAATTCAATGCAAATAAATTGGTTTCTTGTTGGAAAGAATTTCATTAACTTGATAGAAACATATTTTTCTTGAAAGAAAAGAATTTTATTTACATCAAGCAAAATCTTGTCAAATAAATTAATTTGCTAAAATCAAGAGAATCTTTTTCTCTGTGTAGGTAGGCCTAGATTAGACTACTGCTCTCAAATAGTTATGGATGTACCTAGGATGTTCTACTTTTAGGGAAATACGTATATAGGTTAGCTCAGGATGGAGGTACGCGTCCATCCAGTCTTTGGACTGAGAACCTTTGATGATGATGATGTTCGGTTGAATAGGTATATACAATCCTTAAAATTTAAGTACACAAATGCCGATTACTGTTAATAATGCTCAATAAGTATTTAAATTAGTACGCGATTAAACCCTATACCTACAAATTTATTTCAGTGATAATTTACCTACAATTACTATTCAGAGCAATTTGGGTAGGTACCTAATACGAATAGAAACAGACTAAAGGCCCTCACAACTTAAAACGCACAAATTAAACTCGACTAGTACACTTTAGGTAGGTACCTACTTAAATTCACCATTAACTTTAAAACACCCAGATATTTCGCTTCTATCGCTCAGAACTCAAAATATAAATAATTAAAATAGGTAGGTAGGTATACTGACTTGACTTCCTCTCTCTCTGATAGTCGGCGATTTCTATACTTCAATCGTACTGTTCCAGAAAAAAAGAGCTGGAAAAATGTCGGAGCAACAAATGTTACTTATAACGCGTAAACAAAGTCGCAAATCAAATTTTAGTTCCCGCGGTAAACGACTGACAATGTGGTGTATAAATAGATTCATAAATAAAGCCATAAATCAGACGTCACTCATAAGTCATATAACACACCAAATTATACTTGGGCCGCCGAACAGACGGAGTGATCAACCTGCAAGAACGTGCTCTAGGCGGGACCACTATCAATTTAGGACAACCGAACCGCAGTGATGCGCTTTCTTTAGACCCAACGAAGTCGCATCGCTCCAATTCGGTCGTCATAAATTACTATTGGCCCCGCTAGAGCACGTTTTTGCAGGGTGATCACTCCGTCTGTTGGGCGGCCCAAGTATAGTCAGTTTCCGCTGTAACTAGGTACCTACGTCACTCATAACGTCATAACACTGTTTCTCTGTGATAAGTAGGTAGGTATGTAGGTATAGGATATACAATACCTACTCATACCCCATAATGTCGATGCAGGTACTTACCCGCCTAGAGAAAGAGAATAAGACAATAATAATTATATACCTACCCATTAATATTTAGGCACATGATTTCCTGCAGCAGAGAATTTTGCTATTATAGGTAGGTATACAGGGTGGTCACTTTTACAATGTACACCATTGGAATATTATAAACCCGAAGAGATTCAGAGTTGGTCAAATGGTAAGAAAGTTGCACATTTTCATGCTCTTTAAGGATCTGAAAAGAAATTCTGGATAGCTCTCGTTGTTCCTGAAATATCCTGAAAAAATTGAAATATTGCGTTTTCTTATTTTTTCCATATATTATTTATTACTCAAGCGAATGTGATGACCTTTGGCAGGTTTACATAAGTGGGTATGGGCTTTCCACTGGATGTTTCAAAATTTGTCTAAGCCTACTACATCTTCAAGTTTTCATGGCCAACTTTTGAATTTCTTATGGGCGCCATATTGGATTTTCATAAGGTTGGATAGAGAAAAAAAATATAATTTCAACGATGTATCGCACATGGGTCATCTAACTTTCTGGAACACTAATTTCACTCCTTATCTACAAAATCTAGTTGCCATGATTATGAAAACTCAAAGATGTAGTAGGCTTAGACAAATTTTGAAACATCCTGTGGATAGCCCATACCTACTTATGTAAACCTGCCGAAGGGCATTGCATTTGCTCAAGTAATAAATAATATATGGAAGAAATAAGAAAATGCAATACTTCAATTCTTTTCAGGATATTTCAGGAACAACGAGAGCTATCCAGAATTTCTTTTCAGATCCTTAAAGGGTATGGAAAATGTGCACGTTTTCTGTAATTTGACCAACTCTGAATCTCTTTTGGTTTAGAAGACTCCAATGGTGTACATTGTAAAAGTGACCACCCTGTATATAACCGCAGACGAAATTAACTAAATTAAATTAAGTTAATTTCGTCTGTGGTATAACATACCTACTACCATTTAATTTAATGTTACGGGCGATGTTATCGTATAGTAGTGAACTGCAAAGTTTTGGGAAACTGTCTCAATTTTTACGTGTAAGCTGGTAGGTACTACCACAGCCATGGGCGTCGCCAAGGGGGGGCAGGGGGGCTTCCGCCTCCACCCCTCCCCCCCTTAGCTCTTTGTGCATAATGGAATATGGTAGGTACTATATTACTATAATGAAAACCTATCAATTATATGCTAAGAAAATTTTGCTTCGCCCCCCCTGGAAATTTTGGAGGCGACGCCCATGACCACAGCATAATAGTAGATACCTACTACATTTAGCATTTACTAGTCACCGAAAACGCATGTAGGTACACGTGCATTATGTACAAGGGACAAGGGACACACCTATTATTGTAGTAAATTAAAAAGTACAAGTAGGTACCTATACTTGGGCCGCCGAACAGACGGAGTGATCACCCTGCAAGAACGTGCTCTAGGCGAGACCACTATCAATTTAGGACAACCGAACCGCAGTGATGCGCTTTCTTGTTTCTTTAGACCCAACGAAGTCGCATCACTCCAATTCGGTCGTCATAAATTACTACTGGCCCCGCTAGAGCACGTTCTTGCAGGGTGATCATTCCGTCTGTTGGGCGGCCCAAGTAAAGTAGCAGTAGGTACACAGAGAAAAAGAGTTATTTAAAATAAATAAACGGCTTTCTTTGAATGGTATTTATTTAAACTAATTGTATTTTATTTAAGTCAACAATCGGTAAGTTGTGTTAAAGAAATTAGTTTCTTTAACTTTTTTTCTAATTTTGTTTGTTTTTAGTATATTATATTCAATTACAACTAAGAAATAAACTATTAATTGAAATAAACTGAAGCACCTCTAACTGTTGGGGCAAGAGTATTTGATTGAATTAATTTTTTTCTTGCCACATGTAGCCCAAGATTTTCTCTCAAGAAAACTTAGACTTCATTTAAGAGCTCTTTTCTTTCAGACAAACAATATTTGTTTGATGGTATAAAGTATTTAGTTACATAAAATAACAGTGTCTTTAAATGAAGAATTATCTAATTCATATAAATAAATGTTTATTTGAATTCAGATAATGTCCTCCCCACTACATTCACGTAGATGCAAAATCAACAAGTCGCTACCAGTTACATTTTATACTGCTCTACAAACGGAGGTGAATTTGCCATCTTGGCATCCATACCTATTTTTTTCTTATAATTTTTATAAAAACTTTAAAGTTAAAAGTTCAGTGTGTGTCTTACATACACTATGGAAGAGTTTTTAATATCACACTGAGAAAAATTTATAATACACAGTAAAAGAAATATTATGCCCATTATTATATTTGACGTTAGCTATAGGGATAAATGAAGCTGTTAATAACCGTTACTATATTAATATTATAAAAGAATATTATATCATTTAATATATCAGTATATAACTTTCCTATGCAAACAAGTATGTAGAAGTAATTTTATTTGTTTATAGCGACTATGATATTGTAATAATTAATTTAAATAAACTTTTCAATATCCTTTATGACATTTCTAACATAACCCTTATGTTATGTTATAATAGATATTAATATTTTTCTTTTAATTAGAATATCTTTATATTATACATTCTATATTGCAATTATAGTAAAGCTTATTAGCAGTGCTAATAATTGTAAAACACACTGTTAATAACAATAAATAACTTTGAATATAAAAAGTGCCAGTTGTCTGTATACATTTGACCAGAGATTAATCATTGATTTGTCTAACCAGTGATTAGTTGCTAAGATACAACCAATCACAAAGCCGGTATCATAGCAACTAAATCCGCTGGTTAAAAAAATCAGTGGTTAGTCACTAATGAAATAATACGAACAACCGATCCTATAAGTGAATTAAATTGTATAATATTGAATAGTTTACATTTTACTATACGTACCTTTATTTTAAGCTTACTTAGTAGTTAGTACTTTATGTTATTTCACAATATTAGGTAAGTAGTTATGTCAGTTGCACATTTTTTAGAACTAGTGTTAGATCGATTCACATTATTTCTAAAATTCATAAAAGTATTAGGTATCTGAAATACATACATTTAAATAAAAATTGGCTTTTCATTATTTATGCCATGTAGCTTAGTAACGTGGTAAAGCAGCTCAGGTCAGGTTCAGAGAGAGATAATAACATAATAAGATTTAAACGAAGTTTTATTCGTCACCAAATAAAAAAATATCCTAGGTACATAAAAAATGTAAAAATAAATTAAACTAAATATTTCAATGTAACAAAAATCCTTTTTTCTACGTTAGTGCGCAGCACTGGCAAATAATAAGGTAATTCACTTCGATTAATGCAGTCATAGTCCTTTGTTTCTATTATTTCAAATGACTGAAAATGTTCATGATACAAATGAGTCAAAAATTTTCTAAATACAAAATATACTTTATTATTATCTGTTAATATGATGTGTTCAATTGAACCAAACAGCGGTAATTCAGTATCTGTTGATGCTAAAATAATGTTGCCATGTTTATATGAAGTCCCAAAAATTGTAACATTCTTAGATTCTTTTAATTTCATGGCATTTAATTTTTCTTTAAATAACAAAAGTTTTATTTCATTTTTAAAGTCATTAATATCAACTCTGTAAGATTTTGTACCGGCATATAATTTATTGTCAAAACCAGAATTAAGTATAAGCCTGTTGCATAGCTGCAATTGATGCTTGGTGGCTAACGTTAATAAAATATTTACTCTAGATGATACCACATTTGCGTTAGACTTTAAGATTTGGTGTTTTGCTTCGTAACGCATTGACCATAGACGTATTGGTGGGCCAGTATATTCTATTATTCGTGGATAATGCAATAGTAAGTGATACTTTGGTTTTAACTTTTGATAAGGAAATAGTTTCAAAAATAACTTGTGGTGTTCGGATATGTGAAATTTTAATAAATGACACCATTCTAGAGGTATACTTGGAGCAGTTGTGATGCATAATATATTTCGTAAATGGAGATATAATGCCCAGTACTCATCATTTTTTGGTATTAGCCCACCAATTATAAGAACAAGATATTGCGAGAAAATGAGCATTTCTGATGCAGACATTTTAACAGTTTTTCCTTTCAGTTGATCATAAGTTATAGGCGGAGGTTTATTCTTGTTGTCAGATCCATAATTAAAGTAAAGAATATTAGTATTTAAAGTTTCTAACGTGAAAAGTTTAGAGTCGATAACATAATGATGCAATATTAAGCCTAGATCATAAATACAAATTCCCTCTAGAATGTCATGCATGAGGTCTACCAAAAAATTTTCACACACATGGAACGATGTAACTTCGTTAAAAACGCATTTTTCTCTTATACCGGTTCGTTTGCTGTCATTGAGTTCCAAATCTTTTTCGTAATTTTCTTTGTTTCTTAAATAATTAACATTTTCTAATGTCTGCACACTTGTTTCATTTGCTGGCATTTTGCAAAATCTACAAAAATAGGTACTTTTAAAACTTTGCGTAAAGCCCAGGAGTGTATTCAGTCCTAAATTGTCTCCTTGTATAAGAGCCAGTTAGAAATAAATAATTTTTTCTTCATTATTAACAGCTATTTTTATACCACTAACTTCTAAACATATTAATTCTTCTATTAACCTTTTAAATATAATTTTTGCCGGGAATTGTTTATAGTCCATTGCATGAAAAATTAGAGAAACAAAAATATTTTCAGTTAAAGACTGATATTGCACAGGTATTATAGGTACACTGTAATAAATAGCACCTATCTTATGTATTCCAGAATGGGATCCAAGGGGGTTACCAGATTCAAATTCGTCAAAATATAACAACAAGGGAAAAATCAATGTGGCAGATGTAAGATCAGGACATTTTGATCTCCAAAATTTAGTTTGTATAATATTAGAAACTGGGTCGGTATAAGTTTCTAAAGTCCTAATATACTCTAAAGAAGCAATAAATACTTCGTCCAAAGAAAAAAATGATCGCAATACTTCGGCCATTGGTATAAATTGTGCAGTAACAGCATGTGATTCAACAATTCCTTTAGAATTTTGTTGAAGTTGGTGTCCAATTGTGAACTGTTCAGGCTTTATAAAAGTTCCAGTACTTTCTAAAAATTTGAATCTTAAATACTCGGTACGAAAATGTTTAAAGATATTTTGCAAATCCTCAAATATAGAAGAAACGCGTTTTTCAGTAAAATTTTCAATATAATTCATTTTAGTGACTTCCAAAATTTCGCACTTTACGAGTTTAATTATATCGTCTAAAAAGGTCTGAAAGTCCTCGACGATAATATTTACAAGATTTCTAGGTAAAGAACTTTTGCTGTATAATTTACATATTAATATGCACATTTTTTTTTGAATTTCATTTTTAAATAAAATGATGCTATTTGTACTTTCTAAAGTTAGCTGCGCTATGTTTTCAGAATTATTGTTTTTATGCTCATTTAAGTCATTCTGAAATGTGTTGCTGTCGTAGATATCTGGATAATTATTTTGTGTTATATTTACAGTGTTCATAACTAATTTTTTATCAGATACTGTTTGTATGTGACACTTTAAATGTTTCATCAGAGAATTTAAAAAAGAGAATTTTCGTCTGCAGTTATTTTCCACGCATATGTATAAACTACAGATAGGTAGTTTATGAATAAGTTTAAAGTGCATTTTTAACAATTTTGGAGTTTTCATAACACTTTTACACACGAAACAAGTAGGCATGATTGCATTAATTTGTGTTTTGCCCAGTAACAAACTTTTTTTAAACTATATGCTTAAACTAAGCCAATAACAATTTTAACGCCTCGCACCCGCTGTAATGCTTATCATATTCGGTATATATTTCATATATATTTTGCTGGATGTATGTCCAAACATTTGCACATTCCGGGGAGTATTTTGAGTTCAGTGCAAAAATTACCTTAAACGTTACGTCTAGCGCTTTAACAGCATTTTCTAATAAATAAAGTTGTTCATCGACGTAGCAGTAGCACGCTTCTACGTTGTCTAGTTGGCCACAGACAATTAGGAACGGTTGAATTCCAATATTATGCTTCATAACAGTTTTGCGCCTTTCTTCTATTTTTGCATGTATTTCAGCTGGATTCTGTGGAGAAATATTTTATTATCGCAAAAGTAATACAAATAATAAAGTAAACCTTACGTTTACGTGTAATGCAAAACTTTCTTTTACTTCTATTTTTGACGGTCTATAATTTTTGGATTTCACTGCAGATCTTAATGTTGTTGGCGGAAACAAAAGAGGCAAATTCAAAACGGTGCAGATATCTAAAATCAAATATTTTAATTAAGATAAATATATTCATGTTTTATTGCCATCTTACCTAATCCGACCTGACTATCCTCATGCTGTAAAATTTTTCTTTCTTTTAATAACTTTATGACAGCCGCAGAAAATTTATCCCATTTTTCATACAATTTTCGATTTCTATCTGGATATTTTATATCAAAATCTTCTAATAAAAGACGATATCCATCAGTTTGCTGTAGAGCAGGAAAAGTATTTAAGTAGGTCCTATAAGAGTTGGTTTCTAGAAAGCATTTTCGATAGTTGAATGTTTTGCGCCAATTTTCCAAAATTGCATCGAACGGTTCCAAATTCCATTTTAAAAATTCGGTAGCAGATGTTGTTTCCGTAAAATTTTCCTCAATTGCAGGATCCTCATCGTTATCTAGAAAACAATTTTTATAAGTGTGTGATATACAGTTGCTTAAATTCCGCAAAAAATAGGAAAAAAAAATCGAAGTAATAAAACTTTAGGTACCAGACTTTTCTAATGTTTCTTTGCACTTTCCATTGGATTTCAGAAAATTGAGCTTTTGTCTGTAGTTTACAAATTTACTCCACAGTTTTCCTTTTGGTAAAAGACGCGGTGTGTTCTTAGTTTTACCTTTATAAGGTATGAAAAAGGTTTTTGAACTTTCACTTGGAAAAAGTTCCGCAATCTCGTCTGCAGCGAATGCAAAATGACTTGCTGGTACCCTAACAATTAAACAGTTAAAATGAGATATAAATACTTATTAAAAATGGACAATGAAACATTATTATTATTATTGTTATAAAACTCAAGTTTGTGGTAGCATGAAAATTAAACATAGAAAAAGACGTGCCAATCATTTTTTGTTTTTATGCAAAATTGACGGGTGAATTTATGCATATTTTATAGGAGCTTTAAATTCATTATATTTTATGGTATTATAGGCTAAATTTGAAGGATTCTAAAAATCTGCCTCAAAGTTCTCTGAAATAATAATTACAAACACAAGAGTAAAATTAAGTCGGGCGGCCTTATTACAAAAAGAGCAAACCTGTAACAATATAATTATACGGGATGCATTGGAGCCAGCCAAATCGCAAAATCTATTTATTTCTAAATGTTTTAATATTTTTAAAATATGACTTAATGCCATCCCTATCGATTCGCGCGCTCACATTTCGATCTCTTGGACCGTTAAGGGATAAATAGACTTTGCGGCTAGGTTAGCTCATCTTCCTATATACATATACAGCATATAATATATTTACTTATAGGTAAATACTAACTTGTAATCAGGAAATTTTTCCATAAAAAAATTGACGATAACTTTGCACAACTTCCCTCTGAGATAGTCAGTGAGCTTTTCTTTACATGTTAAAACTTCCCTTCCCTCTAGTGTTGTTTGTAACAAATGCTCCAGACTCTAAAAATATGGTTAAGTATTAAATAACAGTGTTTGAGAGAATGTAATATATATGTATAGCATGTATATTACTTTTGGAAATAATGACGTTTTCGAAATTTTCGCTTGTGGCAGAAATTCGGAAGGCTCATCCGTATCATTCAATTTTCCTAAAAATATTAATAATAAGCGTCTAAATACACCAGCAACAAAAAATAAATTACTTTTTCTATTTTCGGCACCAATTAAGGGCAATGCTTCAAGTACCGGATCTTCAGAAGTCGCTAAGACTAAGGTTTCTGAGTATAAATCTAAGTCGTCTTCACTAAAAGAGAAATTACTGCTTGAACTAGCAGTTACCGTGCTGCTAGTACTACTAGGACTGCTGATTCCCAAATTTAAATTGGGCGTCGTTTCTATATTTTTAATCTGAAATGATTTTTACTTTTAGAATTTAATGCATACTTTGTACACCCCTACATACAGTAGAAAACATTATTCTAAATTGTTTCAGAAATTTGAGTCTGGGTCCTATTTTGGGAATTAACTCTGCTACAGTTTCATCCGTCAATAAAGAAAATGCTTCATTATCTATACCTTGATCTACAAAAATTAAAATACAATAGTGGTAAGCCTTTTGGAAACACCAAAAGGAAATACGAAAATTGTAAGTTACAAAGTGCAAAAAGGAGCTTATTTAAGATGAAGCCCAAAATTTCGTGACTTCAGTTGATGCGACTAAAACCACCTAGTTTAATTTTTAATGTACCTATGTATAATTACCCGTTAGGATGAGCAAGTATTTCAACTGCTCTAGTGCCAAAATACATTCCCTTCGCATACCTACTAAAGGGTTGTTATTCGACAAGCTGTTTTAGATGTGATTTAGGAATTAGACTCCCACAATATTTTTTATTATTACGTTAATAACTTCAAATTTTGAAAGGCTTATTAGTTGAGAAATTTGCACTAGGTAAACCCACCTCGTGGTCAGTTTTAAATCACTTAAAGTTTTATTTCTGCTTTGATTTTTAAATGAAGCGCTTTTTGTATATTATTCGTATAATATCATTGTGAGAAAGAAATGTGACTTCAGAAATAATTGTAAATTGTCATTCAAACATTTAACCCACTTTTGAAACGTTGTTGTCTATTTTAAATGAACTATTTACGAAAGCATGCAACAATACTGATACACATTTACCACAAATTCAACTAACAGACAATACAACACACATTTTTCGTGAAAAACCATACAAAATCTGTACTTACCGCTAAATTTTCCCACCCACTCGTCCAGTCCCCATAATTTTAAAATATCTGGAACTTCCATACCTACTTCCATATTATAATAAAAGAACAAACTGCACAATCCGCACTGCACCTTAGTTGATTTGCAAATGACGCAATTTTACAAGCTGCTACGTGCTTGTGATCGTATTAGACGAGAATATAGCCCTTAATATCAAAATATTATAACGAGAAATATTTATAAAAATAGAAAATAAGTTTCAAAATATTGGATTATAAAGGGCAAATTTTAAAATACTAGTTGAATAACCGGTATAATAATTTTAATGCCATTACTTTATTATTATAAATATTATAACATAAATGATCTTTGTCATAAAAATAAACTTTAAAGAGAATGTGTTAATTATCCTTAATATCATCATAAATTGGGGTTATGAACAAATTTCTATAATAAAAATAGTATTGCCCTTAAAAACTGACCTATTATGGTTTAAAATAATAGTTTATAGCGACTAATAAAAATTCTTTATAATACACTTTCTATTATCTGGTTTTCTCAGTGCATGTGGATTGCAAAATTTTTTGCCGGCATTTATAGGTAAGCACTTTTTTAACAACAAAACAAGCAAATTATCGTTTCTCATAACATTTTAGATCAAAACATCTCTTTAGACCTCTTGCAAGAATTATCAGAACAGCATATAAACGCAATCATTCCCACGATAGGTCATCAAATAATATTTAAACGTGCGCTTTCAGAGCTTAAATTGGAACCATGTTTGGAGGTAACGGTTTTGCTTGTATAAATATGTGAAAGTTCGAAATTTAGGGGTTATTGTCCATTTATTATTGCCGATGAGTGAAGACAATAAAGTGCAATTTGGTGCAACTTTCGGCCCTGTTAGACTTTCATAAGGTACAAGTGGTGTAGGTCGACAATAACCGGTGGATGTCCTAAAAATTCACTTCCATTGTATTTCAAATTCACAGATGTAAATGGTGTATATAACATTTACCGGTAACTGGATGATGGTGGACACTCGCCAATTTCGAACTTTCATTGTAACATAATATACAGGGTGGAACTTAATTGCACGATGTGGTTCCTTGGCTGATTTGGAGTGAACAGTTCATACACATATAAATATGTACCTACAATTCGTTTTCAAGATAAAGGATGAAAAAAGTTGATTTTTTGAAAATTCTTTAATCCTCTAGGATTTAAATGCACAGTAAAAAAGGGGGTTCATGGAATAAAAATAGTTAATTGCGCAGTAAAATGCCAGACTGTAAACAAAATTTAAACTACTTAAGTAACTACAAAATTATTGCACAGAGAATTAATAGGATAAGAGGGTAAAAAAAGCAAGCAATTAAGGATCACTCTGTATATGAAATTATTATTAAGCTAATAACATTTCAATTGTGTACTTACAGGCGGACAGTTGCAATAGCTTAAAGCGACGAGGTTGTATAGAGGATAACACTGATGTAGTTCCAAATAAAATACAAAAAATCGGCACGGAAAATAATGTCTTGGCAGACGATACTCCTGTAGTCTTTGTCGTTAATGACATTGCTTCTTCCACAATAACAAATTTAAGCAATAGTAACTGTGGATTAAATTCGTCATTTCTCAGCACAGCGAGCAAAATTGAAAACGATTTCAGTTTGGACGATCTCTTCCAAAAGAATATTCTGGGGCGAGCTATCTTGCAAAAATCTCAGGATGGTGTTCAGTTAAACAATAAAGATCGATCCAATATTTGCGAAATAATAATTTCTTATTTTCTAAATAAAGCCATTAAATTAGATAACCAGTCTTTATCGAATATTGCCGAAGAAATTGTGAAACTTATTCCAAGTGAAAAAAAGACTACATATTTTGTGGAGCCAATATCAAAAAAACAGTCTTTGTCTAAGAAATCTCAAGTAGCAAGGGGAAGATTAGTTGACAAACACCGAAATAAATTAGCAGCTTTAAGGCGAACCCTGCAATACAAAGATCTTATTCCACCATCTGATATTTCTGACACTTTAAGTCCCGGTAAGAAAAATTTCAATTTTTTATCGCCACTTTCTTAATCGATAGTTGATTGTTTAGAGTCCGTAAAGTTAAAGACTGGGCTGTCACGTGATCAGCGCAATAGACCTGTTTTCGTCCGGAGGCGGAACTCGTAAATCCAGTGGCGCCCTCAAAAACTTCAAGATTACTGTGCGTCCATTGTTGACGTTGTTTTGTTGACCTATGTTTGAGTGTGATCTTTTAGTGGATATTCTGTTTTATTTTGCGTTTTTATTGTGAGTGTTGCTTAAAAGACTAAAAAACTATCATCTTTATTCGAAAAACGGAGTTGATCGAGGTAATTAAGACTACAAATTCGTGTAACTGAATTGAAGGTTAACATTTTTTGTGTTTGCAGATTATTCTGCTTATTTTGTCATCTCGGTGTTATTTAAAAGACTTTTGAAAAATCGTCGATAGTATCTGTTATCCAGGTACTACAATCAAAGTAATTTTACACATTAAATCCAAGTTGAAATTTTTGACGTTTGTAGGTTAGAAATGTCTCCCAAAAAATTGGCAAATCCAGCATGGTAATTCATAGCCAAGGCCGTGAAATTATCAGTAACGTGATGAAGTTTATGCGGGAAGAAGCACAAAATGGAATTAGGATTCCTTTAAAGAATTACAGGTATGTAGGTACCTACTTCATAATGAGCTTTATTATTGTTAAGATCCAATTGTGTGTTTAAGGCAAAGAGTTATAGAAGCAACAGGTGTTTCGAGAAACACAGATTTTGAAGGAATCGAAAAGCGTAGAAGCTGAGCCTAGCACCTCCTTTGCTACACAGCATAAGGAATGACCGCGAAAGAAGCGTAAACTCGGCCTGATTTCTGTGGGAGAAACGGAAACAATACGGGAAATTATACATAATTTTTTTATTTTGGAGAAAAGGAATCCCTCTCTGAATTGTAAGTAACTACCATTATAAAAAAGAAAACTTCGTTAAGGTGTGTTTTCATTGCAACTGCTGGCAGTTGTTACTTGTCAAATACGGGGTGATTCATTGTAAAGTTTGCTGAACTTCTTTTTTCATAAATAGAGGGAACGTGGTAATAAGAAAGATATTTTCGTGTATTTTTTGGATTTAATATCAAAAAACCAATTGGGTGCTGCTGTTGCGCAGCCAAGTTATGAAAGAATGAATCACACTTGCATTTTAGTAAATGGAATGCTTTGAATTCCGACTTCGATTGTAGATAAATTTCAAGAAACTTACTTTCTGTTGAAACCCAATTATTTTTCAGACCATTATATTTCACGATGTGTTTTGAATGTGTATAGTATATTTTTCATCTAAACACGAATGAAGTATGCAATAACAGAAAGTAATCCCAATAATCAGGGGCTTTTTGAACAAATTATTCTAGGAACAAATGGCAATGACTGCTTTTTCGTGAAATAACAAATGCTACATTTAAATACCTACCTATCATGTTATCTAGCCTAATATCACCTTATATTCCAGGTATTCTACAGAAGATTAAAGATTCTGAACTTTCTTTTTCTGGCTCGAGGCAGTCGCTATGGGTTTTTCTGAAATCTATTGGATTTAGGTATGGCTGCTTTTGTACTTATATGCAAAGTCAAAATGTTTCAGATGCCGTTACTACATGTATATTCAAATTTCTGTTTCATTAAATGTTTATGTTCAGAAAATACTTTTATAACAACAGATAGCAATAGTGAGCTTGCTTGAGTGGGACACCTTGTATACTTCTATTTCTATTTAAGGTGGCGAAAGACAGAAGACAACAGTAAGATTTTAATGGAAACCCATGACATTCGCCTGAAAAGGATGAAATACTTGAAACAAATTCTGCAATACCGGGAAGAAGGCCGAATCATTATATATACGGACGAAACGTATATACACAGCAGCCATGTCCAGCCGAAAGGGTGGTATGATGAGTCGACTAAAAACATAAAGAAGCCGATTTCTAAAGGCCAAAGGCTGATTATTGTACATGCCGGAGGTGAAAATGGTTTCATTCCCAATGCGTTGCTCATTTTTCGATCAGGTAACACATACATAAGTAATTTTAATATCAAAATGTAACCAAACATTGTCTCTAGGTTCTAAATCAGGAGATTACCACGATGACATGAATAATGCCAATTTCATGACATGGGTGCAGAAACAATTACTGTCCAACATGCCGCCTAAGTGTGTACTTGTGATTGACAATGCATCATATCACAATGTCCTGGTGGAAAAAACCTGACATCTGCGAGCCGAAAAGGTGAGATGGTGAAGTGGCTTGAAGAACGTCAAATACATTTTGATGGCTCAAATACAAAACCTGAGCTTTATGGTCTTATCAAACAAAATTTGTATCGATTCCCAAAGAAATACAAATTGGATGAGCTTCTTGAAGCCCATGGTCACCGAGTGTTACGACTCCCCCCTTACCACCCGGAATTGAACCCCATAGAGAAGATATGGGCCACTGTAAAGAACTGGGTAGCTAGCAGAAACGTTACTTTTAAATTAGGTGATGTGGAGGAATTAGCACGTGGAAAATTTTCAAATATTAGCTCAGAAGAGTGGAAAGATATATGTGGCCATGTGCAAAAAGTGGAAAAAACTTTCTTGGAGAAAGAGCATCTGATGGACGATGCAATGGATTCGTTGAAGTTCACTGTGAACACAGGATCATCTGATGAGGAGAGTGAAGAAGAATATCAAGTCACAACTGAAGATGATGGTGATGATGATGATGATGATGAAGACGACGACGAAGACGAGGATTTAGGAGTACAACCACTACCAAGTGATTAACCCTTAGTTGATAGAGTGTCCAAGCATCCTTCCAGCAGTACGTAGTGTCCTGCTGGCAGGACGTATTTTCAACACTATTGTTTTCAATTCATTTAATTAGATTAAAATTTCCTATTTTACGCAGATTCAGAAAACAATCAGCATCGCGGGTGCAGTGTTATATTTTTAATGTTTTTCAAGTTATTTTGTACGAGAATGAATAAAAATGTTTCTCAGCAGTTGTTTTATTTAATAAATAGCAAAATTGTTACGTCGCCTATGAAATTTGAGTCCGTACTGCTGGAAGTCGCGCACGTACTGTCGACAGGACAATCCCATTTAAAAATAATGTCCTGCTAGCAGGACTAGCGGCTCTGTCCAGCTGTCCTGCCTGAAGCTCCTTCCAGCAGGACAAATGCCAGGACTTTCTATCATTAGACCTTGTGGTGCGACATGACATACCTCAAGCACCAAGGATTCTTATTTTTTGAAGGGTTTCTGAAGGTGTTTAGTTCTTAATATATGTGAATTCCAATTATTTATTTTTGGTAGTTAATAGAACTCTCTAAATTTTTAATTACAGAATAATAAGTTTATTTAGCAATTCTTTATCTCCAGTGCTGAAAAATAGTAAATTGGATTATTCGGCTTCCTTTATGATTTATTCTAATTTTCTTTTGTCACATACGTAAACAACTTGTTCAAAAACCTGTTTTCAACTATAATAATTATGTAATTAAGATTATTTGCACATAAACATGCCGATTTCGTAAATGACATAACCTCACACCAAACGTCACATTTATAATTTATCTGTATGACGAAATCCCCTTTCTTCAAGTTCTTAATGTGTTTCGCGAGTTTTTCATGCCTTAAAATGCCAATTTTCCTGTTTTGAATGTAACTTTTGTGAATTCATTGTTAAAAAATTATAAATTTCACATACACGCCGGTACGCCACTGTTTCTGTCAAAATCATATTTCCCGCTACATTTTCGCGCAGCCACCATCTTGTCCGGGCCCAGTCTCTAACTTTACAGACTCTAGAAGTGTCACGTGCAGCAACAGACAGCAAAATCTGGTTACAACAAAATTCGGAACCTGTAGATGAAGTATTTTGCCACTGGAAAAAATCATATGAGCTACGCACCATAGATATTAAGAAACAGGACAGTATTCAACATTTTTACGAGGAGTGGCCAATTTTTAAAACACAAGCAGCTGTTGAGTTGGTAAGTCATATATAAACGACGGGTTTTGTTTCTAAAATTAAATGAATCATCATTGTTTTTATCATAATTGTCATTTTGACAACAATAATTTTTAAATTCGACAGCTAAATTGATTTTAATTTTTTTAATACTTATAATATTAAAATAATTGTTCGATCATGTATAAAATTTTCTATGTACCACGGTCGCAAATAGCTTTTACGACCCTCGACGTGTCGTATCCCCCAGCCTTTTGCGCCTCGGGTTTCAATCACACCACGGGCCGTAAAAGCTTCTTTACGACCTTGATACATAAATAACCAAGTATGTAAATGACTATTATATGCACGATCGGTTTATAATCCATGGTTTAGCGCTCTCAAAAGCCTAGTATCTTATGCCTGGAAAGTCTTTTTGTTTACAAAATTAAATCAATCTTCATTGTTTTCAAGAATATAAAGTTTGTATTTTATTGTCATTTTTACAACAATAATTTTAAAATTTGACAACTAAATTGATTCATATTTCTTTAAATACCATAATATTAAAATGGTTCGATGATGCATAAAATTTTATACGCACCACGGACCCAAATAGCTTCTACGGGCCTCGGTGTTGTATCCATCAGCGCTTTGCACTTCGGGCTTCAATCACACCTCGGGCAGTAAAAGGCTCTTTATGACCTTAATAAATACACAAATACATAAATAACTATGTTTAAGAACATGCAGTGGCTCTTTGTACTATCAGCTTTAGACAAGCAGCCTCACAATCCATGTGTCTGACTCCGCACATTACCTGCACATTTCTTAGCACTTTTCTAGCTGTTTTTCAAGGGAATTATAAAACATTCCTTTTGACATGACTACCTGACCTGATCCCCCCTGACGGAAAATACATAGTTGGGGGTCGAGGTAATTATGTGTTTAAAATAATAGCCGCGAATGTGCGGAGTTGGAAAAAAGCCACCACTCCTTGGGGACACAGAATGTCGTATTTTTATTGTTGTAGACATCTTTCGATTTTGCACAAAAGTTCTCTCACACATTGCAAGAAGATTTGGACACAGAATTTGAAAAATTTTTTGATCATGTATTAACATTAAGAAAAGGGAGATTGACGCCTTCCGATACTACTTTACTGGAGTTAACAAAGAGCTCTATAACTACCGGTAAATTCTAATTGAATTATTATATGCTATTTGCCTGACAATGTCGTATGTCTTATTCTTTCAGATTCGAAGACTGCCATTCGACTATTTTTGCTGCCTTCACTGGTACCACCAAAAGGTCGAACAAGATTACAAGGAAACAAACACTGGAAACCTTCTATTACAGAAAGTAGGGATAGCTTATTCATTCTGGTCAGTTCTGCTGCAGATATAGAAACTGCAAAAAATGAAAGAATTAACATCACGTACACTCGGGGGTTGACGCTTCAGCCCTATATATTACTGGTAGGAAGCACCCTAACAAACATAGTGGCGACGTATGTGGTTATAAACAATTATATATACAAAACAATATCAGCGTTAGATGCAATTGATTTCTGCTTTAAATGTTTCCATGTTCTGGATGCGAAATATTCATTCGAATCCGAACACATATGGCTTTTAATTCAACGTTTCATGTATAAGGTAATTACAAACCAAGACAGAAAAGTGCCATACATCCAAGATTTATTGTAAGTAACTAAAGACATTCTTTAATGGATTTGACAACTTTTACGTGTTTTAAATGCACCAAAATTTTTTCAGACACTGATAAACTGATTTCTCACATAAAACTTTTTCATGTATGTGTATCAAAATTTGAATGCCAACAAGGCGGATGTCCCCGCCATTTTGCTTCTGTTGGGCAATTGAGAAAGCATATAATTAAAAAGCACTCGTGTAATAACACTACGCCATATTTGAACTCCTTATCGACTGATTATTTTGAACCGTACAAGTATGCAAACAAGGAGAACATATCGGAGAATATTAAAAATACAAATTGCAACATTGAAAATCAAACAGACAAAAATGTTGATTTTATTAACGAAATTTTATCATTAATAGGGCTTTTGTACAGTGTACCATCATTTCCCAGAAATTTAGTACAGATTGTTATAAGCAACTTAACAGAATTAATAGTATCAATAGGTCAAAAAATAGATCATACCATGGAATCTCTCAATTTAAAAAAAAACGTCAAAGCAAGCTGTTTCTGAAATTTTCATAAATATTAACAAAATTTTATCTCAACTAAGTTCCGAATATTTACGAGTAAATTATTTTCAAAAATTGAAATCTTATATTCCGCCTAAGTCCATCTTTTTTGGGGAGTATCCCTGCGTCGCAAAATCTAGAACTACATGTGTCACTTCAATGGTACTCAAGAAAGCCGAAGGACAAATGATACCTTTGCGAGAAACTTTTAAACAATTTTTAATTTTACCAAATGTTTTCGACACTATCATTCAATATGTAGAAGAAGAGCAAGTACACTCTTCAACTGTAACAAGTTTTCTAAATGGGGAGTTATGGATAACTACTAGGAAAAAGCTTGATAAAGATAAAATATTTCTACCGTTTGCAATGTACTTCGACGATTTTGAGTGCTGCAACCCTTTAGGCAGTAAGGCCGGCAAATATAAAATCGGGGCTATTTATGTTTCACTTTTGTGTATACCACCTAAATATCTGTCGTTACTTGAAAACATTTTTCTGGCCCAACTCTTTAATTCCTCAGACAGGAAGACGTACGGAAACAAACAAATTTTTGAAAAATTTATTACCGAGTGTTTGTTTTTGGAAAATGAGGGGATTGAAATAACTGTAAAGAGCAAGAAAGTCAGGGTATATTTTAAATTAATGTTAATTCTTGGAGACAATTTAGGGCTTAATTCCATTTTAGGTTTTCAGGAAAGCTTCAGTTCGAATTACTTTTGCCGCATATGCAGGGACTCTAAAAATTATACAAAAAGACAAAACTTAGAAAATTTTGTAACCTTGCGCACAAAAGAAAATTACAATTCTGATTCAAAAACGCAAAGTTATGGTGTAAAAGAAGAGTGTGTTTTTCATAACATTCCACATTTCAATATTTCGGAAAACAAATCCTGTGATCTTATGCACGATCTTTTAGAGGGCATTTGTCGTTATGAATTAGCTTACATCTTAGATTACTTAATACACACTAAAAAATATTTTACTTTAGGCCAACTCAATAGCAGGATAAAATTTTTTAAACTATCAGAGGCAGACTTTAACTGTATTATACCTAATATAAAACTTGAACAATTAAAGAAAAAATGTATTATGATGAGTGCTTCGGAGATGTTGGCATTGTTTTCTTATTTAGGAATTATCATTGGAGATTTAGTACCAGAGGGGGACCAGTATTGGAATATTTACATTTTATTGCACCAAATATTACAAATCTTGTCAGACACTATTTTTTCTAAAGGTACTATAGAATACTTAAAGATTCTTATACAAGAACATCACGAGCTTGTATGTCAGATATTTAATTTGGAACTTAAACCAAAACATCATTTTTTGCTACATTATCCGAATTTAATTTTAAAAGTGGGTCCCATTCGATATATATGGGCAATGCGATATGAAGCTTTCCATAAAATCCTGAAATCTACTGCTAGTGCAGTTACGTCTCGTAAAAATATATTACTAACATTAGCAAAAAAACAGCAACTTAGATTTTCTTTCAGAATACTCAGTGAGAAAGGGTTTTCAGACACAACAGACTTCAGCCCTACGTGGGACGAAGTAAATTCATTGCCAGAGTATGACTATATTACAAATTTGATGCAAAGAGCGGGTTATCGTTTAGAAAATAACAATTGTTTCAGTGTTCCTTGGGCAAAATTTAACAACACAATTTATAAACTTGGATTCGTCCTCCAATTACCCGATAAAGATGAATTACCTAATTTTGCTTATATAAAATACATAATTGTTGTGTCAAATCTCATTCATTTCGTGATCTCTCCATTGCGAATTGTAAGGTTTATTAGTCACATACAATGTTATGAAGTGGATGATTCTATAAATGATTCTTTAATGTTGCTAAAAATTTCGAAACTGTATAATAAAGTTCCCAGGAGCCTTCATTATACTAGTACAGGAAATAAAGTAATACTTTAAGTTACAATCCTTAATTTCGTTTTTATCGCTTTATAATGTCAAAGTTATGTTTGTTAAAATCCTTGGAATTTATTTTGATAAGTTTTTTGTTCTATTTTATTCATAGTTTTGAAATGATTTCATGGAATAATGGTTTCCGGGCTGGTTGCCACGTCGGTCGTCGTTGGTAATCTGCAGCACTAAAATTAACATTAACCAAAATCAACCAGCCCGGAAACCATTATTCCATGGACAACGGCTACGAAAGCCTCAAGAAGAAATTGAAATGATTTCTGTTACCTATATTTTCATTGTATTTTATTTCTGTTAAAGTTGCGATCATTAAGAATCTTGGCATTTAAATTCTGTTCTATTTTATTAATAGTTTGTAGTTTGTTTCGAATTTACAAATGATCTCAGTTTTTGTACTGTATTTTATTTCTATTTTGTAATAAAACAATAAAATATAGCTCTTGTTTTATTTTTCACAAAAACTAATTCAGTTAAATTAAAATGATCTTTATTTAATTTAAGTATTATACCCCGTAAAAAATCCAATTTATGTTATTTAAAACAAAAAAGTTTTTCTTAAAATCAACACCACATTTATTTGATGTCATCAAATTTCTTAAATCAAAACAACAAAATTAACAATCATTATGCAGAAACGATTTCTTTAAACTAAACAAACCCCTTATTTCTTCGGAATACAAATTATTTTAAGTCAATATGTGTCACGGTATTAAGCTAGTTTTGCATTTATTCATGTGCATAAAACGTTTTTTTGGATCAAAGAAATAATTTTTTGAAACTTGAAATAAATAATTTTAATCTGACAAATAAAGATTTATTTGCCCATATGCAAATAACAAATTTATTTCAGCAAAATAATATTTCTTTAAACAAAAAAAACCTTTTTCTCTGTGTATTTTTATAGAGGTACCTACGTTGAGGAGAATAAATAGAATACAACATAGATATCTACCTATATTTATTTACAATTGGCTCGATAATAAGTTTCTCTGTGTACAAACACAATTCGTTCTGTGACATCATTACAATGCCCTTCGTCACATAAGTTTCATTCTATTACATGTATATTTTGAAGTAACGCCGACAGAACAACTGAGCTATTATGCGTCAAATTTTCGGACAGTTTTGTGAAGAACCAAACAGCATACCAACAACCCCTGTCATGCCCCGTCTGCAAACAATTAAACTATTCAGGACATCAGGACCAAACTGCATGTATCAGGGATCATATAATACGAGTAGGTAACGTGAAGTATAGAGCCTATACCTACGTATAGGCATGATATTGAAAATAAAACTGAATCCAAGAAAAGACAGACGCTGGTAAAAAGGAACTAAGGTACCTACCTCTACGTAGGTATGCCTAGCGGTAGCTGTAACCAAATAAATAAGTAGGTACTTACCTAGGTAGGTGCATACTTCCATTTTGTTTCATGTGCGATTGCTAACAAAAATATGAAATTATTACATCTATTATAGTTTATAGGTATGGATAGACCCTTTCAGAGAAATAAAAAATGAGGGAATAGGTACTACCTGTACCTACTAGTTATTCTTTGTGGTTGAATAAACGATAAGCATTTTAGATATTAGGTATAAATAATTATACCTAATGCATTATAAGAGCAAAATTTTCTAAAAATGTCGTTAGTGTCCGATTGCCCATTGAAGGATTGTGCCTTTCCCAGGATGCCTCTAATTTGCTTAAGATACCTATATCAACAACACCCTGTATGTGGGTGTTGTTAATTTGATGTTGTATTGAACAAACTTTAAATTTGTAATAGTCAATTTTCTTAAATGGAACACCCTTCATATTACTTCGCCATTTAAAACAGAATGGTATTCTACTTCAAAAATTATAAGCATTCTATCTTATGGATTTGTTGTTATCGATTTTCATATTATATTGCTTTGTTTGAGTAACAAGTAAGTAATTTATTAAACTGGTAGAGCTGTAATTTCTTATAAATTAATTTTCTATAAATGTAGTTAACAATTATTATTTCATGTTAAAATTCCAAATTCAAAGAAAGATTTCCATAATTCAAATACTCTCACGAAATTACAGTTCTACCAGTTCAATAAATAGGTAATAAGTACCCCTCGAAGTACCCAAATAAGGCAATTTCTGAGAATCGAACATACAGAAAAATCTATAAGAGAAAAGGGAATCCTGGATAATTTTTGAAGTAGAATGCCGTTCTGCTTTAAATAGCGAAGTAATATACGGGGTGTTCCATTTAAGAAAACTGACTACTTACTACAAATTTAAAGTTTGTTCAATACGACATCAAAATAACAACACCCTGTATGCATCTTAAACAAATTAGAGGCATCGTGGGAAAGATACAAGTGTTGCCTCACGATGGTGTGTATTATCACTCCTTCAAAACGAGATACGCAGCAAAAATATTTTTTTTAAAAGTATGGTGCAAGGCCCGAAAATTTCGAAGAATAATTAATATTTCAAGAATGGCTGGCTTTCTGAATACTTACTTATGCGGTTAGGTATATTATAAAAGTCGTCTTATAAAAACAAGCAGAATCGAAATCTACTGTCAAAGATGTGACCTTCCATAAGTTATAAGTTATAAAAAATAAGTTGTAGCTATTTCCGGTATACCTAACCGGAAGTGCCATAAATTTGAAAATATTTTCATTGGAAACTTCGAAGGCGTTTATGAACGAATCCAAATTTTCAGAATTATTGTAAATGCGTTGTTATCAGGAAACACTATACCTATAGTCAATGGTTTTCGTGAATCACCCTGTATAATCAAAATCAGATGACATATTAGCAACATGTAGGGTACATAGGCGATCTTATGGCCTGATCTGACCCGACCTTAGGTTTATTTTGATTTTAAAGTAGGTATGTACTAGGTAACGACGACAATTCGACAAGACTTCTTCAACAAAATATTATTGGTACCTACCTACCTACTTAGCTGTTAGCTAATAGCCCTATACTTGGGCCGCCCAACAGACGGAGTGATCACCCTGCAATCACATGAGCTCTAGGCAGGACCAATATCAATTTAGGACGACCGAACCGCAGTGATGCGCTTTCTTTAGACCCAACGAAGTCGCATCACTCCAATTAGGTCGTCATAAATTAATATTAGCCCCGCTAGAGCACGTTCTTGCAGGGTGATCACTCTGTCTGTTCGGCGGCCCAAGTATAGGCTGCTCCTGCTCAACACGAATTTGAACAATAAATTGTGGAAATACATTGCCAATTTATTTATTTTTTATTTAGCATAATTTATTCCAGCATGTAGCATTTAGTAAAATATTCCAAATTTCTTAAAGTACTAACCCTTGGTACCAACTCATAACGAAATGTGCCTAAGCATTAGCCATCTCTGCTTCAAAAGAGTTATTTATGAATACTAAATTGAACTTGGGGAAGGTATCTGTAATCTGCAACGAAAGGTTTCTCTCTAAAATAAAGAATAGCCTCAGAGTTTCTCAAAATGTTAACCAAACTTAACCTCTTTAGTTGTCATCTATAAAATTTCAATCAAAGTACATATAAAAGGGAGATATGTTTGTAGAATAGTAGAATATCGTTGAAAATGGATCCCGGTGTTGATTTCAACCATTCTTGGAATTTAATTAAGAAAGCATTTCCTGTTTTAAACGATTCATTTCAATTGGTAAGTCAAAGAAAAATACTCAAAATTTTGTTTAAGGAAAGTCTTGTCTCTTGTTCTGTTAATAATATTGTATTCCATCAACATGACCAGGGCCGTCCTAAACATTTGTACCATTGGACATAGGGTTGCCAGGTTTTGAAAAGTGTAGTATGGGATTCTGCATGAGGTTTAAAAAACCAGTAGAACAATGAAATATTGTTGTCTAAGGGTCCGTGCACATCGGCACAGCAGCGATAAATAATAACATTGATAATTGACGATAGTGGAGAGTATAAGTTCTTACAGGTGTGCATAATGATGCTCTTTGTACTCACTTATCGCATTGTCATTTATCAGTTATGTTAGGTAGTGAAGAAGATTATTTTTGCTCCAGCGAGATCCTGGTATATTCTCAATAGTAAAAGTATTTTTTCAGAGGGTTCTATGTACAATGTACTATGTATACCCTAATAATTGAAGATGTATTTTGAGTGAATTTTAGTATTTTATACAAAACTGGTTGGTTTTATACAAAACTGGTAGTTCGAATATTTTAGAATAGAAGTAAAAACCTCTATAATATGTAATTATATTTTAATAAAAATAAGGACGAAGTTAAAAAAACTATTTCGCAGTCTTTAAGCTACTTAGGTACCTACCTGCTGCCTCTTCACATTAAGAAAGCATTGGTGGGCCGAGCTTAGTAAGTCCTGTTCACACTAGTATACCTATAAGTAGGTAGCTATTAAAATGAATAATTAAAAACATAGAAATGCATATTTTTTGAAACGCAAATGTTCCGGGTAGGGACAGATGGGATGTCGGGCATTTGCCCGAGGGGCTGGTCTCTCAGAGGCTGGTGTAGCCGAAGCTTACTAACTGAAGGCCGTATGACTGCTAATGCCAAAATTGAATGAAAATTCAGTTTTCTCGAGAAAAAACAGGTTGTTGGTCCAATTCATTTTTTAGAAGAAAGACTTTAACGTCTAAGCTTTTCTTGGCAATCTTTGTACTTCACCGATGATAAGCCGCAGTGCCACGGAAAATTAATATCCGGCGCAACATGTAGACATCTTAATCAGGCTGGACAGATTGATCTATGTGTAAAACTAGCACGATTTGGTTGCTGTGTCCGAACTTCTTTTTACAGAACTACTATAGGTACCTAATCTAGTTACCTACCCAATAACTGGAGTGGTATTTACTCGTGATCACGCTAATATTTATATCCCAACTAAAGGTTTTGCCTTTCCACAGATATCCAGCATTGCAAGAATAGTGGAGAGGCCCCGAGTTGAAATACTGTAGAAAATTTGTCTCATAAAACTTTGGTTATTCCGACGACTGATAAATGCTGTTAAAAATACATGTCAACAACCATAAATTAAAAAAACATGTTGACACCTAAGCCCCCCCCATTTTTAAGTGAAGTCGGGGCCACTTTGGTCAACTTGCCTGGACTAGTCAATGGTAGCCCATCTGTCACCGGTTCTGGGCCGACTTCCACATCATCTAAAAGATACACTGAAGACATACTTATCATTTCGACACCCAAAGCATCTTTTAAAGAAGACACTGAGATGAGTGTCGAAAGGTTAAGTATGCCTTTTAGTATATCTACTGGGCGACGCGGCAGCCAGCCCAGAACATATAACCATATTCCTGTATCATAATCGACCGCGGAAGCTTACAAACCAAAATGCATATTTTTTGAACATTGAATTATCGAGAAATTATTCAAATGTAATTGGATGACTCTGATTTTTGAATTTAAAAAAGTATGCTGGAGATAATGTATATATTTTGTTTGTTATTTGATTATAAGTAGTCTTTCTTTTTTCAAACTGCCTTTGGTGCTACAGTTAAGTATACTGTTGTTAGTTATGAGGCATTATATACATAAATATTATCATAATAACTCACAATTTTTAAAATTATGAATGTCGGCTGATATTTCATACAAGACATTTTGAAAAGATATTGTGGCGTCAGTGTATAATTTACCAGCCTTTATGCAAATTAAAAATTACCGCAGAGGTGATAGAGGAATAGTGCCCATCCAAGAAAGCGTGACAAATTCAAACTGCGCAAGGCGTAGGGGGGCATCACTGCTCTTAAATGTACAACTGCATTTAAAATAAATCTTTCGTTTTATGAACTCAGCTAAAGCACTGCTATCAGCTATCATCACAGCTCCATTGTGCACATACCCTAAGGAAGCACTCAAACACAAAAGAAAGCAGGTTGCTTGGTTACTGGTTTCAAGTGTCTATAATTTCCCCTAACTGATAAATGAGAATTTTTCCTCTTTGTCAGGGTTTATGCTTGCGTGAATTGTGCAGATACTGCTCACCATGATTTTCGATCTTCTGCCTTTCCCATTAAGTAAGTAAGTAAAACGTTTATTGTCGTAATCCATAAAGGGTACAGACAAAATTCAAAAGCACATAAATGTACAAACACAAAGACATCGGCTGAATAAAATACCCCGAGTTGTCATATTAACACTTATTTCGGTTGACAAGACATAGGTGTTAGGAATTGAGGGAAAGGAGGTGATGAAGGATTGATTCGACAGAGAGTGTAAAGAAGTCGTAAAACAGCAATGAGGCTAGAGGGAGGTGGTTAGAGAAATAAAGAAGAAGATGCCAACAAATACAAGGTGATAAGGGCGGTGGAGAAGACCTACAGATGAAAGAAAAGACAGTGGATCAACGACATGATAGAGAGTAAGTATAAGAACAACAACACTAAAAGCTTCTATCGCAGGATAAGAGAACAAAAGAAAACAAGTGTAATAATATGAAGAAGAATGAGAGGTACCAATGGTGAGATACAGAGCCATGTAGAGGAAGTTAAAGAAATCTAGAAACAGTATTTTGAGGAACTACTACATGACCAGAGTAGCCAAAGTGCGAACGGCGAGATGGATAAATGCTGATGCCAACATTCGATGAAGTAAAGGAGGTTGAACAGAGAACAAAAATGACGACAGCTGGTAGTGACGATATCTTATTTGAACTGATCAAGTCAGGGGGGAGACGAGCTTATTAAGAGGATCCACAGGTTGGTTGCAAAATATTCCATAATCCATAATAGTCCCTATTCTAAGATGCAATACTCGACCTGGTTTCATATACAGTGTGTCCACGGATGGACTTAACTATACTTGTAAAAACTTTTATTTTCAGTTTTTCGAGAAAAAGTCATTCTTTATAATTTCTTTTGCTTGTTATATAAATACGATTCACGTTGAGAAACTTTGATTTTGTTGTACAGGGTGCGCAGAAAATACAAAAATGTATATTTGTAAAATTAAAAATTTTTGAATAAAGATTTTTGAAGTCTCAAAATGAAACAGCTTAGAAGGAGAAATCGAAAAGCCAAATAAAGTTTTTCCATAGAAGTTATACTTATACCGGGTGTCCGGTTAAGGTTGGCGACCGGCTATATCTTAGGAACTATTCATCCTACAGCTTTCAGAAAAAAATCTTCCTATAAAAGTGGCCATGAAAACTTGATCAAAAATATTTTTAACTTTCAGTTTTCCCCGCTAGGGGGCACAATTTTAAAATAAAATAGACAATCCGCATTTTCTTCGAAAATTCAAATGGAAATTTATGAATCCTTTAGCTTTCTCAAAATCTCCTCATAATACCCTGCAAATTAATTTAATAACTTTTTGATCTAGCTCAGGGATAGCCAACTGGCGGCCCGCGGGCTGCATCCGGCCCGCCAGGACTTTTTATCCGGCCCGCCAACTTATTGCTAAATTAAAAACAAATAAAATCAGTATAAAACGGAATGCTTAATTTATTACCCAATGCAAAATTCAAAATATTAATAAGCAGTTCTTAAAAAAATCTAAAATTGGTATTAGTGAAGTTTTTAGAATCCTGCAACGCTGCATGTAAACTATTTGCGTCATCGGCGTTGTTTCGCCTGCTGCGGACGACTTACGCACTTAGCACTTACGGGAACAGATGAAATACGAGTGCGCACGAAATCGTTTCGTTTCTTAGCTATGATGACTCCCCTGCCCCGCAGAAAATGCCCGCTGGCTCGCGTCATGCGGCTTGCGCGCTTTGTTGTGACGCTCGATGGGAGTTTTTTATAAAAATGTTTTATTATACAAAAAGTAAAAAGTTTTTTTTTAATTCCTATATAGAGTTTTTTAAATGGTGCTAAGGTAATAAAAGTCGATTAATATTACTGCAATTATTATTATTATTATTGTTTGGCCCGCCGTCATTTTTATTTTTTTAAGTGGCCCTTGCAGTGTTCTGAGTTGGCCATCCCTGATCTAGCTTATGAAATAAGGAGTGGGGGAAGGAAAAAATTCCCTTACACCAAAAATGCCATATCTCCGGATTGCTTGAATCAATTTTAATGAATATGGTATTGTTGGAAAGGGAATCTATAGCGTAATAGAAATCTGCATTTTCATTTGACGTTAATTTTACGAGGGTGCCGCCAGGTGGTGTTATTTCGAAACTTACGAAATTGTCAAATTTTCTCAAAAATTATAAATGGAATGGTATATTTTTTATAATAGAATTAAGAACAAGATAGAAGTTATCATCAAGAATATCGTTTAATCAAATCCCAGTGCACAGGTACCAAATTTTCTCACTTTTTTTTGAATAGAATGGTACATTTTCACAACATGCTATTAGTACACATAACATAAAGAACAGAAAGCCGCAAACCGAAAGTTCCTATCTTTTTCAAACGAGAGTTGTGATCAAAAGTACTGTTTAATCATATCTCATTGCGTAGGTAAATTTGAGAAAAATTAAATGCCTAAATGAATATCAATTTAATTTAGTAAATATTCAATTTTCGTCAAACGCCTTGCCAAGGCTCGGGAGGCAATAACGGCATTTTCTTCATTTTGAAAAACACCGCGAGCTTGTCATACACTTCAGCAACAGAGCTAGACATTATTTAAAAAATTATAATAAATTCTAGCGAAAAGACACTGAAATCGAATTTAAATTAACTAATAATTAATACTTAGTTAAGTTAAACTAAACAATTAGTGACAATACTATGACCAGGTATTTGTTTTTATTTTCCATGGAGTGCTTTTTGTTTGTAATATTTCTTATAATTCTGTCTGATGAGAGATACAAGAATGCCCTAATATTCTTTAAAAAAATTTATTTTCCTAAAATTACTCATGCAGTGAAATGTGATTAAACAGCATTTTTGATTATAACTTTCGTTTGAAAAAAAGATAGGAACTTTCGGTTTGCGGCATTCTATTCTTCATGCTATTTGTACTAACAGCATGTTATGAAAATGTACCATTCCATTCAAAAATTTTTGAAAAAATTTGGTACCCATGCGCTGAGATTTGATTAAACCATATTCTTGATGATAACTTCCGTTTGAAAAAAGATAACAACTTCCGGTTTGAGCCATTTTGTTCTCAATTCTATTTGTAATGACGCCATGTTATAAAAAATATACCATTCCATTTAAAGTTTTTGAGAAAATTTGATATTTTCGCAAGTTTCGAAATAACGCCATCTGGCGGCTCCCTTGTAAAATTAAATTCAAGCGTAAATTCAGATTTCTATTACGCTATAAATTCCTTTTCCAACGAGACCAAATTCATTAAAATTGATTCAAGCAATCTAGAGACATGGCATTTTTGGTGTAAGGGAATTTTTTCCTCCTCCCAGCGCTTATTTCGTAAGTTAGATCCAAAAGTTATTAAACTAATTTGCTGGATATTACGATGAGATTTTGAGAAAGATAAAGGATACCTACATTTTCATTTGAATTTTTGAAGAAAATGTGGATTGTCTATTTTCTTTTAAAATTGTACCCTCTAGCGGGGAAAATTGAAAGCAAAAAACATTTTTGATGAATTTTTATGGTCACTTTCGTAAGAAGATTTTTTTCCGAAATCTGTAGGAAGAATAGTTCCTAAGATAGCCGGTCGCCAACCTTAACCGGACACCCGGTATATCTTAGCAACTAAGTATAACTTCTATGGGAAAACTTTATTTGGCTTTTCGATTTCTCCTTCTAAGCTGTTTCATTCTGAGACTTCAAAAAGCTTGATTCAAAAATTTTTAATTTTGCAAATATATATTTTTGTATTTTCTGCGCACCCTATACAACAAAATCGAAGTTACTCAACGTGAATCGTATTTATATAACAAGCAAAAGAAATTATAAAGAATGACCTTTTTTCGAAAAACTGAAAATAAAAGTTTTTACAAGTATAGTTAAGTCCATCCGTGGACACACTATACAGTGAGGTCCTAAAGTTTGGAATAAAATTCATAATTTCTTTTTTATCAATATTTCAATGAAATGCTTGGACACGTCAATTTTTATTTTCAATTTAGAATTTTATAACGGATATGTAAAATATACAAGTTGTCCCATTTTCATGTACAGTTGTCAATGTCAATTTTCTTAAATGGAACACCCTATACATTTTCATATTTCTGAGTAGTCCATTGAAAGGCAATTTCATAAATGTGGCATTTGTTACCTTTTACTTCCATGGCTATCGAGATATCAACACTTGAATTTAGAAATTCGTCAAAATTAGAAGCAAAAAAAAGCAAAGTATACCTCACACATCCGTATGACATCAAAGATTTATGAACGAAAATACGAAATTAAATTCGGAGAATCACACCTGAAGTTATTAGAAATGTTCTTTACGAATTCAAGTACAGTTTGGCTATAGCTTAGCAAGTTCTTTGAGCTCACACTGAACATTTAATTTAGATTATTTTTGACGTTAATTACTTGCTTGTGTTTTTACTCAACATTGTTTGTTATTTCGTGGTAGTTTTGTAAACCTAATTTCCAATCTCGGCAATCTCTAGCTTTTGTAGAAGTTCAGATATCCTAATTCTAATTTTGAGGAATATCTAAATTCAAATGTTAATATCTCAATAGCCATAGAGGTAAAAGGTAACAAATGCCACATTTATGAAATTGTCTTTCAATGGCCTACTTAGAAACATGAATGTATATAGGGTGTTCCATTTAAGAAAATTGACATTGACAGCGGTACATGAAAATGGAACACCCTATATATTTTACATGTTCCTCACAAAATTCTAAATCGAAAATAAAAATTGACGTGTCCGAGCATTTCATTGAAATATTAATAAAAAATAAATTATGAATTTTATTCCAAACTTTAGGACCTCACTGTATAACTGAGGACTTGGAAAAGAGAAAACTATGCACAGCTATATTTTGCGACTTGACCAGGACCAAGGCCATGGTGTTCTTTTAGAAAAAATTGAATATTATGGTTTCAGGGGTGTTGCTCGTGATTTAATAGAATCGATTGCAACATACTTACTGTGATGGTAGTCAAAGTTGTAAACACACCATTACAACTGGAGTTCCTCAACGGAGTGTGTTAGGCCCACTATTTTTCACCATATATGTATACCGATGTGCATACTATTCTATTCGCTGATGACACTACTTTTGGAATCTCAGATTACGATTTTGCACATCTCATGGGGGAAGCTAAGAATGTTAGTTTCTACACTATTAAACAGTTTGCAGCAAATAAACTGGCAGTAAATACCAGCAAAACATCCCAAATTACTTTCACCTCCAGCAGACACCATTCACATCTTCACTGGACACGTTATAAGCATGACAGAAGCATTGGGAACAGTTTTGCAAAAAATACAATACAATACAATTCGAAGGATCTCTCCACTGATATCGGAAGAAGCAAGAGTGACATAATTCGCAAATTTTTATTCAAGAATGATATTCTATAAAATCTTGGGGTCATTCTCTGCATTCTGAAATTATATTTCATTTCTTCTGCAGAAAAAAGATGACAAGGAAGCTTGGAATAAAAATGTGCAACTGATGGTTTGCCCGGATTATGTATTTTTGATAGCCAGAGCTATAAAGGAATTGAGGACTCTATTCAGAAAAATAGTTGGAACTGACGGTAGTATAGGGATGGAAGTAAATGAAAGGAAAACCAAATATATGAAACCTCGCAGAGTTGAGATGGGCAGAAATGTTGATGGTTGTAATTACCTTCGAGAATGTGAAGACATTTAGATATCTGGGGATGTAAATTAATAGTAAAAACGACAGAGAAGGGGTATATGAGAGAGAAACTGCTGGGTAATGCCTATTAAGGACAAGAAGCTATACAGGGGGTCAACGATCAACATATACAAAACCATAATAAGACCTGTTGTTATGTTTTGAGGTTGTAACTCTATCATTGACAAGAAGAAAAGAACAACTCAGGATCTCTGAAAGAAGAATAATGAGAACAATTCTAGGACCCACTAGAACCAATGAACCATGTAAGAAGGAATCATGAGGTCCTAAAAGAGATGAATAGTGAGGACAGTTAAATTTATAAAAACCCAGGGCTTTACAAGGCTAGGACATGTCATTAGAATGGAGAGAACAAGAGCGGTTAGTCAGATTCTTAGATGGCAATCTGATGGAAGCAGGCCAAGAGACAGCCTAAAGCTGAGATGGTGGAATGAGGTTTTGGAAGCTCTGAGAAAGATGGAAGTAGGTATGGGAATGGAGGCTGGAAATAGAGGAACGTGGAGACAGATAGTGGAAAAGGTGAAGTTGCACCACAAAATGTGAAATATTAAAAGGAGCCAGTAAACATGTAATTTGCTTTCTATATCGAGTACCCACGAAATTATTGAATAGTCCGCCGTATAGGTCATATAAGTCATTTAAATTTTGATCTGTTTAACCAGACGTCTTTTTATCTCTTTAAATTGCACCCTGCATATACTTTAGTGCCCTTGGAACCTACTAAGAATTTTCTATCCTAGTGATGAATGAAAATTAATATGGTGCCAGACTTACACATTTTCTTATAAAGAGAGTTTTCGATGATGTTTATAGCGATTACGCATTTACTGTTGAAAATTTTTAATTATTCTTTCAAATTTTAAGAAAACGCTTAATACGCAGTTTTTTAATAAACCAATGAAGCTTTGTAAAAGTTCTGGAAAAACAACAGGCTGTATTTGATTTTATTCATGTGTAGGCCATTAATTTTAAAGAAATTGACAAAAAAAATATTTGTTGATAGTATTCGAATAAGGCATGCTGGAAAGAAGTTGTTTTAAAGTAATAAAGAAAATATGCGATTCTTTGAATTGTCTCGCGTATAAATTTGTTCTCAATTGTTTTCATTGGACGGGACATGACCAACTTGCTTTATAGGAAAATGTGTAATCTCAACGCTATGTTAAATCCAAACACGATACTTGGGCCTCCCAACAGACGGAGTGATCACCCTGCAATCATGAGCTCTAGGCAGGACCACTATCAATTTAGGACGACCGAACCGCAGTGATGCGCTTTCTTTAGACCCAACGAAGTCGCATCACTCCAATTCGGTCGTCATAAATTAATATTGGCCCCGCTAGAGCACGTTCTTGCAGGGTGATCACTCCGTCTGTTCGGCGGCCCAAGTATAACTTATTAGTCCAGTAACCATATGCATCAGACCATGCATCAAATCCGGTAGTTCTGATTTTTGGCTGAGCTGTTTATAATGTTGGCCCAATGTATAATCCAAGTTTTCGACCTCGAGCACTGAACTCACCCTTGTCAAACATACGAAAAACCACGAATTTTTCGACCTTTTTTCAGTTTTTGACAATTTTAACCCTGAAGGACCAGTTTTTCAATAATAACTATTCAGTACGTTTTCAAAGTAGACTAAATTCGCTACAATTTAAGACCACAACGGTCTCTGTAGACCTAATAGTTTCCGAAATGCAGCTTTTCTAAATTTATCAATTTTTTCGAACGCGGAAATCCGCTCCCCTGCTGCTGCTATCTCAGCAGGTGTAGAGGTGGCGTCGAGAAAAATTGCAGCCTTTTTTTCTTCTTCTTCTTTTTTTGTACTGTGGATAATATTTTCATCTTTCCTTGGCCGAAGAAGCAGGGTATCGAGTCACATCCACTGAAGGCATGGATTAAAAGGAAAAGCTCCGGTTTCGATGTTGAATTTGAGGAGGTGATGCTGGAATAGATCTGCAGCTTTGGTTCTTCCACATTTATTGAAAAAATCTCACGACGGTGTGAGATTCCAATGAGGATTATCAACAAGTCGATGTCCTCACCAGCAACTAACACTAAATCGTAAGAAGAGGCAATAGTGACAGCTGTAGTGATAATGAGCCTGTCAGCATCTTCCTCTGCCTGCAGTACTCGGATGTCATGGTTTCCCATTTTTGTTTCAGCAGGTTGATGAAACGAATTTTGCTTTTGCCGTTTGACAAGAAATTCTCTTGAGAAACCTGATCCATGGTTTTTTCATCATAGATTATTTCCGGAGATGAGTGTGACTTGGCTCTGTGAAGACGCTCAGAGCTCTTCGTGCCTTTTTTTCTAGCAGCTGTTGGGTATCCATCGAAAACTACTACCACGTTTGAGCCATATTGAGCCGTGATGTACTGAGTGTACCTGTCAGCTATCGAACCAAATGATGATCTTCGAGGCCACACAACTTTATAAAGTAGATGACCTCCATCCACCACTACAAATTTCGTTTTTCCTTGCTTCTCATCTAAGTTTACAGGTTGGAATGAGGATTTTGTGTCCTTCATCATTCCCTCTTCGGTAAATAGTGACAATGGGATTGGTGACAGCTCGTATGTGAAGAAATCTCGCAACTCTTCATCCGACATTTTTACGACACAGAACCTGTGAAACATTGTTAAGGCGGGTACAGATCTGAGCATGTTCGCGTATGAGGCAAGCCGAGGCCGAACCGAATGCCTCGTGCGGCGTAATTTGAAGACACGAATGGTGGACGCACGAGGCACTGTTCGCCACTGATCCAATGAATTCGCGAGCACGCAAGCGTACGTTAAAAGTAGTTCTGTGCGGCTACGTACAATATCCCGCGTCCAGACTGAGCACGCACGGCCTTTGATGTACCGCCAACAAACGGATCGGGGCGAGGCCGCACGACACACAGAACGAGGCAGTTTGCCGCGCCTCGGGAGCACGTCCACATCTGAATCCTCATGCGTCCTCGGCTTGCCTCATACGCGTACGTGCTCAGATCTGTACCCGCCTTTAGATGATTGACAGTTATCTTTCTATCACCAATAGCAGTAGTTCGCATAGCTGAAGAAAGGGACACCACATTGTTTTTACGTTTGAATTTCACTTCCAGGAAGTTGTAATGCTGTATTTCGGAAACCTCGTCGGGAACTGTTAGGTCTACAGAGACCGTTGTGGTCTTAAATTGTAGAAAATTTAGTCTACTTTGAAAACGTACTGAATAGTTATTATTGAAAAACTGGTCCTTCAGGGTTACAATCGTCAAAAACTGAAGAAAGGTCGAAAAATTCGCGGTTTTTCGTATGTTTGACAATGTTGCGTTCAGCGTTCGAAGTCGAAAACTTGGATTATTCATTTGCCAAACATCATAAACAACTTAACAAAAAATTAGAACTACCAGATTTGACGCACGGTACCCCCACCTTTCAGAGACAAGGTTACTGGACTATATGATATATCAATAGAAAGTGGATTCTTATTAAAATCCATTAGATCTAAAATACACACAAGAAAGTGTATGCAACTTCCGGTTAAACCTAAAGTAAATTTAGAATGGCAATGATTTTAACTAGGCATGGGCTGAACTTTTTGAGTAGATATCTAATTTATTTATTTTTTAAATTTTCAGCTAAGAATTACATGTATTTTTTATTAAGTAGGTACATACCTAGTTAGTGTTTGTCATTGCCCACATCAAGGTATGAGTAGGGAGCTTCAGATTAATATATGTATAATTAAATGTTCTAGCCTATCACAGAGGAACTATCAGAAGAAGAATTCTATGTTGCTGTAGATACAATCAAACATTTAAAGCTAATGTGCATTCAGAATTTAGTAATACATCGAATTGAAAAATATTTCAGCAGTAAGGTAGCTGTGGATTTCTGGTCGTTTTTCACAAACCCATCAAGTGAATATGAAGGCTTCCGCCAGTTTGAAAGTGCTGTTGAATTACTTTATAATAACTTCACAGAGTTCTCAAAAGTTATGGTTAAAGTTGATGTGATGAAACAACATAACGACTATAAAGAGCGAATATATAATGAAGAAAGTACCACGGAAGCTCTTGCATTAATCGTAAGAGCTGCGTTATTGTCTCGTTTACCAGTTGATAATAAGATTATTATTGAAAAATTTTATGAAGTAGCTCTAAGATTAGAAGAATCTAAAAATAATATAATTCATGAGGAAGTATGTAAAGCTTGTCTAAATAATTTTGCATATTGTAAATGTATTGAATTATTTCATGAAACCAACAGGTAAGGAAGTTTACGGAAACAGTAGTTCTGTTTTTCGTATCCATCTTTTATAGGCTAGTTGTGTAACTTAAGTAACACAATCTAATAACGAAAAAGCAGCCGCGATGCGCACAAAGGATGCATGTACTTTTTTAACAACTAGTTGTCCTTATTCTGTGGTAAGAAATTCCGACAGTGAATGACATTAAATTTATTGTCAGTATACTCATTTTGTACTTAGCAGGCACGAGTTACATGTAAATGTAGGGTTGCCATATTTAGCTAGTAGCAAAAGAGAAAAATCTGAAGAAATTGGGGAAGAACAGGAAAGGTGCTATGGGGACTGCTGGCCCCACGTCAGGGGATGAGTGTGTCTCAGTAGGAAAATTTTTGAGAAATATTTTGATGCTGAAAAATTCAAAATTCTCTATTCGTTTTATTAACTTGAAATGCAGACACAAACAAAAAATACAACAAACCATTAGCATAAGTCTACTTCTTATGGTAGGATAATCATTTCATGTCTCATGCACACTTTTTATCATCAGAATTGTGAAAAAAATGTGATTACCTATTTACCTAATTAAAATTAAATTTTCTTTAAATTCGTGAATGTCATTTTGCTCAGCATTGTCTTGTTTGTGTGCCAGAGGCGCCATGATCGTAATTACAGTACACAACTAGCCTATACAAGTATGTAGTTCTGTTTTAAATGGCGTACCCATAACTTTTATATGGCTATTTTGTTTGGAACGGAAGTTGGTATCAGTGGGTAAGAGAACATCGACTATTTGATGGGAATGATGCAATTGTTTTAAAATTTAAAAGGGGCAGTCCCTATATTTTTGCTACTTTGAATAACATATATTTTTCACAGTAGTTATTTTTTTTAGTGGTAAAAATAAAATTGCCAATTATTCAACTGAAATGTTGTAAATTATAACGCTAGTAGAGCCAGTTTCAAATAGTAGTTGGAATCTGTCTAGTTTATCATAACCGAGATCATAACATTTGGTATTCGTAGGTAGTTTTAAGTTAAATATTGAAAGTATGAATAGTGGAAGAAACTTATAACTCCAAATATTTATGACACGTGCCTATTGTATTTTGTAGTTGTAGGTTAGTTTCTATTATTCAAATCTGTTATCTATTATTCAAATATACAAAAACGTACTGGTGTTCCATTTAAAGAAACAAAATTTCCCTTTATTTCTGAAAGACTGGAAGTCTGGCAACAATGTCGTCCTTCTCAACAGTGTTCTCGTTCCCACTGATATTAAATTTGGTTTAAATCGGACAAGCCATATAAAAGTTACAAGTACCTATTTTTGCCATTCACTTAGGTGTAGGAAAAAAAAATAATTTCTAAGGCAATTTACATTTTATTTATTTTAACCCAATGCACAAATCCAACAACTAACAATTTCGATGTGCTAATGCTACCAAGTTCAATATTGAAATCATTCTTAACTTTTTAATTTTCAGACATTTAATTCTTCAGTAGTATCAATTCCATAATCCAAGGGTCTTTTTAATGAATTTTGGATTTAGTAAAATATTTTCTTTACATATATTTTTATCAATTTTTACATATTTTTTTTATCAACTCAATCTTTTGTAGGAAACTTGCTGTTTTAGGACTTCTTGAGCCTCTGGTCGGACAAGTTCTAACTTCGCTTATTTATGTTTACATTGAATCGTATATACAAAAAATATGTAAGGATACCTTCGATTCCTCTTTCATTGAACTGTTAGAAACAGTAAGTACCTAATACATTATACTGTAATTAATCTTCGTCTTCTCATTTCTTGAATTGTAGTGGTTAGATGAAGTAGTGATAAATTGGTTAAAAAAGATATACAATGTAAATTCACCACTATCTTCCGAATCTATAGACACATTCATTAAAAAGTTGACCAACTTTTTATATGAAACTTACACAAAAATAAGAATAAACCAGTTATTTAACATGATAATAGGTAAGACATAAACTAAGTAATTACAAGCCTTGTTTAACAAATATCTAAATTTTAGAATATCCAGAATCTCTTCCTGCATTGGAAGATTTGCGTGTATCGTTACAAAACACCGATTTACGACCACTTCTTATGAAAAAATTACAGAAAGCAATGGAAACTCGCTTGCTACATGTAGGAGTCAGTACTCCTGATATTTTAACGGCATATGTAGCAGCTATTCGGTCAATGCGTATTTTGGATCCTTCGGGGTTGTTACTAGAGACTGTTACTCAACCTATTCATCAGTATTTAAGAAGTCGGGAAGATACAGTCAGGTATTAATTTGAAAATTGTCTCATTTATTTAACAATAACAAACTGTTGTCATATTCTAGATGCGTAGTGAGTAGTCTTACTGAAGAAGGTCCTAGCGATTTAGCAGAAGAGTTAGTGCGTAGTGAGGTTCAAGTGGATGAGAACTCCCCATCTGATGATGAAAATTGGGAAAACTGGACTCCTGATCCAGTAGATGCAGAACCAAGTATTTACAACTACTGTCTTCTCTAATACAGAACACTCGGGTGTGAAGTCATTGATGTGCATGAAAAGGAAACATTATTTATGTATCACCAGGGCTGCAAACCGAAATTATAATTTCGGTTCGGTTTCGGTTTCGGTTCATCGACAAAACGGTTTCGGTTTTTAATTTCGGTTTCGGTTCTGTACTATTTCCGAACCGGTTAAAAACCATTTTGAACCGGTTCAAACCGGTTTTAACCCAAACCGGTTAACTGTTTAGAAATTAAATAGAAACACCGCCTGTTTTTCGTGTGGTTCTGTCTCCTGTGTTTTGTCATAAATATTTCAGAACTATATCTGCAGTCTGCACCATCTAGTAGTAACTAACTTATAATTAGATGCCTACCCTACAAGCTACAATACAGAAAACTGTAAGCTGAACAATCTACGCATAATGCCTAAAAACCGGTTTAAAACCGGTTCACGAATCCCATAATTACGGTTTCGGTTTTCGGTTACGGTATTTTCTTTCAGTTCATTTCGGTACAGAATTACGGTTACGGTTCGACATAAATAACGGTTACGGTTCGGTTTTCGGTTACGGTTACGGTTCGGTTTGCAGCCCTGTGTATCACACTTTTACACCCCTCTGTTCTGTATTGCACAAATGAACTACATTTTACGAAAGTGGGTTGAATAATTCGTGCAATTGGGTAGAAACAATAGGCAGGTTCGGTAATTTTCAAATTTCATTAAAATTGATAGAGTTTATTATACTGAAGGCAGTTATGTTGTTAATTTTTGTTTAAAAAAATTCCTTCGCCTGTGAAGCCGTTGCAAAGTTTTCCGTCGGTGCAAGGCTAGAAATCGTACCTTGCAGCGAGAGTAGGCCGCGTGACGTCAGAACTTAGTATAACGTACAAGTCCCAGCTTCAGCACGCAGCAGTCCCATAAGTATTATGCATATGCGTGTGTAGTTAAATTGTTAAATATTATTAACTGGTTTTAACTGGTGTTTTCTGTTTTGTACCCAGACTAATACATCGTACAGCACACCAATAAAACGGAAAAAGTGGTTCGTTGGAGCCAGAAGGAAAATCGGTCAGCATTATCGATATTTTCGCGAGTTAGTTTATCATTGCAAAAGTTTATAAAATTATCGGCTGCCCCATTGCAGCCACTCTAAATAAAATCGAACATAATGTAATTTATCGACAGTTTTCTGGGACCCCTTGGTACTTGGTAACGTGTTACGGTTAGCATAATTTGAAACAGGATGCTAGGAGCATGACGGAGCCAAATACTGAATCGCCATAGCGTTCCCTCGCTGAACTAAAAAAGGAAATTTTATTAACTATTTTACAATAATAATTAAATAGTACGTCACAATAAAGTTCTCTTTTGAAGACTGGTAGGACGCGTACCTCCATCCTTTCCCTGAGCTAGCCTACGCATTTCCGTAAAAGTAGAACATTCTACATCCCCAACTATTTGAGAGCAGTAGTCTAATCTGCTCCAACCTCTACCTCTTTATTCCTATCTCTGACTCTAGTATGTCCCGAACTATTCCTTTGTGTCTCAGAAGGTGTCCTACCATCCTACGATCCTATCCCCTATTCTTTATTGTCTTCCATACTCTTCTCTTTTCCCCAACTCTTTCTAATTCCTCCTTATTGCTAACTTGTCTACCCACGGTATCTTCAACACCCGTCTGTAGCATCACATTTCAAAGCTTCTACCCTTTTTCAATCCGCTTCTCCCATTGTCCAAGTTTCGCACCCATAGGTATAATTTCGTACTCCATACATGCGTCTTTAAGAGTCTCTTCCGAGTTTCTACATTAACCGTTCCAGAATATAGCAGTTGTTTCTTTTTGTTAAACAAGTACGTAGTACCTACATAGCGTAGTTTTTTGATTCGCGTGAGTTGTATTTGTTTCCGTTTTTCTAAAAAATTTCCAATCCGTTATAAAACTGTTAACTTATCAATCACTTAGGTATACATACCTACATAAATGAGTAGGTATGTATTGTATTGTATTAGAGAATATAGGTAGGTACCTATTTTACAAACAGAAGTAAGCAGGTATCTACAATCTACATACCTACTTATACTGAATTATAAAAGGCCTGTCCAGTTAATAAATTGTTGACTTTGTTTTACTTATACCGGTCTGCCTTTACACTACTGTTTTGAGGTTGAATGAAATTGGAGTTAGATGCAAGAATCACACACCATTTCCACATTTACCGGGACATTTACCTATCTACTACATTAATATGGCAAATTATGTGAATCGGACTTTTGATACCCTTGTTGCATCATTATATCGATTATGTTGTCTTTGTTTTATGTTTCCTTGACACCTTACTTTAAAAATTCACGCTCGAAATAGTCCCAATAAGTATGTTATGAGACAGGTACCGCTTCACGGGCACTTCAAGAGAAGTGGGAGGAGCGCCTTACGAATCTCTGACGTCAAACCAATAACAAAGTGAACTAGCATGTGGGCATGATAAGCTAATTTCTTTCGTTTATTACGCCGCAAAAAAATTTGTTAGAAAAAAAATTTCGCCCTAAATCAATTACAATAACAATTTTCTGTCATTTTCATGCCAAAAATAGATATCTTATTTTTCTCCGAACCTTCCTATTATTGAAGAATTAAAAAAAAATATACATATATTTATTTTCCAACATAATCATCACTCACATGAATGTATTTGGACAAGTGGTTATTCTAAATGAACGTATGTACAATATTTTTACAACTTAAAAACTTAATTATGATCACTACTGGGCACTCAGTCTCACGTCCCGTACTCTGAAGATAAAAGACTTGGATATAGTGGCCAAATTCAGACTCAATTACCACTACCCGGTATGCAGTCTCACATCCCGTTCCGCGAAGAAAAAGACTTGGAAATAATGGTTTGAGTCGAAAGACTGATTTGTTACGGCAGCATGCTGTCTTTTATATTAAACTGAAAAGTCCCCAAGTCCACTTTACCCAATCGGAGATCTTGTCCAAGTCAACTTTGCCTAATCGGAGTTCTTGCATATTACGTCAGGATAAGAATGGAAAATAAATTAAAAAGTCTGACTCAATAATAAGTTTATTTCGTAATTTTGCATATTTAAAAGTTACCTACTTTATGTGTTTAGGTTTCACTTGCAGTAGGTAACTGCTATTGATATTAGCTCTGCCTTCGCGCACATTTTGTCACCATCACAAGTCACAGACCACGGGATTTAGTAACATTTCTAGTAGTGAACTCGCCTTTCACTAGGTGTCACAAAACGACACAAAAGTCAATTGTTTTTCCAATAGTCGACAGTGTACTTTGTTTTGTTTGTGCACTAGCAAATGTGACACCTGCTTTGCAGTTTATTTGAAAATGTAAAGTACATACTTTTTTAAATGCTCGAAGTCTCTGCTATTTCAGATGCATCGTTGATTGTTCAAAACCATTACAAGAACTTCATCAACCATTTCCGCAGCCATTGCCATTTTTGGTATCCCAGTATCCCACTAGGAATGGTTGCCTTCTGAGTTGGTCCTGCCAAATTTACATTCATTTCCCTACTGACCAATGTCGTCATGGATTTCCGTAAAGGAGATGAATTTCCTTTTTTGGTCAGGTACCTATATTTGATGCTCAAAATTCTCCATTTCCCAAGAATTTCACACGTGCCACAAGATTTCTTTGACCTAGCCCCAGCTAGCTACTATGTATACGCAATTGTGCGAATTATTCATCCCATTTTCAAATGTTTTGAGAATAAAATTATAAATACCTTGCAGGTAGAACCCTTAATTCTCGAAGAACATCAGACATAATATCCATGCTTGTAAATGTCTACGGTAGTAAAGAATTATTCGTAAACGAGTATCGAACTCTTCTAGCTGACCGTTTATTATCACAGTTTTCGTGTGATACAGAAAAGGAAATCAGATATCTCGAGCTGCTTAAACTCAGATTTGGGGATTGTCAGCTTCATTACTGTGAAGTTATGCTTAAGGATATACAAGATTCCAAACGTATTAACCAGCATATTAAACAAGATCCATTGTATACAGAAAGTACTCCGCTATCTGCAATGATAGTTTCTGCACAGTTTTGGCCACCTTTTAAGGAAGAAAAGTTACAGCTACACCCATCACTGGAAGATCAATTGGAAACTTATACAAAATCATTTGAAACATTGAAAGGCAGTAGGACTTTATGCTGGAAGAATCACTTGGGACTTGTGGATTTAGAAATTGCTCTTGTCGATCGAACTTTGAATTTATCGGTTACCCCTTCAAACGCTACCATTGTGATGCATTTTCAAGATAAAAGTAAGTTATGAATGATTGGTTTTTCTAATTTAATTTTTTGTCAGTTAATCAGTATACTTATTACTTATTTTGAATCTTCCCTATTTTGTGCGCTATACTTATTATTATTATGAGATGAAATATTAAATAGGTGAATGGATACTAGATGAATTGAGTAAAGTAATGCAAGTTCCGCCCACAATTTTAAGAAGAAAAATCGGATTTTGGCAATCGTATGGACTTTTGACCGAAACCAGACCAGATGTATTTGTTTTAGTAGAAGAGAACAGTGGTAAAGATGAAACTAATCAAGGTGAAGTAATCGTAGAAGATTATGAAGCAGAAAGTGTAATGGCAAGCACTCAAGATCAGCGAGAGGAAGAATTACAGGTAACAATATTTTTGCTTAGCTAAGGTGGATAAATAAGTGTTGGATTTTGTGAAATGCAAATATAAAATTTTATTAAGGTCAATTATACAGGGTGACACTCGGGAACCGGATGTTTTTGGAACGCATAGTGCGGAGCTTAGCGCGGTTAGAGGAGGGCAAATGCGATGTTACTACCTTTGTAATGTTGTGCCATTTCAGTAACAATGGAACAGTGGACAATAGAGCATCGAATGTTTGCGTACGACGCACGTTTATCCGAAATGGCGAGTCAGTGATAAATACACAGCAGCTTTTTCGCCGTCAATAATTTGAGAACAACTGGCAACATAATGAAGAAAATGTCGCAAGGACCACAACGTACTGTAAGAACCCCTGAAAACATAGAGCGAGTGAGAGAGGCGCTCACCAGAAGTCCTTCACCGTCTGCCCGAAAACATGCAATTGAGTTGAACATGAATCGGGACTCCACGTTGTGTACCTTGTGACTTTTTCTTCATTATGCTGCCAGTTGTTCCCAAATTATTGACCCATCTTATGATGGTGTTGCAAGTCGGAACAGCTCTCCGTCGACCAATATTAAAGTGAATCCGAAAAAGCCGCTGTGTAGTTATCACTGACTCGCCATTTCGGATAAACGTGTCATATGCAAACATTCGATGCTCTACTGTCCACTGCTCCATTGTTACTGAAATGGCACAACATTACAAAGGTAGTAACATCGCATTTGCCCTCCTCTAACCGCGCTAAGCTCCGTACTATGAGTTCCAAAAACATCCGGTTCCCGAGTGTCACCCTGTATTTCTTGCAATTTTAAGAAACATATTAACTAGCAATTTTTTGTGGCACTGCTACTTCAGCAGAAATATACATTGGAACTTCTCTAGCTGTTTGCAAAAAAGGCGTGTTGTAGAGGTGTTGCTCTACAATGAGTTTGTTACACTAAATCAAAAGTCAATATAATTTTTATTGAAATAAGTAACTAGACTAGACCCTGGCCCTCTGTTACATTTATTTACTCAATAATTGCCCAAAATATAACTAGTAATGATTTTAGAGCATGTTAAATAAGCCCTCAGAAAATTAGATAGGAACGCGGATATCTCTGGTTGCATCAGCAGCTTAAAACACTTATGATTGGTTATCTTAACTGTTGTTCTAATCAGACTGAGACACGATAAAGTTACTTTAGCAGTTGGAATCGGTAAGGTAGGGCTCTCTCACAGGTTATAACAAAGCACTAAGAAAGGCTCGAAGGGCATCATGGAGGAGGCACTGTGAGGAGATTGAATCTACCACAGAATGTGCAAGACTCCAGAAGATACTTTCCAAAGACTGCCATGGTGCTATACATACCCTGAAAACTGAAGCAGGGATATTCACAACCACGGGAAATGAAACAATGACCGAACTACTTCGGGTACACTTCCCTGGGTCACATACCGTGGATGTTGCCACCCTCAATTGGAGGGGCCAGGAGCTAGATGTACCTGGAGGCAGGGCAACAAGAGATGACTGGCACACTGCGAGGAGTGTGGTAACGTTCCACGGAGTTAAACAAGCAGTGAACTCATTTGAGGCATTCAAATCACCGGGACCAGACGGGATTCTCCCAGTCATGCTGCAGGAGGGATCTGACCTTCTGCTGTTAAAAGTATGTATGCTATTTAGGGCCAGTCTGGCTCTAGGTTATCTACCAAAAATATGGAGACTCACCAGAGTAGTATTCATTCCAAAAACTGGTCGGACGAACTACTCTCGGGCAAAATCATTCAGGCCCATTAGTCTTATGTCATTCTTGCTTAAGACAATGGAAAAGCTGCTCGACAAGCATATAAGGGATGACGTACTGGTAAACAGGCCACTACATCAAAACCAGTTAGCATACAGAGCAGGAATGTCAACAGAAACTGCTCTACACCACCTTACATGGAGAGTGGAGAAAGTGCTGGAGAACAAAGAAATCCTCCTAGCGGCCTTCTTGGACATGGAAGGAGCTTTCGATAACACATCATTCAATAGTATCTCCAAAGTCGTAGGCCAAACAGGACTAGAGGCTTTGTGCTGCAGGTGGATAGATTGCTGAGGGATAGAGTGGTGTTTACCACATTGCTTGAAGAGACCTTGGCAGCCAGGGTGGTAGGTGGTTGTCCGCAGGGTGGAGTTCTATCTCCTCTTGTGTGGAACCTAGTTATGGACGGGCTGCTTAGGAAACTCAGCGATGAAGGATATTCTCCCCTAGGATATGCAGATGATTTAGTCATCACAGTCGAGGGTAGATTTAGTAGTACTATTAGGGAACGTATGCAAATGGCCCTGAGTATTGTAGCAGCGTGAACTGAGAAGGAAGGCTTGACCATTAGTCCAGAAAAAACAACAATAGTTCCATTTACACGAAAGAGAAATATAGAGGCTCTTGGACCTCTATATCTCCGTGGTAGGAAGATCCCATTGTCAAGGGAGGTTAAGTACCTTGGGGTTATACTGGACTCAACACTTACCTGGAATCAACAAATCGATAGAATAGTCAGAAAATCGGAAACTACTCTTGCAGCAGGCCAGGGATGGTGTACTGGCTGTACACCAGAGTGGTCAGACCAGGAATAATGTATGCAGCTGTGGCATGGTGGCCCAAAGTCAAACAGGTAACTACTAGGCTAAGGCTAAGCAAAATTCAGAGGCTTGCCTGCCTAGGGATAACAGGGGCGATGCGGACTTCGCCAACTGCAGCCATAGAGACTCTTCTGGACCTTCCCCCTCTCCACTTCGTGATACAGGGGGAGGCGAAACTAGCACTATACAGATTGCAAAATTCTCTTTATCGTGTCCGTCTGGGTACAGAGCACACTAGCATTATTGAGGACATAAAGGATCCCATGCTTGACATGAGGACGGATTACATGGTCCCCAAGAACACCACACAACCATTTTTTCAGGTCACAATCGATGACTCTGGAGTGGAGAACCAAATTCTGAACAGCATTCCTTCCGGCAGTCTAACCTGGTACACCGACGGCTCTAAGACCGACATTGGTGCTGGGTCAGGACTGTTTGGAGATAAACCAAGAGTGGAACTTAGCTTCTCTCTGGACAAATATGCCTCTGTCTTTCAAGCAGAGGTTTACGCCATACTACAATGTGTGCGGGAAAACATTAAGAGGGGCTACAAAAATCAGCGGATCTTTATTTTATCAGACAGCCAGGCAGCTTTGAAGGCCCTTCTGAGCTCAAAGATGTCTTCCAGACTGGTGTGGGAGTGCTTCGAGCAACTTAATATCCTAGCCATGCGGAACACAGTAAGACTGCTTTGGATTCGAGGTCACTGTGGGCTGATGGGGAACGAGAAAGCTGACAAACTAGCAAAGCGGGGCTCCAACGAACCTTTTGTTGGACCGGAACCTGCCCTAGGCATAACTAAGAGCGCCGTCAGACACCAAGTAAACGGATGGATTCGCGCTCAACATCACAATTACTGGAACAGGATTCCAGGACACAGGCACAGCAAGTCATATATAAATGGACCTTGCAGGAAAAGATGCTCAGAACTACTTTGCCTTAGTAGGATGCAAATTAGTATCGTAACAGGCCTCCTGACGGGACACACGACCGTTAAAGAGCACCTGTGGAAGATTGGCAAATATTACGGAGACCTTAACTGCCGTTTGTGCAATAAGGAACGGGAGACAGCTAGGCACATTTTGTGCAGATGTGAAGCTCTAGACCAAAAGAGGCAACGAATTTTCGGGCGATGTCTGATGGAACCGGAAGATTTTTCCACGCATTCTATGTTTGACTTGTACCGTTTGGTCCAAGGCACCAAGATCATGGAATGGGTGACTTAGAATTAGGGTGAGCACAATAAGCCCATTTTGTGGCTGCAGTGCATCTGAGCCCGCGGGCAGGCAGGCCCTAAGGGAGGAAAAAAAAAAAAAAAAAGGTAGGGAGCAATGTTACAAAGAATCAGAAGTTGATATTTTTGTCTGTGTGTTTCTCATTTGTGTATTCCGTGCAGAAAATGGAGCAAGATTTTGTTAAAGCTGATACAGACAATTTACCAGTAGTTATAGTGAAATGACTGACAATTATTATTTTGTTTCTAACTGTAGCTAGATTTATTACTTGACCTATTTATGCTTACCATTAGATACTCTTAAGCTGACCGCACACAATCAATATTATTGTCAACCCAAGTTTGACAATAATATTGTTGAAATAATATATTGATAAAAATATTGATAACACCGCACACTGAACAATATTATTGGTAATACCAGGAATAAGTTAGAAGTTTTCCATGCACATTCGAAAGATGCAATATTGAAAAACTTCTAACTTACATAAACCTACTGCTGGTAAAGCAGGAAAGTACGTAGAGATCTAAGGATGTTCCAAGCCCAACGATATGTTTGGGGTAGCATTCCGCATAAGATCTCGTAGTACACAAAATCTGGATTTAGTTCTATAATTCAATGCCTGGCGGGGTATTTGCCCGAGGAGTAGTTGTTCGAACGGTCCAGTACCTCTCAATACCAGGAATATTTAGCCAGTAATGAAGTGAGCAGCATTGGTGAACTGACATTCTTCATAAGAAATGGATTTAAAGAAAAAAGCATGTGTTGCCATAATCTTGGCATTTGGAATAAAAAGGAAAGGCCAAAAAGAAAATGGTGGATTGTTTTTCATTCGCTTCATTTGCGTCTTCATCACTGGACTCATCCCATTTTAAATGCACTCAAGTCATCCACTTAACCGAAGACGACCATTAACGTCAATAGCCACACGATAATCGGCATAAAATAGGTGCCCGGTGCCCGCAAACATTCAATATTATTGCCCATATCCCTTCCTCCCCCGGTATCGATCAATACACTCCACACACCATCAATAATATTGTCAAATCACAATATTGTCAATAATATTGATTGTGTGCGGTCAGCTTAAAATATATTTCACTGCATTGTTCAGAAAATGTAGAGCGCACGTCGAGCTCCACTCACCCTTTTGTTTGAAAGCTTGCTATTCAAAATTCAATTTTAAAAAAATTTGTGTTATTTGTAATCACGAAGACTAAACTACTATATAGGCTTATTCAAACTCCGTAGCTTATTAGACATTATTTATTTATTAACTATACTTATTTATTTATTTAACTATACGGCGAGGGGGTAATCACTCATGTAGTATGCTGACCACCCACTGACGTAGTCTTTTTGTAGTATGATGTAGTACGTTGTAGTCATGCAGTACGATGAAGTACAATGTAGTATTTTGAAGTATAATGTAGTATTCGGGAGATAAGTGGCGCGTCACAAACGTCAGATTTTCATTCCGAACAAAACAAAGCCACGTGCTTTCTGACGTTTTAACCTAACCTCTGAAATATAATTATTATTACATATAGTTGTTTTCAAGTTTTTACGCGTAAGCCCAACACACAAATTGAAAATAATCTGTTTTCACTGCAAAACGTCTATAATTATATTGCAAACACTAGTTTAAGGCGTTGTAAATAATATCGATAAACGTCAAATGGCACGTGCTTTTGTTTTGTTTGAAATGAAATCTGACGTATGACGTAGGCACTTAGGTCCCGAATTGTGAAGTATCGGTGTAGTATCGTGAAGTATCGGTGTAGTATCGTGAAGAATTGGTGTAGTATCACGAAGTATCGGTGTAGTACTATGAAGTACCGATGTAGTATTAGTGTAGTAACAACGTAGTACGAAGAAATGCCGTGAAGTAATTGTGCAGTAATGTAGGAATAAAAAAGAATAAAAGCTTATTTAGTATTCTCACAACTGCCACTGCAAAGAATGTGTGCTTCAAACGTAAAATTGACCGGCGGATTAAAACCTTCTGTAGTGTAAAGCCAACAACGCCGGTCGACGCAGATAAAGCTTGGCTTTTCCTGCCGATTTTTTTGCAATTTATTGCTTATGTTGTATTATTTAAGCCGCACATCCCTAGAATTGTTATACACTCATGGACAAAAATGTGGAATATTTTTAAATTTTCATAATAACAGATTACGAAGATAGAAAACTAAAGAATCAAGTTATCTTTGTCTATTTTAAGAGTAATCTAATAACAACGGTTCATCAAGTAACTCGTCAATAAACTCCAAATAACAAAAACTTAATTAGTTGAATATGTATAGAATGGATAAATTACGGTCTGACAAATATTAACACCAAAGGAACGAAACCAGTTACAAAACATGGGCTGCTCAATATCATGTATTGCCTCCCCGAGCGCGGACTACAGCTTTCATTCTTCTAGGCATGCTGGAGATTAAATTTTGTATACATTCTTGCAGAATTGCATCCCACTCCTGATGTGCGGCAAATCTTAATTGATTTAGCGTCATTGGCACAGGATTCCTGGCTCGAATACGAATTTTTAGTTGATCCCACAAGTGCTCTATTGAGTTTAAGTCTGGACTGTATGGTGGCCAGTCCAAACTTTGGATTCCCACTTCATTAAGATACCGGTTTACAATTGCAGCAGCATGTGATCGTGCATTGTCATGCATTAGGACGAATCTGTTGTAAGGAATGAAGTCAACGTATGGCACAACATGTTCTGACAAGATGTTTTCAACGTAATTGTCAGCTGTCATCCTTCCACACACTTCTACAAGTTCTGTACGACCCTCCCAACTAATGCCTGCCCAAAACATTATCCCACCTCCTCCAAAACTGACGTTTGGAGTTAGTGCACAGTTAGAATATCTTTCTCCAATTCTTCTGTACACATAGTTATGTCCATCTGGCTTCCACAGTACGATTCTTGTTTCGTCGGTAAACATAACATTCTTTCATTGGTCAACCGTCCAGTCACCATATGCTCGAGCAAATTGTAGTCTGCGAATCCTAGCATTTTGAGTGAGTCGAGGGACTTTAGCAGGCCGTCTCGCTTTCAAATTTGCTTCCTTCAACCTTCTCCGAACTGTTTTGGAGCTAACATTAACTTGCTTTGCATTTAAAAGTTGGTTTTTTAAATGAGTTGATGTTAAAGTACGATCTCGTAGTGACTGCAACATTAAAAATCTGTCATCCCGGCGAGTTGTACACCGTCTCCGTCCTTGGCCAGGCCTCTTCTTGAAATTTCCAGTTTGTCTGTGCCTGTTTAAAAGTTTTGAAACCGCAGACTGAGTTATTCCAACAAATCTTGCAATATGGCTTTGTCTCCAACCAACATTTGACAAAGTTACAACCTTTGCTACTTCAACTTCAGTGCAACATCGAACTGCTGGCTATCGAAGACAGTAATGCTACAGAATAATCGACAAATGTTAAATTTTACCTCTGTACACCTAGGTTGACGAGTAAACTTACCTACTTGGAAAAGTTAAAAGTCAAGTGTGAACACGAAGTTTACTCAATTCGATTTTTAGAACACAATGACAGTTTCTGATACTTGCTTGTTATTGCCAGGCTTACTAGATGCCTCAGTATCTAATATAAAATGCTGCCTCAGCTGTTCGTAACAAAGTTTCCCGAGAAATAAATAAAAATATTCCTTATTTTTGTCCATGAGTGTAGATTTATGCATTATAATACAACAATACCACAAAATCAAATCAACCACTCTTTTTTTGCATTTTGCCGCAGCTCATTTTGTAATCATTTTGTACCCAACCATCTACCCGGAAAATGATTTTCTAAATAATTTCTAACTATTTCAGAATTGTGTGCAGGGGCACCATCTTGTTGGAAATATACCCTGTTTATGTTTATTAACGGGACATTTTCCATTATCCTCTGACGTTCAAAAGTTTGGTGCTGATTTGTATCAGACCAGTGACGCACATTATGTCTGTTAAATAATCCTACGCTGCTTATGTTAGTTTCATCTGTCCAAATGACAGACCGCCCAAATTCTGGATTTTCTTGAATTTTATTTAAGTACCACCTACAAAAATTAAGCCTTCTTTCTTGATCTCGCAGGAAGAGATGGTGAATAATTTGAATTTTATATGGCCTATATTTGCCTTTTTTTAATATTTATTGAACTTTTGATTTGGAAACACCAACTTGTGATTCGATTTCGCGACAAGAAGTTTTTGGTGTCACCTCAACCAACAATAAAACATTTATTTCTTCCTCTTCCCTATTTTCTTTATTATAAATTTTGTTTCTAGGTTTATTGAATGACCCATAGTGAATTAAATTTGATTTTAATCTCGAAAACATCATTTTGCTTGGTTTTCTTCTTTCTGGGTATCTAAATTTAATAAATCGATGGATAGGTATTATACTGGAAATGGGTAACTAGGAATTTTTAGCTTCCTAGCCTAAGCTAGGTAGCTATTGTGATAGTCGTTTTTTGACCATGGTGTTTTTTCATCAAATGTGGACGTTTCAGGTCATTCTAAGACTTTTTGGCAAGGTGGCACATTTCCGTCCGTATATATGTGTGTGTGTGTGTGTGCGTGCGTGTGTATGTCTGTTGGCACTTTTGCGGGAAAACGGCTCCACAGATCTTGCTGAAATTTTGCATACGTACATATATCAGAGATGGTCCATAGGAAACTGATGGGGCGGTTTTTTTAAAGCACTTTTGAGCCAAGATAAATGGCGTCATCGAACATTTTTTTCAATGAGACCGTATGTATTTTTGTATTGCATCGGATAGAGGGTATTTTTCGCTACACGATGTGCGAAAATCGTAATAGGTTGTATAAGGAAAAAATTGAGAAAAAAAATACGAAAAGAGGGCGCGTGGCAAGCGCGCCCTCCAGTTCAGTTATGGCCAAAGTGAATAAGAGAAGTGTCTCCACTTGATAGCTGTTGCAGCAGAAGAGCGGGCTACGCAACTGTAATACTGGCATTGGTGCCGTGTGCAGCAAACTGGGCCATTCGTTCGGGCGTACCGCTTGGCCATATGCAATAATACATATCGTTTTAGCGTTCAGGAAGTACTCTGGTTAAAGTGAATAAAGGGGCGTAAATGCTGTATCCCAAAATATAATTTCGTACGGAAAAACAGCATTTTTCTCCATTTCAAAACAAGCAAAATTAGCAGCTAAATGGCCTCGGGCAATTGCTCGATAGGGCTCCGTTTTTGAAAAACATTTTGATTCGAAGGAAACAAATAGAAACAAAATTTAATTAAAGCGGGTACTGCAAAACAAAGTTGGTGCTATAAGGAAGTAATAATTGATTCTGTTATTTATTTTACCTGGCTGGATTATTTGTAAAATCTGTCATCAATTACCAATTGTATTACATGCTTATCTTAGCTTGAAAACAACCAGTTGGACCCCGAAAATATTTCAGACGAAGTCACTTTAACAAGGGGAACACTAACTTGGGCATCCCAGTTCTTACATATTGTTTATTAAGAAAACTAGAACGTTTTTTCCCAAGCATATTGATACCAGAGATGCTTACGACCTAACTATATGATTTCTTAAGTAAAAGTAACTGTAGTAAGTACTTTAAAATATGAATGTAAATCTCACGAATCAATATGTGTTGGCGTCATTGGGTCATAATTACATATTGTTAAGAATGCAATTTTATTCTAAGCAGCAAAATGCAGGCCTCAAAAAACAGAACTGAGAAAATAAGAAATTGTCAAGATTATATTCAAAATAAATATGACTTTTGTAAGAGCTGCTGAATTTACTATACGGCCTGACTTTAAATAATTGAAATACAGTGAATCCTATGTGAATATTGACATATAAGTTGACCGCTTTTTGTTGAAACCGAGGAATTTCTATAATTTTACATAAGTGGTTAACCTGTCTATGTTGACCACCGTCAAACGTGTATCTTTTTCACTATAAATCCATTTTTTGGTAATGTAATGAAATCAATGCATCATACACAATACATTCGACATCGGTATAATCGCGCGGACTCTCGGCCCAGTTCCCCCACTCCAGTCGCCTAGAAACATTACATTTGCGTAGCTCAGTATCCGCACGGAGTGGAGGCACTTCTCTTATTCACTTTGGTTATGGCTGTGGCTAGGAAGCTGTTCTGTCAATGCATTGACAACTAGTTTTGTGTACCTGTTGAGATATAGATCCGTTGATTCATTTACATTCTCACGACATTCATTGAAAACAGCAATTATGTCATATTTTTCTAAATTTTGAAGTGCCATTATATATATAATATTAATAAAACTAGCTGCATGCAACTTTTGCTAATGTATGTCAACAGATAATTATTCAGTTGTTAACATAAAATCACAGGTATCTTGGATGTACCTACCTATCTTATATTTTCTAAAGTTAAAACTTAAAAAGTACCAAAATCGTTGCTGATTTTTGAAATAACAATATAAAAGTATATATATTTTGATAGCTTAAAAAAGACCTTTCGAACTAGACTAAAGCCTACTATGATTTCCATTAAAAAAATTTAACTTTATGTCATAACTCAAAAAATACGCTCCCTAGAAAAAAACTACGTACGCCACTGAATTCCTTGGAAAAAGTTCTGTACGAGTCAATCGTAATATTTTTAGTCTGCTTAGTACAAAAAGAATTGGAGAGAATTTTCGAAAAACGATAAAAATCAACATTATCTGAGTGGTACTGGACCGTTCGAACAACTACTCCTCGGGCAAATACCCCGCCAGGCATTGAATTATAGAACTAAATCCAGATTTTATGTACTACGAGATCCCATACTGAATGCTACCCCAAACATATCGTTGGGCTTGAAACATCCTTAGATCTCTACGTACTTTCTTGCTACACTAGCAGATAGTAAGTATTGTTAGAAGTTTTTCAATATTGCATGTTTCGAATGCGCATGGAAAACCGTAGACCACTGGTTTCGTCCTTTTTGAGACTCATCAGTACGGTGCCTTGCCCTACACACTCGAACTACGCAATATTGCTTGCTTTATATATACTTACACGCTTGGTGTAAGTATTAGCAAGAGCTAATTATTTGCCGAATTATGTTAGTTCTATAGTATTAGCAAGAGCTAATTATTTGCCGAATTATGTTAGTTCTATAATTCAATGCCTGGCGGGGTATTTGCCCGAGGAGTAGTTGTTCGAACGGTCCAGTACCACTCATAACCGCCGCACGTACGCGTATGAGGCAAGCCGAGGACGCATGAGCATTCAGATGTGGACGTGCTCCCGAGGTGCGGCAAACTGCCTCGTTCTGTGCGTCGTGCGGCCTCGCCCCGATCCGTTTGTTGGCGGTACATCAAAGGCCGTGCGTGCTCAGTCTGGACGCGGGATATTGTACGTAGCCGCACAGAACTACTTTTAACGTACTCTCGCGTGCTCGCGAATTCATTGGATCAGTGCCTCGTGCGTCCACCATTCGGGTATTCAAATTACGCCGCACGAGGCATTCGGTTCGGCCTCGGCTTGCCTCATACGCGAACGTGCTCAGATCTGTACCCGCCTTTAGAAACCGAGCAGTTGTGTCGGTATTTTCAATACGCCTATGATACTTGCGTAAGGTGCGAGGTCTGTGAATTTTTTCATAAAAAAAGATTGAATTTAACGACAGAGATTAAATTTGGAATGTGAATCCGTAGTGGAAAAGGGTGTTTCTTGATTTTTTTGCGAGAGGGTGTTACCCAAGTGGTCTGAAGTTGATCATCCACATCCAAAGCTCATATATTTTTAACGGTTTGGTCAATATCATTAAAACTTTTTCCATAGACAGACACTTTTATTTGAAACATTTCATGTATCTTTTTTGATTTCGCTATCTGGCATACTTAAGCCAGAATTTTGAATTTTGGTTTGCTGCACGCCGTGCACCGCAGCCATAAAGTACCTAACTAACGTAAAGTTTGTTGGCGTTTGAAAAACGTTAATAAAACAATAATTATTTTTCTACGTCCGTAAAGAAATTTGTTTTATTTATTTACAAGAAAAAATGTATCCAAATGTTTCGTGTTTAATAGTTATGGAGTGCCAACATTCTTTAAAACTAATTTTTATTCTGATAAACTCAATCACTGCACAAAGCAAGCTCTGCCTTTTCAAATGTTATTAAGACATGGAAAAATATTTTTTTTTATTAATTTTTTTCAAATACCAACAACCTTTACATTCACTATTGCGGTGCACGGCGTGCAGCAAACCAATTTTTTTCTGGTTAAACTATGGCAGATAGAGAAATGGAAAAAGAGACAAGAACTGTTTCAAATAAGAGTGTATGTCTGTGGAAAAAGCCTTAAAGATGTTGACCAAACCGTTAAAAAAATATGAACTTCTTTGCATGTGGATGAACTTTTGACCACTAGCAAAAAAATGATGCCAAAAACACCTTTTTCCAAATTTAATCTCTGACGTTAAATTTACTCTTTTGTTATTAAAAAAAAACTACATTTTTTGAAGATCTTTGACGTTCGATAGCGCTTTAAGGAAACACTTTTGGATAGAGGTAAGTTTGGTTAAATCGCTCTTTTTTGGCCTCAGGAATGTGTTATCATTTTGTATAGACCTTTTAGAGACATCCTGTAGATCACCCTGTATAGATACCAAGTTGCTCATTCTATTTTCAGACAAAAAGTCACATTTCGCAATAACTCAGTAACCTTGATTTCGCAAGCTTCCGGTGTGTGAAAAATTAAATAGTTATGTAAAAAATGAAAATTCAAACGACGTTTAAATGTCACACAAATTTATTAGCGAGCTTAGGGACTTCAAATTTTATATTTATACCTAAAGCGTTATTTTGTTTGACTTCCTAAGATATTGAAAGATATGCATCCCAAAAAATTATACCCTGGTAAAAATACCACCAGAATCATGGCGCAAGATCATACAATTTGTCTGATGACCGATGTCAGCGAGGAAAAAAACCGAAAAAACATGTTGGAGGCTACTATGACATTATTATTTGCATTAAGATTGATAACTCCTCATCATCATTATTGAAATCGACTCCCTCTCTTTTGTTGGAAGATATTAAATATTAGATTCAGGTTGGCTTGGAACTTAACATCTGCTACTGTCAGATTAGCAATTACCATATTTTGAACAAATGCGAACTTTTTACTTTACGCTAATTTTGGGAACCAACCATTTTTGTACTGAGTGGATGAAAACGACACTTAATGCCTTTGTTTTCTGTAAAAGTAAAGTTTTATCATTTATTTTAAGAACGTTCCATTGAAAAGATCTCCTAGTTCGCAATGTAGATTGATGTAATATTTTGCAGTATATTTTAGTATTGATGTGGTATCGTGTAGTCAATATGTAGTACCGTGTGGTATTATGTAGTACCATGTAGTATTATATAATACGGAGTAGTATTATGTAGTATCGAGTAGTATTATGTAGTATATGTAGTATCGTGTAGTATTATGTAGTGTCGTGTAGTATTATGTAGTAATGGTGCAGTATGTAGTACGCTGACCACTTTTCCATGTAGTGATTACCCCTCGCTATACGGTGTGTTAGAAAAGTCTGGAATAAATTCATTATTAAGTGTCTGCATTGTTGAGCAATATTGTGTATAGTATCGCCCTCCTAATTCGAGCGCAACCTTTCTGGGAGCCCTTGAAGATTGGTCAGCTGTACTTGAAAAACCAAAACATCGTACTCTTAGGGGACTTAAACATCGACTTTTTATAAACTAACTGTCCCCAACTTAAGTGCCTTAATCAAATACTCACCTGTTTTAGGATGTCTCAAATGTTAGGCGAACCCACTCGTGCATGTGGTAGGTCTGCCTCCCTGATGGATATAATATGTGTCTCTAATCCTGAATTTGTTGCTGATAGTGGAACCCTAGACTTTCTAAACTTGACAGACCACAGACTGATATTTTGCAATCTGAACTACGATAATCATATAACTGAGCCACGTTCCATTTTACATCGCAGCTACAAATTTTTGGACGTGCAAGAATTTGCCTCAGATTCTACATCCGTGACCTGGAGCTATTTAGAGTCTTTATAATATTGCAGACCAAATCTCCTTTTTCAATAGGGCTATATCCACACTTTTTGACATACATGCCCCTTTTAAAATTTCTACTTCAAGGAAAAAACCTCCTAGACCTTTATATAACATCTTCAATTAAGGAAATGAGCAAACTTAAACGAGATCCTTATAAAAGATTCATTCGGATTAAAAGTACCACTGATTTTCAGTCCTATAAAGATCACATACTTAGATAAATATACCGCCTTTGGACCATTGCGCATCAATTCTGGTCATGCAATAAAAAGGGATAGAAAATTACGCCATTTTTACATACTTGCGGTCGATTGGTGGATGTGGTCCAATCAAATCTGGAGTTGCTTGTTGGCTCAACAACTGACAAGTGTCAAGTAACATAACCAAAGAAAATATTGTTTGTTTAGGTACTTATATTCTTTGGTTTCACGTTTTGAATGTGATTTAAAAATCCCTTACGTTCATTCAGATCAGTTGGAATAGTTTTAAGTGTTGAAGTGTTCTTTTTTTGTTTTTGTGTGAAGTTTTCATATCGTAGTGCACCTGTACACCTGCTGTTCCTTTTGGAATCAAAATCGTTTAAAACTAACATAATTTTCATTATGAATTCTTAATAAGTTAACCCCACACGCCAAAAGATAGCGACACAGTAATTAAACTCGACACGTGTTTCGCTGACAACGTCAGCATCTTCAAGAGTAGAAGATTAATCTTCTACTTATTAAGAATTCATAGTGAATTTACGTCAAAGTTCTTGATCCATCCACTGTGTGTATAATTTTCATGTAAAATATAGATTGTGAATGTTGTTTGACAGATAAAGTAGGTAAAAATGGCGCCAAGGTCAAGTTTCAATTTTACAAGTGTTGTTCCACTCTGTCAAGCGATATAGTGATCTACATATATGTGATAAAGATCTGATCTGATCTGATCTATGGCCATACGCAACCGAACTCAGGAAAACAACAATGTAGTACTTAATAGTTAGAAATAAAGCACAAAACAAAACAAACAAATGAAAATGACCGTAGGTACAAAACTTTAAAATAATTAAAATTAATGTTTTGTATGTAAGTTCCCCCTTTCTTTCATTTTCATTTTTTTTGTTGCGTTTTGTTCTTTACTTCAAATTACTACTATACTGGCGTTTTCTTGTTAGGTTTTCATTATTTACTTCATTTTTGTTAATATTTTATACATTTTATATTTTAAATTATTTTTAATGTAGCAGCATTTTTTGTGTAACCACAGAATATTTAATAATCAAATATTTATTACTCTTTTCAAACCTTTATTTGCAAAATAAAGTATGCTGTATTTCCACAATCAAGAGTTCATCTATAAAAAAATATGGAAACATAAAGCAAAAAGAAGAATAGATATATTATAGCTATTCCTTATTCTTCTTTTTACTTTGTTTCTACATTTTCCTGTCTTCGATTCCCCTCTTATCCCTGCATCAAGTACATGCTTTTCCCTTATATGATGTGTCTGAACAGATCTCATCGACTAAAGTTTGAAACAATTTTTTGTAAGTTCAATACGGCGACATTTCAGATCTACAAGTGCAATGAGACCAGAGACATTTGAAAACTATTTAACCTAGAACCACAGCATAATACAGCAGAACAACTCTCCCTAAATTTTCTAGCTCGCGTAGAGGAGCCCACGCAACTTCTCAGGCTACGCACGTGTTCTTTTTAGTTTGTTGCCGAGTTAATACCGGCGTCAAACAGATTGATAAAACACCGCGATAGTAAATCACTTACAGTTGGAGGTCACCAAATGCAGCTAAAATAGTTCAAAGACACCGCCAAGAACTTTAACTGCTGTATTATGCTGTGCTAGAACCATGAAATTTGGTATTCAGGGTTCCTATTGAGACAAGAAATTCCATTGTCAGATTTTTCCTCGATACTTAGTTGAGTTCCAAATGAAAAGAAAACCTATAATTCTCTTCACTGCATAAAAAGTTGAAAATAGTATACATATTATTCTACGTTATGGTGACTATTACTAACGAGGATGAAAGTTTAAGCACGGGCCATAGGCGAGTATTTCAGTTCATCCGAGTTCATATTAGCCATAACTCTAGAGTAGAATACTTTACTTTATCTGCAAAAACTCATTGGAAGTAGCACTTTCATGGCTACATTTGACCACTTAGTTTAGATAAGTAACCCTTGAATAAGTCTGCAAAATTGCGTCCACATTGGCACTAAAATAGCAATATCTTAATATATCAATTTTTATGAAATTTTATGGGCAATCCAAATAAGTAACCAAATATGTGGGTTTCTATTTTTAAAAAATTGGTACCTACTTAGCACCATAAAACTAAATTCGTTTCAGGAATCAGGACTCTGTGGAAGTACCACTTTATATATAAAGAAGTTAATAATTTATAACCAACAGGGTGTCACTAAATGGTTACAAATTCAAAAACTCATTTTCCCTTCCAATATACAACGAAGAAAAAGGTTTTTTATCACTGTCTAGGTTGCAGGTCAGATGTGCGAAAGACTTTTTAAGTTCTGTTAGAAATTGTTTTTTTATGTCACATAGGTATTGCTTTTTTGTCTTGTACTTAATTTATCTACATATAATGACTTATTTTATCTACAACATTAAGTTTGAGGAAGTGAGTGATGTTTTACTTTCATAAATCTAATTTGGACATTTTTTTCAGACTTTTTGGTCATACATAGTTGGAATGCTGATGAATTTAGATTCTCTTCCTCTGGATAGAATACATCAAATGCTAAAAATGTTTGCATTCCAAGGTCCCACTATTGAATGCAGTTTGCACGAGTTAAAAATATTTTTGGACAGAAAAGTTCGAGAACACCAACTTATATGTACCGGAGGACAATATAAATTACCAAAAACTTGATAAATATGTATTTGTGAAATGAATATAAAATAAAAAAAGTACAATACAAAGTAAATTACAATAAAACACAATGTATACCTACCACATTTCAATATGGCCAAAATGGCTAAATAAGATACTACAAACTATACAACTACTTTTGAAATTTCACTGCTAAACAGGAATTATTACGGAATTCAATATTTGCTTTCAGTGTGCTATCCATTTCGCTAAAGGAAGAGATTAAGGATGTATTAGGCGTTTTGACATACCCTGTCCTTGAGAGTCTCGTACTGCGCCTCACTGGCGTAACAATTTTTAAATCTTCATTTCCCTGATTTTTGTTTCTGCAAAAATTAATAATTTAGTACAGTTAATATTCCTTGTGAAACTGTCAATAAACATGGTGATGGATGAAACTGTGACAATTAAGTATATTCAGTATAGTCCACTTTCAATTATCTGGAATAATACCAGAAGAAGATCAGTGGCAGCTCGTGACTTGGCTGGGATTGGGTAACATGTTCTTTTTTGTTAAATTCTGGTTCCAGTAATTGTCAGTTTTCCAAAAATAGCTTCCTTCAAAATACAGTGAAACTTTGATATAACGAACCCTAGATATAATGAACTCTCGCTTGTAACGAACAAAAAAATAAGTCCCGCCATTTTCTCGTATAATTTAATGTACTTTTTTTCGGGTATAACGAACCCGGATATAACGAACGCTTTTCTATAACGAACCAATTTTAAAGTACCAAACCAGTACTAGCGCTCGGTTATAACGAACCATCGGGTTAAATTTCAAGCGGCGGAGATATTTATAGAATCGGGTGATATCGCGCGGCTTTCGTTTTCACGATCGTCGCTTAACGGCTTAACGTGTAAATGAAATGAAGTGTGACGTTCAGTTATGTACGTGCATCGAGTTCTTGCGGATGTTCGGCTGGTTTAATATGGCTAGCAAACGAAAAGCGATAACTTTAGAACAAAAAATTGACATCATTAGAAAATTGGAGAATGGATGTGCAAACGCACAAATATGTCGAGATTATAGTCTATCTAAATCTACTGTTTCCACAATATGGGCTAATAAAGAAAAATTCTTGAATGCTCAAGAGAATTTCAACACTGCTGCAACAAAGAAAATTCGAAAACCCGCAAGACCAGATATAGACAGAAGTTTATTGAAATGGTTTTCTCTAAAAAGAAGTCAAAACATTTCGATTTCTGGCCCTATTCTACAAGAAAAAGCGGAAGAATTTGGAAAATTAGCGGCAGATCGTCGTGAAGCACATTCAAGCGGTACGTTCGTTTGTTCGAGGGGTTGGCTTGACCGATTTAAGCATCGGTACAACATTAATTCAAAAAAACTTCATGGGGAGGCAGCTGCTGTATCGCCAGAAATTACTGATCGATGGCTTCGTTCAGTTTGGCCTAGTTTGAGGAAAAAATATTTGGATTGTGACATTTTCAACGGCGATGAAACGGGTCTATTTTATAAAATGACGCCCGATAGAACACTTCATTTTAAAGGTGAAAAATGTAGCGGCGGAAAGATGTCAAAAGACCGCATTACTGTTTTTGTTTGTAGTAACATGGATGGGTCCGAAAAAAGGAAACTTGTGGTAATAGGAAAATCCGCAAGACCAAGATGTTTCAAAAATTGCCACCAGCTTCCTGTAGAATATTTTGCTAACAGAAAAGCTTGGATCACGTCGGAAATCTTTGAAAATATTGTAAGAAAATGGGATGACGAACTTGTTAGGAACAACAGAAAAATATTATTGCTGATAGACAACTGCCCTGCTCACCCCAAAATGATCAACCTGAAGTGCATCGAATTGGTGTTTTTACCTCCAAACGTCACTGCTGTGCTGCAACCAATGGATCAGGGTGTCATTCGCTGTTTAAAGGCTAATTATAGAAAGCAACTTATAATGAAAATCGTTCGTGCAAAGGATGCTGGAAATGAAATGAAAATTTCATTACTAGATGGGATATTGATGATAGCAACGGCTTGGAGAAGAGTAACAACACAAACAATAGCTAACTGTTTCCGCCACTCGGGATTGTGTGTTGATAACGAATTTGATGATGAAGATGATCTTCCTCTAGCACAGTGGTTGCAAATTCAAACGAATAAGGGGGATCAAAGCCAGGAAAATGATAATTTGGATACTTGGGGAAAGGAGAACGGTTTAATAGAGTTAGAAAATTATAATTTAAATGATTATGTATCATTTGACGACGACTTGGTTATAAGTGACTTTCCTTCTGAAAGAGAAATATTAGAGTCCATCATATCCCATGAAAGTGATAAAGAAAGCGACGAAGATGAAAATGCTGAAGCAGAATCCAATTTGCCATCAAATGCTGAAGTTCTTCACGCCTTGGATACTATGAAACGCTACGTCCAGATGAAAATTCCAGAAAATAAATCTTTTGAAGCTTTAGACGTGTTAGAAAAGAATATTCAGAAAAATTTTACCCAGATGAGACAATCAAAAATAACCGATTTTACTAACATCAATCCTTAAGAGGCCTAGATCACAATGTGTACATATATAATATACCTATGTATAATCATGTACATAATATAATACAATATGTATTATATAATGCATTTACTATACTTATATGTACCCTACATGTGTATTTTATTTTATTTTTATGAATAAAGATTGTATTTTCGCGTTTTCTTTAAAAAATAACAAAATCATAAATTACATCTATAGCGAACACGTGGATATAACGAACGATTTTGAGCGCATATAGAGGGTTCGTTATAGCCGAGTTTTACTGTAATACAAAGTTCTGAGACCACCGGATGAACCGAATTTATGATTAAGAGGGATACGTACGTTGCTCAAGAAAAATAAGCACTCGGCCGCGTGATACTCTCCCCCACTACACCAGCCAGTGTAGGAGAAAAACGAGGAGAAACATATCTGCCGGCCAGATAAGGCCCGAACGTACTCGGCTGTCACCGACTGCCGAGGGGAGGTTAGAATCTACTAGTGGAAGGAGGTGACTCCCGTTTTTAGAAATGGGTTTATTGTCGAAGTAAATTTGATCTAGCTTATTTATTTTCAGTCTAAATGCATTCAAATTTGAAACGCAAGCAATTTAATGTTCATATTATAGTGTGCTCAAATTAGTTTTCCAGTAGTTGCTTTTTGAACCAAGTTTCTAGCTGTTAAAAATACACCAAAAGGCAAATTTCACGTCTCGTTTCTATGACTATGTACATATTTTTTTTTAATTTGGTTTGACGGAATTGTAGAACAAACCTTCTTCTTTCTGACAAAGAAGAAATTTCTACAAAATATTTATTACTAAGAGCGCTACGTTTCGTAACATAGAGCTCCATATCGGCGCTGTTCTCAACGTACATATCCCTCTTAAGTACACCCAAAATCTTTCATATGTCAAGTCCACTCTGGGTGAGTTTTAGACAATATCTAGATGCAGCAATAGATCTACAAATTTCCTTAAAAACTAGAGCCCAAATAGATTCGGCGGTACAGGAATTAACCTCAACAATTCAAAAATCAGCTTGGAAGGCCACGCCTTAATCTGTGGAAACACAAACAAAATATAAATGCCCATCAGTAGTAAAGGATATAATTCTTAAGAAACGCAAGACACGTGAGCTTCGGAGAAGAACAAAAACGCCAGAAAACGAGAGGAAACTGAACAAAGTCACTAAAGAGTTAAAAATGCTCCTAAATAAAATTAAAAATCAAGAAGTACAGGATTATCTCAGCAATCTAGCGCCCACTAAGGACAGTGACTATGGAAAGCGATGAGAAAATTGAAACGCCCACAGTATCAAATACCACCAATAAAATATAACCAGAAATGGTGCAGAAATGATAAACAGAAAGCAGAAGCTTTTGCAGACCATCTTTGTAATGCTACAACTGATCAAATTGCAGAAAATGAACTAATTGGTTTCCTTGAAACACCAGACCAAATGGATCTTCCAATTCGAAAATTTAAGCTAACTGAAGTCAAAAGGATAATCCATAAAGAAATTAATCCAAAAAAGGCACCTGGATATGAACTCATAACAGGTTTAGTTCTGAAAAATTGTTCCCTCAAGTGTTTAAAAATGATCACACAAATCTACAATGCATCATTGGCACTGGGTTATTTCCCAACAAGTTGGAAGGTTGCACAAATCGCCATGATATTAAAACCAGGAAAACATCCAAATGCTACCGCATCGTACAGACCTATCAGTCTTTTGCCTGTTCTATCAAGTCTTCGAAAAACTTTTGTTAACGCGCCTCATACCAATACTAAATGATAAAAACTAATTCCTAGTCATCAATTTGGATTTAGGGCACAACATGGAACAATTGAACAAATACGCAGAATAGTAAAACAAATAAACGACTTGGAAGAAAAAAGATACTGCTCAGGTGTTTTTCTCGATATTAGCCAGGCTTTTAACAAAGTCTGGCATGAAGGCCTCCTTTTTAAGTTAAGAAAGAACCTACCTATATATATCATTATCACATCCTCAAATCCTACGTCACCAACAGATGGTTCCTCGTTAAACAGCAAAACGACTACCCTGACCTAAAACCTATCAAAGCTGAGGTACTACAGGGGAGTGTACTGGGACCTACCCTGTATCTACTCTATACCGCCGATATGCCAACTACAAGAATGGTTAAGACTGCAACATTCGCCGATGACACCGCCCTACTGGCATCACACCACAACCCAGCATCTGCTTCAAAAAATCTACAAGTGCAGATTACTAAAATTCAAAATTGGATGAAAACTTGGAAAATCAAAGCAAATGGAAATAAATCGCTTCAAGTAACGTTCACAATGAAAAGAGATATCTGCCCACCAGTAAAACTGAACGAAGTCCCCATTCCCCAAGCAGATGAGGTTAATTACTTGGGAATGTACTTGGACAGAAGGTTGACATGGCGTAAGCATATATTTACAAAAAGAAAACAACTAGGTATTAAACTGAGTCAAATGTATTGGATAATAGGTAGGAAATCTCGACTTACCGTGGATGTGGGGATCTGCAAGCAACTCTAACTTGGAAATCCTTCAGAGGCTTCAAAATAAGGTTTTACGAATGATTGTGGACGCACCCTGGTATGTGCCAAACTTTGTAATAAAGTGATCTACAAGTGCCCTTAATACGCGAAGAAATCCAAAAATATATCATAAGGTACCATGATAGGCTCGCAAATCATCCCAATGAACTAGCAAATAAACTAATTGATTGTGAAAATGAAATAAGACGACTTAAACGGTTTAAACCAACGGACTTACCCACTAGGTTTAATTGATTAATATTATACCACCTCTAAGGATTAGCAATATATTTCATGAAACCATAAGTAATACAAACATATTAATATTGTAAAGAGAATGATCATTGGATCATCTCTTCAAGACATTAACTTACAGTCACAAAATTTACCTATTGTTCTAGTGTTTTTTTATACATTATATGGAACAGATTGTAAATAAACTGGAGTTAAAAAAAGTCCAGTCTCAAACGATGTATTTAATGGCACCGAACCGGCCACCATTCTTTTGTCGCCATTTAACTGTCACTGTACGGATATCCCGTAAGGATTATGTGTAAGTTAAGTATAAAATTTAATCTTTTCATTTGCTTCGTGAAAAGGCAACTTTCGAATCTTTTCGAACCCCTTGCAAAAGTCATGTGGTGCTCATAAAAATCCTTTTTTCTAAGATCCTGAGAAACAAATTTGCTGAAAGCTCCCAAGCGGCTGGTTCTGGGAAAGACAAATTTAATATTATATGACATGATCTACAGCAGGAGTTCTCAAACTATGGTACGCGAACACCATCTAGGTGGTATGCGAGCTATGGCACCAAAGTACAGTGAAACCACCCATAAGCGGACACCAGTGGTGCCACAATTTTTGTTCGCTTAAAAGAGGTGTCCTCTTTAGTTACTATTTATTCATTAACATGTAATACAAACATAACGCAAAAAAAATTAAATTCTTTAAAACATTAACTGAATGTAAATGAACAATGACGATCTGGGTTGTTTACATTTTTTGAAAATTGTTTGAGATTTTTGCAGCAGTTGGCATCAATCACATTTTTAATTGGAGAATCTAGAATTACGTCATCTATTGATTCATCTGCTTCTTCTTCTACTTCCTCAGGGTGAAAGTTAGAAATAGGGAAATAGCGCCTCTTTTGTTGCAGAATCAAGATCGTCATCTTCAATAATAAGTTACCTATCGAAATTTATAAAATCGTGCAGATCTATGTTGCTACTGCCGATCGCATTAATGCTCTCTATTTGTGCATAAGGAACCAATGGAATTTCATCATCAGCGTCAAATTCTTTGGAAGATTCTATGGTAAAGTCCTAATCTGGAAATTTAGCTTTCAAAAAAACAATTTTTAACGGTTACATCTGTGACTTGATCCCATGCTCTCTTCGCAAAAAATACAGCATCTAAATGATCAATAGACTTAGTCAACTCTTGAACATTATCGGAAGTATCAATCTGGGCCAGTATGTGTTTTAAAATGAGCATCCTGTAAAGCATTTTAAAATTCTTGATGATGCCTTGATCGAGAGGAAGAAATAATACTTTATTATTTTCAATTTCAAGTCTCTGGGGTGTGACGCAGCGTTGTCTAAAAACAGTATAATTTTTCTATTGTGAAACTTCATCTTTCTATCGAATTGGAGTAGCCATTCAATCATTATTTCAGACGACATCCAAGCCTTCTTGTTAGATTTCCAGTCCACAGGTAAATAACCTACTTCCCGTCAAAATATAATTCAGAGCTAAGTTCAAAAGCGTTTTTAAGTTCTTCAGTTCCGTTTTCTCGGAAAAATTTTAGATGGTAGTCATTGTGTTTTGCACATGTTTTATTTTCATGTATAGAATTTAAATAATTCGCCATTTATTAGAAAAGTAGAAATAATGTTTTCAAGTTACATACGACAATATCAGATGCATGTGTGCATACAAGGAGAAAGGCAGCGGGTGTCTTTGACTTACCTTGTTCTAGGGGTTGGATGAAACTATGATGTGGACTGTATGGGAAACAAACGTGCCCCGCTAACGAACAATGACTATTAATTATTGTGGTAGTTGCACAACACAAAGCTTGAATTTTTCTGCAGTTCCAATTGAGCTTCCACTTGAACTCTCGTGGCGACTTGACGCGTCTTGTTCGTCAAAAGCTACTCAACTCTTGCGCGCACGCGCGGCGGGGGGTAACAATGAGAGAACAGAGAATTGGTGGGAGAATAAGGAAAAGGCTTTAAGGAGCCTAAGCCACCAAGCAACCAACGATCCCTATACAACACTTAACTTGGACCAATAATGAACATACCGCCCACCAAATAAAAATAAAATATTTTTTTTTATCAGATAACGAAAAACAACAAAAGCTAAAGGTATCGCACGAAAAACTTATATGTTATATACAATATCTATTAATAAAACTATTATAATTAAACGATAACTAGGGTTATTATTAATGAAACAATAAACAAAAGGTTACTCGAGTGGTAAAGGACATAACTTTACCAGTTCTGCAGTTCCAATTGAGCTTCCACTTGAACTCTCGTGGCGACTTGACGCGTCTTGTTCGTCAAAAGCTACTCAACTCTTGCGCGCACGCGCGGCGGGGGGTAACAATGAGAGAACAGAGAATTGGTGGGAGAATAAGGAAAAGGCTTTAAGGAGCCTAAGCCACCAAGCAACCAACGATCCCTATACAACACTTAACTTGGACCAATAATGAACATACCGCCCACCAAATAAAAATAAAATATTTTTTTTATCAGATAACGAAAAACAACAAAAGCTAAAGGTATCGCACGAAAAACTTATATGTTATATACAATATCTATTAATAAAACTATTATAATTAAACGATAACTAGGGTTATTATTAATGAAACAATAAACAAAAGGTTACTCGAGTGGTAAAGGACATAACTTTACCAACGGTCGTTTTTGTAAACCTAATGGGCTTTTGACACTGGTGACCCGAATGACATTATCTTTGCCAGGGTGCAGTTCTACAACTCGCGCGAGGCGCCGTTGTAAGGGAGGTAATGCATCCTCTTTGATTAAAACTAAAGATCCAATCTTAATTGGAGGATCGCTCGACAGCCATTTTGGTCTTTGTTGCAACGTGTGCAAATATTCGATATTCCAGCGCTTCCAAAAGTCCTGGTGCAGTCGTTGGAGCAACTGCCATCTAGACAATCTGTTCAATTTTATACTTTCTAGGTTAGGGTCCGGTAACACCGATAGCGGTTCCATTGTCAAAAAATGACCCGGAGTCAAGGCGGAGAAGTCATTCGGATCTGTGCTCATGGAGCACAATGGGCGCGAATTCAAGACCGCTTCTATTTGAACTAAAACTGTATTGAGCTCTTCATATGTTAAGATTTGCTCGCCTATTACACGAGATAAATGAAATTTGACAGATTTAATCCCGGCCTCCCAAAGTCCGCCGAAATGAGGTGCGGAAGGAGGATTAAACTGCCACGAAATTTTTTCCGCCTCGACACAATCTTTCATTAAATCTGTAAGAACGCGATTGGCACCTACAAAATTGGTACCACAATCACTAAATATAATCGAACAACGGCCACGTCGTGCTATAAACCGCCTGAGGGCAGCGAGAAAAGCATCAGTCGATAAGTCTGATGCGACTTCTAAATGGAGAGCTTTAGTGCTAAAACAAACGAATAGGCATACGTATGCCTTGAGAGTCTTTGCACCTCTAGATTTGCTCATAGTAATTTTAAATGGTCCTCCATAATCTACCCCAGCGCACTGAAAAGCTTTTGCTTGGGTAACGCGAAATTTGGGAAGGTCTCCCATGGGCGGAGTTAAAGGCTTTGGATTTAACCGAAAACAACGAATGCAAGATCCGAGGCACCGACGAATGGAACGTTTAGCACTGATGATCCAGAAATTTTGAGCAAGTAAGAAATGTGTAGTGCGTAGGCCTGGATGCAAATGTTTTTTATGGCAATCGAGAATAACTAGAGTGGTCAACCGATGTCGACTTGGAAGCAACAGCGGGTGTTTACTATCATAGGAAAGCTCCGAATGAGCCAATCGACCGCCCACCCTGAGGAGCCCTTTCGAATCAAGATACGGATTTAAGTTTCGAATTGGTTTTGAGGCAAGTTTGCCGCGATTCAATCGATCAATATCTTCAGAAAATGAAGAGTATTGGACGTGCTTGACAAAGACTAATAATGACTCGTGGAGCTCAAAAGCAGTAAAAGCACCAGTCCTTTTTTGCGAAGGATTTTTCAAATTATAAATAAAACGACAACAATATGCAATAATTCTAGTTAATTTATCGAGATTGGACTTACGTTCTAAAAGCGAATCAAACTGTGATACTTCTATGACAAGCCCAGCAAATCGAGTGACCCGTTCCTCCGTAGGGATCAAATCCGCAATCAAATCAGAATGAGATTGTTCGCGTAAGTTCCATTCTGTTTCAGAAATCTTGAGAAAAGACGGACCCGCCCACCATAGGGGATGGTCAATAAGATCGGAAGGAAGTAACCCTCTAGAACCGCAGTCCGCAGGGTTTTGTTCAGAGCAAATGTAATGCCAACAAGACGGCGCGATGATGTCTTGCACGTGGGAAACGCGATTAGCTATGAAAGTTTTCCACCGGTGTGGAGATGAGCGGAGCCAAGACAATGCAACCATTGAGTCCGACCAAGCAAAGATTTCTATATTGTCCAACGTGTTTATGATTGTATCGTTAACAAATTTTATCAACTTAGCCAATAACACGGCGGCGCAGAGTTCTAAGCGAGGAAGAGTGACTCGCTTCAACGGAGAAACTTTGGATTTCCCACAGACCAAAGAAACAATAACTTTACTGTCGAAAGTAACGAACCGAAAATAAATTACTGCGGCATACCCTATCTCTGACGCGTCACAGAACCCATGTAACTGAAGCGACAAATAAGAGTCGGGCAGTAGGAGCCTAGGTATATGGAGTCTACTTAAAGATGGTAAATCTTGCAAGTATCTTTTCCATTGTTTAACGATAGTTTGAGGTGGGGTTTCATCCCATTGCAACCCGAGGGTCCATAATACTTGTATAATATGCTTAGCGAATAAGGTTACCGGGGCAAGCAAACCAAGTGGGTCGAATATCCGAGCAATTTCGGAAAGAATTGCTCTTTTTGTGCAAGCTCTATCTAAAGAATTCACTGAATATAAGAAATGATCGCTAGATGGGGACCAATTAAACCCGAGTATTTTAATAGTGTCACTATCTCCAAACGAGAGAGCTTGAGACTGGCACGATGTCTCAGGCAGGTTAGACAGGACAGCAGGAATATTGGAAGCCCATTTCAGAAGTTCAAAGCCTCCTAGAGATAGCAGCTCTGTAAGTTCGATTTGAATTTGTTGGGCTTCTTCAACTGAATTACAACCTGTGACTAGATCGTCTACATAAAAATCTGTAGATAAGATTTTCGAAGCTCTAGAATAACGCAATTTTTCTCTATGTGCTAATTCTAACAAGGTTCTTAACGCAAGAAAAGGTGCCGATGCCACTCCATATGTGACAGTATTTAGGATAAAATCCCGAAGGGATTCTGAACGCGAAAATCGCCAGACAATTTTTTGGTAATCTCTGTGTTCTGGTACTATTAGAATTTGACGGTACATTTGTTTTATGTCCGCTGTAATCACTACGCGATGTAGCCGAAATCTCAACAGTAGGCCAGCAAGGTCCTTTTGCAATTTTTCTCCCACCAATAAAGTGTCATTCAAGGAAGTACCATCAACTTTTGTTGAAGCGTCGAATACGACTCGCAGCTTAGTAGTACTGCTTGTGGGGCGAAATACCGCATGATGGGGTATGTAGTATGTCTTGGAAGACGCTAAATCATCTAAATTAGTTGAACTCGAAATCGGAACCTGCGACATATGTCCCGAATCTAAGTAATTTTGCATGAAGTCGCTATAGGATTTATATAATGCTGGATTGCGTTGCAAGCGATTTTCTAATGCGAGGAATCTACGTACTGCTATCGCACGAGAATCGCCGAACAAGGGTTCTGAATCTCTAAAGGGAAGGGCGACCATAAACCTCCCAGAAGGATCACGAGAACAAGTTTTTAAGAAAATATTTTCGCAACGATGGTCCTCTGGGGATTTCGAAATGACATGTAGAACATCTTCCAGCTCCCAAAAGATCTTCAAATTCGAATCAAGTTGAACGTCCACAGACTGAAGAAAGGACAACGAAGGGGGTAAACATGTTTCTGGAGTGCTGACAACTCCGGTCAACACCCATCCGAATACTGTTTCCAGCGCAATGGGTTCGCCTTGTTTCCCTGCAAGACGACCTTTCAAAAGAATTAAGGGGAATAAATCCGCTCCTAACAACATATCTATTCGATTAGGAATATGATAAAATGGATCGGCTAGCTTCAAAGAATCATCAAGAGACCATTTTTCTTTTGGTAGTGCCACACTAGGCATTTTATCACAAATTTTGGGCAGGATAAGAACTTCCAGATCAAAACGAAGAGGCGGATTTTCACTAACAGTTATAGTGCAACTAGATCGAAAAACAAGCAACAAGAGAAGTTCGGCTAAGACCATGGACTGAAGTTTCAATTTTAAACTTCCTAAGATTTAGCTGTTGTCTACATTTTTCGGTGATGAAGCTAGATTGGCTTCCGCTATCTACCAATGCGCGAACAATATGTTGTTTTCCTAGGGGATCTAGGACACGAACAAGGGCTGTTGCCAAAAGAACAGTTTGGCATTTTGGTATGAAACCAATTAACGAATTGGATGGGGCTGGAATGGGGGTAGTAGAATCATCTCTTTGAACTGTAGGAGAGGTTTGCTCAACTTTCTTTTCGAAATGTAACAACGTATTATGCTGTGATTTGCAAACTCTACACACGTGCGCTGACCTACAATTTTTAACTTGGCGAGTACCCTGTATACAATTCAAACACAAATGATTTGCTCTAACTATTTCGTATCTCTCTCGAGGACTCTTTTCTAAAAATTCTTTGCAATTTCTCAACAAATGATCAGCTTTGCACATGATACAAGACGAGACGAAGACGTTAGCAATAAACGAACGCGTTGTAGATGGACTATTTTTGGAGTTATCAAAGCTGCCATATTTCAAATGTTTTTGACCAAATCTTGATTGTTGATTGCTAGAACTTGCAACAGGTAAAGTGGTGATCATACTAGTTTCAAGAGCCTTGCATTGCTTATCAACAAAGGTGCGCAACATTTCAAAGGTGGGTATTTCATTTGCACCATGTTCTATTTCAAAGCGTTGGCGCGTCGTGAGATCAAGTTTTTGCAATAACCAATTGAATAGTGTAAAATCCCACAAATCTAAATTAAATGGTTTAAGAGATTCTAAATTTTCGGTAAAAATATTTAGCAGTGTCCTAAGCGATTGTGGCGATTTAGGATCAACGGTACCGGCTCTGTAAATATTATTCCAATAAGTAGTGGTAAGAATTCTCTTGTTTTCATACCTATCAACTAGAATTTTATAAGCAATATCATAATTATTAGCAGTCAAAACTAATCCTTTGATTAAAGACAATGGTTCACCCTGTAGATATGAACGAAGCAGAGTAAACTTTTCAATTTGAGACAATGCCATATTTTCATGAACTAATGTACGATATTGCTATTTACTACTAAGGCAATTCCGAGCGAAATTCAATGCGTGCTTTTTAAGCTTAAACGACCAAGGTCAAGCTTGACTCCAACTAACAAAAGAGGCAGATATTTTGCTACGAAAATATGTTACGCGATTTCAGACAAAATGGATGCTATACCTCGCTACGAACAGAGGCGCTATTTCAACGATAATTTACAAGTTTTTCTGTCCAAACAAACCACGGAAAAGTTAATTGGCCTCACCAATGTGAGCTACAATTAACAGTGACGAAAATTTAATTGGCCCCACCAATGTAGGCTACAATTGACAATAAAAATCTGAAAATCCGGCTCGTAAAGATCCAAGAAATGTGCATACAAGGAGAAAGGCAGCGGGTGTCTTTGACTTACCTTGTTCTAGGGGTTGGATGAAACTATGATGTGGACTGTATGGGAAACAAACGTGCCCCGCTAACGAACAATGACTATTAATTATTGTGGTAGTTGCACAACACAAAGCTTGAATTTTTCTGCAGTTCCAATTGAGCTTCCACTTGAACTCTCGTGGCGACTTGACGCGTCTTGTTCGTCAAAAGCTACTCAACTCTTGCGCGCACGCGCGGCGGGGGGTAACAATGAGAGAACAGAGAATTGGTGGGAGAATAAGGAAAAGGCTTTAAGGAGCCTAAGCCACCAAGCAACCAACGATCCCTATACAACACTTAACTTGGACCAATAATGAACAGCATGCGTGACGTCAGTTGCGCCAGGTAAAATTATTCATTATTTTTTTCTGCCTTAAAATGAAGCACAGAGAAAAGCCCAAAAATAGGGGTCAAATATTTTCATCCAAATTTTCAATATTTCAAATAAAAAAAAATCGTCCAGTTGCCCATTATTATTGGTTTAGCTGGTGTATTTAATACTGCTAAATTTCTTTCTCAAAAATCCAGTTCATTATATTCAGGTGTTGAAAAGGTATTTTGACTATTTAGCTATTTGGTAACGGAAATTCTCTTCGATTAGTTTTTATTTGTTATTTTGTGTTCGTTTCGTGAGTATTTGACTTTATTAACCTTATGTGCGTTGCTTGTTGCTTTCATCTTGGTCACTATATCAAGTTTTGTTTGACTCAATATAAATGTTAAAATCAATTTGCATTGAATTTAAATTTACTCAAATACCTCTTCTGCAACTTCCGGTACGTTCACACTATTTTATTGAGCCATTTATTATAATCTTTTTTTCTAAGTAGGTATGTAGTTTGCGACAGTTTTCTTTTATTGGTTACGGCTGGGATTTATCAGCTGTTAGTCTATAAAGTGCTGCCACCTATGCAAAATATTGTCACACTCTATTATGATTGGTTTCTATCACAGCTGCAAACTCTTCAGACGGAACCTCTACAGCTTGGAATTTTCAAGGTTTTTTCCTTCAGCGGCAACCGAATAAATCTGGGAGGATTAGTCGGCGGTCCTATCTTTAAATTATTATTTTCTATTTAGAAATAAGAGGATAAACTGAAGCACCACCGCTATCTGCATTGCAATGGCCACACTACTACTACTGTCAAACGTCCAGTTTACTGTGCATCTCGCCCAAATATGCACAAGATGGAGAGATTGCAATATAATTTTCATTCCAACACGCCGATTAAACAAAGTAACGTATCAAGATGTTCTTGGTTGAAAATGAATAACGAATAATTAACTTAGGCAACCCTACTTTCTAATTACGATAAATATGTGTACAAATAGTAAAAAAGGTGTCGAGTTTATGACAGATTTATGACGAATTTTTCAATAATTTGAGGGAGATTTATTTAAGGCGAATGAAAAATATGACTATAAAAGTAGTGCGAGTCTCTAAGTTTTTCCTTTATTGACAAATTCCGCACCCTTAATAAATCTTGTGGTTCAGAGAAATTAAAATAAAGTACATATTTGTGTGTGCAAGTCCGTGGGAGATCTTTGAGGGTGGTTCAAAGGTCAATTTATCGAGGTACAGAGATAGCAGAAGAATATGAAGAAGGAGCTTTCCATTTGTGTGTCTGTATTGTAAACTGATGAAATTTCAAAAACTTATATATATATATATATATACAGGGTGTTCATGGAATCATTCTACAATGGCTAACTTTTTTATTTGAAATCGGAGAAGGTTCGTTAAATGGACAGAGTTTAATAACTTTTCGAGAAGAATTTGATGGTGCTGGCAGAAAAACAATCGAGCATCGCATCTTTGAGATATCGCTATCAACTTCCTTAACTTAAATAGAACGACCAACTTTCAATTACACCATCGCATTTAAAATCAAAAAATACGCAAGAAATTATAAGGTGACCCACCACCTACAGTCAACTGTTTTGGAGTTGCCGACAACTGTTCACGGAATCGTTCTACAATGGCTAACTTTTTTATTTGGAATCTGAGAAAGTTCGTTAAATGGACAAAGTTTAATAACTTTTCGAGAAGAATTTGATGGTGCTGACAGAAAAACAATCGAGCATCGTATCTTTGAGATATCGCTATCAACTTCCTTAACTTAAATAGAATGACCAACTTTCAATTACACCATCACATTTAAAATCAAAAAATACGCAAGAAGTTATAAGGTGACCCACCACCTACTGTCAACTGTTTTGGAGTTGCCGACAACTGTTCACGAAATCATTCTACAATGGCTAACTTTTTTATTTGGAATCTGAGAAAGTTCGTTAAATGGACAAAGTTTAATAACTTCTCGAGAAGAATTTGATGGTGCTGGCAGAAAAACAATCGAGCATCGTATCTTTGAGATATCGCTATCAACTTCCTTAACTTAAATAGAACGACCAACTTTCAATTACACCATCGCATTTAAAATTAAAAAGTACATAAAAAATTATAAGGTGACCCGCTACCTGCTGTCAACTGTTTTGGAGTTGCCGACAACTGTTCACGGAATAATTCTACAATGACTAACTTTCTTATTTGGAATCTGAGAAAGTTCGTTAAATGGACAAAGTTTAATACGTTCTCGAGAAGAATTTGATGGTGCTGGCACTTAAATAGAACGACCAACTTTCAATTACACCATCGCATTTAAAATCAAAAAATACGCAAGAAATTATAAGGTGACCCACCACCTACTGTCAACTGTTTTGGAGTTGCCTATAACTGTTCATGGAATCGTTCTACAATGGCTAACTTTTTTATTTGAAATCGGAGAAGGTTCGTTAAATGGACAAAGTTTAATCACTTTTCGAGAAGACTGATGGTGCTAGCAAAAAAACAATGGAGCATCAACTTCCTTAACTTAAATGGAGCGACCAACTTTCAATTACACAGTGTTGACTGTATGTGGTGGGTTGATTTTAAATGCGATGTGTAATTGAAAGTTGGTCGTTCCATTTAAGTTAAAGAAGTTGATAGCGATATCTTAAAAATGCGATGCTCGATTGTTTTTTTGCTAGCACCATCAAATTCTTCTCGAGAAATTATTAAATTTTGTCCAGTTAACGAACTTTCTCAGATTCCAAACAAAAAAGTTAGCCATTGTAGAACGATTCCGTGAACAGTTGTCAGCAACTCCAAAACAGTTGACTGTAGGTGGTGAGTCACCTTATAATTTTTTGCGTATTTCTTGATTTTAATTGCGATGGTGTAATTTAAAGTTGGTCGTTCTATTTAAGTTAAGGAAGTTGGTAGCGATATCTCAAAGATGCGATGCTCGATTGTTTTTCTGCCAGCACCATCAAATTCTTCTCGAAAAGTTATTAAACTTTGTCCATTTAACGAACTTTCTCAGATTCCAAATAAAAAAGTTAGCCATTGTAGAATTATTCCGTGAACAGTTGTCGGCAACTCCAAAACAGTTGACAGTAGGTGGCGGGTCATCTTATAATTTTTTACGTATTTTTTGAGTTTAAATTCAATGGTGTAATTGAAAGTTGGTCGTTCCATTTAAGTTAAGGAAGTTGCTAGCGATATCTCAAAGATGCGATGCTCGATTGTTTTTCTGCCACCACCATCAAATTCTTGTCGAAAAGATATTAAACTTTGTCCATTTAACGAACTTTCTCCGGTTTCAAATAAAAAAGTTAGCCATTGTAGAACGATTCCGTGAACAGGTGTCAGCAACTCCAAAACAGTTGGCTGTAGGTGGTGGGTCACCTTATAATTTTTTACATATTTTTTGATTTTAAATGCGATGGTGTAATTAAAAGTTGGTCTTTCCATTTAAGTTAAGGAAGTTGATAGCGATATCTCAAAGATGCGATGCTCGATTGTTTTTCTGCCACCACCATCAAATTCTTCTCGAAAAGTCATTAAACTTTGTCCATTTAACGTACTTTCTCCGATTCCAAATAAGAAAGTTAGCCATTGTAGAACGATTCCGTGAACAGTTGTCGACAACTCCAAAACAGTTGACTGTGGGTGGTGGGTCACCTTATAATTTTTTGCGTATTTTTTCATTTTAAATGCGATGGTGTAATTGAAAGTTGGTCGTTCCATTTAAGTTAAGGAAGTTGATAGCGATATCTTAAAAATGCGATGCTCGATTGTTTTTCTGCTAGCACCATCAAATTCTTCTCGAGAAATTATTAAACTTTGTCCATTTAACGAACTTTCTCCGATTTCAAATAAAAAAGTTGGCCATTGTAGAACGATTCCGTGAACAGTTGTCGGCAACTCCAAAACAGTTGACTGTAGGTGGTGGGTCACCTTATAATTTTTTGCGTATTTTTTGATTTTAAATGCGATGGTGTAATTGAAAGTTGGTCGTTCCATTTAAGTTAAGGAAGTTGATAGCGATATCTCAAAGATGCGATGCTCGATTGTTTTTCTGCCGCCACCATCAAATTCCTCTTGAGAAATTATTAAACTTTGTCCATTTAACGAACTTTCTCCGATTTCAAATAAAAAGGTTAGTCATTGTAGAATAATTCCGTGAACAGTAGTCTGCAACTTCAAAACAGTTGACTGTAGGTGGTGGGTCACCTTATAATTTTTTGCGTATTTTTTGATTTTAAATGAGATGGTGTAATTGAAAGTTGGTCGTTCCATTTAAGTTAAGGAAGTTGATAGCGATATCTTAAAAATGCTATGCTCGATTGTTTTTCTGCTAGCACCATCAAATTCTTCTCGAGAAATTATTAAACTTTGTCCATTTAACGAACTTTCTCAGATTCCAAATAAAAAAGTTGGCCATTGTAGAACGATTCCGTGAACAGTTGTCGGCAACTCCAAAACAGTTGACTGTGGGTGGTGGGTCACCTTATAATTTTTTGCGTATTTTTTCATTTTAAATGCCATGGTGTAATTGAAAGTTGGTCGTTCCATTTAAGTTAAGGAAGTTGATAGCGATATCTTAAAAATGCGATGCTCGATTGTTTTTCTGCTAGCACCATCAAATTCTTCTCGAGAAATTATTAAACTTTGTCCATTTAACGAACTTTCTTCGATTTCAAATAAAAAAGTTGGCCATTGTAGAACGAATCCGTGAACAGTTGTCGGCAACTCCAAAACAGTTGACTGTAGGTGGTTTGTCACCTTATAATTTTTTGCGTATTTTTTGATTTTAAATGAGATGGTGTAATTGAAAGTTGGTCGTTCCATTTAAGTTAAGGAAGTTGATAGCGATATCTTAAAAATGCGATGCTCGATTGTTTTTTTGCTAGCACCATCAAATTCTTCTCGAGAAGTTATTAAACTTTGTCCATTTAACGAACTTTCTCCGATTTCAAATAAAAAAGTTAGCCATTGTAGAATGATTGCATGAACATCCTGTATATATATAGTAATATAGTAATGAGTTTTATCGGCATAGCAGTCGAATCCCGGTCGGCGCCTGCTTCACATTTTTCGTGAGAGAGAGCCTCCTGTGTAGTTCTCTTGACTGCTATGCCGATAAAACTCATTACTATTTCATATATTCAGTCGATAATTTAATATTTGTATAGATATATATATATATATAAAGATGCTGGATTTATTGGGTATTGTTGCCAAATGGAGAATATAAACACTTGGTTACCCTGTGTTCTTTATTTACCAATATTTCGGAACTGAAATTGTGTTCCTTTATCAAGGCTATAATAAATGGTCAAGTCAACACACCACAAATCGGGAAAACTTGACCATTTATTATAGCCTTGATAAAGGAACACAATTTCAGTTCCGAAATATTGGTAAATAAAGAACACAGAGTAACCAAGTGTTTATATTCTCCATTTGGCAACAATACCCAATAAATCCAGCATCTTTAACTTGTAATTTTGCCAAGATACTTCCATAATATATATATATATATATATAATCATATTCCCCTTATACCTAATAGGTGTCGGGGTTACATATTTCCTAACCGTAAACAAATTTACACCACTGTTTTTTGTCTCTCGCTATTAACTTGGCATCATTCCATGTTTTTCCTTTATCCGCCAGTATTTTTTCTATCATATTCTCCCACGTTGCCCGTGGTCTTCCCCTTTTCCTCTTTATCTGTATTTTAGCTTCCCAAATTCTCCTTACTTGTCTGTTCTTATTCATTCTCTGCAGGTGTCCCCACCAATCCAACTGCCGTTGTTCTATGTATTCTAGGACTGGTTGCGTTACAAGGTCTTCTCTTATTTGTTCATTCCTAATTTTATCCATTCTTGTTACCCCACGGACTCGCCTCAAATACTTCATTTCCGCTGCCTGTATCTGACTCTGCTTTCTTGTTAGAGTCCATCCCTCACATCCATATGTTAGAATGGGTCTGTAAACAGCCCTGAATACATTCATCTTTGTTCCGGTTGAAACTTCTTTCTTGTCGATAAATGTTTTATTTATGCTGTGATACACTTTAACTGCATTTTCTATTCTTTTGCTTATCTCTCTTTCTTGCTTTCCCATTCCTTCTATTGTCACTCCCAAGTACTCGAAATATTCCACTTGTTCTATTCTTACTCCGTCTAAGTTTATATTATGTACTTTTTCTTGCTCTTCTGTTATTGTCATAATCTTTGTCTTTTCCGGATTCATCTTCATGCCATTATCTTCCAGTATCTCTTTCCAAATATCTAAGTTCCTCTGTAATTCCTTCTCACTTGTTGCCATAATCACTACATCATCAGCATATGCACATTCTTTTATTTCTACTGGTTGAAGATTATTATATCCCACAACCAGGCTCTTAGTTGTCTCATTACATTTCCTTATAATGTGATCCATGAATATTGTAAATAGAACTGGACTCATTCCCCCACCCTGCCTCAATCCTTCTTGTGTTGTGAACATTTCCGATTTCATATTTCTAAATATCACCAAACTTTTCGTGTTCGCATACAAACTTTGATTTACTCTATTCATCTTGTTGCTTACTCCTTTCTCCCCCAGAATATCCCATACTATTTTTTTCTCGGTACTCTATCAAAGGCTTTTTGTAGATCTATGAAGGCCATATAGGCTTTTCCCCTTTTCAATTTGGTCTTTTCAATCAGCTCTTTGATAGTGAATATGTGATCTTGCACACTTCTGCCCTTTCTAAATCCACTTTGGGATTCTGTCAAGGTTACTTCTATTATATCCTCGATTATATCTTTCAATTTGGTGTTTAGTATTTGTTCATACAACTTCATTCCTACACTCAGCAATATTATTCCTCTGTAATTATTACATTCTTTTAGATCTCCTTTTTTATGTATAGGCAGTATCATTCCAGTTTCCCAGTCATTAGGTATAGCTTCCTCCCTCCAGGCTTTATTTACAATTTCCAGTAATACTTGTTTTCCCACTTCTCCCATATTTTTAATCATCTCCGACGTCAATCTGTCTTGTCCAGGTGATTTACCGTTTTTCAATTTTCGTAAAGCTTCCAATAGTTCCTTCATTGTTATTCCCTCTTCGTTGTCTGTTATCTCTCTTCTGTTTGTAGTTGTTTGTGTTCTCTGTTCTTCTCCTGCTAGTAACTCCTTAAAATATTCTTGCCATCTCTTCATTATTTCTCTTTCTTCTGTTAGTATATTTCCATTTGAGTCTTTCACATATATTGCCTGTTTTGTTTCAAAAACTTGGTGATGTTAATTAATCTTACCATAGACAGTGTCAAGTGGGTAAGTACCAGTATTCAGGAATGCCGGAATTCAGTCATATTAGTGGGGATAATTTTAATAGTTTCCGATTGTGTAATAGTTCTATTAGTTGCAATGGCTCAGCAAACAGACATATGAATACCACATTTTTACTATGCAACCATGGGTAAAATACAATGAAATATTTCTTGGACAATCAATTGTCACTAAACATAAGTTCTATTTTTAATGCTATATGTATAGTAAAATTTCAAATCAAAAACTTTTGATCTATTTTCACGTGACATGTCAAGTGAAAAGAATTCGAATATATACTTGGGCCGCCGAACAGACGGAGTGATCACCCTGCAAGAACGTGCTCTACGCGGAACCACCATCAATTTAGGACAAACGAACTGCAGTGATGCACTTTCTTTAGACCCAACGAAGTCGCATCACTCCAATTCGGTCGTCCTAAATTACTATTGGCCCCTCTAGAACACGTTCTTGCAGGGTGATCACTCCATCTGTTCGGCGGCCCAAGTATAGTAACTAATTTGTTGTTCCCTTTACATGTTGACTTCCATCTTATAGCATATGCATACTACTGTATCTACGCTACTCGGGATACTATCCTTAGATCAGTGATGTTCCCATAGGGTATACGTATACTCCATATTTCTAGACATACGGCGTATACTTTCAAGTTTCAAACCGTATCGCCACCACACAAAAGCTGCATGCGCAACGCCCAGGTTCCAAGCGTCCCCCACACTAAGGCCCGGTTTTTCAAAGAATCCAACACCGCGTTAAGTCTGACACCGGCTTCCTTGCTATGATACAACCAATCAGAAAGCCGGTATCATAGCAACAAAGCCGGTGTCAGACTTAACGCGGTGTTGGATTCTTTGAAAAACCGGGCCTAAGGCAACTGGAAGTACCGAGAAAATCGACCGCCATATATGTTACAGCTTTAGGTATACGAATTTGCAACAGGTGCGTCAAAGCCAAAGCTCGTTTGTTTTTCTAAATTAAATTATTAAAATAAGTATGGCAACTAATAAAAATACTGCCGCAGCCGGCATCGGCCAATAGTTTCACAACAGTGTCAACTCAGTGCCTCGATATTAACCTCACAATAACCGATTTAAGGACTCGTCTAAATATTGAATATGTCAGATTTGATGTTCATCTCCATTAATGGCCCTCCGGACAAAGACTTTAATCCGCGGCCGTACGTGAAGATTTGGCTGCAAGACCATCGATCGGCACATTCAACTCATGGTAAAGTCAAAAAACGTCAAAAGACATAGAAGAGGATCATGTTGGAAACAATTTTTTGTCAATATGTTTACTCAACTTAATCAATTTTTGTATCACTTATGTGAAAAATATAAAAAAATTGAGGAAGTGCACTTGTCATTGGCCCATCCAAAAAATCAGGCACACAATTGGTTACTAGTAGTATACCCTCAAAAAAATTGATGGGAACATCACTGCCTTAGATCCCCCATGCTTGTAAAGTGTGGTTAGTTACCTTTGCACATAAAATATATTTGGTGAATGCTATACGTAAATGAGTGTTGATATTTACTTTTTCAAAGTTCTCTCTTGTATGGCGAACTGAATAATAGATGATTTAAAGGCATTTCTTGCATCTAAGATAATCCTCTTCCGGTCTGGTTTGGTGTTTTCATTTTCTAAATCTGATGTATTTGTACTAATATTCAACAAGCTGAACTTTTGCAATAGATTTTCTAGAGATTCATCAACTTGGCTTACCTAAAAAAGCAGAGAATTAAATATTTATCAGAAAAGACATTCATAAGCATACTTCAGCTCCCTGTACAATTGCTGTTCGGTAATATTCAACAGCGGTAGTTATGTTCCCCCGAAGTTCTTCTAAAGCAGCTAAACATTCCCAATATTGGGGTTCTTCTTCGAGTTTTTTATATTTTCTTCTGATAATTCCAAGCCAGGCTTCGCATTGTTCTTTTGGATATCCCTATATAGGTGCAACAAAAAATATGTTACAAAATGACTAAGTTTATGGCAAAGATTACAAGAAAATGAATATCGTCGTTATTTAATCACTAATAAAATATTCTTCGCAACAAAACTGTCTAACATAAGAACATAACAGACATGATCATAAAGTTCTCAGTCCGAAGACTGGTTGGAAGTGTACCTCCATCCCTTCCTACCCTGAGCTAGCCTAAACATTTCCCTAAAAGCAGAATATTCTACATCCCCAACTATTTGAGAGCAGTAGTCCAATCTGGGTCTACCCCTACATCTTTTTATTCCTATCTCTAGTATGTTGCAAACTATTCCTTTGTGTCTCAGAAGGTGTCTTACCATCCCATCTCTCCTATTCTTTGTCTTCCATACCTGCCGCTTTTCCTCAACCCTTTCTAATACCTTCCTATTGCTAACATTATCTATCCACAGCATCTTCATTAAGCGCCTGCAGCGCCACGTTTCAAATGCTTCCATTCTTTTTCGATCTGCTTCTCATACTGTCTAAGTTTCACACCCATACAATTCCGTACTCCATACATACATCTTGAAGCATCTCTTCCGAATTTCTACATTAACCCTTCCTGAGCATAACAGTTGTTTCTTTTTGTTAAATGCAATTCTTTGTATTATACCTTTAGTGCCCCTACCATCTAAAATTATTTGACTTCCTAAATAGAGGAAGCTGTATCTTCTCAACAATAAATTTTATGAGATAAATCCACAGTAAACTTGTACCAGAATGCTCTTTAGACAGACTCATTTTGGCACCAAGGACCAAGTGCACATGACCTTACATGTGAACCATATATTGGCAGGAAAAGCTCTCCCGTGCTGTGCGAATAGTAATGGTATTAAACTAATTTTTTGAGGGGACCGAACTTATGAGATAATCATGTATGGGGGCGCAATAAGCTTGAGCTTCAGTGCTGGGGGCAGAAACCTACCCAGTAAGAAATAATAATAATTTAGACATCATTTTCATCTGTTACAAGACAATTTGTATTTCAAATGAAAAATTGATAACAATAGGTGCCATATTGCTATGTAATTACTTGAATATTGCCGGGAAATAGTCCCTTCAACATGAGTATGATTTGTGTAAAGTCTAAATAATATAACTTGGCGTATGATTGAAATAATCTACGCATTATGTTAGTTTGATGACTCTCTCGCACGCAACCAGTTGATATGGCTGCTAATTATTAACATAAGATGAAATAATCAAGATTTTCCATTGTAACTCTTTATTTCACTCGTTCTCATTTTTAATGTTGGGGTAACAATGCTTCTCTTGAATGCCCGCGAAGCGGTAGGTACCTACCTATCTCATAACATACTTATTGGGACTATTTCCTGCGTGAATTTTTAAAGTGAGGTGTCAAGAAAACATATAACAAAGACAATATAATTGATTAATGATGCAACAAGGGTATCAAAAGTCCGATTCACACAATTTGCCATACGTAGGTAAATGTGGAAATGGTGTGTGATTTTTTGCATCTAACACCAATTCCATTCAACCTAAAAGCTCAAAACAGTGGTGTAAAGGCAGAACGGCATAAGTAAAACAAAATGAACAATTTATTAACTGTACATGCCTTTTATAATTCAATATAAGCGGGTATGTAGATACCTGCTTACTTCTGTTTGTAAAATACGTATACCTATATTCTCTATAATACAATACATACGACATACCTAATACCTAAACCTACTCATTTATGTAGGTATACCTAAGTAAATGACAAGTTATCAAGTTATAGTTATACGTAGTTTTATAATGGATTGTAAATTTTCAAACGGAAGCAAATACAACTCACGCGAATCAAAAAACTACGCATTATTTGTTTAACAAAAAGAAACAACTGCTATACTCCGAAACGATTAATGTAGAAACTCAGAAGAGCCTCTTAAAGATGCATGTATGGAGGATGACATTATAGAGGAGCGAAACTTGGACAATAGGAGAAATGGATTGAAAAAGAGTAGAAGCGTTTGAAATGTGGCGCTACAGACGGGTGATGAAGATACCGTGGATAGATAAGGTTAACAATAGGGAGGAATTAGAAAGAGTTGGGGAAAGAGGAAGGTGTGGAAAACAACAAAGAATAGGAGAAATATCCTTCAGGATGGTAGGACACCTTCTGAGACACGAAGGAATAGTTCGCAACATACTGGAGTCAGAGATAGGAATAAAGAGGTAGGGGTAGGAGCAGGTTAGACTACTGTTCTCAAATAGTTGGGGATGTAAGATGTTCTACTTTTAGGGAAATCCGTACGCTAGCTCAGGATAGGAAAGGATGAAGGTGCACGTCTAATCAGTATTCGGACTGAGAACTTTATGATGATGGATGACGTACTATTTAATTATTGTAAAATTCAATAGTTAATAAAATTTCGTTTTTTAGTTCAGGGAGGAAACGCTACGGCGATTCAGTATTTGGCTCCACCATGATCCTAGCATCCTGTGTTTCAAATTATGCTAACCGTAACACGTTACCAAGTGGTCACGGAAAACTGCCGATACCTTAGATTATGGTCGATTTTATTCAGAGTGGCTGCAATGGCAGCCGATAATTTTATAAATTTTTGCAATGATAAACTAACTCGCGAAAATATCGATAATGCAGGCCGATTTTCCTTCTGACTGCAACGAACCACTTTTTCCGTTTTATTGGCGTGCTGTACTAGTACATCTGGGTACAAAACAGACAACACCAGTTAAAACCCGACATTTTTCTTATACGCAGTTAATAATATTTAACAACACATGCATAATATGGGACTCTGCACGCTGAAGCTGGGACTCGCACAGTAGACTCCGCCTTTAACGGACCCTGTTATAAAGGACACTCGGATATAACGTACTTACTATAGTGGTCCGTTCAAACTCTCATAAGAGACCTATAGAATTTTTCTTGTTATAACAGACCCTTTTATAACAGACACTTCGGATATAACAGACAAAGTTAAGCTTCCCGTACTGAATATCACCGGTTATAACAGACGCGAAGACTTGTCTGGACTAGTCCGTAACGCGAATTCGCTTACTCATCCATACAATATTTTTGTCTATTTTTGAGAATTGATATTTCTGTTAATTTTCTTAGAAGTACTTACAAACATAAATATTTGAGTTAATAAACGTTTTTCTAATCATCTTAATTTTTTCCCAAACAGTATACCTATAAAAGACACCGGTTATAATAGACTTAAATAAGGTTCCCTAGAGAGTCCGTTATAAGCGGAGTTTACTGTACTAACCACCGACGTCACGCTGCCCAATCTAGCTGCAAGGTACGCTTTCTAGCCTCGCATCGACGGAAAACTTTGCAACGGCCTCACACGCGAAGGAATTTTTTTAAATAAAAATTAACAACATAACTGCCTTCAGTATAACAAACTCTATCAATTTTAACAAAATTTGAAAATCACCGAACCTGCCTATTCAATGCCTGGTGAGGTATATGTAGTGATTGATACCTGCCAACTGTATAAAGATCGGACAACAGTGCGCATGTGTGCAATGTGGAAAAGTCAGTTGACACATGGCATCAACCCGTAGCAAATAGTCCTGATGTCTGCTAAATCATCTAATGTACTTATTAGGCATATTGTAAGTATACCATAGAGTGAGAATTTACCAGGCTACGTTTGACGGTATTTGTGCTTAAATAAATAAAATAAAAACAATACGTCAATTGCGTACTTGCATGAATTTGGGATTTTGCGAAATTATAATCTTTGGGAGGTCAGAAATACATTCCCAAAGCAATTTTTCTCTGAGCCCTGTAGAATTCAAATTATTGGGGAAAAAATATTTCCCGCTAAATATGCTTATGGCGCCATGCGTGAATTATTGAAACTATACGGTGACGTCAGTATGACGCACCTATGCATTCCTAAATCGAAATGGCCGCTTCCGGTTTAGTTGACAGCTGTCTCGTAAGTCTTGAAATTGTTTGGTGTGTACGTTAATGGTGCTTGCTGGTAGAATGGAACTGTGGTGGAGCTCAGTAGCAATTTGTTGTTAAAAATCCATTATATTTTATAATTCCCAACTGCGAATAGGTACAACAAAACTACTTCTAACCTCTAAACTCTACTACCTATCGTGAACGCGGCTATTTTAAGATTGCTTATGGGATTCTGCTTGCAAGAAACTTCTGCGGATATGTTACAGATGGATTTGCGATATTCGTACTAGTTGTGAAATAACAACAACGTAGACACAAATGAGTGAAACGAAAATTCTGTGCTTGGCTAACCTATAACTGTCAGTGTATGACAGGGCTCAGGGTAGCCACGGTGAAAAATTGAAATGTACTAATGATCCTGAAATACACTAATAATTAGTTTATTCTTCTTCTTAAATTATTACCAGTGTTTAACTGTGCATTAATATAATATTGATACTGCTCAGTAAAGTAATAACATCCAATTGAAGCGCTGATAATAAGTGATACAGTTAGGCGAATAGGGACAACAGACGCGAAATGTTGGCAATAGGCAAAAGTAGCACGTCAGGCTGTGACGACAGCTAGATTATGTGACATCAATACGACTGCTCAAGGCCAAATAGCCGACTAGCGCGTGCTCCGCGATTTGAAACTAAAAATGAAATTATGTTCTTATTACTACACAAAATAGTCTCATTTTATACGGCCACGGTAAACTTAACACATATTTGCAAAATATGATAAAAAACTGCCAGTTTAAATTTATGCAAGTACCCAATTAAGCTGAATGAAAGTTTATGCTATGTTCGACAGAAGGCTGAAAAGCAAATTATCCTATGACTTCACTTAACACGTTCGCTGCGGTGGCGTATTCTAAATACTTTTTGAATTGCGGTACGGGCCATATGAACCCCGTATCAGTTTTTCTCACTGTGCGGTTCGGGGTCTATAAGTCCCGTACAATAGCCATCAAATTTCATTGGCTACTAGAGTTAACGTCATAATGGAAGGGATTGCATTATGGGTGGTGCTTTCTAGTAAGCAGGATCTATAATTGGCTGTAATAGCACGGGGCTTAAATGTCCCGTATAGCATTTAACGACGAAAAACTATTTTTATACATGTTACAATATTTCCAAAGATTCAAAACTACAATAAAGCTTTATTTTTGAAAAATAAAAAAAGAACACTTATATTATTAAAGTAAAACAATTTTTCGTACAAAAATGGTTCAGTTGCCATGCTGTTCGTGGGCAGCGTTGAAAGAAGCCAGACAATAGGCCGGCTAAATTCACAAACTGTTTTGCACGACCACTCATTGTTATATTTCTCAACTTACTAGTACGCGGTACTGACAAAAAATGAGTTGAAACCGCATATTCGCAGACGATTTAGCAAACAAGTCCAGACACGTCTACAAACCCCATATCGCACACAAGTATGAAAATCGTATTCATGTGCGGTACGGGTCGTATAAACCCCGTATGATTTTAAGACTTGTGAAGGTAGAAGATGTTATTGGAACTATATATCTTCAATCAAAATGAAAATATTTAAAAAATTACTATGTTTATTTAAAGTCGTACCGCAGGAAAAGTAACGTTTGGAAAGGCCCGCATGCAACGCTGGTGCTGTACGGGGTCTATGTGACCCGTGCCGCAGCGAACGTGTTAATTCACGCGATGCCAAGTGATCACGTGGGGGATGTCTCTTACGGGATAGCCTACAATAATGTGCATTATCACTCCCAAAATATAATGAATTTGTCCTGATATAATATATCTCTGGTTATAAAGTATATAATCTGTCTGATATAAGAATGCAGTGTTGTTTGGTATGGGAGCAAATTTAACAATTTCTGATTGGTGTAGACGTTAGACAGATTTACACCCTCCAATGTAATTTTATTAATCAAACCTTCCAAAATGACTTTTATATAATATGTAACAAAAATCAAGGGTACCAAAATAAGATGACATCGATGACAACTGGAAAAATGTCAATATAATTTATGATTGTCAATATACAGGTAGGGTTGCCAACACTCCGGTTTTGACCCGGAGTCTCCGGGTTTTCACGATCATTCTCCGGGTTCCGGGTTACGTGTGTATTTCTCCGGGTAGAAGTCGTAAGTCACAAAACAAAAAATAAATTATTTCCGAAAATTTCAGACATGTGCAATTAGTTAAGAGGACGTAATTTTTGTATATTTTGCCGAGACGTTAAATAACGCAAGATATTCCGGATTTGATCGTGCCGCTCCCTATATCTCTAAAATGTTGCTTTAGTATACTCACCAAACAAGTGCTGCCAGCTCACAGCATAGCGTGGTACGGAAAGCCGATGCATAGAAATTGCCGCTCGTAGTGTCGAAGGCTCGATTCCGACGCTGACTTTTTACTTCGTTTTTTCTTCAAAATTGCAATTTATTCAATTGCCACCTTCCCCTAGTTCTGTAATCGGTGCCCCGTCAAGAAAAGTGTGTTGTTAAAAACAGTCCGTGATTACATGATCAAAAAAGCTGTTGTTATTAAAGCAACATCATCTGTGATGCGGAATACTTTGTGTTATTTAACGTCTCGTCTTTAATAAATAATATATTTAATTTATGGAAAATATGTATTTTTTTCAAAGTCGTTGAAAAGCTCGGGGTGAACCACTTCCAAAAGTTGGCAACCCTATACACAGGATAAACTTAATTAATGTCGATAATGTATGGAATTCTTTACTATTAAACGAGGGGTGTTCCAAAATGTGTAATAGTGTCAATTAGACTACTGACATACAACTTTATAAATGTTAGTATTGCAACTTTTTACTGTATTGTTAATTTTTGCTAGATATAATATGTTTATTCTGAAGTTTATCGTGGCTAATGAAATGTCTAGTGAAATGGACTATGCCCAAAATGTTCCACCCGAAGTTGGGTCTACCGATCATGATGCTCCCGTTTGTTTAAATCTATTTTTTTTGATATGACATTGAATGTCCCTCTTTTGTCATTAATATTTTTGTGTAAAACGGGGTGGTCAAACCACACCCACCACTGCATTCTTATATCAGATAGACCTTAGTACCAGATATTATGTTACTCATGTCATAACGCAATTAAAATAAATTACAAAGAGGTAATATCTGGGAGTAACAATAGACAGACTGAGGCACTGTGCTCTTTAACATGCTTACTCACACACTGTTACAAAAGAGGAACTACTGTTATTTTTAAAACCAGTAGTTTTATCTGAGTCAGCTTAAACCAGGTTACAACCAAAACCAAATACCTACCTTGTACCACGTTTATATCAGCACTGTTAATTGTTGATCCATTTGACTAGAGTTGATCCGATTAAAAATACTGATATAAGTAATTGACTTGTTTTTGAATTTAAATCAGGTCTAAATGTTCAAGTCAATCCGCAAAATTCACTGGATTGGATTGAAGTAATCTGATTGAAACCAATCCAATTCAGTTAAACCTGTTTAAGTTGAGGTTGAAACCATTACCGGTATTAAATATGCCAACCCTACGAATTACTGTGGTGGCGGTAGCAAAATTGTGGCCGCTTTGGGGATCTTATGTTCTAGTTATTTTTAGTTAAGAAAATTACCAAACACATATGTAGGTACTTACTTCCAGAATTAGTTTATGCAAATCATGCAAAGCATCCTTTGCGATTTCCTGTAAATCACTTTCTGTTGTTGCAGTTTTTGGCAATTCATCATCAGCCACAATTCTAAAATCTTCGTAAATCTCTTTGGTAACATCAACATTAGTATCTACATTTTCTTTGTTTTCCTCATCTTCCTTCTCTTCGACTACATTATCTTTAACACCGAAACATTTCAAGTGACGAAAAATACTTGTGGATTTTCCATGTTTCTTCACCCAATCTGTTAATCGTTTTTGCAAATCATCTGCTGCAGGTCCTGGTGTTGAGCAGTAAGGTGTGTATTGGCTTCGTCTTTTCAGCGTACTCTCATCTGGTGTAAAAAATGCTACACTTCGTCTTTTATATGCTTCAGGAGTTTTAAACGTAACCTTTTTACAATCCAACGCTTCACCATTTGACAAAACCTTTTCTTGTGGCGCAAAAGGTTTAGCAAAATCTGCTTTAGAAACATCCGTCACTGATTGTGTTTTGGAATCATCGCGTAACGGTATTGTTACTGTCTTTTTCTTCTCAAAATGCTGTGCCGATAATGACCTACGTATCGGAATTTTCTTTTCGACCCTTTCTTTGGGTCTGCTAGTTTCTCTAACTTGCCCAATTATCGTTTGATGATTCAGGGGTTTGTTAATTTCCGCTTTACTTTGTGTTGCTATTTTAACTTGCGGCTGATTAATTGCAAATTTAGTTCTTGTCCCTGCCGCGGTTTTTTCTTTCAAAGAATGTGTTCTTGATACTGTAGAATTTGGTGGTTTTGTAGGAATGGCAATTTGTTTGGAAGACGTGCTAGGCTTCTTTAACCCATTTAACAACGGAAGTGTATCCAAACTATTCATTTTAGATAGCGTTTTTACACATTCTGAATTTGCAGTTGAAGAAGCAGTTGGGTTCGCCATTCCGTGTTTCAAAAGAGGGTTTGCTTTAAAAAGACGATACATACTTGCTTTGTTATGTTTGATAACAGGGGGATTACGTGCAGTTTTAGTCACGTTCTTTTTTTGGTTGTTTGGTTTAAGATCCATTGTCTGAATAGTTTAATTCAATCACCACACAATGACTTTTCCACTTTTTGTTTTTATGACAATTCACAAAATTTGAATGCAATAATTGAAATTCGTTATTAGAAACTCGTTAACTCGACGGAATTCGCTTATGATCGTTTCCTAGGGCGCCATCTAGGGAATTTAATTTGTGGCTCTTTCAGTACCATGCTACAAGGATAATACGCCGCACAAGTGCCTCCGTTATATATACGTCACATTTTCATTCCAAACAAAACAAAAGCACGTGCCATTTGTCGATATTATTTACAACGTCTTAAACTAGTTTTTGCAATATAAAATTATAGACTTTTTGCAGTGAAAACGGTTTATTTTCAATTTGTGTATTGCGATTACGTGTAAAAACTTGAAAACGACTATAATTATATTGCATAGGTTAAGTTAAAACATCAGGCAGCACATGGCTTATTTGTTTTGTTGGGAATGAAAATCTGACGTTTGTGACGCGCATTTTTGTGGTGTATAAGATATGGTATTGCTCACGTTGCTCATAACAGGGCTACGGCATTTGGCTACTCCCTACATATAAAATTAAATATAATTAATTAAATTATATGGTAGAAATTGTTACCCAACAAGATTCTAGTATTCAATGCAAAACAAATACAATAATCGCAATGAATTTTTAATAAGTTAACCCCACACATCAAAAGACAGTGATACAGTAATTAAACTCGTCACATGTTTCGCTGACAACGCCACCATCTTCAGGAGTTGAAAATAATCTAAATCTAAACTTACAGTACATTCTTTGAAGTATCCATATTTTTAAGGGTATTGTAGGTATCGAAGCATCGATACTTTTGTTTCGATACTTCTAAAGTATCGATACCTTCTCTCATATGTCATATATCGCATCGACAAATTAAAAAAAAATTGCGCGTATAGCACACTGAAATATATTATTAGAAGCGCAATGCCATATAACAAAAGTGTGCTAACATGCATTTCGCGCATCTCCGTCATTGCGGTCAAGTTGAGTTTGCGCAGAATAGGTATTTTCGTGTTTTGACGTTTAGCAAGGAACAGATGATTTTATTTACAAAAACTTTTCATTTTGTTTAGAGATTTGTTAATGAACGGAAGTTTTAAGAATGTGTATTCTACCCATTACTGCTTATTTTCCATCGCAGAAAAATACAGTGAGTGAATACGAAAACCTTCAGACTGGTTATAACCCAACCTATTTGCTTATAACCCTCTAAAAAACTGAATAAACTCACGTTACTGGAACTAGTGCACCCTAAACAAACGTTTTATATTTTTTGCTGCATACTTAATGTGTACCTCTGTTTATAACAACTTTTCCCTAAGTTTTTTGTTTCTCTTCGGTCTTAAACAATAATAAAAGCAAACCGTGCTGCGATGATAAAATTATTTTGTGCATTTTCCCACACCACAATCAGGTGCGTTTTGTAGAATTTATTGAACAAGCTCACATACCTTATGATTATCGATCCAGCAATTTCATCTTCTTAAATTGAATGATTTATCGTGAGACAAATTATTGTGTAATATGTTTGCACTTTTAGGACCGGTTGTTGAAACACGGATCAAAATTCAACGCGGTGCTGCATTTAATTCGTGGTTCGTTGCTGTAACACAGCCAATAACGATGTCAGTACCTTAGCAACGAATCTCGAATTAAATGTGGCACCGAAGTTAATCTGCATACAAACAATGCTTATTATAACGTATTACAATAACGTAGCACATTTTTTACCTACTATTTGAAATCAAAAGCAATTAAAATCAGGTATACGATAGAGTACGGCATTGTATGGGTGGCGAAACTTCGATAATAACAGAAGCAGGTCGAAAAAGAATAGAAATGTTGAAATGTGGTGCCACAGACACATGATGAAGAAACCGTGGATAGCTAAGGCTAGCAATAGGGAGGTATTAGAAAGAGTTGGGTAAAAGCGAAAGGTATGGAAGACTATAAAGAATAGGAGGGATAGGATGGTAGGACACCTTCTGAGACGCGAAGGAATCGTTCGCGACATACTAGTCGGGGATAGGAATAAAAAGAGGTAGAGGTAGGCCGCGGTCAGACTACTGCTCTCAAATAGTTGGGGAAGTAGAATGTTATACTTTTAGGGAAATGTTCAGGATAGGAAAGTCTTCGAACTGAGAAATTATGATGATGATGCGACAAATTGGGAGATTTAAGAAACAATTATATATACAATAGATCATTTGATTTTCCTAACTAAACTTTAATGACTTAAAAGGATTGTAACTAATAAATGCAATGTTCAAACAAATGGAAAACGGAGTAAAAGAAAATGCACACTTTTATCAAATTACAAATGAAATGCATAAATTCAACTAACGTTGATCAATTTATTATAAAATAAAACATGTACCTACATATATTATAAACTACCTATTAAAAATGTTAAGTAAACTGAAGATGTGAATACGTAATACATAAATGCTAGAGGTAGACCATATGGTCTTAAATCACTATTTTACACCCAAAACCAAAAAAAGGAAGTGCTGCACACATGGTCACTGGCATCAATATGTAGAAAAGTGGTCTCACTTCAGCGAACACCTAATTTCAAACTCTGCACATATCCTTCTCTTAATTAACACTAACATTAACTACAGAATCTTAAGGGAAAAAAAGCACACTTGCTAAGATTTTCATTAGAATTATTACTCTATAACGTTCGCATCGAAGTCTAGTAGCACACTCACTGGTACGAGAAGAGCTTTGACGCATGGAAAAATTCTTGTCGTTTCTTAATCTACAAATCAAATATGTATTAAAATAGAACATGTACAGTCTACATAAATTATTACATACCTGAAATAATTCACTCCCAGGATATTTTCTTTGTTTAACCGTGCACATCCAAGCACTTTCTAGAGTGGCACTGGCAGACCTTTTAAGCAAGAAAACACAAAATAAGCCAGTCTTAACACGAATTCAGTCTAAGTCTTCAGAATCACAAATAGTAAGTATTTAAAAAAGTACAAATGTTGGGTAAAAACGTAATGATCGCAAAACAACAAAAGAAATGTCAAACCCGAAAACTCCATTGTCAGCTCAACTGCGCAAGCCACATGTTCCAGACAGACTGGCGACGACCGCACCGCCATTAAAATTCCCCCTACATGCCGGCACAAAATATTCTCGCGCATCAGGCATCATTGCTTATCTAATAATTTATATCAGTGGTATAGCACCGTATACGTGACAGAAGTGAAACTTCCAGTGGCGGCTCCTCAATAAGTGCGCTCGTGCGCGCGCACTGCCTACAAAAAACTGCTGTTAACCTTTTTTTGATAAGGTTCAAATTAAAGTTTAAAACTTTTTGAATCTCCAGCGTTTAGATAATAAATAGTATGCGCGCCAAGCATCCCGCGTCGTCAGTTTCAAAATACCTAGCAGAGAATACACGTGCAAATGTGCAAATACATCCAAACCGTCTGGCGTTCGAGTGTAGCGTCTGGCGTGTTGAAACTGTGGGGTGTGGTACTCGTACATTCGATATGGGAGCGAGATCGGCAAAACTCGGCAAGACGCACAGAGGTCATTTTATTTTTTTTAGGAATTAATAAATAAAAAAACAATGTTCTCAAATAATTTATTTTATGCTATAATATTACAGAAAACATTCCAAAGAATAATATTTTTGAACGTACTTTTTTTTGCTGATTCGAGTTGGTCATTAAAAAATACTTGAAATATTGGTAAACAATTATTGAGAACTTGGCGTTTAGTTTTTGACAGTATGTTGTGTTGTTTGCAAGGTGTATTTCTGTTTTCTACTTGCAGCCTTTTAAATTTGGATTTTGTTATCTTAGAGAGCAACGTAAGGGCTTTAATATTTGATATAAAATTATTTAAAAAATATGCTTCTATGTAAAAAGGATAATTACATGTAAATGCATCAATTTTTTACCATGTTTTTAAATTATATTAATTTTCAAAAGCTGCAAATTGTAATATTAGAAAATATTTGTCATAAAAATATTTTTTATACTTGAATTTCTTTATTACCTTCTTGTTAATTACACATTTGGGTGCCAAGAAGTGCCAGGCGCTTAAAAAAATTTTTTTAGGGACTATGTCAATAAACTTATTCGCCACAGTATAAAATCGTGTTTAGTTACTAAATCAAAATGGTTTATTCCAAAGAAGAATGCCGGCTAATAACTCCTGAGGTCTTGAGAAATGTAAGATCTGGATTTGAATCCAGAATGTATTATTCGAGCAATACATTCGATAGTTTAAACCTTTTTGTGCTTTTATTAATTTTTTAACTTGGAAACTTCAAGAAACAATTTCTGGGTAACAAATTGATCGAATTGAATAAAACAACCCAGTAAACCACTTGAAATAAATACTTGCCATGTATATGAAAATATTATATTTACTTATTCTTGATATAACAAAATATACATTTTCGGGATAGTAGGCAGGCATGTCCTCAACATATCCCGCGGAAGTAACAAGAATGACGTAACATTTTTATGAATCAGGCATAAAAAACTGTTATATCTACACATGAAATTTATGTCATATTACAGGTAGGCATATGTCATATGCATGTGATAATAATTAGCGTTTCACTCTGTATATATAACAAACATGTCTAAATAGTAATATTAATATGAAGAAGATGAATACTTGTTCACATAGAAATTATATGAGCAAATGCACAGACCAAATACCTCCAAGTAACAAAGTTATAAGCCATAAATGTGAATTTGTGAATAGGATATGCATATTTATGAAAATAAAATTCAACCGTCAAATGGTCAAAGTAGTGCTGTCGTTGTTCCAGTCTTCCAGTTCCAGATTGCAGGTTTTAACGTTTATTCAGAAATAAAAAGGAAAAGGTAAGTGTCTACATTTTGTTACAAAACTTATTCATGTCTGCGTTTGTTTGTTCTGTGTACGTATAAACTTAAACCGCTTTTAGGTTAACTTATTTTGGCGGTAAGTTTTCTTTCTAGTATATACCATAAAATTGGTCATCTTCAGTTTTATAAATTAATTTTGTGCATAAAAAGTGCTTTATCACAGCTCTGTTGTTGTTGATGGGTCAAAGTGTTTGAAGTGCAGTGTACACGGTTGTTGGGTCAAATGTTTGTAGCGCAGTGTACCCAGTGCGCGTCGGGCCCGATCGGCTAACTCAGCATCTGAGATGATCGGCGTTCAGAAAAAATGTACGCATTAACTTACTAGCAGCAGATAAGAACTTATTGTTTAAGTTGCGTCGTGTAATGCATAATAAATGCACAATAAAACATAAAATAATACAAGTTACTTTATTCAAATAAATCATCGAACAAAGTGGTCCTTCAGAGAACGGTTTGTCTTGTCCAGTATAAAATATAAACAAGATAAGTTACCAGATCAACGTTTGGATACCCAAGTCTATTGAAAGTTGATGCAATTTCAATCACGTGAGTCACCTTCCTTTTCCTATTATATTTCACATTATATTTACCTACTTATAATATTGCACCAATTTGTGGGGATAACCAATTTGTAGCTGATACAACATTTCTAATTACTCGCGTGCACCTATCTACAGTCATTTGTACTATGATGGAAGGAGCTGAAATGAGAGAATTAATTAAAAAACGTGGTACTATTAGAGGTCGTTTGACTAGATTTAGAAGTAATGTAGAAAAAGTAAATTGTAATGATATTACGGCAGTCAGGGGACTGCAGCTGCGATTGTCGCAGATAGAGACGGCCTTGGACGAATTTAACGTCGTTCAAGATCGAATTGAATGTTTGGATACCTTAGAGTCGATGGACGCTCACGAGGCGGAAAGAGTGTCATTTGAAAATGATTATTACGATTCAAAAGCAAAGGCACTACAGTTAATTGAAAATGTAGAAAGTAATGCACGGCCAATTTTGTCCGGTGAACCTGACGCTCTTTCTGATGTCGCGAGTGTTGCGGGGAGCCTTGCTAGTACCGGCCACCAGAGTCAAATTATTCAGAATGATTTGGGTCACATTAAGTTGCCTACTTTATCACTGCCTGTCTTTTCGGGATTATACGAGGAGTGGATGAATTTCTTTGATACTTTCAATTCTTTAATTAATCAAAATAATTCTCTAACAAACATTCAACGATTTCATTATTTGAAATCAACTCTAAAGGGAGACGCCGCCTTGCTTATTCAATCAATAGAAGTTTCCTCCGAAAACTACGAATTGGCGTGGGGACTGCTTAGGGACAGGTATGAGAATACGGCTTTAATCATTCAAAATCATGTTAAGGCCCTTTTTGAATTGAATACCATTAGTAGGGAATCTCATGTTGCCTTACAGCTGTTGTTAAATAATACATTAAAACATTTGCGTGCCTTGAAAACGCTTAAACAGCCAGTTGACAAATGGGACACCCTTATTATTTATCTCACCGCCTCCAAAGTAGATCCAGTAACAAAAAGGGAATGGGAAAAGCTGAGATCTGAATTGTCAGTTCCACCAACTATCGACGACATGACACATTTTCTCACAAAAAAATGTCAAGTGTTAGAATCCCTCTCGGTTAACAAACACCAAGTAAATGAAAAGGCTCAACCTCGAGTGAGTAACATATCAGTCCAGAAGGTGACCTGTAAATTCTGCAAGGAAGGTCATCCCCTCCATTTGTGTAAACGGTTTCTCACCCTTAATATTTCGGACAGAATTAACGAAGTTTCGAAACTGAACATTTGTAAAAACTGTTTACGTCATAACCACACCACAAAATATTGCAAATCGTCAGCTGTTTGCCAACAATGCAAACGAAAACACAATACATTGTTGCATCTTCCAACCACTGAACAAAATGTTCAGGCTGCCCCTGCAGAATCAATCAGCGAGGGTAATGGTGAGCAAGTGGAGCCCACTATAGGCCTTAATTGCTCACAAGTTCGCAAAACTCGGGTTCTTTTACCCACTGCGCTTATCAATGTTTTGCACAACAATGGTGAGAGAATCCAATGCAGAGTTCTCCTGGACTCTGCGTCTCAGTCAAATTTTATGACGCAAAATTTATTTGATAGGCTGGAGTTAAAAGGGCGTAAGGTGAATTTCCCAATATCAGGCATCAACAATTCACGCGCACACGTAGTAAACGAGGCTAACCTTACACTAGAGTCCAGAGCAAATTCGTTTCGCTGTACTATTTCATGCCTGGTACTGTCAGAAATAACCCAACACCTACCACAAGTTTCATTCAATGAAGGGGAACTCTCCATACCAAATAACTTACCATTGGCTGATCCTACATTTGGTCAATCAAACAAAATAGATTTGTTGTTGGGCGCAGAATTGTTTTGGCAGATCATATGCATCGGTCAAATTTCCTTGGGGAAAAACTTACCTGTTGTGCAAAAAACGCATTTTGGATGGGTAATTTCTGGACCCATGACCCTTCCCCAACCGGCCTTAAGAACTCATGTCACCACTTGTTGTTTCACAAGCACCGAAAATAATAACAAAATTATTCAAGAACAGCTCGCATCCTTTTGGAGACTCGAGGAGATAACTCAACCAATTAATGATGCTCCCGAAAATATAACTTGCGAGGAACAGTTTAGCAATTCCACCTTTCGAAATGAGCAAGGCAGGTTTGTTGTTCGGCTTCCATTCAAACCGCATCGTCCTCCCCTAGGAGAATCATATAACATTGCCTACCGCAGGCTATTGTCCTTGGAAAAACGGTTAGAAATGAATCCCGAATTGCGATCTATGTATTGCCATTTTATGGAAGAATATGAACGATTGAATCACATGACCGAAGTCAACTACAGCAATGACACAATCAAAACCGCTTACTTTCTTCCACACCATGCCGTAGTGAAACCACATAACACCACAACAAAACTCCGGGTCGTGTTCAATGGTTCTTCCAAAACATCGACGGGAATCTCATTAAATCAGACGCTCATGGTCGGGCCGACCGTGCAATCAGATTTATTTTCGATTCTCTTAAGATTTCGAATCCATCAAATTGCGTTTACGAGTGACTGTGAGAAAATGTACCGGCAGGTGTTGGTGCATGAAGACGATCGCATAAATCAAAACATATTATGGCGATCCGATGAATCACAACTGATTAAGTCCTATCAGTTGAACACTGTAACATATGGTACAGCATCCGCCCCTTACTTGGCGACAAGGTGCTTGTTGCAAATTGCCATGGAGAATGACAAAGCCTATCCAGAAGCTTCTTCTATAATAAGAAGAGACTTTTACGTAGATGATTTGATAAGTGGTTCCGACACCCGGGAACATGCAGTTGTCCTAATCAAACAGATAAATGCCTTACTATCTTCTGCAGGCTTTCCAATGAGAAAGTGGGCAGCAAATGACCCTGAAAGTCTGCACAGTGTCAACCATACCAGCAATATTATGCAATTTAATGACACCAATGTAATGAAAACGTTGGGCCTTACTTGGAATGCTGACTCCGACACCTTTATGTATCCTGTGAAAATGGAAAACGATTCCATAGTCACGAAACGAACAATTTTGTCAGCAATCAGTAAAATATTCGATCCGCTTGGACTAGTCGGACCAGTCATCGTCACAGCCAAGATTATATTACAAAAACTCTGGACGCTAAACTTAGACTGGGACGAATCGCTGCCGATGGCCCTTTTTACCTGGTGGTCAGACTTTTGTAAGGGTCTGAAAGAGTTGGATCAAATAGTAATTTCGAGATGTGTTGTATGTCCTCGCGCTGTTGAGATTCATTTGCACGGATTTGCAGACGCGAGCGAGACAAGTTATGGAGCTTGCTTATTTTTACGCTCAGTAGATAATATTGGGCAAGTTAAGGTCAGTTTATTATGTTCAAAGGGGAGAGTAGCACCTTTGAAGACTGTAACGTTACCTCGGCTTGAGTTGTGTGCAGCTCACCTTCTAGCAAAACTCACGCATCGAGTTCTTCCTCACCTTAACATCAACATCGACCAAATTCATTACTGGAGCGACTCAACCATAGTTTTGGCTTGGATTAACAAGACTCCAAACCAGCTTAAAACGTTCGTCGCAAACCGAATTTCGGAAATCATAACATTGACTAATGCATCTAACTGGCATCATGTAAGAAGCCAATGCAACCCTGCAGATATTATCTCCCGAGGATTGGCTCCGAACAAACTGACATCATGCAGCTTGTGGTGGAACGGTCCTGACTGGCTTGCAAATGAACCATCATCGTGGCCTATTTACAACATAGATTCAATTCACGGTGATGTTCCAGAACTGAAATCTGTTGTTGCCGTCACAATGCGTGGCACTCTTATAGATGACCTAATTCAACAGTACTCAAATATAACTAGTCTCCAAAGAGTAATCGCATATTGCCTCCGATTTATAACCAATTGCTCTATGTCTTCTATGACTAGATCTTCAGGTCCTTTAAAGGTGCCAGAACTGAGGAAAGCAATGAAAGTTTTGATCAGATCAGTTCAAGAGGTAGAATTCTCAACTGAGATAATGAGATTGAAACAACGCAAGCCATTAAAGCCTTCAAGCAAACTTTTGAATTTAAATCCCTTCCTCGATAGTGACAACCTGTTGAGAGTGGGTGGACGTCTGAAAAATTCGGATCTCAACTACAACACTAAACATCCCTTGATATTGCCGTCCAAGCATCATTTGACCATCTTATTGGTCCGCCACTTTCATCTCAAATACTTTCATGCTGGTCCACAAGCAGTCATTAGCGCATTGAGACAATTATATTGGCCTCTCTCTGCAACTACAATCGTAAAGGGAGTGATCCGTCGGTGTGTGACATGCAAGCGACTGGCTCACAGACCGGTAGAACCTCAAATGGGTGATTTGCCCAGGGCACGGGTTTTTCCGTCGCGACCGTTCTCGGTTTGTGGCACTGATTTTGCTGGCCCTTTTACCATTCGCGATTCTATTGGCCGGGGTAGGAAAACTAGAAAGGCTTACCTTTGTGTCTTTGTCTGCTTCTCAACAAAGGCAGTTCACGCGGAGGTTGTCAGTAGCTTATCTACTGAAGCGTTTATTGCTTGCTTAACAAGATTCATTTCTCGACGGGGACTTTGTCATACTGTCCATTCCGATAATGGTACAAACTTTGTGGGAGCAAACAGAGAACTTAAGGCTTGGTATGATTTGCAATCAAGTAATCTCCATAATTTGGGAGTATCTAACTTTTTAAGTCAACATGCTATCACCTGGAATTTCATTCCTGCGCGTTCTCCCCATTTCGGTGGGATTTGGGAGGCCGCAGTGAAATCTTTCAAACGGCACTTCCAGAGTATCACGCGCAATCATGTATTCACATTTGAGGAATTATCCACTTTATCCACACAGGTTGAAGCAATATTAAATTCCAGACCGCTGATCCCTCTTTCCACTAACCCCGATGATAACAATTTCCTGTGTCCGGCTCACTTCCTTATTGGTGACACCATGCTGTCTTTTCCGGAGCCTAACTTGTTGGAGACTAAGCCTACCCGTTTACGACGTTTCCAACTAATCCAACAACTGAAACAACAATTTTGGAAGAAATGGTCAAGTGACTATTTGGCCATCCTGCAGAAACGTGCAAAATGGCATCAATCCAACAATCACTTCTTCAAGGTCGGAACTCTGGTTCTGCTTCGGGATCAAACTCCAGCTTTGCTGTGGCGTATGGGCCGCATTGTCGAGCTACACCCGGGCTCTGATGGCATCACTCGTGTGGTTTCCATCAAAACCACCACCGGAATTGTGAAGAGAGCAGTGACGCAAATTTGTGAATTACTGACTGACCAAGATGAAGACGCTTAGTTGTTACACCATTTAGTTAACCTTATTGTTGAATGTTGTTCTTTTATTAGAGAATTATGTATCAGTTCTGTTGTATTTTTTGCATTTTTATATTCGTTTCGATGTACATTGTTTACATGTTGTAAGTAAGTTAGTACTTCCAAGGCGGCCGGGATGTTGATGGGTCAAAGTGTTTGAAGTGCAGTGTACACGGTTGTTGGGTCAAATGTTTGTAGCGCAGTGTACCCAGTGCGCGTCGGGCCCGATCACAGTATATCTATTTACACAGTAAAGTCTCTTATCAGATTTCGTGATCCTATATTTTTGTGCGCAAAATCGATTTTGGGAGACCAGGAAGATGGCTGCCTTGTTTATGACGTCTAGCATATGTTTACGTGACATGCTTTGTTCTTGGAACTTTTGTGTTCGTGTTTAATCCTTTCTTATGCTTTGATAAGTTTAAGTGTGTTATTAACGTTGTGTTTATTAACTTTATAATTTGTGTTAGACTGTAGTAAAGTGGTAACTTTGCGTTTATCTTCGATTTGCGGATTTGTTTGGGTAGTTTTAAAATTATTTCCAGAAAGAGAGGTGTAAAGAAATGTGCCGTAAGAAACTGCTTTAATGCAAGTGATACTAAAGAAGTATCTTTATTTCGATTTCCAAAAGATCATAACAGGTATAGGCAAACGTTTTTGTATGTTTTATTTGTCAGGTAATGTTAATTTATTTACCTTCTAAAAAATTTTATTTCATCGTTTCATTTTATTTCATTTTAGACTATGATAATTATTATGATGTCCATGCAAAATTATGCAAGCTTGTTTTGATTTAGGTGCAGGGATTGGGCTGTGGCATGCAATTATTTGAGTGTGTTCGAAGAACTTGGACCATCTAAGATGTACAATAGCAGTTACAGAGTGTGCAGCATACATTTCAAAGATAGTATGTTCTTAAATGACTTGCGAAATCGATTGCAAGGACATGCAACACCTGTTTTACATTTACAAGATGAAGAATTCTCTCCAACTGCCACAATTACAGGAATGACTTCTCCACAACCCTCCACTAGTGCTGTACAAGCAGAATATGTCGCTGATGATACAGGTAATAAATTTTTTGTGCTTACTCACTTATAATATAATATTTTTTAGTAATCTTTGATACTTCTAATTTGTACACCTAATTTTGGATGTGGCACCCCTTCGGTAGACACCTACCAAATTATCAGTTTCGGCTTATTTTTCGGTTTGGTTTCGATTTCAGCCATCTTATTTAATATTTTTTTAAAATTTATTTTAATCCTCCAATAATTGCAATACATACTTCAGTACTCTTTAATACTCTATTGGTATCGATACTCGATGCTTACTTTATGGTATTGCTCAGTAGCTACTACATATTCATGCTCTGTAATGCATACAGTTTATAGACAAATAGAATATTCTATATATTATCAATCTGAATTCTTGCTGTGCCACAAATCACAACCATGTTTTCTATCATCAATTACAGATTCTAACTTTCCGTCAAATGGAAAATCTCAAGAACCGATTGCAACTACATCTGCGGTGACTTCAACACGACCATCTACTAGTGGTATGCAGATGGAACATTTTGGTAAGTGTAGTTCAATTTAGGGATGCAACGTTTAGCAATTTTTCATAAATGTTTAAATGCGTAGGTATATTAAACGTTTAAACGCGCACCCTACGCGTAACTTACCAATATTGTTTTGAAACTTGAATAATTAGAAAAAATCAAACGTCATTTGAAAGTTGGGTTATAAATCATAAAATAATACATATTCCGTTGAATGATGGCTGCGGCGAAGGCGACGAAAGTCCTCAAAGGGATGCAAACAATCAATTTGAAAAGCACAGGACGGTTTTGCAATATTTAAGTGGCCGCGTCTCTTTTGCTCTTACGAGGTGCGTGCCTAGCACTCGCCATCCGCGGCTTTATTTATCTGAAATTTAATGATATCTAAATTTTATTTGCAGTTCGTTTAAACGTTCCCCTAAACGGGTAGTGGCCACACGGGCGGTTAAACGTTTAAACGTTGCATCCCTAGTTCAATTCGACAATCCTTTGATTAATTGTACAAATGTATTACAAAAAATTAAGCATTCAGTAAACAATTTAAAATGCTTAGCAATTTTCTATGAAACCTAAAAAAAGTTGACTTGATGGTCAGGAGATCAGGGAAAGGAAGTTGATGGTGCCGTCCAAGACCACACATAATAAATGGCCTGTATATGTGAGCACCGACATCACCGATTCGATATAAGACCGCTACGGTTTTTTGTGGAAATTAAAGTAATGGCAATAAAAATATTTTTTTCAAAATCAAATGGCAATAGCAGTTAAACACTGAGCACTTGAAAATTATTTACTGTGCATAATTTTACAAGTCCAAAAGTATTTATTAGATAAAATTATATTTTTCTCTGTAAATTCAGGTGCTACACCAAAGAAACTGGTGGGAATGATTCGAAAGCAGAAAATGTTGAAAATGACCGAGGAACATTTGGAAAAAAGAATCCCATTTGGCACTGAGATTTCTGAAGCCCCTGATATTGAAAAGGAACAAACTTCTATGAAGTCCGTACAGACCGAGGTGCAAACGAGTTCGAAATTCACAGAACACACTCCGCGGAAAGAAAAAATGCGAACAAAATTAAAATATTTGCAAAATAAAGTAAGGAGGCTTCAAAAGAAATCTGAAGAGGTGTTGCAAAAGTCTGAGTTGCAGTTGGATGATGTGAAAGTTGCCGATTTCAAAAAATTGTGTGACAAATTTCTTCCTCCAGAAGCAGCTGCTGTTGTGAAAGTACAAGCTGATCTGTATGGTAAACGACCAAAAGGAAGGTGTTATAGTGATGATTTCAAGAAAATGTGCCTGACTATTTATTTTTCTAGTCCATTAGCTTATAAAAGTATTAGTAACATCTTCTCCTTCCCAACGCGGCGTACTTTGTCTCGAATGACTGAAAACTTGGTCATAAAGCCTGGAATCAATGCTGTCATTTTGGAAGCCTTAAAATTGAAAATGCAGACATTTACAGAAAGGGACAAATATTGTTTAATATGTGTGGATGAAATGGCATTGAAATCCCACTTATTTTATAACATTGGCCAAGACGAAGTTGTAGGTCTGCAAGATTTGGGCGAGGAAAAAATACTTAAACCTTGTTTAAACGTATTGGTGGTTATGCTTAAGGGAATATCTTCAAAATGGAAGCAGCCACTAGCATACTATTTGGTGCACACCACATGTGCTGCTGAAAACTTGAAAGTTATAATTGAGGAATGTGTTATGAAATCTTTTGACATTGGATTAAAAGTTGTTCTGTTAGTCAATGACATGGGTTCTAACAATATTCATTTGGCAAATAAATTGGGAATTAGCACAGAGCAGCCCTACTTCTATGTAAATAATTTAAAAGTTGCATATATGTTTGATATACCTCATTTAGTGAAGGCTACACGAAACAATTTATTGAAGCACAGGTTTGTTTTTGAGAATAAATACACATCATGGGCATTTATTGAAACATTTTATAACCATGACAAGACATTGCATAACAGACTGGCAAAAAAACTGACAGATTTACACATTCATCCTACACCTTTGGAGAAGATGAAAGTACGTTTAGCAACACAAGTTATGAGTGCTACTGTTGCTGCCGCTTTATCAACATATGTCAGCCTTGGAAAGTTGCACCCAGATGCAGTCGGTACGATAGAGTTTATTGAAAGGTTTGATAAGCTAATGGATATTTTTAATTCATCCAGTCCAGTAACTGATGGTTCTGAATATAAGAAGCCATTTGAAGGTGATCCCTTCCAGTTGAATTTTCTTAGCGACTGTTACAGTTTTTTTGAAAATGTCACTGTTTTTGACCGCAATGGGAAAAATATAACAAATAAAATCAAATCGATTAGATGTTGGAAAATTACAATTAAAGGTCTGTTAATGTTGTGGAATATTTTACAAGAAGATTTCGAGTATATCTTAACACGGAGATTACACCAAGATGACCTGGAACATTTCTTTGGCACAGTAAGGAAACAAGGTGGCAATGCTATAAATCCTACACCAATTCAATTTCAAAGGGCATACAAAAAATTGTTTTCTGTTGATTTCTTATATACAGAAAGTGAAAATTGTGAAGCAGACTTTAGTCAACTGCTAATGCAGGCTTCAGACTTACTGGGACATTTGTCAGATTCAGACACAGGTGACTTATTGATGCCAACCGAAGCTATTGAAAAGCAGTTAAATTTACACGATTGTGACTACCAAAAAGCATCAATAGTTGAAGAAAATTCATTGCGTTACACTTGCGGATACTTAATTCGAAAGTGCTTAGAAAAACATTCATGTGAAACTTGCAATGCATACGCCAACGAGCAAGAGACATTAGATGAAACGACAATTTATTGCCATTTTAAAGCATATAAAAATAAAGAGTGTGATACTTTTGGTAACTTATTAATGCCTAGTGACAATTTTTATTTTTATATATGTCTTTTAGAAGACAAATTTGAAGAAAACTTTGCAACTTTTATTACATCAAGGAATGTAGTAAAACTATATCGTAATTTATTTAGTACATTTAATTTAAATCATCCGTGTCAGGATTTTCCAAAATCGTTTTTAATTCATTTGTATAGCCGAATGAGATTATATTATACCTTAAAATTTGTAAATAGGAATTTCAAATGTACGAACTCTGCAGGAAAAAAAGTTCATAGGAAAGAAATAATATGGCAGCACTCGTAAAAGGTAACTCCCATATTAATAGCAAGGGATATCTAGTCCACTATGTAATTGTACCTTAGTAACCAGGCTGCATACTTTGTTACGGTGTATTGCCATAAAACTATCAACTATTAATTTACTCATAGTTTGCACTTGTTTTTATTCGCAATGTAAGTAACCCTTAAGCCTTCGAGATTTGAGTAACATTTCACTATTACAATCATGTCACGCATCTTAAGGAGCCCATACTAACAGAGGGAAGAATGCACAGTTCAGTCTGTACATGTTTGAATAAGTCAAATCCATAATCTATTCATCCACACACACAATGACTTGAATGTGCAGTTATTTCGTGGAGAGGGGAGTGCGTTATTCCCACACACTGAGTTTTCCCTCTACATATTCCATAGCTTGCTCATGCATGTTTTAAGCCTTTCCTCTGAGTGTGTACCTTAAGAGTGTCTGTTACGTGTAGAACATGTTCCCTTGTGTCTTGGAATGAATACAACGTGACACAATAGTTTAAGATCAAAAAATATTAGTCAGCATAACGACTGTAATAGGAGTTGAGTAGGCAGACTTTGGACTTTTTCTGTTGAAAACTACGGCACTTGGAATTTTTTAGCGTTTTTCGCATACTGAGGTGACCATTCCTGCTAACGTACCATTGAGTTTATCCGCTATTTTTTGGACACCTGTATTTTTGTACATTTTTTATGCTATTAGTACATTATTAAATTTCATCCAGATGAGACAGTGTATTTCAAGGATCCTTTGCATTCCTTCAACGATTTAAATAAACGCAATATATATTTTGCTTTTCCTGCAGATCGTATTGCAGCCAGCAGTAAAAAAGAGAGCATCCTCAGTTACGATATATTTCATTTTGTTCTGCAACTGTAATTAATGTTCATGTTAAAAACCTGTTTCATTTTATATTTGAACTGTGTTTAAGTCATTTCACGGGAGAACAGAATGTATCACTCATGCACAGAGCACATACAAGTTTTCCTTGAAGTACAGCAGGTGATAAGCAATGGAAATGCCATTGGCCCTCGCTAAAATGTTGGCGATTTTGCTATTGCGTTTTTAACAGTTTCCGACCTCAATCATGAAACACTAGCAGGGCAGCTGATATGTGACATCATTACTTTTGCGTAGATTTAATGATGAAATTTTCTGTTCTCTGGTGAAACAGGTAACTTATGTATTTTATTATTCTGTCATTTTCACAAAAAATGCTATCCAATTGTGTTCTTCACTTTCTAATGCTATTAGTTATTATTTGTTTTTATAAGAGCCATGAAAAATATAAAATTGTTATGGAGTTAGAATTAAATACCGTTAAGTACCTATGTAGGTACCTATCTATAATCTTTAACTTGTATTTGTATTTTTGAATGAATAAAATAATATTCATACATGTTTGTTTTTATAAAGTTGCCTGAAATGTAAACACAAATCAGCTAAATCTCAAATGAATATTGTAGTACCTATAATGGAGTGCCGAAAGATCCCTCCGATTGAGGATGTTGTGGGAGTGCATATTACAAAAGGGGGAATGCATATTGTCTAAAAGTGCAACAATGTAAGTAAATATATTTCAGTTACATAACATGTATTTTATATTACAAATCTAAAATTGCGAAAATGTGACATTTAACTTTTCTCTCCATAACCTTACTTGTTTTCTACAAATTTTAATAAAATAACGATTTATAATACTTTAAATTGTTTTTGTAATTTTGTTCTTACTTTTTTGGAAAACTTTGGGTTCCGTTTTATTTTGCGTCTTAAATTGTTTGTTGTAAAACGGACTTTTCGATCTGTCAAACAAAAGTTTACCCATTGTAAAGACTACTTGGGAGACCCGCAAAATGGCGCCCACGGCATCAAAAAGATCAAAGAAACCGACACAAGTGACCATACTGTGTAAATAGATATACTGTGGGCCCGATCGGCTAACTCGGCATCTGAGATGATCGGCGTTCAGAAAAAATGTACGCATTAACTTACTAGCAGCAGATAAGAACTTATTGTTTAAGTTGCGTCGTGTAATGCATAATAAATGCACAATAAAACATAAAATAATACAAGTTACTTTATTCAAATAAATCATCGAACAGTTGTTTTGTTTATGTGCAACATGTTTCGCAAAGATTTCAATGAACTGTCCCAAAGACATAACCTAAATGCATACTTATATGAAGGGTGGTTATGACATGAATGAAACAACAAAGCGATTAAAGTGACAAGTTACATATTTTAAAATGTCTGTTTTTTCTTAGATGCCCAAGCCAAAATATTAATAAGCTTAATTTTGATCCTCTAGGTAGGTACGCAATTAGACCATCGGGTTATATTTATATGAAACGTAATTATGTTTAGATACTGCATCACTCAAGAATTATTGTTTCTAAGTTTTTATAAATTTATAAATTTTGTTTATATTTATACAAAATATTTATTTTACATTTATAATTTATTTATGTTCTTTAAATTAAATAAACCATGTGAATAGAAATAGTTGTCTTATTTTATTTAACAATAATATTAATTAAACGCTCTTAAGGGGCTCTTTGGTTTGCAGCTAGCTTTCCCTCGCATTTGCGCCTAATTTGAGAGTATGGCGTTCCATTTTGTTCCATTTTTTTGAATAACAATTGAGAACTATAAGTTTGTTAGTTCGTGGTTAATGTTATTTAAAAAAATTATGGACAAAACGAAATCTTACTCCCATCTTACGCGCAAGTGTGAGCGAAGCCCTGCTGCAAACCGAACAGCCTCTTAAGTGATGTATGCAGAACTTGTCACATGCAAAGTCTTGAAATATAATATAATGTAAATGACAGTTGAAAGAGGCATTGTGGCAGTTACTATTGATGTATCATTGGAAATGGTAAGATATATATACTATATTCTTATGATATGGTATTACTATCTATGTTACCTGTGGTGGCTGTGATAAATTTGATATCATATGCAGATAACAAATTAATATGAATGTTACATACTGACAAGATGCACATATTGCTGACATAAGTCCTGCATTGCAAAGTACTTGTAAGTAACTAGGTATATAACAACGCTGGCGATATGAAGATGATTATGTCATTGGTATGTACATGGCATTTGTTTTGGTTGACTGGGAAATACGGTTGTGTAAGTAATGAAAGATCCTTCCAAAGTAGGGATCATTTGACCCCCCGTCCCATTTAAAAATTTTGGGGGGTCGCTACCCCCCGCACAGGGCTAGAGTTGCAAGAATGATTATTGCATAAAAATTGGTCCCCATTGATATAAAAATCGACGTGTTTTTGTATTTTTGTCAAAACGTTTATTTTGCCGAGTTTTACGGCGGTACAAGTTTTCGTTGAGACACCGTGTATTTTGATACATTAAAAATATTAATTTGTTAATATACTTAAATTTATTAATTTAAATAAAAATAAAAAAAAATATTTGCGTCTAACAACTAGAAACATTTAAGCTGATTACTTACTTACTAGATAGGTACTTAATAATAATACCTACTGAATTATTTATAAACACATGTAGGCAAGACCTGAAATAGACCAACTTAAAAAATTAGTTAATTAACGTATCTAAAGCTGTTTACACAACTTAAGCACAGTCAAAACCTAATATTTTTATATTTGTATTTATTACCGCCTAATTTACCATAAATGACCTCTGTGAGACGTGGGAAAATTCGTCATATATGCTTTTAGTTTAGCTCGTATCCGTGTGCCTTTTCAGTACACACTTGGAAGTTGAACCTTGCGGTTGTGCTAAGCATATGCATAATATAATACGGAAATTGGTACTTCTGCGGCGTTGTTCTTTTGTTTACCATATTTAAGTTTGAGATAGCTCCTGGCTTTGCATATAACTTGAGTAATTAGCCGTATTATCGTGTTTATTATTTTTAAATATTGAAATTTCCAGTGGTTTAGTTTGTGGTGGTGGCGCGTGTTATGTAGTGATATCGGCATAAATTCCATTGACAATATTATTAAAATTAACTTTTTATTATTGGACTTGAGCACAAAAATTGAAACAAAACGGTTAGGTAGGCCAACACCGGTTTTAAAAGTTAAAACTAAATCAAATTTGTGCGAAGAAAAAGGAAGGTCGGTCTTTCACCAGGCATTTCACCAGCGACATTTACAAACGAAACAAATGGATATGTGGATGTACGGTAAGGAATTCTCTTTTTTGTTTTCAATGCCTGTTATTTTTTACTCCAAATATGGATAAGAATTGGAGTAGTATAGGCGTTACTGACTTGAACCATTTGCATGAAAAAATAAGAAAGCACGAAGTGTCCAAAGCTCACTTGCAAGCTAGTACAGAATTTGCGTTCCAGATTCAAGTGAACACTTAAATATTGTGGAGTGAACTTTAACAAAGTGGTCGCCTGATTTTAGCATTTTTCAATATTATTATTCTGTTGTAATACTTACTTCATTCAGTTAAAAGTGAATATGGTTTCTAAATATATGTATAATGCAGACGAAAAACTTGAAATAAAACGAAATTGACGTCCTAAGTCTGAGCGAATTATCAAATACTTTTCGAAAGGTCGCGGTAAAAATTGTGTGCGAAAGTTTAACCTTTTGGATTTGGGATTTTCGTCAAATATTGCGGTGAGTGAAATTTCTTGTTTTAAAATGGCTTCTAAAGCACGTCATAAAAAAATACGGGGAGAAACCGCCAGACCCCCCCCAACCCCTGAACGGTGATTTCATTCCAGAGCACTGCCAAGTTCTAAAGTCACGAGCCGCCACTGGAAACTTCTGAGAGATTTCGCAATATAAACATACAAACGTCATTATCATTAAAATTTTAATATTTTAAATATACTTACATAATAACTGTTCACGGATATAATCGAATATTCACAGGACACAAACGTAAATAATCACAAAACACGATGGTAAGTATTAATTATACAACGCGTGGTATCTCAGCTACTCAGGCGTGTATAACTTTCTTTCTCCTTCTTCCAACGTTATATCTTTCGTCTCTCTCGTGTAACGAAATGCTCGAAAACGTGACGCGACCTTGAAATTTTACTCTCAATTCTGGGGCAATTTTCGAGGTGCCGCAAAAAAGTTTCACTTCAAAAATAACAGAATCTCCAAAAGTTCTGGTTTCGCGGTATTTACTGTTTCCTACAATGCAAGCTGCATACAGCAGCAGACTTTTAGAGCCGGCAAAATCCTTCGTGGACTTTGTTTGAAGTAAATAAGAGGATGCCAAATACATTTTTTATTCCTCGACCTTTTAATCAATCATTATTTCTCCGATACTCGATATTTTCAAGTATCGGCACTTTTCCGTCAAATATCGTATAGTATCGATACATGAATAAAAAGTATCATATGATAAAAATATCGATACTTTGTCTGAATTATGCATTATGCTCTATGCAGACGCAAATAAATGTTGGCGCATATTCGCTACATCGACATGACAAACAACTAGATCGACGAAATTCAAGTCGTGTGGATGGTACGCAAACACAAATCATACACATTCCCAATGTTTGTCGCCAACCTTGGTTTACGTTTGTCAAATCGTCTGGAGGATTTCGTTCCTCTGAGCGTTTAGTGATGGGCGGAATCGAATACTTTTGAGAATCGAATGGCTTGTATTCGAATACTTTCAAGAATCGAATGGTCATTCGAATATATTCTATGAGTTTGCTTCTTCTAAGTTTTCTATTTTACCGATCCCCATATTACCACTTATATTACTTGGGATGCGTGCTTGGGATTTACGTTGATAGATGGGAGGCGGTGTAATATTAATGTAGGGTCCCTGTATTTAGAGAGTACCGCAATCAATAGCTCCACTATGTTTCAGAACTGTGAGTAAATATGGCGGACTGCCGTGTCAGCAGCAAAATGTCATTCTGACGTTCCGCCACAATTCAAATTTGGCGGCTGTTATTGTGAGTAAATATGGCGGAGATTGCGGTACTCTCTAAATATAGGGACCCTATATTAATGTAATAGGGTGGGGTGGGGAAATATGAAATACTTTATTTTTACTTTTAACGTGCGTAAATGTATGTTTAAATTCCGGTAATCAGGCGACATTAATGTTTTAGGAACCATTCATTTGTTAAATGTAACAAAAAATATTAATGTTCTTTTATTGATTTTTAGTACTTATACAGTGCCCGTCTAAAGTCCGTTCCCCCCTACTAATTTTTGAACCATTTAAGGTACATCAATGAAATTCGGCAGAAGGTAATCACAGGTCACAATATATTTTTTGACGTAACAATGACAGCTGTCAGTCTCAAGATGGCGGTCGGGCGCCATTTTGAAACAAAATTTTAAATGGGAGGGAGGGTCATGTGACACCTCGTTTTAAAGGTCTTATCGAGTGCAATATCATACTAAAACATGGCGTCGATGTCTTTTGTTCAATTTTTAAATTTTAATATTTTTCTAACGAAATTTTATTCTAATTTGTAGTGAAATCTCTTAATGAAGTCGACCAATAAGAGAAGAAAAGAGAGTTTATTAAGGAAAAACTACCGCTAGATGGTAATTTCTTCCAGCCTCTCCAAAAATCAAAACCGCTTCAAATTTATCGGCTAAGCTACGAGCCATGGTCACATTTTTCCTAAATGAAGGAACTAAACATGCCACATTTGACAAGTAGAAAACAAGACGTTACCGCGACAACGAATTTTATTTCTAATACAAACGGGATTGAGAGCAACATTCATAGTTATTTAGAAATTTGATTAGCCACCATTTTGTAACGTTTTCAGGTATCAACGCCATATTTTAGTATGATATTGCACTCGATAAGACCTTTAAAACGAGGTGTCACATGACCGTCCTTCCCAATTAAAATATTTTTTCAAAATGGCGCCCGACCGCCATCTTGAGACTGACAGCTGTCATTAATACGTCAAAAAATATCTTGTGACCTGTGACTACCTTGTACCGAATTTCATGGATGTACCTCAAATGGTTCAAAAATTAGTAGGGGGGGGAACGGACTTTAGACGGGCACTGTATATTGTCATATCTAAGATAAACGTCTTTTAAAAAGTGGTGATGAGTGATGACTAGTGTTTCAAAGGCCCGAAAATTTTCCGGAAAAATTGGAAAAATTTCCAGAAAAATTGGAAATTTTTCCGACCATCGGAAAAATTGGAAATTTATTTTAAAATGTATTATTGACTACATTCCTGACTTTGACAAACATAAAACAAGTTCAATTCAAAAAAATCTACCGCCAACGGCACCAACACACCCTAAGAGGTACCTACCACGATAAATAATCAGGTATACGATTAAATATCTTTATATCTAAGAGAGCAAAGTTAATTTTAAGTTTTATTTATATTTCAATTTTATCACTTACAAAACAAAACAATAGTCTTTGTCCACGACTATCTTATATAATATACTCTTTATACTTGTGTTTCTTCAATCATAATTAGATACATTAATCACTGCAGTGATTAATGAATATTATTCACTACACCAATAGGAACATCGCTTTGACCCTTTTTTATATTTATTTAGTAGGCGGCGATCAAATTGAAACGTCAAATCAGCATGGTTTGCTTTTAATTTGAAATGCATATTCTAAAAAAGAAGATATAATGAGTAGTGAGAGTGAAAACGAGGTTTCTTTAACAGCACCAGCAATAAAAGAAGCTGCAGAACTTGCCTCATTAGATTCATTGCCCAAAAAACCAAGAAAATTATACCTGAGAGCATATGTATGAATCTGTCTTACACTGGAGAAGGAAAATGAAGGTAAATTCTTTCTGGGAATCTGTTTTGATAGTCGTGGACAAAGTATAGTATACAACTCGTTATGATGATGCTATTATTACCTCGGATGATTACAAAACTCGCTCGTTTCACTCGCTCGTGTTGTAAACTTCATCCTCGGTAATAATAGCATTCATTATAAACTCGTGTATAATATACTATTATGGACAGAATTAGATAAATAACAAAAACATACATTCTCACAAACAAAACATAATGCCCTTAATTTCAAAACAAAAATAATATAAGTACATACAGTGAAACCTCCCATAACAGACACCTCTATTAACCGGATACCTCCGATAAACGGACACTTTTTAGGGAACGAACTGTCGCTTATGGGGCTTTCTCTTTCTCTATTAAACGGACATCTCCCATAAACGGACACAAAATCGGTGACCATTGCTGTCCGCTTAAGAGAGGTTTCACTGTATTTAGTTATTGATCTTCCTGTACCTATACAGGTATCCCACGACGACCTTACACGATCTGTATACAGGGTGAATCAGGAATCCTTCTATGTATTGGTATTTTTGTTATTTGAAGAGCTACAAAGTCGGTTAAACGAGAGAAAAGTTGCACTATTTTGGGGCCATCTTAAACCTACTTTCAAACTTTCAAAAATTTTCACAGCTTTCTAGATATAATTAAAAAATTATAATTTCCGATTTTTTTCTTTTGTTGATAACTCAACTGTGGTTTGTGCAAATGACTTGAAACTTGAAATGCTTATACATAAAAGAACGTTGATGTGCATCGTTTGGTGACATTGGCAGTGCAGTTCGATCTGTCATTTTTGCAGAGCGACAGTCAACTTTTTTTTTTCTTTATGGCAGCCATATTCATTTCTGCCGCTGACATTAAGACAGCATTATTATGATTACAACGGTTTTTTAATTTTTTAAATCGAACCTCAAATAAAGAAGTTACAGTGAGAAACATGTTAGCAAGGTAATCAAGGTAGCCATGCAACAAAAGAGCTGCGGTAAGTATCAATAAACAATTTACTTTGAGTGGAAGCCCACGTATTCCCACCTTTTCTATTTGAAGAGATAGAGATTCGGTTAAATCAGCGAATACTTGCGTAATTACTAGCAATAAACGGTAGTTCCCGAAGAGTTTAAAAAAATCGGCTGTGGTGAAAATATTTATGGAAATTTTGAAACGGGTCAATTAGTACTTGGATTAAAATAAAATCCTATTGTTGTTTTATGGCATTTTGTTAAATTGTTTATTCGTTTTAGTTAATTTGTTTTATTGTTCTTTAAAGTTCCATAGTTAATAAAAAAATAAAAGAAATGTAGGATTTTATTTTAATCCATAAATACATATTTTGATTACAGCCGATTTCTTAAACTCTTCGGGAACCACCGTTTATTGCTAGTAATTGCGCAAGTATTCGCTGATTTAACCGAATCTCTATCTCTTCAAATAGAAAAGGTAGGAATACGTGGACTTCCACTCGAAGTAAATTGTTTATTGATGAAGATTTTTACTTAACGCAGCTCTTTTGTTGCATGGCTACCTTGATTACAAGTGCTAACATGTTTCTCTCTGTAACTTCTTTATTTGAGGTTCGATTTAAAAAATTAAAAACCCGTTGTAATCATAATAATGCTGTCTTAATGTCAGTGGCAGAAATGAATATGGTTGCCATAAAGAAAAAAAAAGTTGACTGTCGCTCTGCAAAAATGACAGATCGCACTGCACTGCATTCCAAGTTTCAAGTCATGTGCACAACCCACAATCGAGTTATCAACAAAAGAAAAAATCGGAGATTTTAATTTTTTAATTATATCTAGTAATTTTAGAAAGTTTGAAAGCAGGTTTAAGATGGCCCCAAAATAGTGCAACTTTTCTCTCATTTAACCGACTTTGTAGCTCTTCAAATAACAAAAATACCAATACATAGAAGGATTCCTGATTCACCCTGTATAGAAAAGTATATTTAGTAGAATTACACAAATTTGCACAAACAGGTAATCGAGGATGCTCAATTCGACAAAAATATTTTTGACTTTCTGTGACTTCCGGTTATACTGGAAATAGACACCAACTTCCTTATTTTAAATGGAATGCACACATTTTTATTACGGATTTATATTTTTGGTCGAATTTTAAGGTCACCTCGTGTAAAACATTATATGTGTAAAGTGCACCATCTTCGAAATATTAGACATTCAAAATCGTCATTTTTCAAATTTCATCAATTATAGCTTGGAAACGGTACGAGATAAAGAAAAATGACTTACATGTCCCTATCCCAGTTTTTAATTCTCTATCCCTCTTCACGGTACTCGGTAACAATTCTTGCTGTGTGTGGGTGGGCGTTGTCATCCATAAACACAAAATTGTTCGCTATAAATGGCATATATGGTGTGACATGGGGTTCCAGGCACTCAATAATGTATCGGTGTGCAGTCATTGTTTCATTCTAAATGAAAATCAATTCTGTGTGAGCCCTCAGAGATATTCCGGCCCACACCGTAATGCTACCACCATTGAAACTGACCCTGGGAGATATACAACATTGACTGTACCGCTCCCCTGGTCTTCGCCACACCTTTTCACGTCCATCTCGTGACCTGACACTAAATCTTGACTCGTCCGAGAAGAGCACGTTCCTCCATTGATGTTCGTCCCAATTTACGTATTGCCGCGCAAATGCAAGTCATGCTCTGCGATGTTCTACGGTCTACAGGGGACCCGTAGCTGGCTTTTTTGAAGTCAAAACATATTCGTTTAACCTTTTCCGAACTGTTCTGACAGAAACTGCCACTACTCGAACTTCGTCCAGCAAGAATAGGTGATGGCAATGCTCGATCGGGCAGCGCAGCAACATGGAGAAAACGGACATCTTGATGGTTCGCAGTCCGTAGACGACCAGATCCGCCCTTCTTTACAAACCCATGAGTTTCACGAAATTGCAAGAGTACATTTTGCACTGTGTTACGGGGTATATTCAGCACTTGAGCAATATACCGCACTCTTCAGCCATCGTGGCTTAAAGCAACAATTTGTGAACAAATTTTGGGGTGCATTGTATGGAAAATGTTAAAAGCTGACATTTACAAATGAAATTTCACCAAAAAACCAATAGAAAATAGAGAGCAGCCCAATAAGGTAAAAGATTTTGATGTTTCAATAAAGATGCATGAAGAGTCAAAATGCTGATTTGACTGTTTAGGCTTACGAAAGGTGCAATATTCAGCTAAAACTTTCTTTTTCCTCACTAGTAGGGCAATCGTTAATTATTTGCGTAAGTTAAGTAACATAAAAATATTGTAGGGCCTCAAAATAAAAATGTGTCCGGTTTTTTTTGCCCGGCAGTGTATTTAAGATTAAAATATTTTAGGTATGTAATAGAACAAAAATAGAAATGATGGGTTGGAAGAGAAGGTCTTGGGATTAGTACAACTAAATTCAAATGTAAGTGTGAGAGCAACTGCAAGTGTATAATGCTAAATCATGGGTCAGTACTGAAAATACTCATATATATATATATATATATATATATATATATAGATTTATATAACCGCCTATACAGACCCATTTCGCTATACGCTACTTACCTTGTCAGACCAAATTTGACGTTGTCAGACCCGGCGTCGGGTCTGGTAACGTACCTATCATTTTCTCAGTTATTTTCTTAAGTACACCCCCTAGGGGGGTGGGGAACGAATTTTTGGCCGGGTCTGGAAAAACGGTTGAATGACGCATAATATACAAATTTAGTTCAACGAACATTTGCGCAGAGGGCGCTCGATTTGAATATAATTTTATACAGAAACGTTGCTGGACCCAGTTCGCGGAAACAACTTTAACAGACCCAAAATGTGGCAACGCTGTAGGTGTATGCGGCATTGGTAAATCAGCTGCATAATCGAAGTGGAATAATATTAAGTTGGAAGGTGGACGCATATTGATACAAAAAGCGACCTGTTTTATTTTATCGCAAGTTTAAGTTTCAAAGCGTTTAGATGAATAATTAGGGTTGCTAATATTAATGAGAGTATGTAAAAGAAAGTGATTGAGAGTGCAAAATGACGTAATTATTGATTGTTTTTTAATATACATAAGGAAAACAGGTTATTCTTAATTTTGCAGGAGAAAATAAAAAAAACAGATGGCGCAGACAAAGTCTGATAGTCAATAAACATGAAAATTAAGAAATTACATGGCGTATTTACTCCAAAAGCGTTACAAAAAAACTTCTATCAATTGTCCAAAAGACCAAATTTTAAAATTTTGTTGCAATATTCTTTTAAGTTTATCTCTAGTTCATGTTTTAGTTTGAACAAAATAGTGAGTTTGAAACCCAATCTTATTGAAGTGGTATTATAAGATTTTTTTCTAAAAGAAAATATGTGCTTTTTGATGAAAATTGTAATTGACTTTTTAGCAATTCTAAACAGTGAAATCAGTTAATAAATAACCTTAAAATTATCTTACCTAGAAAAGAGGAATATTGTTAATCTGATTGTTATAATTTTTATAGCATCTTGAATAAAGCATACAGAAAAGATACGGTAGATGAATCTTAATTTAATTACTTCCTAACAACTAAACAAAAAAATACGGGAAATATGAAATTACCTACCGACCTTTTAAACTTAGCTTCTGAAAAGTTGAATGACTTAAATGCAACTAACAAGGTTTAATAAAAAAGTTTATTGAATAGTCATATAAACAATAAAAACTAAAATACATAAAAATAAAAACTTTAGCATAAAAAAATATAGGCACACTGCTTGGACAAAAATGACGTCTATTAATAAAACAAAATATTAGCACATAAACAAAACGTGACGAAAACTTGAATTGTTTTTTAAATTTTTTTAGCAAAATACAAAATTATTTTTGACGGTAAGTATTATAGACAAAAGTTTTTACTCTTACCCAATCAATATTTTTAAATAATTCTTTATTTTCAGAAATGAAATCAACACACTCACATTTTTTTGGTGCAGTGTTAGTTTTCACATGTTTTTTAAAGTGTTTTAAAACTGCATTTTTTTGTTTAGATGTCCAGCGTATGCGACCGCAAGTCTTCGCAGCTTTAGAATTATTGCTGTTCACCCCCTTCGCCTTAGTCCCACGCCGATTCTTTAATGGTAAGTTATCTGATTCTGATGAATCTTCATAGTTTTCTAACTCTGCTCTATGTTCCTGCTCATCATTCTGTAAATCAACATTTTGAAAATGTTTGTTTCTGTATAATTCAGAATCTGGACTGGTTCATTCCTTTATAATTCGTTGAATTAGTAATATCCATGCCCATGGTAGCTACTGCGTAATCGGTTTGTTCTGATTCCCTGTATATTATCAATGATTATGTATTTAATTTAGTGTTCTGGATAATTTTTGGTTAGATCTAACAAATGTTCAATATTACCCTTTGCAAAATTATTTCATTTTAAAATTTGTTTGCAGTAGACATACTTAAATGTCTAAAATAAGGTCAAAACAGATTGAATATGCAGTACATACTTGGATACCCTGTATTATAGGTTTACCTCTGGCATTTGCTCCTCTTCTCGAATATCATGCTCTGTTTCAATTTCATGATTTTCAATTTCACAGTCTTCTGTAATTTGACGGTCTTCTTCAATTTCACGTTCTTCTTCAATTTCATGTTCGGCTATCTGAATTTCATGCAAACTTTTTCCTTTGAATTCTGATCCTCTCCCAGCATTCATCATTAACAAAACCTTGGCAACTTTGGCTGTTTGGAAGACGTCGTCCGTAAGTCTAAACAAAATTACTAATTAAAGCTCATTACTTGCAACAATTGTTAGATTATAATTAGTTTGTCACTGAATGTTTAACACTAAAACACAAGTCACATACATCAGTGTCATTGTATTCCAAAATTCAAGCGGTTTCATCAGATAAATAGTACATCATCATTATTATTCAGTAGGTGTCAACAACGAATATCTATCTAAAATTTTTGTACCATTTATTTGACGAAGCCAATCCTTTCTTTGTTAACGAATTCAATATTTTGTATCTGATAATCATCAAGTCATGAATCTACTAAGAGATAAAATTGTTTTTATTTTGTAAATGCACTTGCCTATAAAATTCTCTGTGAGTTTTCTCCGTGTGACCCATAAATCGTGCTACTTGTTCCATTTCGTGTTGCTCGAAATTCATCAGCTGCAGTATTGTTGCTATTTGTTTTCTAAATCTAGTACTTGTCAGAAGTTCCGGGTTTTTAGCTCCAGATTTTTGTGCAAATTTTCTAATAATTGCTGACCCGCACATCCACTTATCTTTAGCACCTGGATTAGCAAAAATATATTTATTCGATTTAGGAACTATGTCAGTACTCCTCCGAATTTGAAGTAGTTGTTCAATATAAGTTTGCATTCGTTTTGTAAATAAAATCGCCACGGGCTTACTGCCTTTTCCAAACACCACTACACGCTTGAAGTGTCCGCTCATAGTTTTTTCAAATTCGGATAATGCACTGAAGCATTCATTTTGGTTAGTTACGACATTATCTCTTTCATAAGTTTCCATATCTAAGAATTGCACCTCACCAATTCTTTTACGGTTGAAAACGAGGACCATGGACAATGTACATTCTGCAAGCATCTTATAATTATAACAAATGTCTTCGTCATTTTTTAATTTATTGAACGATTCCTCTGCCATTTGTGTTACATATTTGTTGAATGCCTGAACATCTTCTGTCACTGGCAGCAATTTTGGTTTCTCATTCTTTTTCTCGTTCAACACCTTATTAGCGAGGCTTGAAATATCATTACACCAGTGGTTTTCAATTATTTCTCGCAGTTCTAAAATATCTTGTGCTAATTTTTTCAGGTTTAGATGTTGAAACAAACTATTTTTTGTTATTACAGCTAGAGAAGAAGCTTTAAATGTTTGCTTCTCACTATCGTAGCCGCTTATTACTTTGCAGGCAGCTACCAAATCTTCATACGATTCGGGCTTAAGTGCTTCAATAAGATTTTTAATAGTAGTAAATTTCTGCAACGCCAGTTTTAATCTTGCAAGTTCTCGCATTCGATTAGATACAACAACGTGCATCTGTTTTCTTTTATGTTTATTTAAGTAGGATTCACCATATAGGCAAATTAGAGCATCGCTTTTAGCAGCAAGGCTGATAGCATCTGGCCTCATGATGTTAAAAATCGTTTCCTTCAAGCGTCCTTTATTTAAATAGTTGCCTACTAATCCCGTTGCAGCCATAAACGTCTGTGCTTCAGTAAGGTGCTGCTTTCGAGAACCCGTGTCATCTCCAAAGCCTGAATTGCAGTTCTTTCTGTGTCTCCATAGATACGACTTTTTAAAGTACCCAAGGCAGGTCACACATGGATAGTATTCTTGTTCTAAACTTGTTTCTTCTTTCTGAGAAAATCTTTTACGTACAGGTCGCAATTCATTTTTTTCCTGCTTCCAAATATAATTTCCTTTTTTCCTTAACGCCATAACAGCCAATCTCCTGTATTTACTCTTTAGAGGCATGTTTAAAAGTTTCTTTACTGCTTCTTCATCTTTATGTTTTCTTAGCAAATGTCTGGAGAAATGCCCAACTTCCTCATAACAAAACGTACAAAAGTCATTTTTCGAAGATTTAGTATTAGTATGAATTTTCTGAAAAAATAATTATACATCAAAAATTATTTCCGGTTTTTTGCATAAAGCCAAGAATTTTTTATCAAAAAATCAAGATTTTGTTTGCAAGTTCTAACATCTAAAAATTTTCAAATTAAGCTTTTTATTTTGTTGTGGCACAAAATTTATTAGAATCTTTCAAGAAATAAAATTTCATAATTTTTCTCGTTTGGCAGTTAGTATCGTAAAAATGTAATATTATTTTAAAACAAGATAGGGCGATTAAGAGAGGTAGGTCAAATTTTTAAGTTTTTACAAATTAAATTAATGAAAACAAAATGTAAAAAACTCGCTTGCCTCTGCAATTATATGCCTCGTCGAGTTGATTTTCTCAGACCATCCATTAATGTCATTTAAAACAAGGATTTCACTTTGTGCTTGTTCATTTTCAGAACTAACTTCCGAAATAGTAGTTGAAGCTGTCGATGGCGGTAAATATACATCACTACTGGTCGAACACGAAACTGAAGTTTCATCAAGGATTGAGGAGTCACCAGAGATCGAATGTTTATGAGAGAAGCACTTAGGTAAGGCAATATTGATACCGGTGTTTTCATCAAAATTAACATCGCTTGTTTCAGGATTAATTTGCACGCTGGATAGTGCAACGGCTAAATCTACATTAGCTGGTTGAGAAATCTCTTCAGGCTTCTTATCAATATTAATTTCCAAATCGGGACAAGCGAATGTTTGTAAAACAACGTTACTAATAATATTGATTTTGTTGTCTTTTATGAGTTCTGATTCTAGGCAAACTGGATGAGAAATAAGCTCCGTAATTCCGTTATTAGTATTTCGCAATACAGAGCTAAGAGAAGTTTGTAAAGCATTTGAATTGGTACTCGAAATTTTTTCTTCAGAAATATTGGCAGGATCGGGTGAAGGTACATTTTGAAGGTACGCATAAACTTTTTCAGATGCTGTTACTTCCGGTAGGTTCTCAAGTACAGAAGATTGCTAAAATATATGTGCATAAAGATTATTTTCAGGGAAATTTTCAACTTACAATACGCTTTACTGGACTATTAAATTCTTCAAAAATGTTGTAAGGATCATTCGAAACTGGAGCGTTGGACTGTGTTTCTAGAACCAATTATTTATTGTAGTATAGTTCTAATAAAAATAAAAACTTTTGGGTATTAACTTATGATATCGTAGGATAAACGTCGAAGTTGCATATTTTTAAATTGTATGAAATAATGAAAAAAATTACTCGAAAACAGTTGCATTTTTTGACACAATTATGTAGTATTTATACGAAAAATAAAGTCGAACAAGATCGTATCTCTAAGAGCAAACCGAGTATTTTTATAACCTTGCAAAATAATATTTTTTTATTATTACACTTTTTCTAGAGAATAACAAAGACAATATACAGGGTGTTTCAAAAGTAAACGTAAACCTTTCAGGTGCGTGTTCTCCTGTTACAAATAGAAGAAAAAGTTCATATTAACATGGGTCCGGAAATACTTCGTCTCCGAATACATACTTCCATAAAACTTAAAAATGTTAAAAAAAATCACACCGCATCTAGAAAGAAATTACTTTTCAAATACTTAGTATTTTATGTACGAAGGTACATTATCAGTGTTTGAATTAAAGAACAAGATGTATTTTCATAAAATAAAAATTAGGCAGAAATTTTTTGAGAAGTGCATTAAAATTTTAATTTGTAATAATCTCGAAAACGGGGAAGTCTATCGATTTGAAACAAGAGTACCTTTTTTGCAGAAGATTGTCACTACTTCTAATTATTAACTTTGAAATTAAAAAATAACAATACACCAAAAAGTTTTCATTAAAAAACCCCCTCACCCCTAACAAAACTACCCTTTATCGGCCAGATATCAATTTAATTTTCACATCATTGAATTCTGCTTGAAATTAAAATTGTATTTCCAAAATTTGATTCAAATTGCATCTTCCTAGTGGCTGCAATAAATGAAAAATTGTTTTCTTTGTTCGCCCTTTAAAGGGCCGTATCTCGGAGACGAAGCATTTACGGACCCATGTTAATGTGAACTTTTTCTTCTATTTTTAACAAGAGAACACGCACCTGAAAGGTTTACGTTTACTTTTGAAACATCCTGTATTTTACCTGTGTACTCCAACACGAACAGAAAAATAAATGCTATCACAAATAACACAATTAGAATTTAGGCCCACAAGAAAAGCAAAAATTTATGATTGTCAAAAAATATTTTCTAAAACGTGTTTTAAAAGTTAAAACGTCTAAAACACAAATTCGTAAAACCCCAAAGAATTAAGATTAAATAAATTTAAAACTGCATTGTCTCAAGTTACCTATCTCTCAAAATTAAAAGAACTAAATTTGGTTTTTCAGATTATTAATGGGCATGGAGTTTATAACATTTACCTTTAATTTACGTTCCTACATTTAACAAATTTATTTCTATAAATTCTATAAATTTTGAGATTTTTGACGGCATTGGAATTTTGAATCACCAGAATACATACTTATAAGCTTTTGTATTATTACTTGCAAAGAATAAATTAATATAAAATGGGTGAAAATATTTCTTATCAAGTTGAATTAGTCATGAGCTAAAACAATAAATTGTGTGATAATAATTGGACGCGAACGATAAGGACCAACTACTTGATGAATCTGAACTAATACGTTAATCAATGATATAATTAATTACCACAAAGTAACAGTATCATCTATTGATCATTAGGCGAAATGTTATCAAGCATTACACCGCTAAACTTTTAGGGCGTTTTTAATTTGTGTGCAAATGTAACTTACCTGTTTTCTGTTTTTCCCGCAAAAGAGAAACAAGTCTTTTCCCGCGATTTCCAAACATAATGCCACGCACTTTTGCTCTTGAACACTGACAGATATTCGTCCAGAAACATATGTAATATACGCAATCAGTCCCAAAAAATGGCAACATTGTCGGGTTTGGTAACGCGTATTAAGTGTCATAGTTATATACTACGGGACTGATTAATACGTTTCAATAACCGGGCTCAGAAACGACTGTTGAATGTATCAGCTTTGTAAACCAAAATTTTTTTTACCCCTCTCACATTCCCTTAAGGGTTATATTTTATCTAAATGCTCGATCATGTTTTATACACAAAAAAGTTAATTAGAACTAGTGGGTCTGAAGTTGCCTGTTGAATATATCGGGCCTGACAACGTCCATTGAATTAATATATATATATATATATATATAAAATCATTTTCCCTTCTACCATCTGGTGTAGGGTGAATTTCTAAATGTTTATCCGTACACGAATCTGCACCATTCTTTCCTGTTCACTGTCATTGCCTTTGCTTCATTCCACGTTACGCCCCTGCTCTTCAAGATACCTCCAACTACCTGGTCCCACGTCTCCCTTGGTCTTCCTCTTCTTCTCTTCCCCTGTGCCCTGGCTTCCCATACCTGCTTGACTGGTCTATCACAGCTCATTCTTTGGAGATGTCCCCACCAGGCAAGTTGTCTTTGCTCTATGAAAGTAAAAATCGAGTCTATTTCCAATTCTTCTCTTATCTCTTCATTTCTTCTTTTATCGTACTTAGTAATACCACGAATTCTTCTCAAAAACTTCATTTCTGCTGCCTGTAATTTTACTTTTTAGACTCTTAGATAGTACCCATAATTCGCACCCGTATGTAAGGTTTGGCCTGTATATTACTTTATAAATTTTTATCTTTGTTCGACGTGACACTTCCTTTTTATTGATAAAACTTCTCCTTAGGGCGTGATAAACTTTCATTGCTTTTCCAATTCGCTCGCTTATTTCTATTTCTTGTTTACATTTTTCATCCATCATGATACCCAAGTATTCGAACTGACTTACTTGTTCAATTTGAACGTTCTCAATCTGGATGTTTGTTTGTACTCTTTCCTCTGCCATTACCATCACTTTTGTTTTATTTTTATTCATTGTCATTCCGTATTGCTTTAGCACCTCATTCCATATTGTCACATTTGTTTGCAAATCCTGCTCACTACCACCCATAACAACAACATCATCGGCAAACGCTTATTCTGATGCTTTAACCATCTGCAAGTGTTTATATCCCACACATAGCTTCCTTGTTCTACAATTACATGTTCTGCTGATATCATCCATTAGAACAGTAAACAACACCGGGCTTATTACTCCACCTTGTCTTAGGCCTTCTTTAATTGAGAACTTATCTGACTTCATATTTTTATTTATGACATAAGCGATGTTATTTTTATATAAACTATTAATGGCTCTGATTAATTTATTATTCACTCCTCTCATTTTCAAACTTTCCCATATTTTTACTCGTGGGGCCTTGTCGAATGCTTTTTCCAAATCGATAAACGCGAGAAACGATCTTTTCCCTGATTGCAGTAGTTTATTAGCTATTTGCCTGATTGCAAATATATTATCCTGTGTGCTTCTTCCTTTACGAAAACCACTTTGAGTTTCTAATAGTGTTGGCTGTATAATGCTTCTAAGTCTCTTTTCCAGTATTCGCTCGTAAATCTTCATTACTGTACTAAGCAAAGTTATACCTCTGTAATTGCCACAGACTCCACTATCACCCTTCTTGTATATTGGCAAAATGACTCCTATTTCCCAATCTTTGGGAATTTCGTCCTCTTTTCCCATACCTTATTACAAATGTCCAATAGGAGTTCTTTACCCTTCTGCCCCATATATTTAATCATTTCCGTCGTAATCTTGTCGTGGCCTGGTGCCTTTCCGTTCTTTACTTCCTGTATTGCTTCTTCTAGTTCCAGCATGCTTATTTCTTCCTCGTTCTCATTTGTTGTCAAAAATTCATCGTCTTCTTCAATCCTTTCCAATTCTACTTGGTCTACTTGCCTAGTATTCAATAACTCCTCGAAATATTACTCTATTCATTATATCCTCCTCCTCTGTTAAAGTTTGCCCTAATCTGTTTTTAATTTTTATTGGTTGATCTATTTTTCCCTTCTTAAGTTGTTTTATCGTTTTAAAGAATAATTTCTGGTTAGCTTTACTATCTGTTTCCATCTTCTCACCAAAATCCTTCCACGATTTCTCTTTAGCTGCCAATACCATTTCTTTCACCTTTTACCTATGTTCTTTGTATATGGCATAGTTTTCTTCAGATCTGGAGCTTAAATGATTTTTCCAAGCTTTCTTTTTTATCTTCACTTGCTCTTTGATTTCTTGTGTCCACCAGGCTGTTTGTCTCCTATCTTTAACCATTTTACATACTCCACAGACCGTTCTGGCACTTTTTATAATTATTTCCTTAAAACGTGTCCACCTCTGATCTACGTTCATCTGCTCGTTTCTTTCCAATCCCCTCTCACACTCTTCATTTATTATATATTCGTATTGAGCAGCTATGTCTTCTTCTTTAAGTTTGTAGGCTCTTATCGTTTCAACTTCGATCCTTCGTTTAGCTCCTGGGCTTTCATTGCTTTCTATTCCTGATCCTCTTATATATGCTACTAATAGATAGTGGTCGCTATTTATTTCCACTCCTCTTCTTACTGAAAATACTGAAATACTGAAAATACTCAAGAAACATAAATACCTTAAAAATAAAATTTATAAGACGTCACCCAAATATAAATTCCTTGAGGGATACGCTCGATGAAGAATGTGCACTTTATCACAGCTAGACAGTTGTCAAACATAAGAAACTCATTCTACAATAGACTGGGATATTGTTTGGTTCAAAATGGAAGACTATTTGAATACTTGCTTTTATTTTGAAATACTGTATTTCATAGTTTTTAATTTATGTGCAGTTTTGTAATAAAATGAACCGAGTTGAAACGTTACCTAAGTATTAGTGTGCGTCGAGTGGGAGACCTAGGTACATCAATAGGCATATACAAGGCACATAACTTTCTTGCTAAGAATAAAAATATATTAAGTATACAGAAAGATATAAGAGAGACCCACATACATTTTTGATTATCTCTTATAAAATTATTTTCAATTATACACGCCGTTCCATTTCTTCTGCACGGCACTCAACTTTGCATTTTCAAATGGAACACCCTGCATCTGATTACATTTTTGAATTCCTTAGTGAATTTAAGGGACACCTTGTTACCCATACATTTGGTTTAATTCCCATAATTTCGGTATTATTTGACGTTAAATATCGTCATTTTTCAAATTTTATCACTTTTAACTTGGAAACTGTACGAGATATTAAAAAATGGCCTACATGTCCCTACCCTAATTTTTAATTCTCTGTCTAACGGGGCTGGAAAATACTTCTTCCCGATTGGTCATTTTTTGACCAATTGCAAAGCAGTATTTTTCGTTTCCAAAATTGAGTAGTTAAAACTGGTGTTAGGAGTTACATTGCAAAATTTGAAAACAGCAAAATATCAATAATGCACTGCTTGTACCTTAAAATATTAACTTAAAACTCGATCAGTTAATCTTAATTAATTTCAACGCTTACATATAACATAAAATAATCATACACAAAATTGTACACAATTTTAAGATGGATAATTTCAACTTGGACGTTTCTCGAATACAAAATGTAATATTTCCTGCAATTCTTCTACTATCTCAGCAAATGTTGGTCTATTTGCAGGATTAACATCCCAGCATCGTTCCTGCAAAAGCAATGGCATAGATTAGTTTATTATATGGCAATTTCAATTTCGAGGAACATTGAGAAAATTAATAGGCATGGTCTAGATATAAATATAAATGTTGTATCGAATTCTAGAATAAAAATCATACTAATTCATTTAAAAAATTGAAGTTGACCTTCACCTGACATCCGCATCGCCACCTATGTCAAACTTGATATCACCGCCAGTTTCCCCTCTTGGCCCTTGCAACTACTCAACTTTTATTAAAAACTTTTTCTTGTACTTGCTATGATTTATGAGATATTTAGCTGGTTCTTTTGAAATGGGTCACCTTGTATTCATACCTACTTATGTTTGTAGATGTCTGAATGCTGGCCTTTTGACATCATTTGTGTATATAGTGTATATGTGAATTATTATTGTGAATGGTGTTAATAAATTTATTATTATTATTATTATTAGTTTTGGGGATAAGAAAATAATTCATTCAAATATATTCCTACATGAATCCCACATGCGGCCTTTGTCAATTTTCTTACTGTGAAACCAAGAAAAAAATATTTAAAATGCCCAAAATTAGCACATTTTTAGTCACATTTACGTTCCACTGCATGTTACTGCTGCAAATTTATGAGAAAAAACTCGATGAAGGCAACATGTTCAACATGTTGTGATGCCAGCAAGCTTTTTAAAACTAAAATCATTGAATGACATTCAACGCTAAAATCGGTTAAGAATGGGGAAGACCCGCTTAATCGAATTTATAACTTTTAGTACTGTAATATCAAGCATAAATAGAATATGTATTGCGTACCACGTAAAAATTTTGATTATGTGCCGTGCTGAACGAAAAATTTGTAACTTAGAAACAGGGACTGAAACCGTTTCACTTTTTATTCCGGTTATGGTTACGGTTACTAAGATTTATAACAGTTAAGATTACAGTTTCGGTTTAAATGTCACAGCAAATTTCGGTATCGGTTTCAGTTACAGTTTGACCTTTTTCAAACGGTTTCGGTTATGGATTTCGGTTAATATCGGTTTTTGAAAAACTAAAACTGCACTTTTAATTGAGTTAAACAGTAGCAAATCCTATTTCACATGTGTAAATATAGGTATTTGACTATAATTGTAATAAAAAATTGCATAAGCCAGGTACATTTTATTTCAATTTAAAGTTCGAGACAAGACTCAAGTGCTTCAACTTCGATTCGCTTAAACTTTGCATAGGTTTCTTACAAGACAATAAGATTAACAGAGGTCAAATCAAAACAACATTAATAATTATTATTATAATAAAAAAATATCATTATTAACAAATTGTTAATAACAATTATTTATTAACATATTAACATTAGTACATATTGTTATTGTTTATTAAATATATCTGAAGTTTCATCTGCTTGCTCCTCGGATAGCTATCTTCTTCCTCCCATTCAACAAGGAACAACAAAACAAACATGTTGTAAATGTAAATACAATTAAATTATAAACTGCAAGTAGGTAGGTATGTAAAAAAAACTAAAAAATCAAATTACCGTTCAGGTTCAGTACTCTGTGGCAGTGCTCAACACTAGGTTGAGTAGGTATGAGTTTTAACAATTTGTCCACATGGCGGCGTTCAGCTGAAGTCAGTAGTGTGCTGATTGTTTTTGTTAACCAATCACTGGCTCAATTTGATTCGGTTTGACGAGGTTACGGTTTCAGTTAGGGTTAATGGTTTGGGTTTCAATTCCTTCAAAAACTGATACAAATATCTGTATATTGGTTACAGTTTCGGTTAATCAAAATAAAATAAAACGGTTTCGGTAACGGTTTCGGTAAAAGAAATATTTTAAATTTCGGTTACAGTTTTGGTTAAGGTTATTCGAATATTAAACAGTTACGGTTACGGTTACGGTGAATATCGGTTTCGATTTCAGTCCCTGCTTAGAAAGCAGCATGACCAGGATGGCTAAAACGCGCGCTTTCTGTGGCATAGGAGACCTATCCGTTGCGCCGCGGTGTTTACGCGTCTCCCTGGAAAAAGTGGGAGGAGTCGAGAAATAAACGAGCGCTCAGAGTGCAAACGGATCGGTTTGCGCATGTGAAAATCCCTACCTAATCTGTCGGGCCCAGTGGTCACGTACGTCACCAGCGTCATTCAAATGTTGTGCCTCGAGCGTGACGCATGTTTCGTATTTAATTATGACGAAAATAAGACTCAAATGTAAAAATCGAAAGTTGCGGAATTTGTTTTGGGTAGTAAACTATTCAATATGATCATTTTCAGAATTTGCGGGTTTTCCCCATTGGGAGTACAAAATTGTATTTTGTAAACCCTTGCAAAGTGCCGACAATGCAGTAAATACATGGGCTGCATATGGACCAACTTGAAAAATCGCTCGCGCTATAACCACCTCTTAAGTTAAGTATCAACAAATAAAAATATTATGCAAGCCGTAAAGGTAATGCCGATACGACAAGTCGACCATAATCTTATTCTAGGAAGGGACTGTTAGTCCAAGAAAATCAGTCGAAAAAAAGTTAAATAAAAGTGCATGTTACGTGGCTGGAGTTCAAGCAAGACTCTTCAACATCCATTAAGAGCCAAGTCTCCCTGCTGCATTTTCGAGCGATTCAGACGTTCCCGCCTTTACAAACTGTACGGTTATTTATTAATATTTTGCTTTCTAATTTTGCAAGCATATACAGAACACATTTCTTAAGAGTCGTCTCATCGGAGATTTCTAAAAAAAATAATAGAAGTTTGTCTTTTTCGGCTCCAAATATACCCTAATTTTGTGTACTTATAACTTACTAAAAAATTACTCTTTTAAAAATCCGAGATGAGAGGCCGATTTCCACAAGTTTCTTCTTTCAAATAAAACAAACAATTTCAAAATCGGTTCATAAATAAGGAAGTAATTTGTAAAGAGAGCTGCCCTTGCAAACGCGATTTAATGCCCTGCGTTGTAACGCCCTCTGCTTGTTCATCGCGCAACACTTGGTAAACTGCTAGTACGAACACAGTGATTTTTGTATGGGGCCCACTTCAATAATTTTATCGCCATACATTACATATTTTAATCGTATATACGCGAACAGAGAATTTTGGTCTTGCGAATTAATGTATTTGTGCTTAATTGCAGTGCTCTGCCATATCCCACATTTTTATTATAATTTTGTTCAATTTATTAGAGTCGATTTTAACTGAAAGTAAATTTACACAATTTGAACACGTTTGTTATTGAAAGTAATGAACATATAGCAAGATATAAAATAATTCAAATTTCACCTTAAATAATGTTCTCTTTATAACCAAATAACAACAACTTAAAATCTCAGAATGAAAACCCAGTAAATTTTTTCCGATACGAGGGTTGTTCTGACATGAGCGGGGATTTTATTATAATTTATTTGTAAATTGATCCAAAAGTAGACCTGAGCAAATATTTTCAAGATTGCAAGTAATTTATCTGCAATATAGTAATTCCGGGTTATAATGGAATGATCCTCACAAATAACAAGTATTTAGGTAATGTAACTCTGAACAAACTAAAAATGCTAATTTCGCCCAGAGATCTAATAGCGTGGCTTTCAACATTCATCGTAGAGGCATATTCCTACTTTTTCTACTATCATTTAATTCTGGTAACACATTCGTATAAAAGTTTACAAGTTGATTTTCCATTTTCACTTTCCAAATTTCATTGTTCTCATAGCTGTTTCATATTTTATGCCTTTGGGTGTCCAGACTGTAAAGATACAATACCCTCTTTTTGTAATTTGCATTTGTCCCTGAATTTGGTAAAAGTAATTGTGATTCTTATTTATCTTCCCGTTTCGATTCCAAAATATGATTTTCCTTTTCTCGATACCTTCTTTCGGGGTTAGACTACAGGGCAGAAACATCAACAACACCTTGATCTCTTATATATAAGGCCGTCCGGAGTTTCCGACAAATACGGAATGCTCAGTTCTTGAAATATTCTTTCGCTTTATTATACATATACAGGGTGATTTATACCGGGGGGGCGAAAAATTAAAATTATGGTTCAGAGCCACAAATGAAGTAAAAAAATGTCATATGAAGGCGTATGAAGGTATGTCCGGAAATACTTCGTATAAAAGTTATGCTCGTCCAAAGATGGAGGCTATTAAATTAGGTTTCTAATTTTTTCTCAACTTTTGAGAAAGACATAAAAATGAATTTTGGTACACCTATTATACTAATAGGGAAGCTTCGAAGAGATATTTTTTAATCATCCCTTATCGTTTCAACCTAATTTATGCTCGTCCAAACATGGAGTCTATCATGTTTGCCCCCTGGTATAAATCACCCTGTATATGTTACGGGCATAGTGACGAATCGGGCGATGTTAGCAATGCCTGGGCAACGTGACCTGACCTTACAAGACCTGACCGGACAGCATGAACGGTCATTGTTTGCATTGCCCGGGCACCGTCAGCATTGCCCTACTTTCCCACTATACCCGTAGCATATACAGGGTGTTACAAAAAGTAGGTCAAACCGTTAACCACAGGTTATCTGACCGAAAATAATGGGACTTTCCTTATGCCATTTTTCATTTAGGCTTCTTTCTTTCAAGATACAGGGTGTTAAAGTTAAAATTTAAAAAACTATTTTTATGAATAACTCCTTTGCTTTTTAAGATATTCCGTTGAAATTTTGTACAACATTTTCTCATATACCGATAAAATGTTTGTGTAACTTTGATCAAAAAAATCGATGCGCACGTCTATGGTTCCTGCGAAACATCTAAGCTTCAAAAAAATGCCCTTGGATGGTACCTACCTATTAATAATTATTTTGGCAACTTAACACATACCCGTCTTTCTTTGGCTGTTAGACGTTAACAGGAATATGACCGAATCGGTAACATCCAAGGGCATTGTTCTGAAGCCTAGACGTTATGCAGGAACATATGTATCCAAGGACATTTTTCTCGAGCTTTGTTCGTCACCTTAGAAAAATTGGGAGACTTAAACAGCGAGTGGATTAACAACACACATAGTCAAATGAGTTGCAACATCTCGTAAACCAAGCCCTAAATCAAAATTTTACAAGAGGGAAAAAATAAAAGAAATGAACGCTTGGAACCTTTGAACCATACACGTGCGCAGAGAAAAGTTGGGGGGTCAGTGGGTATTACAACCCCCCCCTTCCTACGTTCGCGCATCAATTTTTTAATCAAAATTACACAAACACAAAGTTGAAACCAGAATTTCGATACCGTTTTTCTCGAAAATAATGTTGATTTTTATCTCTCCAATTCTTTTTGTACTAAGCAGACTACTATAGAACGTTTTCCAAGGAATTCAGTAGCGTACGTAGTTGTTTTCTAGGGAGCGTATTTTTTGAGTTATGACATAAAGTTGAATTTTAAAAATGGAAATCATAGTAGGTATGCTTTGGTCTAGTTCGAAAGGTCTTTTTTTAAGCTATCAAAATATATATACTTTTATATTGTTATTTCAAAAAACGGCAAGGATTTTGGTACTTTTTAAGTTGTAACTTTAGAAAATATAAGATAGGTAGGTACATTCTGATAGCTTAAAAAAAGACCTTTTGAACTTGACCAAAGAATGCTGTGATTTCCATTTAAAAAATTGAACTTTATGTCATAACTCAAAAAATACGCTCCCTAGAAAAAAACTACGTACGCCACTGAATTCCTTGGAAAAAGTTCTATAGGAATGAATCTTAACAGTTTTAGTCTGCTTAGCACAAAAAGAATTGGAGAGAATTTTTGAAAATCAATAAAAATCAATATTATTTTTTTTTCTCGAAAACTAAAAACGATATCCAAATTCTGGTTTCGGCATTATATTATACTCAAGAAAATAGCTCATGTTTGCGAAAATCCCAAGGCTCTATCTCTGCTGCTTCCATGAGAAACCCCCAAATCACAACGAAAATAAGACACCCTGTACAGACAAAAATCCAATTGCATAGTCCCTTCAAACGTCAAACCGAACCAGATTCAGACCTATACAAGCTGCAATACAAATTGAAATTAAAGCTTTGCTAAGCGAAGCCAGAGTGCGACTCTGGAAGAGCTTCCGTGCCACGTGTTTTTGACCGTGGCTCCGCCTTCAGAGCATACCTCGTCTTACGTCCCTAAAAAATCTTGATGTTGGCGATCGGATACTTGGCTCTTAATGGTTGACTTTCTTAATTTTTTAGTATGTTATATTAACCTGCAATTTTCCAAGTGCTGCTGGTGCTAATGTGTCTGGTTTCCACTTTAAAGATTTGTCCTTCAGTTTACTGAGAAAACTATTGTCATCCAATTCCTGGAATGGCGTTGCTCCTTCACTAAACATTTCTCCTACAACTACAGCAAATGCATAAACGTCACTTTTCATGGAGTATTCATCCTCAAAAACAGCTTCGTGCGGTAACCATCGAAGTGGAATTATCTAAAATTGATGTCCAGTAAATAACACAAATAAACGTCAAATGGAATGTGCATTTATTTTGTTTAGAATGAAAATCTGACGTACGATGGAGGCACTTGTGTACTCTATTACTTGAAGTAGAGCTAACCCTAAATTGCAAATTTTCTTTAACTTAGCCGTTAAAAAGATTACCCATACAATAATTTCTACCCGAAATTTCCCACATAAGCTTTTTATTATGCACTAAAATGGGCTATGATCTCAGCCCTTTTAAATTTTAGAAAAAAGTATTTTTTATTTATTGACCTTTTCTTTCAATTTTAAGTGCGAAATAAGGCATTTTTTTCTGGAATTATAATTAAATTGATATCACAGCGCCTCTACATGTCGCGAAGCAAAATTTTAGTTAAAACATCTTAAAACTGGATGGGTACTATGAAAAATGAATAGGTACCTACCTCAGGGTGTGCCCAGTTCAAACTTCGTAAAGGCCCCTTATCTAAACTAACACCAAATACTTTAAATTACAAAAAATATTGAAACAAACCTGATTTCCATGTTTGTAGTATTCAAAATTATAAGGCTTTTTAGTCAGTCTTGGAAAACCTACTTTAACAGTTATATCATCCGAAGTGACTATACAATTACGAGCTGCCAAGTCTCTGTGGACCACCTATAAAGAGGAAATGTAATCCATTGCTCTTGCTATCTGAAGACTCATTATAACATAATCTTCTATCGGAAGACTCAGCAATAAACCATGTGCAGTTGCTACCAATAATTCTTTCAAATTTCCCTAAAAAAATTATGAAACATAATTTATTGCGACATTTACTTCAAAATACAAGAAAAGTACTGTAGGTCACACAGTGAGAACTTCCAGGGTGTAGTTCACATTATGGACTAACAATTATTGGAGTTGCTGCAACTATTACAAAAACTGGATAATTGGTAGCCCACGAACCTGCAGCTAAACCCACTCAATTTGGTCCAAGCGTTTTTCATCAAAGGTCAAGGGTTTTTAACATTTAATCTTTTCTAGACATGAGGCATGCATTTAATTTACTTGTTGCTTTTTACTTGTATGCCCGCAAAAGCATTGTACTAGTCTGAGAATATTCCTACGTTTAACTAAAAATTTGGAAAAGAAATGGCAATAATGGATACCATCAACAAGCAAAAAAGATTTTGTAGTAAAAGGCTGAATAACATAAAGTGTACAAAAACGGGTTTTCAGAATTTTTTTTATATCTGTTAAATCATTATTGGAAAATAAATAAAATAAAGTACCTCATAATTATCTGTTTAGATCAGCGGCGTAAGGCGTAACATAGTTTAGGGAAAATAAGCAGAAGACCTACCACGTTGCAACGCCACTGGAAGCAATGCAAAAGCAAACATTTTTAGAACAGTAATGTCAGTGGCGGCTCGTGGGTTAATAACCAGGGGGGTCATTTTGGTTTTGGAACTTATAATTAATACTAAAAATATATACATATACAACGTGTCCTATAAAGTTCTCTACATATGGGAAACTTTTTTATTATCCGTTTATTAAAAAAATATTCTTCATAAAAAGCTCTGAATTGCTCAAAAATCAAAATGCACTCGCAACATTCCAAAAATATCGGATAATATACAGGAGAGATCAAAAAATAATAATTTGACTAAAGAGTAAAGTACCCTTATTTTTGAAAATAATGAAAAATGTTATTCGGGAAAGTTATTCAGTATAAAAAGTTATGGACTATTATGAAATAACAGCCACCTATGATCAAATTTATTTTTCTAAATTACAAACGTGTTAATATCTAATAAAGAATTAAAATTATTTTAAATTAACTTAAATTTAAATTATTAGAGCACTTCCTAAACTATTGCCTCAAAATATCCACCTTTTCTCTCAATGCAAATTGCTGTTCTTGCTTTAAATTCACGAAACATAAATTTGATCATAGGTGGCTGTTATTTCATAATAGTCCATAACTTTTTATACTGAATAACTTTCCCGAATTTTAGTTTGGAAATATCTATTGTAGCATAATTAGCCTTCACCATATTTAAAATATTTTGGGGAAAATTGGTAGTGTATGCTTCAAATTTCTCCGTCTGAAATAACTGTGAAATCATGAGATGATCATTGAATCCAAATCTATGATGAATTTCAGACATAATAATGTCGCAAATTTCAAGTGCAGTTAGTCGTTTAGGATCCCCTGCATTAACTTTTCTTCTTTTCGCTGATGATGTGCTTGGTTCTTCCGATTCTAAAATAGCACTTCTCACTTTTTGGATATTGCTGTTGAAAGACATTATGTAGTTTTTGACTGATATAACATCAATATCTCGCATTTGTAATTGTTTGAACAATATGTCTACATGACGCATTATTTTATGAAAAAAATTTAACCAAAATAAAAAAAGTTCATCTTCCAAATGCCTTTTTAAACCAGTTGCTTGATTTATATTATTTCCGTCTTCCTCCTGATCAATGATTTGCTCCAAACAACATATTAAATCATCTTTATAAGTGTGTACAGTTTCAACACACTTTATATTGAAAGCCCATCGAGTGGGTGCAGCTTTAGGTAATCTCACCTTAACCACCCTATCCAATACCGCCGTACGTTTTGGGGATCGTCCGAAAAAAGACGAAAATGCATGTAAATTTGCAAAAAATATTTTTATCGGTTTGTGTTGACTCGCTGCTTTTTGGAGGATAAGATTAAGTTGATGGGCATAACAATGAATAAAGTGTGCATTTGAGTACACTTCTTTAATTTTTGTTTGTACTCCTCCCAGCTTACCGCTCATGACTGATGCACCATCGTAACTTTGAGCAATCAATTTATGGGGTGCTTCATTAATTTTTAATAATTGGAGTTCTTCCATTATTGCATCAGATAAATGTTGTGCTGTGGTACCTGGAGGGTTGACAAATTTCCAAAATCTTTCATGCACAATACCATCTAATACATATCGAAAGATAAAAATCATTTGCGTTTTATTGGAGCTATCTGTGCTCTCATCAACTTGAATTGCCACAAAATTTGTCTGGTCAATTTCCTTTATTATATGTGTGTGTACAACGGCCAACATTGAATCTAAAATTTCGTTTTGAATTGTTTTTGATATTCCTTTGAATACTGTATTTTTTTCAAGATGCTCTTTAAATATTAAGTCTAGTTCAGAGACAAAATCTATAAGGCCACGAAAAATCCCAGGATTATTGGACATGTCACTTTCGTCATGACCGCGCAATGCAATTTCAAAGACTCCACAAAATTTTACACAATCAATTATTTTGTTTAAAATATACCTATTTTTAGAAACCGATTCATTAAAGTCGTGCACTGATTTGCGATACGTCTACACGTCCTAAACTGGCGTAACTCATTGAACAATTTATATGAGAAGCAGAAGAAGCATGCTTTTTAATTTTGTCTTTTAAATGTTTAATATCGGTTACTCCATTTTTAGCCCATATAGCATCATTTGAAAATAATAAGCACGGATAGCAAAAGAACGCATTTTTAACACTGCATCCACAAATCCAGTCGCACAAATTGTACATCGATTCTTTAAAATATCTTTGGACATTTTTACCTTTATCCTTTGTTGTCTGCTTCAAATTCAGTTTTGGTTTCGGCCGTCCACTTTCCCTCTTTTCAAGCCGGCGTTCATAATTTAATGTTCCAGCTGACTTTAAGGCAAATATATCCTCAACAACACTCATCTTGTTTTGCTAAACACACAAAATTTCTCAACGATCAGAACTTCACAACGATCACAGTTCACATCCGCAACAATAAAGAAAGGTTTCCCGCCTGCTATCTAAGAAGAACTGAGCGAAGAGCGAACTGAGATCCAGAGTCCAGGGAAAATATAACTGAATACTGTAGAACTAAACTCGATTCTGCGCAGTTGTAATCGGGACATTGACCACGTTGGAGATATAGGAGTAAAAGGTGACTCTCACTTCCACTCAAGAATTCGCCATCTGCTGTCACTGTTCTTCTTTACATGCATTTCTCCATAAGCCATAAGAGCTGTGCACAATGTTGCCAGGTCTGGTGAAAATTCACCAGATTTGGTGATTTTTTTTAACCCATTTGGTGATTTGGTGAAAACTTTCTTAAAAAGTCTTATTTCTGGTGATTTTTTAACTGACGTAGGAACTTATAAATTTATATTAAAAAACGATTTTATTGTGTTTTTTATTCTTCGTTGTTAAGTACATATTCTGTAATATCATATTATCGTTTATTATCCAAAAAACTCTCTATTATACATATGTTTCAAAAACTCAACTGCTTGAACCGGGATTCCCAGACTACAGATATTAAAAAACACAATAATGGTATGTACCAATAAATTTCCATGTTATTTGTTTTGTTTTTATTTGCAATGTCAAGAATTTTGTTTTAGATGTTATTTTGCAATAGGTATGTGGTTGAAATAAACCATTTTATTTAGTTATAATTTTATTTATTATTCGAATTGCATGTAAATATGCGAAAAATATAAAATCTGGTGATTTTTTGTAGAATCTGGCAACTTTTAAAGCAAGGGTCTGGTGATTTTCAGTTTTTTCACCTGGCAACATTGGCTGTGCAGGGTCAATTTGAATAATGTCCCGGCTTGCTAGCGAGCGCGCAGCGCGGCTTGACGCTTGGCTATTTCTAGTATTACTGCGAATGCAGACCGCTGAAGATTTTAAATTTGAGACTGTTAGACAAAAAATATTTTTATTAAAATTATGGTTTTGATTAGAATATTTTAGGAGGGTCACTGACCAATTGACCTTAAGGAGAAACCGCCACTGAGTAATGTACGCAAATGAAAATCCTTCCGAAAATTTCAATTCAGCAGCTTTCATGGTATTTGAGATTCTAAAACAAAAATAAATTTTTAAGGAAACTTCGCTACGCTGAATCTCTGTTAGTAGTCACTTTTGTGTACTTGGCCAACAAAAATTTTGAGCTGCTCTATTTTCCCCTGAAATTTAGCTGATATGAGCTGACAGCTAACAGGCTCGTTAGTCTATCAATGGCTTCAGTTACTCCAGTATTTGTTCACTACCTCGATTTTAATACTGTGTCCCTGAATATACCCTTATGTACAAGTTAAAAGAGGATGAATATTAAATTCGCTATTAAACTCTCGAGAGACGAAAATATAAAAATAGGTCAGATGAAGGAGGGAAACAAAGGTATAAAGCGGCCAAGTGGGAAATTATTCGGAAATGTAGGAAAGCGAAAGAACAGTGGATTGATAACAATTTGGAGAAATTTCAGAGAAATTGGATCTAGCACCAAGAACATTAGAAATGAGGCAGGTGACATCCTAATCGGAAGAGAGGAAACGGCAAGAGAGGAAAAGGCAGATAGGTGGAAGGAATATTTGGGAATCTTATATGCAGGACAAGAACTAGGAGATATATTAGAAAAGGAAATCAGTGTAGAGAGGGATAACCTAGGCTGTCCCATAATAAGGTAAGAAAGTTTAAAAAAACAATAAAGCACCAGGTGGAGACCGATTGCAGGCAGAAATTTTAAAGTGTGCAGGTCAAGAGGTAAGAGAGCATTTATTTAAACTAGTTAACACTTACAAATAGCGAATATTCTAAAACGATGTAATGAGGCTCTTCTTCTGTGCACAATCCATATAATTTTGTAACATTATCGTGAGATAACTTTGAGAGAATATCAATTTCTCTCTTAAATTCAGCCAGGCACTTTCATCTTTGGTATTTGTCAATATTTTTACCATAGCATACAAATAATTTTCCTCAGAATCGCTCTTAATACTGTCACACATTACTGAAGAAGTGATAACACTTTTCGGTAGTTTTGCAAACATTGCGTCTCCAAATTCACCCCGACCTATGGTAATAAAGGCATTTAAAACAATTTAATTGGAAAAAGGAACTGCTTTTAGTACATATAAAAAAATTCATACAGTAGTCTCGGTAATCCGAACTAATTGAGTTCATACGTGTTGTTCAGATGTCCAATTTGTTCGGATTAAAGAATTCATGTGAAATCTCTCTTTAATTGGTCTCTTATAATAGGGAACTCCATACAATACAAAGAAAACATACAAACATATAAACCAAAAACCATTTATATATTTATGGTTTTGGAATAATCCAACAAATAATGCAAATTATGTAATGTTCTTATTAAAATGTGTTTGAATGATCGAGACACCATATATGTATAGTATGTGTTCCTGCATCCTTACTAAAATTGAGAACGGAATCTAAACATGTTACATGATATACTCGATGTTCAGCAGAGAATTAAAAATAAAGAGGCATCTTCCGCAAAATTAATTTCTTTAAAATGTGTAATAAAGGCATAAAAATGGGACAGATTGTATACCTATGGGACGTTTTATACGAAGGTCACTCCTAGATAAAGCAAGCTGACCATAATTAGATTCAGACTGTTGGGAATGTCCAGAGCTTTGTGAATGAGTGTCTTTAGCACCATCACTTTCTTGACCAACTTGAATGTCTTTCACTTCCGATTTTGAGGTTTCAGCTTCAAGTCCACGTGCTCCATCTTTTAATTCTGAAATTGTGTTGTGTATTTGGCTACAGTTTGCACCTAGGTTGATTTACCATCACTCATTGTTAACTTTTCGGACTTTTTCGATAATTACATCAAATCATCAACTAAAACTACAGAAGCTCCCACTATTGTTACAGTTGGTCCTTGACTATCAATTGCTTGTAAATCAGAAATCGGTCAGAAATCTTAGCTGAAACAACGGCATTTAATCACACATAATTTATTATTATGAGAAATCCACGCCACGAATATAAGTTCAAATCTTGTACTTGGTGAAAACGATTTCATTCTTATTCCTCTTTAGAGAAATCACTAGTTTTTATGGTAATTCCCAGTGGAACATCTACATTCGCATCTATAAGGCACAAAACACGCCCAGGTGGAGATGAAAAGTTTCATTTAAAATTTTTCAACTTTTCATTTCATTTCTTGAAACTTTAAATAGGCATTGACTCTAGTTTTTTTGAAAAGTTTAACTCTGCAATCTATGAATTTATTGTTTTCGTGAAATATATTGGCAAATAGAATACTAGGTATACCATGTGTACCTAACAGGAGTATGGTACACTCCCTTTTTTCTTTATTTTTGAAACTTGGCACATTGTATATGTACTGAGTAAACTTCAAGTTTTCACACAAACAACGAAATTTTCACACTTCCAGTTTCAGCGGAAATGGTGCCAACTTTTGATTTTTAAATGGGACAACCTGTATGCTATTGACTTTTTGGATTCTACATAATTTTCTGAATGCAATGGTGCCACATAAGCGACAATTCAAGTCAGACTTTTTTAAAATCTAATTTTAATTTTGTCATTTAAGTGTGCCATGACTATTCCAATTATTTATTCTAATAGGCCCAGGTAATGGTATAGAAAACGGAATTACGTTGGAAATGCTAAATAATGTGATTTGTGCTTAAACAAAGTTCTCCAAATGATTTTTTGGGCAAAACTCATTTTTTTCAAATGGAACCATATTGGTACCAAGGTACCTACTATTCAAGGTTGCATTAATATGGAATCTTCTGATATGACCACTTTGCATCTAGGATAAGAACAACTGAAATTACAGTCCATCGAAAATTTATGTTAGAAATGATCTTATTTTAGATAAAGTTTATGCAGAAAGAATTGATAATAACGAATTTTTAATAATAAAATTAGGAGAGTGTAGTGTCAGCTTAGGTGTTGTTTACAGGCATCAGTCCTCAACCATAATAAATTTTACTGAAACTTTAGAAGATATTTTTTGCAAGGAAAAGGATCTCATGTTGGTAGGAGATATCAATGTAAATATACTTAACAAAAATTCTGCTGCAACTGAATACATAAATGCAATTAACAACTATAACTATCAAATAGTAAATAAAGCGGAACTAGGACATGAAACTAGGATTAACTGTAAAACGGGCCAGGGATCAATTCTTGATCATATAATCACAAACTTAACACACAGAGTCACATATGAATTGCATAGTCATTTGTTATCGGACCATAAGTATATGTACATAACAATAAAAAAATTAGATTTCAGAGGCATATACAAAAAGAAACATACAAAATCGAAAAATTTAATATTGAACAAATGAAAACTGAATTAAAACATGCTCTGAAAAATGAATTGAAAATACAAACATTTTCTGATCTGAGCTATATAATAAAAAAGTAGAAAGAAAAAACACAGTAAGTTTAACGAAGAAATTTACAAATAACCCAAAGCAAGGATGGTTTACACAGGAGCTAGAATTTGCAATAAAAGAAAGGGATAAATTATTTAATCAAAGCTGCAAATATCCTGGAAATTTATACATCAAAGCAATTTTGACAAAAAAGAAAAAAGAAGTGAAGAATTTAATTAGATACAACAAAAAGAAACATTACAAAACTAGAATAAAGGATACAAAAAACTCTGACAAGAAAATTCTGGAATGTACTTAAAGAAACATTAAACAATGAAAATACTGTATCAAAAATAAACGATTATAACAACAGCACAACAGAGGACAAGAAAGAAATAGCTAACATACTGAACGACCACTTTACTAATGTAGCGACTAAAATAACAAAAAACTACCCAGACACATCTAACGTATCACTGAGTTGGCCACAAGATAGAAATATTCACCTCCAAAAAACCAATGCTGTAGAAATAAAGACAATAATAACAGGCTTAAAATCAAACGCTGCTCCAGGACACGATCAAATAAAAACTAAACTGGTCAAAAAGTTAAAGAATATTATATCACCCATTCTAGCAGAATTAATAAATGAGACGATAGGAACAAAAACGTTCCCCAATGAACTAAAAATTGCAAAAATTACACCAATACATAAAAGTGGCAGCAAAGATAACCCAAATAACTACAGACCAATCTCAGTTCTTACCGTTTTCTCAAAAATCTATGAGAGAGTTTTATGCAATCGACTCACGGAATTTCTAAATGAAATCAATTTTATATCGAAAATCCAAAATGGTTTTGTAAAAAAGAAAGGTACGGATACAGCAGCTGTTAACTTACTTCATTACATCTATGAACAAGTAGACATGAAACGCAAAATTCGAGGATTAACTCTGGACTTTAAGAAAGCTTTTGATGTTGTTAATCATAAAATTCTTTTAAAAAAAATGAATTTAATTGGAATTTGTGGTCCTTCGTTAGAAATATTCAGACACTATCTCAACAACCGGCAACAATTCACAACAGTAAACAAAATAAATAGTAAAATTCAAACAATAAAGCATGGCGTTCCCCAAGGATCAATATTAGGTCCTATATTGTTCATAATATACATAAATGATATGTCAATGTTAGGTCTCAGAGGGAAATTAACACTGTATGCTGACGATGCAATTATCTTTTATAATGGAACAGAAGGAAGCACACTTGAAGATATAAACTATGACATAAAGTTAATTGAAAAATGGTGTGTAGACAACAAAATTATGCTTAATGAAGAAAAATGTGCGTACATAAATATTGGAGATTTTTCTAGTTCAAACGAAAAAGTAAAGATAAATAATAAAGAAATTGTCAAAGAAAACAAAATAAAATATCTGGGATTAATACTAGATGACCGCTTAACGTTTAAGGAGCACATAAGTATTATAAGCAAGATTCGACAAGTAACAGGTAGACTCCGAAGATCAGCACCACTGTTAAACAAAAATACAAAAAATATTGTTTATAATGCATATGTAAAACCACATCTAAGTTACTTTGCAACAATATGGGGAGGAGCCTCAAAAACTGAATTAAATAAGTTGCAAAGGGTGCAAAATCGAGCTGTAAAAACACTGTATGAACTGAAATGGGACACAAAGGCTATGCATGTCTATGAAGCCCCTAGACATCTTACTATACAAGAAATTATTCTGCAAGAATCGGCAAAATTAATACACAAAATAGTTAACAAACACATTGAAACAAACATACACTTAAATATGAATAATGAAATTCATAATTACAATACGAGAAAAGCACCACAGCTACACTTACAACATCACCGGACCAACAAAACAAAAAACACTTTTACACATAAAACCGCAATAATATATAATAACCTACCACAAAAACTGAAAATAATTGATGGTGCTAGTAAATTCAGGAAAGAACTCTACATTCACATTATCAACGCACGACAAGACTGATCGAGAACCGACGCAACTGATAGTATTATTTTACCAAATATGTAAATACCAGTAGTAGTAGTAGTAAGAGAAAGCTTATAAATTGTGTAAATTCTTGTTATTTTCTTTGTTTATTTACTTTTAGTTTTTGTTCTTATATAGATTTGTATTAAGTATTTCATTTTATAGCACACAGTTACGCAATATTTTAGTTAGAGTTATAACCATACTTTGTAAGATTTTGATATGTTAATATGTTTATGTTCAAATTTATGGGATTCTGTACAGAACGTTGTGTTTTGTAGAATCTGAATTTTGTATGATAAATAAAAAAAAAAAAAAATAGGTACATACATATTTAATTTTGTTTTCATCAAATGCTAAGAACCTGAAAGGAGGCTTTGGAAATTTAAAAACAAATGAAACATGGTACCAATGCATTCAGAAAATTATGTAGAGTCCAAAAATTAATTAATATACAGGCTGTCCCATTTGAAATTCAAAAGTTGGCACCACTTCCGCTGAAACCGGAAGTGTGAAAATTTCCTTGTTTGTGCCAAAACTTGAAGTTCACTCAGAACATAGGATGTGCCAAGTTGCAAAAATTTATTTTCAAAGATAAAGAAAAAAAGGGGGTGTATCATGCGCCTGGTTCACACGGTATATAAAATATCGACATTTCGGACCTGTTTAGGGCCTTTGTCAAGATTTATAAATAGTATTTTTTTGTCAATATATTTCACGAAAACAATAAATTTAAATAAGAAAATTGGCACAAATAATTAAAAAATCGGCCATCTATGATTCAAAATTTGTAATTTATTTAAGTTTTCTCAGTGCTTTAGACCTTTAACCCTTTAACTCCCACTCTCAGTTTTACTGTAGGTCGCTTATCACCCAACAGTACTTTTAAGTCCTGCATTTTCACTTTCTCCTATACTTCACACTTAAAAAGTATTTACCTTTAGAAACCCAAAGGTACGTTAAAGTCATCCACTAGTAACACGCGTTCTGGCAACACAATGCAGCGCCACCTGTTTTAATTTTAAGTATTAAATTTGTGACTGATATATTTGAAGGACTTTTGGAGGTGGTAGTTAAAGGGTTGACAAATTTCCGGTACCTAAAAGTACCGATAGAAGACACAGGGTTAAACAATAACTCATTTTTGTAAGATGTGCCCTGTAGGAAGCAGAAGATGCGAGACAACTGATATTGTGTAACTGAAAATTGCAACGATCTTACAAAAATGAGCAACCATTCAGATTTTCAACCGAAAGATATGGGTTGCTAAAGAACAGGTACGACGTTCGGGAAATCTATTGGAGATGATGTTATTAAACTATTCATTAACAAAACAAATGATTTGCAGAATATTTTTTACTTTTACTTTATATTTATATTTATATTTTGATCTATAAACAAGAAAAACATAAATCTAAAACCTAGCGAACTGATTAGAGACAAATAATTAAAGCTATAATTATTATGCAAAATTCTTAATGTTAAAATGTTTCAATATTTTCTGAAGTTTCATAGTCTAAACTTTTCATGAAATTTTACATCTCTACCCACAGGCTCTAGTACAAAACATATGTTTTGCCAATTGCATTTGAGTATAATGCAAAGAAAATGTTAATAATACCATCTGGGATCGCTGGATACCTACTGTTGGAATATGAACTTGGTACCTGTATCCACTAATCACAAAGAAAATTCGTCTCATTTACAAACAGCTGATTAGAACTAATGCACTCTCACTGGGTGACCTTGTTCTTGTTCATAGATTAAACAAAATCATAGAAAAGCAACTTAAATATCTTTCATTTATTTTCATTGACAAGGTTCTGGCCAAGCCAAATAAGAGGTTGACACCAAAAATAAACATGTGTCAAAAAATTGAACAAAACTATATGAAAGAAAATAAAGCAAGTTTAGAAAAAAATCACTACTAAGTACAAAAAAGTATACAAACTAAAGTAGGCATCAAATACGCAAAAAAATTAGGGTGAAGAGGAAAAAATTGTGGTGTGCTGTGAGCAGAGGAGTGGAAGAGATACAGCCTTAAACAGTAACAGGAACCTGCAGTATTATCACTGAAATTATTCCACAACCAACCATCACCAATCCACTCTGCTCTCGTAGTCTTCGTGCAAGTGTCCGATCAGTCATTCAATTATAGAACTAAATACAGATTTTTGGGTGCTTCAAGACATCTCGGAATACCACCCCAAACATATCGGTGGATTTGGAGCACCCTTGTATCTCCACGTTCAGCGTACTGACCTAGCACCATAGCAAGTATGTCGAAAGTTTCAATGCCTAGTAGGGTACTTTCCAAACGAATGGTCCAGTACCACTCAACAAACAGTAAAGTAAGTTGGAATCCATCACAACATGTGCAGACTATATCCCTCTAGTATTCACACCAAAAAGTTCATAAACACTGTTGAATATGGCTGGATAGCTAACAATAAATGCTAATTCGATTTAAATTTTTGCCATAAACTACCTACTCGACATGATAAGTTTTCCTACATAACCATGTTAAATCAGATTTCTTAATAACACATTAAAATGAGCAGCAAATTCTGCAAAAGTGTTGAATGTCAACCAAGAAAAGGCAGAAGGTAGATTCATATAGTCGACACCTTGCAGAATTTGCTGCTCATTTTAATGAGTCATTGAAAAATCTGATCTCAAAAGGTTAGGAAAGAAAAACATGCATCCTTTTGATCATATACTTTTTGTTCTCATTGGTGGAGGGAAGCTTTTTCACCACACCAGTGAGAACACTTGAGGACAAAAATTTTCAGATGAAAAGATGAAATGGGTGCATGTGAATTAAGCTTTAAACAGTAGAAAATTAAATGCACAGGGTGATCGTTTTATCAGTGGAAATAAGGGTTTCTTTCTTAAAAGAGTAAAGAAAATTTAATTCTGCAAAAAAGCATTTATACTCTTACTGACTATCGCTCAAAATTAGTATAGAACTAAAGAATTCATGAAGGATATTCTAGATGTCGCAGCGCCTAAAAGATTTCTTTTCCAGTATTTCATTAACATCAGTGAAAAGATCTTTCAATTTAGTCTCTTTTCCTAATTCAATTTTTTTCATTTATGTTTTAAAAAGTTATGGACAAATTTAAGTTGCATCTGTGTATATGTATTACGCGCATCACTGCAGTTCGGTTGTCCTAAACTGATAGTGGTCCCGCCTAGAGCACGTTCTTGCAAGGTGATCACTCCGTACTGTTCGACAGCCCAAGTATAGGCTACATTTCCTGTAAAAATCAAAGTAAGCTTGGAAAATGCAACTCCACAAATCTACTGCTAAAGATTTTGAAAAATATGTAGAATCGAAATGATTTAAATAAGTAGATAGGTAGATTGCAACTTTTCACAGAATAATGTTCAAAAAATTCGAATTTAAAAAAGATATTTCAAAATTAGCTAGATAAAAGTAATCTCGGAGAAATACAAATTAGATCATAACTTTTTAAACAGATTTATAAAAAAAATTATTCACATTAGATGACCTTTCAAGAGATGTAATAATAATGCCTAAAGGAATAAACTGCTTATTAGAGTATTTTTTTTTACTTCTATACCTGCTTTACTTTTTGTCCACATATAATAAATTTTGTGCACGTAGGTACTATTATTCAGCAGATGAGTGTATGTTCTTACTGAATTTCGGAAAGTTTTATTGTACAAGGGCATTATATTTCCAATCTCATGGAAGAGCGTCCTATTTGTAGATTTGGAAATGAGCTGCACAAAGTAATTAAGTATTGTCCAACTCACTTGGCTGCTATAGAAATAATTTCTGGTAGAACAAATTATTAACATTCATAACATATGCAGAAAGATATGGGTATGACAAAAGATATTTTCAGATGTTGGTTACACTCTGTATATCTATGAAACACTTTAGTCGTATTTGAATTTATCATAAAATAACTAGATTGAAATTTTGGTTTATGAATGAGATGCCTGACGTCTTTAAATTTGTGTAGGTATACTCAAGGGTATTCAGGGTTATTGGAATAATTTTCTTTGGTCCAATTGACATTCCATTAAGCGGGCTACACTGTATTTGTATTCTAATTTTGAGTGACATGCAGTAGATGTAGGAATATAACACTTTACAGAATGTACTTACTTAGTTTCTTTTACTCATTTGTGAGAGAGACGCGTAAAATAACCTACTCGAAACTCGATTCTTCTACAATCAGCTGTATTTCAATTAATGTTTTCAATTAATTGGTTTTTGCAACCCTCTGCCCGATTCGGTAAAGAAGTATGGGAACAGAAACCAGTTTAAAACGAAAGGAGTTGAAGATTATTACTGCCACTGTCTTCTGGCGTGCAGGGTTAACTTATAAAGGATTCATAGTGAATTTACGCCAAAGTTCCCGATTCAATCAATGTGTGCACAATAATTAAATAAAGAGTTTACCACACGTCCTCAACAACTATAAAACTAAATATGTAACTTGATTTGTGCAAAGGTAAAGCTTGCTGTAACGAACATTATTATGCTTCATCCAGTGGCGTAACAAAAATTTCGTGCCCCCCCCCCCCCCCCCGCAATTGTTTTCGGGGAAGCCCCCATACTCTGAACAAAAATTAATTTGCCTCACGTTTATGAATTTTTGCATATCAAAACCAGTGATAATTAATTTAAGCTAGGTCAAACCTCCAGGAAGGGCTACATTCGAACATTCGGGACTACATTATAAATTTTAACAAATATTTCAAATTCATTTTACACAGGAGGTACAACATATTGATACTCGAGTAAATATATTATGGCAAACGAGGGTAACTTACCATGTTTATGAGTAAGTGATTACTAATTTACAAAAAACGGGCAGATTGTCGAGAGTTTCTTTATGGCAAAATCGTTGATAATGTCATCGATATTTAATGTCTTAATGAGCTCGTGTTCAATACTAATTAGAGACAAATCAGAAAGACGTTGTTGTCCCATGGTGTTACGTAAATAGGTTTTCACTATTTTCACAATAAGGATGTAAATCAAGGTCCAATCATCGTCGACACTCTGAAACACCACTGAAGGAGGTAATACAGCAACTTAAAAACTCCTGAAGGAAGTGGAAGAAAAGGTGAAATGGGGATTAAGGGAGCTTCTCAGAAGACCATAATCAAAAAGAGAAGAACTGAGTCACCTCTGACAGAGATGACAAAGCGGCGAAAACACTTCTGAAGGAAGCGGAAAAAGAGCGATGTATAATATCCCACTGAAACGGAAATCCCAGTCTATGAAATGAATCACAGTATCTTGAAAAAGGAACAAGAAAAGCACCCCGAAACTGGTTACCAATATTCAAATACAGAGTGTCGAGGATGGTCGGATTTGATTTACATCCTTATTGTATAAATAACCTCGATTATGGAAAGTTTCAACATTTTCACCATTTTCAGTTTCGAAAATGAACATTCTGCTAATGCTACACTTACTGGTAAAGTTAGGAACAACAACACCGCAATACATACGTCTGATAAATTTGAAGAAACGCACTGATTTTTTATTTCTCACTTAATTTTTTCCAAGGTCCGAAAATGGTCGGATTTTCGAAATAGTCTCGCGGCAAAGTGGGCCCACCAACAAGCTGGGCCCAGCGACGGCTCCTTAATAAGTGCGCTCGTGTACGCGCACTGCCTACAAAAATATGGTTTTAACCTTTTTTGATAAAAGGTTCAAACCTTATAATTATAAACTGATAATTTTAAAAAGTTTTGGATCTCTGTCGCAATATATATTAATTATTATACGAGATAATAAATAGTACGCGCTCTAAGCATTCCCCGTCGTCTTTCAAAATGCCTACCACACACGCAACCAGCGGTCCGAGTACTGAGGTGTGGCACTCTAAGGCAAATGCATATTCGATATGGGAGCGAGATCGGCGCGACTCGGGAAAATTTCGTCGTATGTGCTTTTAGGTGGAAGAATTATAGCTCGTATGGGAGCGCTGTTTGAGCACACACTTACTGTTGGGCGAAGCACGGGGCGCGGGAGTTTGTACTTCTGCGGCAGTGTTTATTGTTTTTGTTTACTATATTTAGGTCTGAGATAGCTCGTTGCTTTGCTTATAACGTGAGTAATTAGCTGCATTATCATGTTTATTTTTAAATATTGAAATTTCCAATACTTAGCATGGCTAAAGGTAGTGGTTTGGTTAAAGTCAACACTTAAACATTGTGGAGTGAACTTTAACGAAGTGGTCGCCTGATTTTTGCAATTTTCAAAATTATTATTGTGTTGTATTACTCCATTCAGTTAAAAATGAATATTTTATCTAAATATAGACTTTTGACGAAAAACTTGAAATAAAATGAAGTGGATGTCCTAAGCCTGTGCGAAGTATCAAATGCTTTTCGAAAGGTCGCGGTAAAAGTTGTGTGCGAAAGTTTAACCTTTTGGATTTGGAATTTTCGTTAAATATTGCGTGAGTGAAATTTCTTGTATGAAAATGTTTGAAAATGGCTCCTAAAGCACTTCATTTAAAAAAACTACGGGGGAGAAACCGCCAGACCCTCCCCCCCCAACCCCTGAGCGGTGATTTCATTCTAGAGCACTGCCAAGTTCTAAAGTCAGGAGCCGCCACTGGTGCGGGGTCTGCGGGGGTGTTTGTTACGCTACTGGCTTCAGCACGTTTTGCTGAATTTTATAAGATTGCAGCAATTTACGGAAACGGATGGTTACAAAGATCTTGTAGATGTCATATTTACGCATAATCTCATAAAAAAATTGTGAATATAGTAAAAATTGGTTCAAATAAGTATTGTTTATTTCTTCACAACAGGCCATCAAAAACAATTCAATCCTGCTGCTAGACCCTGTACATTACTTTATATACCAATCTGTATATTTTCATGAATTTATAGAAAAACGTTTCATTTAGGTCAGGCTGTCTTCAACTTTATTTTTCAATAGTGTCAAAGGTTTCTTCAAAATTAAAATCCCATGATTTTGCCATTTTAGACTGGTCGGTATTTGTACAGTGGGACCTCCCATAACGGACACCTCTTTTAACCGGATACCTCCGATAAACGGACACTTTTCAGTGAACGAACTGTCGCTTATCGGGCTTTCTCTTTCTCTATTAAACGGACATCTCCCATAAACGGACACAAAATCGGTGACCATTGGTTTCCGCTTAAGAGAGGTTTCACTGTATTTTGTTTTGAATGTTGTACGTATGTATTCGTAAATAAATTTAACTAAATTGAAAAAAAAATTGAATTGATATACAACTTGTCCACATTATGTTGAATACCTATAATTGTGATCAGAGAGGAAATTCTATAAAGAATCAAGTTGGCATTGCGAGGAAACGAAACAAAACCAATAAACAAATTTTTGTAATTGTGGAATATTCTCAGAAATATTACTAAGGTGAGGTGCATGTCGCATATATATTCAAGGGAAAACAGATTCCGATGTCACACTGCTCTTCGGATGAGAACGCAATTTTGAATTAAGGACACTGGATTATGACAGTTTGAAAATTGAAATGAAAGCAGAATTTCTTTTCTAGTAAAAAATGTTCAAGTCTCAAGTCGAAGAGGAAAGCAAAATAGATTTGAAACGAGCATAATATTGTATCAGAGAAATTTTTTAATAGATACAAGTTTCTCTTTAATTTTAAATATTTAAAACATTGTTAGACATGTGCTTCCTAAGAAAGAAACACTAAGAACTGGTATAATTAAGTTGTATTATTCGTTAGAATACATTTTTATCACAAAAGATGATTACGCATAATTATACAAAAGGACGTTACAGTACAAAATTATTATAAAAAGCTACATTTCTCTAAATATGGACAGATCTTAATATTGTTATACATTCAACATTCTAATTTTATGCAGCAGTTTTACATAAAATTTTATTTTAATTCGGTAAATAGTATATTAAAAATGGCTTTTATCTACTCAGTTCTGCATTATAAAACTTAACAATTAAAATTATAAGTAATATCTACTTAAATATAGATAAGTATTTAATTATTTTATTTAACCATTCAGTTTGTCAATTATACTGTTACTTACACCTACGTACTCAAATGTATAAACTTACAAATATGAGCTACTCATTCTTATTTCGTTACAATGTGCATACAAATGTTAAGCTATAAAACAGGCTAGAAAAATGTAAAAAATGATTGTGAAAAATCGATATCAAGATTGGTTAGTTAGAACTAGTATTGGAATTACAAATTCTTTTCAATAATTCACCAGTTTCCGGAGTATTTTTGGCAGTGCATAGTGGCTTATAATGAGAAATGTACAAAAAAGTTATAAATATTAAAGTGATATGCTTCGTCCATTCACACAATTACTTAGCCTAACGATATGTACATGTTTTCAATGCATATATCTGGGTTCGTTGCAGGACTGGCTTACAAAATTTGAAATCGATTAGAGATCAAAAATGTACTGCATGTACCTTTAAATATCACATTAAAAAACGTGATTAATCTTAATTAATCTCAATGCCTAAATCTAATATAAATAAAATATAAAATCAAATTATACGACAGTCATATGTACACAATTTTAAGGCGGATAATTTCAATTTGGAAGCTTCTAGAATAACAGATTTTACTGTTCCGACTATACTATTCGATAATAAATATCTTAAATTTGGTTTAAAATCACTCAACAGATGCTCACACTTACTTATAGAGACTTCAAAATGTCCTGTAATTCTTTTACCAACTGAGCAAATGTGGGTCTATTCTTCGGATTAACATCCCAACATTGTTCCTGCAGAAATAATATAATCATTTATGTATGACTAGTTTTTTTCACTTGTTTATAGTCTTTATCCTACTTCTCCCTTTATTTTTGAACTTAAAATTATGCATAAATACATACACCTTAAAGCTGCAATTTATGACATTCCAGTATGTTTAAAATCATGCAAAACATAGGTTCTTTGTCTAAAGGGATGTAGTTGTAGTTTTCATAAAACTGTAGTTAAAAGTAAGCGTAGGACAAAATTATAAAATGGAATCGACAAAGAAATGCAAACTGAAATTATTATAGAGTCCATTAGTGTAACGGCGAAATCAGAGCGCGTAACTTAAAACGCTATCCTAAGAGAATAGATGGATAACATTTTTCAATGCATTTTAAGTGGAGCTTAGATGACCTTGCACTTCACATTTTATTTTTACCTTTCATCCTGATCTCTTAACATTAAATCAATATATGGCGATTACTATGAAGCTTTGTTTCGGTGTTCGTCTTATAAAAACATTTATTTATGCAGTCATTTTGTTTAAAACTAAAATTCAACAAACTACTGCTATTTACAGCGCGAGCGTGTCCGAGCTAGAACCAGCACAGTACTTGGTTTACTATACTGAACCAAGGACACAGTAGATAGTTTAAATCAGGGATGGGCAAACTTTTTCGGTGGAGGGCCGAATCGAAAAATGAAAATTTGCGGCGGGCCAAACTGAAATAATTCACGCAAATTTCGTATGTTAGCGATAATTCAAATAAAATAATGTATTTATATTGTTCGACATACCGCATATTTGTAAAAATCATGGGTTTTAGTAAATGGAACATGAATATTTATCATAAAGTTTATTAAAATTTTTACAATTTTATAAACTTTTTTTGTAAACCTGGTACATGGAATGACGTAATGAGAGCTGATCTTAGAGGAGGGAAGAAGAGGAGGCATAACAAAGCAGATGTGTCTGTTACCATTTGGCACCAAAAAAAGGGGCGTAACCTAAATTTCTTAGTCTCTTTACGCCGAAACGTGGACGAAAATTCTGGAAATAATATTACTGATTGCATTATTACAAACGTTGCTTTCGTTACTTTGAATTAAATTACATGAATTCTAAAGAGTAACCTGGTTCCACCACTTTGTTTGGCACCAAATCTGCTCAAATTTTGGTAACACTCTCGTGCACGGCAAAGATCGGGCGTTGTGTATCCATACTCTTCCCTCATCTAAGGGGCTGATCATTCCTTGTTGACAGTGGGAGTGTGACAGCTATGGAACTGTCTACGTAATTTCGTCATCTCTTCGTATACCTACTGGACTCTTTGTGAACATGATAAATTTTTAGTGTTGATGATAGGTGTTCTTCTGTTAGTCTGATGCGAATATTACTTTTAGAAAAAGTTTGCTCTCAGCAGTGGCGTGCATACAATGTAGGCAGAAAGGCATGCCTACCCTAAAAATACTGTACGGCAAAGAAAAAGATTTTATTCTCCCCAATATTTTATTTTTGTCATAAACCGCCCAATTTAACTTTAATTAGATACTTTCTCTAATAATATGTTGTCTAAAAGTATGATAGGTACTGGGGAATTGCCGCTTCCCCGTTTAAATAAATTATAAAGTTATCCATGTAGGCATCCCGTAAGAAAGGTGCGAAGGCAGACCCAGCTGATTCATATGCAGTCTTATGGAAATGCATAGGCAATGCTTTTGCTCAAAAGCATAATAAACTCCTGCGTGCAGAAGTAAGAGGCGATTATGATAAAAAGAAAGACGCATGCCACGTGACACTTATCTCTAGTGTGATCGACTGTCGCCAGTTGCGTTGACGGCGGATATTTCTGGTTCGATATTTTTATACCCTTGTTTTTAAATAATATTAATATATTACTAATATTGATCGTTTAAAAATTATAACAAAAAATGAGTGTGTCGTTGGCTACATGCAAATGCGAGTGCAGCGCGGGTGCAGGTGTAAATTGCATCCAAAAGTTAAAAACAATGCCGTTCAGTACTAAAGCGTATAAAGATAAACAGCGATTGAAACGGGGTGACCTACCCCAAGTTTAAAACTTGTGCAACAGAAAAAACACATCCAGGTACTTCAACAGTAAGTTTTATGATACTATTATAAGTGGATTTCTGGTTGCATGCATGAAAATAAAATGTACTGTTGGCCGTGTCTACTATTCTCAAATGACAAAAATGTATGGAGCAGTACCGGTTACACGGATTTAAATAATTTTTCAAATGCTGCAAAAAACATGATCAGTCAGCAAGTCATTTAAATTCTGCTCTTGCTTTGCACAGCTTTGGCCAAACTCGCATAGAAATTTGTTTTTCTAATCAGTTTCGAGAAGAAAGTAGTTTTAATGTTAATTAATTAATTTTAATTAAATTAAATTTAATAAAAATTAAATCTAATTTAATTTTAAGTGGCTGTTAAGCAGTAGAACATTTAAACATGTTGTTATGGGTAAGTATTTCCTAATTTCTGACTTGAATTTTTTGCCTACCCTGTTTCGATTGGCACTGCACGCCACTGGCTCTCAGATGTACGACGATGCGAACATTGCCCTGAGTGTTTGTGCATTTTGCACGATGTTTGGGTACCTACGTTTTCTCCTTCTGACCTGATTTATAGAAATCGAGCTTATTTTTGAGTAAAAACGCCTGTATGAGTTCAGTGTTACATTATGCAATTCAATTAATTCTAATTGAAGTAGACTTCAAATACGTCAAACTTAGCAAAATATGCAATATGTGTGAGGTGCGAAAAAGAGGTCTGTATAGTCGATGGTCGTATAAAATTCAGATAAAATAAGGTTTTTGTTTAGTCGCGAGCCGGAGAAAATAAGGTATTTTTGTTGAGTCGCGGGCCGGATAAAGTAATCTTGCGGGCCGGATCTGGCCCGCGGGCTGTAGTTTGCCCATCCCTGGTTTAAACCGTCCATAAAGAAGCCATTAACAACACTAATTTTTAACACTTTCTCTTCCATTATACACTTTTTAAATATAAGTAAATTCTTAAACCACCTATTAAATGAAGATTAAACAATAAATAAGCCGGAGAAATAAACAACTTAACCTCAAACCTTGTCCAGCAAACGTCAAAATAATCTGGTCTGGTCTACACAAGACATACGTTCTTTTCGAATAGGCACTGTGCTCCGTTTTAAAATATTTTTGAAATTAAGTTGTATTTTAAGTGGTTTTTGAAAATGTAACAGCTGGAAAGAGCAGTCTAGATGTCACTTGCAGAATCCCTATTAAGAAATGCACTGAATTTGAATAATCAGTGTTTAAAATCTAAGTCCCATAAGGAGCTCCATGATAAGAATTTTGAAGTAGGATAGAGCGCGAAACGAGTAACATAACCTAACTAATGGACTCTATTGTACCAAGGGAGGTAAACAAATTCGCAGAATGCAGGGGAAGTAGTGTTAAAAAAACAAAAGTTTTATTATTATTTTTCAATGTATTTCCACGTTAAGCTTAATGCATTTTTTAGATCTCTTTATTAATTTATTTAATCCCTCAAAAAATATGTTCTGTCTTTCTTGTCAAAATGACTATGAATCGCAAACTTGACCTCTTCATAGTCTGAAAACTTCTTCCCTTGAAGGTTTTTTTTTCATATCTCCTTCCCCTCCATTCCACGAATTTGTTAACTTCCCCCCATAGAATATGTAAGTTAACCATATTCAGACTAAAATTAAGAAGTGCCCAGATGCTCGATAAGCACTGCAGTTTTCTCTTCATTTTGCAATTCGATTCGTTATAATGGGTTCAGTAACTTTCAAGATGAATGTTGGCAATGGACTTATGTTTTGCATATGTGGAACATATCATAAATGGTAGACTTAAGAACGATGTTTTTAGTGTATTTCAGCAAGGAGTTGCAGTAGAACCAAAATATATATACGATTCAGAGGGCTAAAGTTTCTCAACAACAAGAATTTCACTGAAGATACCAACTTGATTAATAAAACATTACAATTTTGTTACCAGTTTGGCATATACAGTGACTTTGGAATTCTTAATAAAGACGATAAACAGCTACTTAACACACTTGGTTTACAAATTAAGTACTATATTTACCTGTACTTTTCCAAGCGCTGCTGGTGCTGATTTGTGAGCTTTCCATTCTAAAGATTTGTCTTTCAGTTTAGTGAGAAAACTGTTGTCATTCATTTTAGGGAATGGCAATTCCCCTTGACTAAATATTTCTCCAATAACTACAGCAAATGCATAAACGTCACTTTTTGTTGAGTATTCATCCTCATATACAGCTTCTTGTGGTAGCCATCGAAGTGGAATTATCTGAAATCGATACGAGTGTTACAGTTGATGCTAAAATAACCTAACCAATACAAAAACTATACAATCTTATTGAATGGGTAATTTGAATGCCCAGAGAGTTGCAATGTAATTTACTGATCCTTACGACTAAAGGAAGTACTTAAAAATCGAAAGTAACGCATGATGTAACAGGAAATCAGGAAAAAGTGTTCACGGCTATGTTGTGTAACGTGCTGGTTAGCTTCTACATTATCTCATATTCACCTGTTTTGTTTGATGTGGTTGAGATTATTGTAGCCTATTGGATGTTAAATTTAAAGGTATAAGGGAAAGTGGAGTTTTTATATTATTGTGATTTATCGTTCACCGGGTGGATCCAGTATGTAATTTTTGAGGCTTTTTGCAAACTGGTGTGATGATTAGAAGTTTTTCAATATTGCATGTTTCGAATGTGCATGGAAAACCGTAGACCACTGGTTTCGTCCTTTTGGGACTCATCAGTACGGTGCTTTGCCCTACACACTCGAACGATGCAATATTGCTTGCTGTATATACAGTGTGTCCACGGATTGAGTTGACGAGAGGAAAAAAATCTTTATTCATGATTTTACGACAAAAAGTCATTCTTTATAAAAAATTTTGATTGTCGAGAAAATGAGATTGCCCTAAAAGAAATTGAGATTAGATGTATAGGGTGTTAATAAATTAAGAAAACATGAAAATGCTTCAAGAGATAAGTACCATTATTTTTTATTTTAGACAAAATGTTTATTAAACAAAGTTGTTTATAATCTAAAATAAAGCCTAAATACAAATTTTTACATTGATATTCTAATTTCTACATTTATTCTACATAAATCCCTCCCGCCTCTACGCACTTTTCTGCTCTTTTAATAAATTCTTTCTACACTCGACCAATAGTTTGTGGCACATTCAGTTCACTTATTGCTTCCCGTATGCGCTCTCTTAATATTTCCGTATCATGTAGCTATCTTGATTTTTTTAAATGTACCAAACCACTATTATTATTTTAAGTGTAAAAATTAGAATTTCAATTTAAAATTTTGTATTTAGGCTTCATTTTAGATTACAAATAACTTTGTTTAATAAACATTTTGTCTAAAATAAAAAATAATGGTACTTATCTCTTGAAGCGTTTTCATGTTTTTTTTAATTTATTAACACCCTGTACATCTAATCTCAATTTTCTTTAGGGCAATCTCATTTTCTCGACAAGCAAAATTTTTTATAACGAATGACTTTTCGTCGTAAAATCATGAATAAAGATTTTTTTCCTCTCGTCAACTCAATCCGTGGACACACTGTATACTTATACACTTGGTGTAAGTATTAGCAAGAGCTAATTTGCCGAATTATGGGGCAGTTATGAGTGGTACTAGACCGTTCGAACAACTACTCCTCGGGCAAATACCCCGCCAGGCATTGAATTATAGAACTAAATCCAGATTTTATGTACTGAGATCCATACTGAATGCTACCCCAAACATGGTGTGATGACTTCATGGGTCAAGAGAAATGCAGCAAAGTTTGAATTGTGGGAGATTTCACTTGCAATTGGAATTCAAATGATTTCTATACTGAGAAATTGAAGAAAATAATCGAAGAAAATGGTCTGTGGCAAAAAGGAGAAGATTTCACAAAATAGGACGATCATTAATTTGATCATTACCAATGCAGGGGAAACTGTTGTTAATGTTACTGACGTGCCAAAAGTTTCCAGTCATAGGATGCTGATATTCGACATGGAATGTGATAGAGATGTTCGGTTTAAGGTGGTGAGGTGCAAAATTAATAATTCTGAAGAAGAGAGACTTAAATTTTCGGAAGTACGATTAGAATATGATATGCGAGGCATTAATTTGAAAGAAGATCAATTGATTGATAATTGATAGTATACAAAAAGTTTATAATGAGTTGTTTCCTGTAGTGGGATGAAATTGTTCATGGTTTAGTGATTTAGCGAAAGAAGCGTAGGACTGAGGAATGTGCAATATCAGCGTTACTTCATGACGGGAAAGCAATTAGATATGAAAAGAGGCGATATCTAGAAGAAAAGATAGACGCAGTTAAACAGACCCTAAGAGGATGTGGAACTCACCAAAGGGGTTAATAGCTGATAATAAGTCTGAAGATTGCAAAAAGATGCAGTTTGAAGGTATGATGATACATGATCCTAGTGAAATAGCCGAGTTATTTAATAACTATTTTGTACATAGTATCGACCAAATAGCGAGCTCTATTCAGCCATATGCAATACACGCACATTATGAACGTTGAAGTTACGGTGCCAAGTCTTAAATTATTAGATAGAGATGCTCTTAGGAAAATTGTTTTTAATATGAAGTGTAAAAGCAGCCCTAATGATATCAGTATTTTGTGAATACTCTTTTGATGATCTACTTTTGCATATTATAAACTCGTCATTAGAGATTGGGCTTGCGCCTGATTCATTGAAATCAACTGTGGTTCCCATTAAGAAAGTACCATCAGTAAAGTGCGAAGAATATCGGCCCGTGAATATGCTGCCAGCTCTTGAGAAAATCACATAGAGGACAACAGTATTCTTTCAATCAATCGAGGTTTTGTGCTGGATATATTACTGAAACAGCTTTACAATAGAAATAAATGAATGGAAGAAAGATAGAGAAGATGGAAAAATGGTCCTAGCAGTGTTTCTAGATCTTAACAGCTTTTGAAACTTGATGGTGAGATTTTGCTAAGTAAACATTTCAGTTATGGATTGAGGGCAATGGTGTGGAGTTGGTTTAAGAGCTACCTTTTGAACAGACCCCAGATGACTAAGATAGGAGAATCAATTTCTGGGTAAAATGCTCAAGCATATTAGGCCAGGCAAAATAAGACAAAAACAGTTCGAAATCGGAACTAATTAATCTAAAGCTGATTTTTTGGGGAAACGTTGTTTGATATGTGTAAAACGTGTTGTAAAAAATCCCCACAAATCCGAGTGTTGGAAGACCTTGAAAATCGGTCGACAATCTGCGCTCTGAAAATGTCGCGAAATGTATCTGCGGTTGCTCAATTTGCTCAGTGCTATTGACAATTTTGTGTGTTAATAGCGTACCTTTGAAAAGGAATTAATGTTTCCAATTTGAGATGTCAACTTTTCCAACGACTCTATTTCAGGGCGAATAGTTAAGAAAACTTAATAAATCCTATAGCTCTTAAAAGTTTATAAGTCCAATACATGAAATTATTGGCAAATGAATTTAAAATATGTGAAAGATGGAGGAAATCTGCTGCATATATGTAGTTGTATTGCGAACGCCTACCAGTTTTCTGAAATATGCTCTCGGTACGAAACGTATGTAAAATCTCATTAATGACAAATTATTATTGTCGTGTTCGACGACTATCAATGAAAAACTACAAAACAGCAGGAAAAAATACAACGAGGCTTTGGTAGAGCAGCTGTTGTTGATCTATTGACTATGACTACTGCAACTATCCAGAGCAATCTGAATTTTCTTGAATAATTCAAATAAAGATTATATTTATCCACAAAATTAATCAGCCATTTCAAGGACATTAACATTGCTGCAATTCAAGCATAGGTACGGTAATAGCGAAAACTGAAATTAACATTACAGGGCCTAAGAATTCAATAATTGTTGTAGTAAGCGAAGGCACTGATTTACTTGCCCTTCTTCATCATCTTCAAGTATGGATATTTGATTCTTTCGCAAATGAAAAAAGGGAAATGATCATCGATTCACCGGTATTGTGAAACCTCAACTTTGTAATGGAAATGTCGACTCAGTACTTGCATTTTATGCTCTGTCTGGATGCGATACCACATCCGCCTTTAATAAGAACGGAAAATTTGCTTGGTATGCCAACCTTCAAAAGAAACAATTTTTTTTTGAAGAAGCTAGTATATTCTATAAACAGAGTGTGGAAATAACTGGCCTCTGCAGTCGACCATAAATTGAAACTAATTATATGGTGGAATTAAAAAAATAACGACATGAGGTAAGTGTTTGTGCTGGATAGTAAAGCTATAAAGTTGATGTGTTGAAATGTATGGGTACGAGTACCCGATTTGTCCCTAATGCCACTCTTTTGCAACTGCAAGGAAGGCTGTGGAAGCGTGTGTTCCTGCCAAAGGTCGTACACGGCTCAATCCAATCATCCAATGTGGTCAGTGCAATTAGGTGATGTCTTGCACAAGCAAGGATGCTGATCGCATTTGAGAAGATGAAGATTTAGTATTATCACCACATACAGTGTCATCGAAATTTAAAGAACAAGGCTTCGGAAATCGACAGAACTCGAAAAAATAATGGGGGTTTTCTTAATAAACTTATGCGCAATTTCATTTTTCAATTTAGATCCTCAATTTTCTAAATGATATCATTTTAATATTTGGTACACGCGTACCATTTACCCCACCCGCACTTTTTCATACCACGCCATTGACTATAGATTGGAACCTTTGATTCCTTACTCAACTTCACTTTCACTTTCTTATATTTTGCTTGATTTAAAAGATAGTGGCCAGAATTCAATCTCATGACATCCTCCAAATTATTTAAATAATTAGGTACATTTTCCATATTATTTAACAAAGTGACAAATCACAAGAACTTTCTGGTGGGGATTGTGGTGCAACAATGTTATCCAAACTGCTGTTTTAGTGATAACGAATTGTAGAATAATAATAATTATTAGATAAATGCCCTGTATCCCAGAAATTGTGCATTTTTCAAAACATGTTTATTAAGAATATTCATACGATTTTCTTAAGTTCTATCAATTTCTGAGGTTTTTCTCATTAACATTTGACCATCCCGTATACCAAAATAAACAAAGCATGTACCAAAATAAAGTAATAAAAATGGAACCTAAAATTTCCTTAATAATAAACATTTTCAGCAATTTTCAGGATCTTCCGACACTCGGATTTTTGGCGATTTTTCACAGAAGGTATTACATACCACTAACTACATTTCCTGAGAAAATTAGCTTTAGGTTAATTAGTTCCGATTCAAACCCTAATTTGCCTGGCCTATATGTATTGGGATCTTTGTTGTTTGCTTGTATTTGAATGTCACTTCAGTGTTAAAGAATTGTGACCGTCATATGTTTGCAGATGATACTGTTATTTATATCGAGGATATGAACCAGCTAAATTGATGCGGAGTGTTAATGAAGACCTTCTAGCAGTAAGTGCTTGGTTGAAGAAAAATAGGTTGAAGCTAAATGTAGCAACTTTCCTTTTATAGCCTTTGATCCAGCCCTACTAATTTATTACTGTTTATTCACAAACAAAACAAAGTCGATGCCAAGTTTTTTTAAATAAATTCCTTGTGACTTTTACTTCCTTATTTTGAAGAAGCATGAAACTTATAGCACGTAGGTATATTAAATTACAAGAAATATGTACCTGATTTACATGTTTACAGTACTCATGACTGTAAGGTTCTCGAGTTAATCTCGGTAAACCTACTTTAACAGTTAAAGCAGAAGTGACTAGACAATTACGAGCCGCCAAATCTTTGTGGACTATACGTGAGGAAGAAATATGATCCATTCCTCTTGCTATTTGATGAATAACTGCAACACACTGAACTGTTGCAAGTTCTGGCAGTGTGCCTTTTGCTGTTGCTACCAGAAACTGTTTCAAATCTCCCTAAAAATTATAAAACATAATATTGTGAAACGGTTCAAAATGCAATTACCTGACACGAGAACGTTACTTACCCATTCTGTATATTCTAAGATCATGTAATGAGGTTCCTCTTCTCTACATAACCCGTACAATTTTGTAACGTTATCATGAGATAACTTTGAGAAAATATCAATTTCTCTCTTGAATTCGGCCAAGCAATTTTCATCTTTGGTGTTCATCAATATTTTTACCATAGCAATTAAATCATTTTCTTCAGAAGTGCTATTGGCAGAATTCCGTTTTTCTAATGTTGTAACACTTTTTGGAAGTTTTGCTAGCATTACGTCTCCAAATTCACCGCGACCTGTGAGGAATAGATACATTTAAAACTATTTCAGTACAAAAATAAACCATATAAATTTGTACCCATAAGTTTCATTTCCTTGAGATGACTCCTAGACAAAGCCAGCTTATCATAATTAGACTTAGATTTCTTCGATTGTCCTGAACTTTGTGAATGCGTTGTTTCAGCACCATCGCTTTTCTGGCCAACTTCTATGCCATTTGCATCTGGCTTTGACGTTCCTGGTCCATGGCCATTTGCTCCATCTTTTAATTCTGTATGATCAACATCACCATTTTCTGCTTTTGAGCCTAAAATTCTAATGTGCATACAGCTGTAGTTTACATTGGCAAGTTGATTTACCATCACCCATTGGCAGTTTCCTGGACCTTCTACGATATCTACACCAAATCATTAATCCAATAACTAATACTATGTAAGCTCCAGCAACAGACATGGTTATTAAAACTGCTTTTGTTACAGTTGGTCCTTCATTGTCAGTTTCTTCTAAATGAGAACCGTCCTTAGCTACAATCAACAGAAGTTTAATTACGTAAAAATTATTATTATGACAAATACGTACAGTGAACAATAAGTTTTATTTCATTTCTGTTTAGTCCTGCACTACTACCTGCTGTACAACCATAATTATTAGAGTCTTCTCTGTGCACTTCACTAATCTGTAGTGTTCCATTCTTTAAAACCGTAAACCTACAAAAAGTTAAAATCTCATCATTATTTTACACTGAAGATTTTTTAAATTCAGTTACACAATTCAAGTTCAATGGAGTTAAATACGATCCCTAATTAATTATACAGGATTTCTCAAAACGACCAGGTGAGTTTCTCGGTGGTGGCAGAATGTCTATTCTATTGTAAGTCAAAAAAATTGATGCAAGAATGTCAAGACTATAAAGGTTTGCAAACATATGATACTCTTAAAAAATGTTGCTAAAAATGTTCCTTTGCTGATTACAAATTTTAGTTGTATTTACGTGTTCACTGTGCAGTAGGTCTGTGCAATCCAGGAAGTACTGAATTGATTTTCGATTCACAAAAATTATCTTGGAGTCACGCAAACGTTGTTCCTGTAGTTCAGTCACTATTAGGGCTGTGCAAAATAATCGATTAATCGAAATATAATCGATTAATAGATTATTTGATTATAGATTTTACGATAATTGATTAGTCAAAAAATCGAATAATCGATTAATCAAAATCCGATTAATCGGCTGATCGATTACGTGGTTAATCGATTATTTGATTAATCAGCTAGTCGATTGCCAATTAATCGGCTTATTGATTGTTTCATTAATCGATTAAGTGTTTGATTAATCGACTAAGCGATTATTTAGCTAATCGATTAATAAAATACCTAGTCGGTCGGACATATTGAGTTTTCACAATTACTATGCTTTCTGCTATTATAATACACAATATTAAAGTCTGTCTTTAAGACTTTATATTGTGCATTATAATATGCGATAAATCAGTAATAAAAAAATTCACAGCCTTCACAAAGATGCAAGATTAATAAAATAATCGATGAATCAAATAATCGACTAATCAAATAATCGATCAGCCGATTAGTCGATTAATCAGATAATCGATTATCTGATTTAATCGATTAATCAATAATTTGATTTATTGATTATTCGATTAATCAGATAATCAATTAATCGGTTTTTGAGTAATCGATTATTCGATTAATCAATTATTGTAATCAAATCAAATAATCTATTAATCGATTATTTTGCACAGCCCTAATTATAATGCACAATATAAAGTCTCTGTCTTTAATGCATTAAAGACAGACTTTATATTGTGTATTATAATTAGTAGAAAGCATAGTAATTTGAGAAAACTCAAAATGTCCGATCGACTAGGTATTTGATTAATCAAATAATCGCTTAGTCGATTAATTAAAGACTTAATCGATTAATTAAACAATCAATAAGCTGATAGATCACACAATCGATTGACAATCGACTAACTGATTAATCAAATAATTGATCAACCACGTAATCGATTGATCGAAAAATCGATGTCGATTAATCAAGTTATCGGATTATCAAATAATTGACTAATCAAATTGTCGCCCTCCTCACGTACTGGCGTAACTGACAATTAGTAAATTTTTCAGGAGAACAAGAAAAAACCTAATTCGCCTACAATTGTAGGACTGCATTAAATACAGTAACATAGCCTACGGGTTGTCTTTTTTTATGTAGATTGGTGGTGCATGCACTAGAGATATGCATATATACAACGTAACTCAATTTTCACACGATTGTCAGTTACGCCAGTACCTGAGGAGGGCGACGAAATAATAGAAATATCGATCAGCCGATTAATCGATTTATCAAATAATCGATTAATCAAATTTATCGATTGCTTTACAACAATCGATAGTTGATTATGAAATGTAATAATCGCAAAGGCCTAGTCACTATTATTATACCATAATAATATTGCTCCAACTGTAAGTACTTTGAAATTTTTAAGATAATATTATACTCTTAGTAATGCAAATGTTTAATCAAAAGTCAAAACCAATGGGTAAAAATTAAGTCGTTACCTAGAACGGTCAAAATCATTCATTTTCCGATTTTTATCCCACTGAATTGTAGGTTTTGGATCACCGTCTACGACACAGTCCAAATTCACAGAAGCACCTTCTATTGCAATGGTAGGATTTTTAGGTACTACACTAAACTTTGGAGCCACTAAAAAATAATATTATGTATAATGCAATTAAGTTTTTATTAAACACTTACCAACTACTTCAATTAAAACAGTGGTATTAATGGTGCCTTGACTACTACTAGCAGTGCAAGTGTATCGGCCAGTATCTTCACCCATGACGCCATTAAAAAGTAATGTACCGTTTGTGTCAGCGATGTGACTGGGAAGTTCTCCAATATGACCCTCTTTCTCCCAACGTACTATTGGTGGAGGTGTTCCTTGGGCTTTGCAATGAATTTTCCCAACACTCCCAAGTTCCAATTTTTTATTTACAGGAGGAGGTGCAAACTTTAATGTTTCTATTACTGATATTGTCGCAGGTTTTGATTTTACAGGTTCGAAACCTACTGTTACTATTTCGCAAATGTATTCTCCTCTATCAGAAGCTTTTACAGAATTTATGGTGAAGGTACCATTCTGCGGAAATATTTTCACACGTTGACTACCTGTAATTAACAAATTTACAAACATTTAATCTACAAAAAGCAAAAACTATTCAAAAAGACTTACCTTCGGAATGTTTAATAATTTTACCATCTTTTCTCCACCTTATGGTTGTAAATTTTTCAGATACTGCTTTAAAATCACAATTTAAAATTGCCTCTTCGTTTTCATCAACACTGATACTCTCAGGGTCTTTTAAAATATTAGGTTTTTCTACAAATATAAAATGTGTACTCATGATGTAGTGTGCTCCGAATTACTAATCAGACATCGCACATCAGACAAATAAGATATTAAAATGTATTGAATGTTCGTGCATACTGCCTGTCACAGCACATTTAAACCACAGTGATCTAAAATGGGGAATCAAAAATGGGTAAGTAACTTTTGTAGGTCAGAGACACTTATAGGCAGTTTTAAGTACAGAAATATGAACATTATGTAAGTTTGCATTTGCATCAAATAAAATTTTTGATTTTTTTTTAATTTTGTGAATTTCTGGCATTTACTTAGTAAAAAAAAATAACTGTATATATCGACGTTTCGCCCCCATTCGGGGGCTTTGTTCAGATTTATTAAAGAAAAACATTTTAAAATATATAAAATATTTTTGAATTTTATGGGGAAATTTGCAACATTCTGTATTTATAAAAATGTACTGAATTATAATTGTCAGCGGCATTCGAATAATATGTAAGTACAGTTATTAAAAACTTTTTTAAATTTATCTGGCACTCCTTTCAATTTTTTCCTATATGAAAAAATTCCACAAATTATAATTTTCCGACTTCCTTCGTCCTTCCTTCAAAAGTTGTTGCCACTTTACGACTGCAGCATTACGTTTGGATCAGTATCCCATTCTAGTAATTAAATTAAAAGATTTACAGTAATTACTAGTGTTAATTTTTTGACCTAAGCACATACAGTAACAGCCAGTCTCTCTAAAAAGAAGTACAACATCGCAGATGCTAAAGCTATTCTCAGAAACTAAGAGTAGTTCAAGCAAATATCAGGAACCACCCAAAAATAATGCAAATTGTAAAATCTACTTTCGCACTTCATAAACCAACATTTAAAAGTGATTTCACCAAGCGATGAAAAATAATCAAGAAATCTTGATATGAATAAATGCAGGAAAAAGTTGCAAAAAACAACAACTAATCGACACATTTTGTGTATAGGTATTGAGAAAATTTTTAAATAAGATTATTTTTTTAATCGTCAAATTGACCAATAGGAACATTTCATTTAGGTCTAGAAGCATGTATTATTTCGGTTAATACACGCCTATTCTAAGAACCAATGATATTTCTTGAATTTCTTAAAATCGACCAATCAGCTGTCATTGTAAACGATAAATACCTGCCTATACTTGGGCCGCCCAACAGACAGAGTGATCACCCTGCAATCATGAGCTCTAGCCAGGACCACTATCAATTTAGGACGACCGAACCGCAGTGATGCGCCTTCTTTAGACCCAACGAAGTCGCATCACTCCAATTCGGTTGTCATAAATTACTACAGGCCCCGCTAGAGCACGTTTTTGCAGGGTGATCACTCCGTCTGTTGGGCGGCCCAAGTATAGCTTTCCCAATAACTGATAAATATGCGCCTTGCTTTTAATCAACTATGCTGTGCATGATAGTTTTGAAATTTCTACCGTGGCAACTGTCACTATCATATTATTTTCGAGTTTTCTTGCAACATCGTCGTTTTGAAATGGCAAGATTTGGCCAAGAATCTTTGGAAGATATTCAAAAAACTGTACAGAGTGTTACTCCGAGGAGGACAGTTAAAAATCAAAAGTCAATATGGAAACAGTTCGAAATATTTTTAAAAGAGAAGCATATGAACTTCTAGAAATTACTTTAAATCAAGAGCTTGGACTGATAATAAATTATTGGGCTTTTAATATGAAGAGAGCTGATGGTGAAGATTATAAAGAATGCGTTATAAAGACCATGTGGAATGTTACTGCAAAACTCCTTCAAGAAAAATACTATAAAGAGTACACCCGAAAATTTAATCCATTTACAGACATTGAATTCAAACAAGCAAGGGATGCAAAAAATGCGAAACGAAAGCAGCTTCAGTCTATTCTCGGAAAGAGGAAGCAAAGTTCGACTGCTCTGAGTAAGAAAGAAATATATACAATAATGAATCTGTGGAACGAAGATTGTCCAGAAGGACTTCAAAAAAACTGTATCATATAATAGCATTCGAACTAGCCTGGAGAGGAGGAGAGGCAGCAAAATGCAAAGTGCATTTTTTTAAAGAGGAAAAGAAATCAAATGGTAACGTAACCGGAAGAATTGAATACAACCCGATTTTTTCCAAAACATGCCAGGGTGGAGCTCAAAAATTATCAGACAGTAAGTGGTTAGTGCCTAATGGACTGTTTTAGAATGACCTGATTTTGACAGGCCGCCATTTTCTGTTGGAGGGCAGAGCATGGATAAACAACGTTATGCACGTGAGTGTTACCAAAATTTGAACAGATTTGGTGCCAAAGTGGTGATGCTTAGAGTTCATGTAATTTAACTCAAAATAACGAAACAACGTTTGCAATAGTGCAACCAGTCGTATCATTTTAAGAATTTTCATTCAATTCTCGGCGTAAAGCGACTAAGTTTAAGTTACGCCCCATTTTTGGTGCCAAATGGTAACACAAACATCTGCTTTGTTATTCATCCTCTTCTTCCCTCCAATAAGCTTTAAAACAAACAAATGTGTGCCCTCCTGCTGTCAATTGTGTGACGCCATTCTAAAATGATCAATTTCAATAATCTCGATATGTGCCTAGTAAGGTTATTTAAAAAGATTATTTCTAAACGCACTAATAGAATTACGTCAGATCGACTATTTCTAACTGTAAATCCTTACTGGAACAAAAGCAATTGAGGACATAAGTGCCTCTGTCATACGTCAGATTTTCATTCCAAACAAAACAGAAGCACGTGCCATTTGACGTTTATCGATATTAATTACAACGTCTTAACCTAGTTTTTGCAATATATGTAATTATAAACGTTTTGCAGTGAAAACAGTTTATTTTCAATTTGTGTGTTGGACTTACGCGTAAAAACTTGAAAACAACTATAATTATATTTCAGAGGTTAGGTTAAAACGTCAGAAAGCACGTGGCTTTGTTTTGTTTGGAATGAAAATCTGATGGTCACCCAGTGATGGGCGTCTACGCGTCAACAATGATTGTCTACTCCAGAGCGTAGAAAATGAGTAGACAAATAGTTGTTGACGTCATGTTTATTGTTGTATTGAATACTGGTGAGGTTGGTGGCAACTGTCAAACTTTCATGTTTTGAGGTTATGTTTTAAGTTTGTAGTTGTTGTTACTGTTGTTGTAAGCAGTTTCTAATTTTCTTTTGTAATTGATAAGGTTTTTCAAAACAACAAAAATAACAAATACGGAGCCTTGTGTTCAATTTTCGAGAAATCAATGAGCAACACATCTTTTAATAGACTTAAAGCACATCGATAAGATGATAAATTAATACAGAGAGGAAATGGATGAAGAAACTTAAAAGTGAAATTATTATTTTGGTAGGAAGTGGAAATGAAAGTTTTTTAATTTAAAAAAAAATACAGTGATCGAGAGAGCTTGACTATTAGTTTGTAATGTACTTTAATAATATGTTTATGTCAATCTATTTCAAATAAAAATATGCATGTAAGTGTATTATGTACTCATTAACTATTTTTGTTTGAAATAAATGTTACAAATAATTAAATAATCTTTCATTTCCAATTTCTGCATTGTTGACGTCAACAATAATTCCGTAGATTACGTCATTGTCTTCACGATTTTCTACGCGTAATCTCCCGCGTTCTGAATGGTACAAAAATATGCCTTATGGAGTAAATGAGATTGGAAAATGGACCAAACAATCTGCTGAAAGAATAGGGCTTGATTCTCTGACAAACAAAATCACGAATCATTCAAATCGATCAAGTGCTGTATCAAATCTTGCTAAATCAGGTGTCCCGGAAGAACAGCTCATCAAAATAACTGGACATGCAAATGTTAAGTCATTAGGCCCTTATTTACAGTTAGAAGAGGAACATCATGCTAGTTTAATAAACAACCTGAGACCTGGACCTTCTGGAATCCAAACTACAAGAGATATAAACATAAGGCAAGAAAATTTTACCACCGAAAACATTAATAATAATAATAATATGCAAAAAAATCTGGTCATAATATAACATATAACCATTGCACTTTCAATGTTCAAAATATGTATGTAACTAAAGATCAGTCAAACTCTACACAATATATTTAAATATTTTAATATGTTCTGTTAATTTAAAATGTTTATTGTTTCATTAAATCTTCTATTTCCAATTAAATTGTCCGTATAATGTAGTTGAGTATTAACCTCCCTAAAATACATTCGAGATCATTTTTTTATAAGATAAATACATTTCAAATTGTATTCAAATTTTATTGCCATTCGGCAAAAAATCTCGAATCAAGGGAAGTAGAAAAAATCGCTCGAGCAAGCTCTCGCGATTTTTTCACGATTATTTGCCATGACAATAAAACTTTCATACAATTAAACATGTATTTATCGATAAAAAAATGATCTCTTATGTATTTACCCCCAGTAATTTTTTCGATAATTTTGCTTGTTGATAAGTTGCCATAGTTGCGAATTTGTAGGTGCATAATAAATAATCTAGTTACTTTAGTACCTGCTAAACGTCAAATATTCTCAACACATTTCTTTGTAGGTATGTGAATTAATTGAAATAAAATTTCGTTTTGAACTACCTTGCTTCAATTCAAAAGATAATCTTGTTAAATACAATTCGTGATAGGGATGCAACGTTTAAACGTTTAAACGTTTAACCGCCCGTGTGGACACTACCCGTTTAGGGAAACGTTTAAACGCAATGCAAATAAAATTTAGATATCATTAAATTTTAGATAAACAAAGCCGTGGATAGTGCTTGGCGCGCACCGCGTAAGAGCAAAAGCGACGCGGCCGCTTAAATATTGCAAAATCGTGATGTACAGTTGATATCACTAATAACAACATTGGATATAACGACATATCGGGTATAGCGACGTAAATTGATAGTCCCGTTTGATTCCCGTATAGTTTTTAATAGTAATGCATTGGTTATTACGACATCCGAAATAACGACATATTGCATATAGCGACGGCTTTGACGCACATATTATTGCATATAACAACGTTCGCAACTGGAAATAAATTCGTCGACGATCAGCTTAGGGAATTCCCCGAATCCGTGAGTGGACTCTGGAGATGATTCAGCTCATAGGTAGTTCATTAGTGCAGCTTGAAAACAAAATCTATGGTGCGTTTTTTAGAAACAAGTCATTCCGGCAAAACGCTATTTCAGATTTTTTCAAGCCCACAAATGACTGATTTTTTGTTCATCTTGCGACTATATTATGTATTATTTATTGTTTCTTTGTTTTGTTTGTACACATACATATTTTCATTTGTATTAAACCGAGCAACAGTTTAGTAATATGTACATATTATACTACATATAGTTTTATGTATCTGTTTCTTGTCATTTGATTGCATTTTTGGTAAGGAACCTATTATAGCGACGATCGGTTTTAGCGACGTGTTTTTATTGGTCCCAGCTATGTCGTTATAACCAATATTTACTGTAGGTACTTTTCAATTTTATTGTTTGCATCCCTTTGAGGACTTTCGCCGCCATCGCCGCGGCCATTATTCAGCGGAATATGTATTATTTTATGATTTATAACCCAACTTTCAAACGACGTTTGATTTTTGGGAGTGACTACTGCTTCGGCAGACGATTGTTACTTTAAATTTTGTTCCAAGACGGTCGGACGTAAAATGACGTTTAAGTAATTCGTTATTAGAAAACACCGCTAAGAGCATCCGTGGGTGATCGGGTACCGTATAGAGCTGCCGTTCTAGGGCTAGGTGAGTTCTGCTCCCGTGCAGGTTTATTTATTTTGCTTGTTTCTATAGCATCTTTTTCCAAAAAATGCGTGTATCTAGTGCGAGGACAACTAAATGGTCTGTTTCAAAAATGCGTTCTCTCAGTTTTAGTTTTTTTCACACTTCCAAAATGCAAAATGTGTTGATATTTTGTAATGGGCATGCCCGACCGTGTTCGAAAAAAATTTTAAGTGACGGTCGGCCGGATTAGTATAGTCACTCCCTTGATTTTTTTTCTAAACAATATTGCAATATAATTGGTAAGTTACGTGTAGCACAGGGTGCGCGTTTAAACGCGGTTTAAACGTTTAATATACGCGTTTAAACGTTTACGAAAAATCGCTAAACGTTGCATCCCTAATTCGTGATCTGGAATTTTTAGGTAATTTTAGTGAGTAACCACTTGTGTACATTTGACAGAAGATCACGAGCGCGTAGCAACATTCATTAACAACGAATAGGACTTTTCATTATAAAAAAAATGCTGAGGCGCATGCGCGAACGCGCCATGACAATTTCGGACGAATGTCAAAGTCTTGTATCAATGTCCCCTAGAGGGGTAGGCGGTACTGCTTGTTTGAAAGTGTTTAATAATTCTTTGGTAAAATTTTACTGGGGAAAATCGAAGTTAATAACTAGGTTGATGACCATGTGAGGAAGTGAGGATTAGTTTCACCTATATAAATGATGTTGCTTGGATAAAAATGTGTAAGAGGCAAGATTCGAAATGGAAAAGTGAATCGAACGTTTCCAGGTTTTATGTCATTATTTGTTAGGTCTTTAAAATAAGAATTACTTGTAGTTACATACATACATTTCGAAAAATAAACACCTGTACCTATATTAGATCCTTTTTCTCCGTTTTCTTTTAAAAAACTGATTAATTTTCACGGCTACATTAAAAACCTACATGATTGAAGTATCTTGGTTAACACGTTCGCTGCGGTGGCGTATTCTAAATACTTTTTTGAATTGCGGTACGGGCCATATGAACCCCGTATCAGTTTTTCTCACTGTGCGGTTCGGGGTCTATAAGTCCCGTACAATAGCCGTCAGATTTCATTGGCTACTAGAGTTAACGTCATAATGGAAGGGATTGCATTATGGGTGGTGCTGCCTAGTAAGCAGGATCTATAATTGGCTGTAATAGCACGGGGCTTAAATGTCCCGTATAGCATTTAACGACGAAAAACTTTTTTATACATGTTACAGTATTTCCAAAGATTCAGAACTACAATAAAGCTTTATTTTTGAAAAATAAAAAAAGAACACTTATATTATTAAAGTAAAACAATTTTTCGTACAAAAATGGTTCAGTTGCCATGCTTTTCGTGGGCAGCGTTGAAACAAGCCAGACAATAGGCCGGCTAAATTCACCAACTGTTTTGCACGACCACTCATTGTTACATTTCTCAACTTACTAGTACGCGGTACTGACAAGAAATGAGTTGAAACCGCATATTCGCAGACGATTTAGCGAACAAGTCCAGACACGTCTACAAACCTCGTATCGCACACAAGTATGAAAATCGTATTCATGTGCGGTACGGGTCGTATAAACCCCGTATGATTTTAAGACTTGTGAAGGTAGAAGATGTTATGGGAACTATATATCTTCAATCAAAATGAAAATATTTAAAAAATTACTATGTTTATTTAAAGTCGCACCGCAGGAAAAGTAACGTTTGGAAAGGCCCGCATGCAACGCTGGTGCTGTACGGGGTCTATGTGACCCGTGCCGCAGCGAACGGGTTAACATTCCCGTATTTCAATTTTCAAGTAAGAGCCAGGCACGCCTTCGGGATTCAGCCTCACAATTTTACAAGGGATATCACTGGGAACTAACATTTGTAATAATTTTCCGTCTTTCAAACACCCTCCTTATTTGGTATTCTACTATTTACTTACGAATATTCCACACGAAGTTTATAACGCCTGGCAGCTGACAGTGACACTCGTCCGAAAATCTAAGAACAGCTGATTGTCAGCACATGCGCACTAAGGAACACAGAACGAAATGAAAAAGTCTATTGATTCTAATTTTAAGCTAGTGAATGTTTTGGATCAAAAGTTGTTAGCGATTTTTCAAGCGGAGGAAATGTGTCAAAATTTCGAAAAATAATTTCTATCTCAAAAAAGAGAAGAGATAACAAGAAACTTTCCGAGCAAAAATAATTCAAACTCGCGTGATAAAACAAAATATTGGTATATTCGGGGGTTGTCCTATTTAAAAAACTGAACTTCATGTCAACTTCCGGTATAATAGGAAGTGCTAGAAGTCTGAAAATATTTTAGAAAAGTAGATTACTACCAACTATAATTCCATGCAAAGTTTCAAATTTATCCCATTTTTCGTTCTCCATAAACTTCTAACAGGCCGCCACCGTGGGACACCCTTTATGTATGTATACTAAAGTAGCAATTGTTCAGCTGTCTACTCTATATGAAAGTGACATTTTTTTACTCTAGAGATGAAAATATTTTCATCTCTAGAAGTGAAAATGTCAAATTTATAGTTTTAATAATGGATAAAAGAAACAATTTCATTTAGTAGCCTGCGTATCGTATGAACTCAGAAAGTGAATGCAGTGAATAATGCACACCCCCAAATATATGTGTAGAAAAAATAGCATTTCCTACTGGAGATGAAATACGTTTTTTTAGTTCGTGAGAGTGCCCAACTCGCTTCGCTCGTGGCAAAATTCTCATCTTACGAAAAAAACAGTATTTTCATCTCTTGTCGTAAAATATACTATTTTCTGCTTCATCCAAAATGACTTGAGAAATTAATAAGAATTTTGTTAGTCGCTCTATGTAGTAAATTTCTGAGCTTTACTTACGTGTAACAATTAAGTTGATTCCCAACGATGTTTTCCCTGCTATATTTTCAGCGACACAAGTATAATTACCAGAATTTTCAACTTTCACCTTATCGATTATTAAACGTCCATCATCGTCGACTCTAATTTCGCCACTGTCTGATATCTACAAGAAATTTACCGACATCTATCAATTTGAATTAAGCAAAAATATATCTGAAGACATACCGTGTGGCCCAAAGAACTCAACCACCACTTTTTAGCTACAGGAAAACTTTTGGGCTCCAGGCAAGTCAATTGAAAAGGTGAGCCTTCCGCAACAATTTGGTCTGTATTTTCAAATAATGGGGGTTCAAAAGACGCATATGTAAAGTTGTCCAAATCTGTACAATAATATTTTACAATTAATATTTCCAAATTACAATAATCCACTTACAAGCTAACTGCAACTCTGCAGTGTAACTTTGGGGTACTTCAGTTGATTCACCACGAATTCCCACACAGTTATATAATCCCTGATCAGATTCTTGCACATTGTTTATTTGAAGTGTACCATTAGAATGTAAGGTAATTCTAAATTGACAAAAGGATGTTAGATACCGTAATGCTTGCAGAAAATATTAAACTAACCTGTTCGAAGACTCAAGAGGACCAGCATCTTTATAGTACCATTCTATCACATCGGAGTTTTGATACGAACAGTCAAAAAATGCAGAAGCTCCTTTTTTGACAATTTGATTACTTGGTGCAACTTGAATTGTGGCAGTCTGTTCATCTTTAAAATATGTAAAATCATTGTTGTAATACAAAAAACAAACTGTAATTTGCAATCCTAAAAATTTATTGAAAACTAACATATGTACTTGTAAAGTGGCAGCAAGTATAAAGGTAGCGCAAAAGCTATAATGGTAAAATTTTTGATAAGATTCAAATAACGAAACTGCGCCTATCAAAAAGTGGTAACAGAAAAAATGTGTATAGGTTCACATGAACTAGAATTTTCATCAGAAGTAATTTATATTTCGGGTATTCATTCTCAACTGGTCAAGAATACAGGTCTGAAAATTCCCCATCCACCTGTTTTTTGAGAAAATCCATCCACATCAAGCTCTGACAAAAAATGTATGATAACTTAGAGTGTGCAGTCAAACATCAGCCTTACACGGTTTCTAGCAGTGGATATCTAGAAAAGGGACAGAGGTTAGACTAGAGCTAGGGCAATACCACATTTCAGATACCGGTACTGATACTTCCAATGCCACCATCCAATACCAATACTTATCTAATATTCGGATATTTTTCAAACGCAAAAACTTGCATAGAAAAAATTTAGGGCATGCAGCTAATTTGCTATTGCTTCGCAGGGTTGGCAAAAATCACGAATTTAAAAGAATTAAAAATCAACGATTAAAAAAATATTTATTTTTTAATTTTTTCCAATTTTACTATTAGAATTTATTGGGGGAGGTTCCCAAATGCTAAAGAAACTAATAAACTTTTCTGAAAGTTGAAACCTTCAGCTTTACAGTGCAGAGATGTGGGCCTACCCACATGTACATCAATTTGGTTTATATATAAATAAGATGTGCTATGCTGATGCTGCATTAGTTATTTTGCTGGGAAAAGATGGTTTATTGGAGAAGCAATCGAAAAAATCTGGATGTGTTCTATAATTCAATGCCTGGTGGGGTATTTGCTCAAGGAGTAGTTGTTAAAACGAACCAGTACCACCCATTGGTTTATAGGTGTTGAACAAATATTGCCCCAAATATCCCCCAATCAGAACCTAACAGTTGTATCTTGTATGTGATGAAGTACTGTCAGTACCAAACTAGTTTTTTGTATTTTTAAGTTTTAACACTTTAACTGAAAAAACAAAATTGAGAATGCCCGGGAGAAAGAAAGAGGGAACCCATTTGGAAATACATACTTCATAGAAGAAAGGAATAAATTTGGGGGAAAAACAAAATGATGCAGAGCAATCTGCAAGAAATTAAAAAAGGAAATTCAGTGGCTTGCTAGCAGAATGCGGGAACACTGAAACATTGCAAATCTTTACTCTAGGTCCCCTTTTAACAAAAATAAAGCCAATAATTTAAAAGATGTAAATAAAAAATCTTCTCATTCAAATTGTGATATAAATCATGCCAACCCTGTTGCTTCGTCTTGAACGGTTTCCAACATCATAGGAAATCTTCAAATAAGAACTACAACATCCATGTCGAATGAAATTGAAATTAGTTGTAATTGATTGAATTATCAGACGTATGAAATCGTGTCACTGCTTAAAGATGTAGGTAAAAAAGAAGAGAATTGGTCTTTCCCAACTGTGAATTGAGGAATCGGACGATACCCCATTCTGAGTATCGGTATCGGTCTAGCTCTAGGTTAGACAATACAAATGGTCAAGAGAGAAATTTTTCCAACAGATCCATGTGATGCATTTTTTACAAACGATTGATTTATTACACATTCTTCGCCGATAATGTGTACTTTGACCAAAGTTATTATACGAGTATATTATAAAGGGCGAGTCAATAGCGTGGTATTCTTCAGTTGCTTATTTATTACATATTTGGGAAAAATATTATATGGAGAAACCCGCCGCAGCTTTTGATGTAAAATATTTTCGCATATACAGACTGCCCATTCCTTCCATATAACTTTGATCTTTTAGATGAAACATCATGTACATATTTGAAGATTTTGGTAGGTGAATTTTAAAAATTTAATATCTTCGGACTGAACAAAGCCGTGACATTTTGGTGATATAAAAAGCAATAAGTACGAGTAAGCATTGCAGTAATAGAATGTCGAAAACATTATAGAGTATAATACCTATATGAAACCTCAAAACACCACAACTTAACGGAACCACATAATTTTATGACAACTTTTATTTTCTGTGCAAGATTTTCTTTCAATTAGGTATAAACTAGAATATTTCTAAAGTTAATAGTTTTTGAGATAATCAACCCTCAAATTAATATTTTCGCATTGTGCGTGCACATTTACAACATACAAAAACATTTCAGTCTCTAATTCAAAAAGGCAAAAAGTAAAGATAAAAAATATTTTATATGACCTCGAAGTAAAATCAAATAAGAATAAGAAATCCAAAAATGCCATCAAATATGTACAAAGTTGGGGGCCGTACTGAAAAAGTGGAACAGTATGCATAAGAAAAATAATTTTGTCCACGACTATCTTATAATATACTCTTTAGACTTGTGTTTCTTCAATCATAATTAGATACATTAATCACTGCAGTGATTAATGAATATTATTCACTACACCAATAGGAACATCGCTTTGACCCTTTTTTACATTTATTTAGTAGGCCGCGATCGCGATGTGTCAGTTCAAATTGAAACGTCAAATCAGCATGGTTTGCTTTTAATTTGAAATGCATATTCTAAAAAAGAAGATATAATGAGTAGTGAGAGTGAAAACGAGGTTTCTTTAACAGCACTAGCAATAAAAGAAGCTGCAGAACTTGCCTCATTAGATTCATTGCCCAAGAAACCAAGAAAATTATACCTGAGAGCGTATGTATGAATCTTTCTTACACTGGAGAAGGGAAATGAAGGTAAATTGTTTCTGGGAATCTGTTTTGATAGTCGTGGACAAAGTATAGTATACAACTCGTTATAATGATGCTATTATTACCTCGGATGATTACAAAACTCGCTCGTTTCACTCGCTCGTGTTGTAAACTTCATCCTCGGTAATAATAGCATTCATTATAAACTCGTGTATATAATATACTATTATATGACAGAGCATCAAAAATAAAGTAGTCTCGTAGTCTCTCATATAAAACTTTATTCAAAAATTTATATAAAGGAGCAATAGAAAGAACCCTGCATTATTGGTTCACCCTGTATATTATAATAGTTTTACATTTTGAGGTCGTTGCCACCCCAATCATCATTACTCTTGGCTCCTCCAAATTATTCAGCTTTGAACGTTGTTTACGAGAGTGATCGTGAATTAAACTGCCAATAGAACAATTTTAACATAAATTTATTGATAAATTTCATCTTTCTTCGTCTCAACAACGGTTCGGAAAGGAATGAGTAAAGCCAGTAACAATTACGGGGGTTAGAACCTGCAGCTTACCCTGGATTGTGAACCAGCATACACTTACCAAAGCTCTGCCATAGATTCCAACCGAATCCGAACCAATCACGCGTCTGCTACTACTCAGGGTAAACAGTCACAGAAAGGCAAATGGAATTTATTTTCCACGTTTTATCTTTTAAAGTCTTTTAGATCATATTATTTGCTAAAAGTGGCAGCTTTGTATTTTTACCGGCAGGTAGGTATGACAAAATGAGAATGAGACATTGAAGTGTCCATTCATACCACTTTGTGACACCTTCAAAGCTGGTTTATCTATTGTTTTTATAAAGTGGATTACAGCAATACAAAGAACAACCGAAGTCTGCAACTAAGTACATTTTCAAACCAAACCATGTAGCTTTGAAGTGCAACATCAAAGCAAGTAGGTATTCTTTTCATTTACAGGCTTCAAGCATTATTATTTTAATCGCTTTATGCTTTCTAAAACATTACTTTATTATTAACTATGTCGTATACCTGGTACCGCCAAGATGAAATTTTGTGTACTTCGGGATATGCCAGCTTCATTTTGAGCTGTACATCGATAAATTCCATTATCTGAAGGAGTCACTGACTTTATATGCAGCTTCTTCTTTTTAATATCTATCTTGGCATTTTTCGTCAAGCGATCGGCGTTTCTGTAAAGAGAAGCAAACATTGAAAGACATGCAATGGATAGATAAACACCAATGCATAAATATGAAGTCGGTAGCACAGACGTTGGAGTTGACAACGTTTTCGCGTATTTGTGTTTATATAGTACAGATAGGAGGTAGAATAATAGTACTCACTGTGAATATCATATTTAAATATCAATTGGTAGTAGCAAAAGATGCTGCGACGTGAATTTTTAAAGATAATTAAAAAGAAAAAATGTCCGGGCTCTATTCTTACGAATTCTAGAGATTAACACTTCTTGCTAAGCTTGAAGAGAATAATTTTGCATTACAGGATTCAACGTATTACTATATCCAACTACATGTTGAATAAACACAAGTGTTGTAAATAGTTTGTCCATTGTTTTTCTTTCTCTAAGAAGTGAAAACGTGAAATTTGATCGCTCTCGGATTTAGATGTTTGAGAAATGCAGACATTTAATGATTTTAAAATGTTATGGAATTTCGATTTAGAATTTCGGATAGCTACTTTTTAATCTTCGCGGAGAAAAAATCGAATGGATAAAATTCATTTTGAATGCAGGATGTAGGTATTCAATACAAAATAGTACATAGGTGACAATTTTCGTCCCTTTTGTTGAATCGTATGTTTTTTGTCTGATAATACATATGTCAATCTAATTTTCAATATAAGTAAAACAAAACGAGAAAACCACCCCTTTCTAACTATTTTGTATGTCCATTTTGAAAAAACTTCATGCAAAGAGTTATTTACAAAATAATCAATTTTTTCAAATTTTGCAGACTTTTTCTCTAAAATTAACGGTGTCAAACTTCCAGAAAGAAATGGGATGAAAAGCGTCACCCTCGCATTTATAAAATATTTATCCGAGGCGAATATGTTACACAACCATGCCGAACTACCTTTTACTACCAAAATACAGGAAACTTATCAATACCGAGTAACTTACAAAACAAATCATAGTGTCTAGTAAAACTGATAAAACCTTATTCTTGAAATAAAAAATCAAAACCAAGCTTGCCTTAACAGACATACAGTGTGTCCACGGATAATAAACTTAACTATACATATTTGTAAAAACTTTTATTTTCAGTTTTTCGGAAAAAGTCATTCTTCATAATTTCTTTTGCTTTGTTATATAAATACGATTCACGTTAAGAATTTGATTTTGTTGTACAGGGTGCGCAAGAAATATAAAAATGTAAATTTGAAAAATTAAAAATCAAACTTTATTATATCAATATTTATTTAACGTAATACATTGAGGTAAATGACAAACGGTAAAGTTTTATTCAATCTGAAACCCTCCATGAAACACCCATTATACCTAAACTTGCTAATAATGTAATAATAGTGGCACAAGGCACACAGCGTTTCAATACAAGTATGTAGTAGTCTTGAAAAAATAATAAAAGATATAGAAAAACAAAAAATCTGTTTTATGTTTAATATCATATATCTTAGTAATCTAGTATTCGTTGAAAAAACTTTATTGGCTTTTCGATTTCTCCTTCTAAGCTCTTTCATTTTGATGCTTCAAAATTTTTTAATTTAGCAAATCTACATTTTTATATTTTTTGCACACCCTGTACAACAAAATTACAATTTCGCAACGTGAATCGTATTTATATAACAAGCAAAAGAAATTATGAAGAATGACTTTTTCTCGAAAAATTGAAAATATAAGGTTTTACAAGTACTTATAGTTAAGGCCATCCGTGTACACATTGTATTTTGACCAAAAAGAAGAAAATGGTATGTAGTTACCTTGGATTTTGAAATGTAATCTAATTTTTTGCACCAAAAATATTTTTAAGGTTTCTGGATCCCTTGGTATAGTAGAATATGTGTCAGCATACCTGCATAAATTTTTGTTCAATAAGTGAGCTCCCAACTTACTCTAATTTGCCATTGAAATTTCCTTGAACAATCACGTAATTTAAAAAGCGATTTGAATCAAAGTAACCCTCCAGGTAACCCTTCTTTAACGTGTGTAACACCTACATTGGTATGCCTTCTTGCCGTATATACATTTCTTTGAATTTTAAATAAAATTACAGAATAAGCAGACAACATAAATTTATCTTTGAAAAGGAATCTCGTTTTAGAAGGCAGACTAAATTTAAACACTTTCACGTTTAATTAACACAAAATTTAAAGGCACCATCGTGAGTTCCTGAGTTACTTGATTCCCCAAAAAATCTGAAAATACATATATAGGTCGTCTATACGTCAGCACTAAATTCCTTATCTAATACACCTCACAATTCTTGTTCAATATAAACTTCCCAAATATTCCTTCCGTCTATCTGCTTTTCCTAGTTTCCCGTCTGGTTTCTAACGTTTTTGCTACTAGGTTCTATTTTGAACGGTACTGGACCGCTCGAATCCGAACAACTACTCCTCGGGCGATTCGACTATGTGTATGGATGAGTACTGATAAGTCCACAAGGACGAAACCAGTGATCTGCGGTTGCCCATGCACATTCGGAACAGGCACTATCGAAACTTTCAACATACTACCTATGCTGCTAGGCTAGCAGCGAGTTAGCAGGCTGTACGTGGAGACACACGGACGCTTCAAGACCAACGATATGTTTGGGGTAGCATTCTGTGAAGTCTCGTAGTACACAAAAATCTCTATTTAGTTCTATAATTCAATGCCTGACGAGCTATTTGCCCAAGGAGTAGTTGTTTGAACGGTCTAGTACCACTCATATTTTCTGTATAATTCGGTATTAATTAGCTCTTGCTGATATCTGACGCACGCCCATCAGAATATAATACGGCAAGAAATATGTACGGTTCGAGTGTGCAGGGAACCTACTAATGAGTTAGACAAGGACGAAACCAGTGGTTTGCGGTTGTCCGTGCAAATTTGAAACATGCAATATTGAAACTTTCAGGTCTGATATTGCTCCCTATTATTTTATAATACACACTACTGCTACTTCTAACTTATCCTCCACTTTTTTGCACTTATTATTGATCAGTTTTTCTTTGGCTTTTTTGCATATCCCAACAAATTCCCACTTTACCATCTTATACCTCCGTTTCCCTTTTTCGTATAGAATAGAATATTTTTGTATTTTCACCTGTCCTCTGTTAGACTCACAATATCCTTTGTTATCCAGAATTTTTAACTTTCATTTTGTTTATGTTCATGACCTAAAATATTTTTAGCTGGGGAATCTAAACGAATGCTCAGAAAATTTATAAGCTTATGTGGGTATTAAATTTAAATTTTTGTCTTGAACAAAAGAGCGTTTCAGAGTCACTTAGAAGATTGCATCAATTAACTTTCATGAAATAAAAATATTGTGGAAGAACCGAAGAAACAAGAGCGTGAAAGTGCTAAACCTTGCCGTTACCCTTATTTTTAGTTTACGAGGCATATGTTACAGTATATATTCAGCTTCTACAATTTATACCCAATAAAAACATGAGCTTACCTAAACCACTCATAGCGAACATCCCCTGAAGCGTCAACGTGACACCTGAGAATAACTTCGCTTCCAGGTTTTATCGCTGAAGCAGATTCGGGTAACTGCAGTTGTACGGACGCTCCTTCTATATCTGTAAAAAAGAGCCGATAAGTTTGATGGATCACAATTTTCTTTAAATCATTTAAGAAATTTTTAACTGTTTGTAAAAAATAATATTCCCTGGAACGCTTTAATATCATCTACGTAAAATTGCTTATGAACAAAACCTGCACCTAATATAAAATGAATTACATTGGTGCTTGGTATGGTCTTTATTTTTATTGCACTCGTATAAAAGAATTGGTAGGTTTTCTTTGGTAAGCTTGTCATAGTAACTATGACAAGTTTACCAATTTCTGGGCATTATTAAATAATGATGGGAAAATGACACTGTCCAATTTGATTAATCGAACATTACTAGTTTATAAATTGCACAAGTTGAAAATAGCGGTTTACGAAAATTTTGAGAAATGGAAAAAGTGGGCGTCATGCAGTCATTAAACTCCTTTAAAGGTTTAGGAGTTCAAATGTGGTATAGACTTGCGAACATGCAAAAGGTGCTGGTTGACCCCATTTCCGTAGTGTTAACAAGAAGTATAACTGTGATAATATTGGCCTTTCAAATGGTACGACTGGAACCATAAATGACTATTTAATATGTTGGCGCCCGAACAAAAGCGTGTTCGTCTAACCAATCTAAAACATTTGGTCGTTTTGGTTCTTCTTCACTTCGATCCCGCCATCCAGAATCTCCTCCTCCACTATCGCGATATGTTTTAGAGGGTAAGCAACTACAGTTTTTGAGATGCCGAAGAAATTTTACGCTCGCAAATCGTTTAACGCTGAACTTAAACTGCCGTTAAACGGTCGCCTATTAAAATGCCGTTAATCGATACTTTGCAAAAAATAACAATAAAACTCAAATGAGTGGATGTCTGTCTGGCGTAATGGCGACCCCTATTTGTCCTTTTGGACCTGACCGCTTTTTTGTTCGAAAGAAAAAATCATAACAAAAAAAAATAATTGCGGTGAGATGCGAACTCCCAACGTCACGGCATGGTAGGATGAGACCTCAACCACTGAACCACGAACGTGTGGTGGCAAGAACGTCTACGAAAATAGTATATAAGCCTATAAAAGCAGAAAACACAACGGAATTTTAGTACGCGACCGCTTAACGGCAGTTTAAGTACACCGATCATTTAAACATATCCATACAATCACTGGTCAATACCTATTACGCAACATCAGTGTCAAAATTTGGTTATTGCGTTGAAGAAAAAATCGGTCACGTGTAAGATGGGTTACAAGCAAATTTTCCCGATCGTTTGCAGTGCAATAATCTACTGTATTCTTTTACCTCGTCTTTTTACTGTCCATCTCCTGCGAGCCCGAATGGAATACTAGCAAATTTTAAAAATGGTTTTAACCAAAAGTTTATTTTTTTTATTTATGAGGCTTCATTTTTTTAAAGTAAATTAGACATTTACAGGGTATTTAAAAACATGTTATTTCTTAATTGAATAAGGTTCATGGCGTACGATTTCACGATAATATTTGACATGCATGAATACGCTGATTGGCTAATTCCGCTCGTATTCTTTTCATGGGACGTTATTATTCTGAAGCTATCCAATCAGCGTAACATTTGAATTACACATCACACTCGAGCACGTTTTGGTAGTCGCGATTTTATTTCGTTTTCAGGTACCGGTTTCTAGTTCACTAAGGCACATTATAAAAATTTTAATGTAGCATCAGGACAACACTACCGGGTGACCACGAGATCAGGCTCACATTTTTGTTTTTCAAAAAAATTATTTCAAATTTGAGGCAGTTTAATGGCATGTAAATCTGTATTTACATACGCGATAAACTGTGTCTTAAATTTTTAGATGGCTTAACAGAAAAACTACTTGACCTAATTTGATGATTTTGTTTTTCCACTATAGTGAAAAAATTTTAAGCCGGGGTTCTAAACTAAAGTTTTCTTCAGTCATGGATGTCTAGATGCAAAATTTAATTTGCGTCCAAAAAATTTTGAAGGGAATTTATTTTGCCCAAAAGTGTCACTACCTATCTAAAATGATACGGTGGTTCCAAAAATGTAAAAATATACAGGCCGTTCCATTTACAAATTCGAAAGTGGGTTAATTTCCGGTGGGACCGGAAGTGCCAGAAAAATTTTAACTGCTCCAAATAATACAGATTTGCATGACACTTAACTGTCCCAAATTTCAAATTAATAGCTTGAAAAACAAAAATGTTATAGGGGTGTGCATGACCTCGTGGTCACCCGGTATACTACTCCAATACTTCACAATGCTACATCTACTTTACGTAGCACGATAACTTACTACAGTACTACATCGTGAGTATGTATACTTCATTTCGAAATTAGGTATTTTAATTGGAAATGGAAATATAGTGACAATCAGTTTACATGATGCAATCATTCAGCTGTTGCTCTCTTCACTATTTGCTGGTATTGTTCTGGCTGTTCTCAAACATATTTCTGGGAAATCAATTAAGTTTTGCTAATATTTTATTTGAAATATTTCAATAACATATCTTGTTTCATCTCAACCAACTGCTGCAACTAAACTAAGTAGGTACCTACTTTGAGTTAAAATTAAAAGAAGTGTAATTTTAAATTCATCTGAAATGTATAGCTGCTTATAAGATAACAAAATCTGTCATAAGTTTGGTATGTATGTACAGATTTAGCTCACTTTCCGGGGCAAAAATATACAGTTTGTAATTGAATAAATAAACTGAACAATTGGCTCTCCAGGAAACTTATATACATTTTTTAAAAGTCTTCAGAAATTTCAAGATTTTATTCGACAAAAATAATATAGTGGACCAATAAATGTGATCCAATTGTCAATTGATTGTTTATAAACTGCTTAATTTCTGAAATTATTCAGTTGATCAACACAAAACTAACTTAAAACGTCATTTGGTTGAATGAAAATCAAAAAACTAAGAAAAATATTGATATTTAAATCTCTACTTCCTGCCACAATATAACCAAGAAACAACAGTAAATCAAATTAAAATCAAATCAAAAAATGTTGATACACATACACAATAATTGCAAAACAGATAGTGAAATCCAAAATTCAAATATTATTATCGTAGGCTTCTAAGCCTGTGTGTACAAACATTAAATATGTTTTTTACGCACAAATACCAACACGATTAGAACAACCCACACTAAATCAGTGATACTAGTCGGAAAATTCAGATGAATACGAGGGATTGTACAGCATTTATCGTCCCTAAGAGGGCTTTGGAATGTGTTGCCCCTAGTATAACTGCATATTTTGTTATTTTATTAACAAATAAATTATCAAATTTGGCCAGTCAAATGGTAATGGCTTAAAAATTCTAGATACACGAGAAATTATTCCAGCAGCACAACGCCACATGCCATATTTCTATGAACGCAATTTGTAACGTTGGGTTTGAGGTTCTGGACGTCTACCTTCTCTCCTGGGTCTATTTTATAGTTATTTTCATTTGTTTCCAAATGAGATTTTTCTGGTGTATTCTACAATTTACATCCTGCGCAAATTAATTAATTAATTTACCAACATTTGATTTATCAAAATGTTAAAATGGAAAATATATACAAAGTAATTTAGAAAGTCACAAAAATGGTAGGCTACGAAAAACAAAATATATTAAGACGAATGAATAAATGTTTCAATGACGAGTGCAGAGAAGCTACTGAAAGAAGACGAAGCAGATAAATAATGTTCTGTACTCTAACAAAACTAAAGAAACAAATATTTAAAGAAAGAACGCGAGCAAGAAAAGAAAATATGCAGGATGAAGAGAAGAATAGAAAAGAAAGGAAAGGAAAAGTTGAAGGGCTGGTCCAAAATCATGAAAATAAAGATACAAAGGATACCGACAAGGATGGAATATAAAAATGAAGTAAGGTAAAGATGGACTACTGTGCGGAGAATTGAGGAAACTTGATGGGGTATCAGGATTAAATCAGAAAGATAGAGGCGATATTTTGAGGGGGTATGCAATCACGAAAACCAGGTAGAACAAGAGCAGGATGAAAACAATATTTCAGAAGAGGATATTCCACAACTAACAAACGAAAGAATCGATAAAATATTGATGGACATGAAGTCCCGGTGAAAATCAGGGTAGTGGAAAATGCTAAACTACAGGATGGGAGGAATTGCAGGGCTGGATCGGTAATATAGTGGAGAAAATGTGGGAAAAGAAGGAAACGAGAAAATGTAAATGTGTACCCCAGGCGAAAAAAGAAGAAACACGGTTCAAATATTTTGACAAGTTCGTAAGCACTGCTTCTCGTAAATATTTCTAAAAAAAATACAATGATTTTGTGTGGCAATTTTGCGCAGTGGTAGAATCTTGTTTAAGCATTACGAGTTACGATGCGGGTTCGCGAACGAGGGGTTTACCACTAAGGAAATGGTTGGGACAGGGTCAAGAAATAGTATTTCCGAAATGGTGAGAAATGGTGGAAATGGTGCAGAAATACTACGAAATAGTCCAGAAATAGTATTTCTTACTCAGAAATAGTAGGAAATACCCAGGAAATGGTAAAGAAATGGTGGAAATATTCAAAGAAATACTGGAAATAGTCTGAGAAATACAGGAAATACTCAGAGAAATACTGGAAATAGTAAGGGAAATACCTAGGAAGTACTGGAAATAATCGACCGATATTTATAAAGCTTGCCGCCCACTTGCCCGTCACAGCACGGCACGGTCCGTCCCGTCAAAATTACGGATAGAATGAAAACAATGCGAATGAATGGACAGCCGCCCACTAGTACAGCACGGCACGGCCCAGCGTTGTCCATTCATTTGCATTGTTTTCATTCTATCCGCATTTTGACGGGACGGACCGTGCTGTGCTGTGACGGGCAAGAGGGTGGCAAGCTTTAAACTTTCTACTCCCTCTTCGCGCCAAACGTACTAGTATTAAGTAAAAAATTGGCCGGTAGGCCGGTCCCGTTCTCCGCGGCGCAGAAGCAAATATGAGGCCACAGTAGACGGCCAATAGCGTGACTTCGACTTGACTCAATTGTTGGCACGTGAACAATATGTAATAAGTTTCTTCTGTAGCAACAGTGAGTGGTAGGGTCATGGTGAGCATTCAAAGCAAATAAAAAATCGAGTAAAAAATGGTATGAACTTTATACCTACAAGTATTCCTGGATTTATTATTTAATGTAAATTGATAGTTGCCAACCTATTTTACACTCTGAAAAATATTTGTAAATATCCCCGCAAATAGCATGATCGGTACCAAAATTCATATAAAAACGGATAACAATTTTTGGAAGTGAAGAGCTTTTTAAGTGGAGGTTTTAACGATAGACTTTTATATTATTTTAGTTAGGTACTCGTAGGTATACACTGTTCAACAAAATAAAATTTTAGGTATACCGCGAGGTATACTGTCATTTTTACTCGCTTTTTATGCAATTTGTGGACCTATAATTTAAGAAATAGCATTGGACAAGATTGATGCGGGGTGAATTAAACTGAGCCCGAAATTGAGGGGTAATATAGAAGATAATATTAACTACCGTGTCCAAGACCTTGTCACATAATTTATTATGTTTGGAATCTTTCAAATGTTGGAACTCTTGGGAGCAAATATGAACCTCGATATAAACGAATAATGTTAAATTGATAAATTCGGTTTTGATTGATTAAAGTTATGTAATATCTCGGGACTTTGCCCCGATTTACCGGCTTTTCAGTATCTACTTTGGTCATTTAGAATTGTCGGTATTTAACTGTGGTGACCATTCGCGAATTGCAAGAATATCTAGCATTTTTTGAATACATACTCGAACACATGTCATTTTAGTTATTGTAAATATCGGTAATCATGTTATGTAGGTCTCGATTTAGACACGGCGCCGGCGGCGGCGCGAGAGGTGACATACAATAGCATTGTTATTGTTATTATGTTTATTGTTTTCGCATTTTTATGAAAACCACGACCGTGGGGGCTAAAATTTCAGTTAATTATGCAAGGAAGGGAAATTAAGTTTTATCAATTGAGTAACATAATTAGTAAGCAATACTTAAATATTAATTAGAGAGGTTATGAAACACACATCCAAACTAGGGAAGAGTTCCTAACGCATCGTGCATACATATACGGGGTATCCAAAATTAAGTGTCCACAATTGCTAACTTCGTTATTATTGGACGTTCAAGGTCGGTTAAATGGGCAAAGAATTAGTGTTTTTCGTGAAGAATAAGATGGTGAAAACAAAAAAAAACAATCGAACATCGCATTTTCGAGATATTCACATAAAATAAACGATAATTTTTTAAACAGGACAACATGTATATTTTTGCATATTTAAACAGAGTATAAAATTGTGTACATGAACATCTATTTGAAAATTAAAAATAACTTGACTTTTGGAGCATAAAAAATGCCCCAGTATCGAGCCCAGTATATCACATCAGGTAGGCCATGAAACTAATTTTGCGTCATAATTATTGTCGGCGGGTGTTAACAGTACATATTATTTGATTGTTATTTTACTACTTATTTGCGAATTTTAAACATGGGAGCCAACCAAATTAAATTTATGGACTACCTAACGTGAGACCTAACGTGATACCAGCGTCAGCGGGCTGGTTTGATCCGTCAAAACGAGCTTCAAAAGCCATGTTATTTTTAATTTTGGGATAGTTGTTCCATAAGACTTTTTTATTCAGACTTTTATTCTCTTTCAACACTTACAGAAATATATAGGGCGTTCCATTTAAAACGTTGTTTGTGTGAATATCACGAAAATGCGATGTTCACCATATTGCTCGTAATAAGAAATACTAATTCCTCGACTAATTCTTTGCCCATTTAACCAACCTCGTAGGTCCAATAATAACAAAGTTAACAATGGTACGCACTTAATTTTGGACACCCTGACAATTCTTAAAGAAAATGGGCGTTATACTTCAAAATTTAATAAATTGTGTAGGGGTTGTTTTTCAAGTGGCGTTTATAATTGTTTATAATAATAATAATAATAATAATAATATCTCTACTCACTCCTACTAACCCTAAGGTTAGCCCCAGAAGCTACCTATATAGCTTGTGCGAGACGGAGGAGGCGGCATATTACTATTGGCCGCAGGTGCGTCACAGGAACGACCTACAGTTGTTAGTACTCTACCCACCATTTAGTGCGAGAATGAGGAAAACCTGGAAAACCTCATTAGGTAAAGCTGGATAGATCCAAGGCGCGCCCTAGCCACAGCGCAGAAATGAGTCACCCATCCATAGCCAAACCGCGGGCACTGTTGCTGAGCATTAACGACTACTCACTCGCGCATGCCAGCAAGATTCCACGGCTCACGGCTGTGGCACATTTATTTTACAACACAAAAATTAAATGTGCAGTAAATTATTTCACAAGAAGAAAATAGATAATGTATGCTATTTTTGTAATAGTAAAAGGCGAGGTAAAAGGTACGAATTGAATGAAACTGTAAAAAAATACTCGGGAACACTGGAAATACTTGGAAATGGTGAAGAAATTATCGGAAATGGTAAAGAAATACTAGGAAATACTCTGGAAATACTTAGAAATAGTAAGAAATGGTGAAGAAATACTAAGAAATGGTGAGGAAATACTAAGGAATAGTTAAGAAATACTAAGAAATAGTGAGGAAATAGTAGGAAATAGTAAGAAATTGCAAGGAAATAGTAAGAAATAGTAAGGTTATATTTGGAAATGGGAAATACTTGGGACAGATTTTTTCCTAGTGGTAAATCCCTCGTTCGCGAAACACGTAAAATTAGCGCTCCCGTGGTTATAACTTGAAGCGTTTAGCGCCAATGGGATAGTTTCAAAGGGTTTAAAAATTATGTTTAATATACCCACCATATTCTTACAATGAGAAAAGCAAAAAATTCATAACGAGTTAACAAAAATATTTGATAAGATCACTATAAAAGTTATTTAAACAACCCTGTATTTAAATGTACCGGTCAATGACGTACGAACTGCAAGCCAATAAGAAATAATGTGTAATACGGGAGACGGGACCTATATTACCGACATTGAAATGACTGTCAACAGCTACTGTGAGGTTATGTGTTAGTGTTATTATTATTATTCTGTGGGTTTGATTAATCCGAATCATTATCAGCACAGATCCAAATCGGGAAGCAAGAATTAGCTTTAAATTTTTTAATTAGAATCTGTTTAAAGAATCGTTTTTAATTCAAGCTGATAAACAAATATGTATAATAAACTAGCTGGTACCCGGCGCGTTGCTGCCCCAGAAGAAATAATTGTGGTAAAATCGTTTGAAATTTGATAAACTGCGAATGACATTTGCTGTCAATTGTCACTTCACATAAACGTATAAAAAAAATTCTGTTGATCCGATCGCTACCAAACTTTACAGGAACACCCGCTGGGCTAGTCTGAAGAATGCCTGAAAATTTCATCAACATCGGTCCAGCCGTTTCGGAGTCTATAACGAACATAGGTAGGTAGGTTGGTAGGTATGTAGGTAGAAACATTTTTTGTGTTTTATATACCGGGTGACCACGAGATCAGGCTCACCCCTATAACATTTTTGTTTTTCAAGATATTAATTTGAAATTTGGGACAGTTAAATGACATGTAAATCTGTATTATTTGGAACAATTAAAATTTTTCTGGCACTTCCGGTTTCACCGGAAATTAACCAACTTCCGAATTTTTAAATGGAACAGCCTGTATATTTTCACATTTCTGGAACCATCGTGTCATTCTAGATACGGTAGTGCCACTTTTGAGTAAAAACATTACCATAAAAAAATTTTGGACGCAAATTAAATCTTGCATCTAGACATCCATGACTGAAAGAAAACCATTAAGTCGGGGTCCTAAACTAGTGTAAAAACAAAATCATCAAATTAGGTCAAGTAGTTTTTCTGTTATAGCCATTTAAAAATCTAAGACACAGTTTTTCGGGTATAAGTCAATTTTTTTAAATGAACCATGATGGCTCATCGAGATATTTCGATAGAGCTATTTCTTACGAACCATTTGATATCAAACACGATATCTTTAATTCTAAAATACTCGGAGATATATTTTTTTTGTATCTGCTAAATAGTAAAACAAGTGAAAACTAACACATTTACTCGAACATTTATTAACAACAGTAAACGTAGCATTCTTCCCGGCTTTATCTAAAATTTATTATGAATACAACAGATTATAATAATTATTATTGTGCATTAGTATAAAATAAGGTAGGTACCTGGGTACAATAAGCAAATGAACAAATGAATTCCAGTTACTGTCAAGGAGTTTTAATTCCTTTGTTCCTGTACTTTATTTCTAAGCCAACTTAGGGTACCCTTGTGCTGACTTTATTTTATACTAATGCATAATAATAATTACTATTATAATCTGTTCTAGTCATAATAAATTTTAGATAAAGCAGGGGAAGAATGCTGCGTTTACTGTTGATAATAAATGTTCGAGTAAATGTGTTAGTTTTCACTTGTTTTACTATTTAGTAAATGCAAAGAAAAATATGTCTCCTAGTATTTTTGAATGAAAGATATCGTGTTTGGTATCAAATGGTTCGTAAAAAATAGCTCTATCGAAATATAGCGATGAGCCATCATGGTTCTATTTAAAAAAATTGACTTATACCCGAAAAACTGTGTCTTAGATTTTTAAATGGCTATAACAGAAAAACTACTTGTCCTAATTTGACGATTTTGTTTTTACACTAGTTTAGGACCCCGACTTAATATTTTCCTTTTAGTCATGGATGTCTAGATGCTAGATTTATTTTGCGCCCAAAAATTTTTTATGGTAATGTTCTTATCCCAAAGTGGCCCTACCGTATCTAGAATGACACTATGGTTCAAAAAATATGAAAATATACAGGCTGTTCCATTTAAAAATTCGAACGTGGGTTCATTTCCGGTGAAACCAGAAGTGCCAGGAAAAGTTTTACTGTTGCAAATAATACAGATTTACATACTATTTAACTGTCCCAAATTTCAAATTAATATCTTGAAAAACAAAAATGTTATAGGGGTGAGCCTGATCTCGTGGTCACCCGGTATATAGATAGCGGCACCCGGCAGGCGTTGCTGCGCCAAAGAAAGAAGCACAATGGCAAATATTTATATTTATTTATTATTTATTAATTTTAATTAATTAATTAATTTTATTTATTTATGTATTTATTCATCTATTTATTTATTTATTTATTTATCTATGTATTTCTTTATTTTCCGAATATTTCCGAAATAAAAAGTAGTCTATATCAATCTCTGAAAGTCCTTTAACTGATAATGAAAGTCTCATCAAATTCGGTTCAGCCATTTCCGAGATTAGCCCGGACAAGCAAACAGACAGACAGACAGATAGACAAAAAATTGAAAAATGCGATTTTATGTTTTGGTAACGTGCGAAGAATCATATGAGCTTAGAAAAAAGCATTTATTTCGAAATCACAGACAGACACTTCAACTTTATTTATATGTATAGATAAAATGCATAAAAGTCTACCTTAGAGAATAAAGTGATTAAAGTGAATTTGGGAACTCGTCGCACGCCCATAGGTAATAGAAAAAGAACTGAAGAAGGCTTTAAACGAAGGTTAGTCTACTGGAAGATGATGAAAACAAAATAAACAAAAGCAACTGTTATAAGAGATACAGTTAAGTAACTGGGAAATTATCAAAAACAATGAACAACATGAATTTCGAATAGTAAATGAAGTAATACATTTGGGGGTATATTTCATATTTCTACTTTAACATGATCAAACTATTATTTTTTATCGAAGTAAGTTTATTTTTCATATGTAGGTTAAGATAGGAAGGAACTTCAAAATAGTATTTATAACAGATAAACTTTAGGGTGCAGTCACATCGGCTACAAAAACAAGTTCTAGTTTATTTTAATCAAAAAGCGTCGATGTTGGGTCACGAAGTCAAAGGACTATATGTCCAAATATAGGTTCTTGTGTTCCCCAGAGAAATTCCCGGGAACAGTAAAGATCACTTCTAAAGAAAACAAAATTACTTCGTCCTCCTGACATTTTCGCTGAACCCTTAAAAGCAACATCTGCAACCTGTACGCGTTCTCCAACCGGCTGCCTTTTGCTCCTACAGTGTTATTTATTATTTTTCATTTTCTCATTTTCCTTCGAGTCTCTACTAATTTTCCGATAACTGCATTATTTGATATTCTACCCGAGTGCGTTATCACTGGATTCGTGTTTTCCGCGTAGAACTTTAACATATTTTTTTCCTTTTAAGTTTCCACTCGCGTTCTCAAGGAAATGCTATTTCGTTATTTCAGGGAAATGTTATTATTAAATTTACATTTATTTGGTTTTGTTGCTTACCGGCATAAAGGCGCCGAATAAAATTGCAAGAGGGTTACCACTGATGTAATAATAATATTAATAATATATTCATTTCCTTGCAATATTTTATCTGTAATACCTATTGTTTAAATATGATGATTGAATTTGTATTTCTATATCTAGACACTTACCGTAAACTTTTAAAAAATCGGTCAAGTGTGAGCTCGAACTTAGGCATCGAGAGGGTTCCGTATCTTTCCGATACATTATCTATTATTTGAAAATATAAAGGATTTGTTGTAAAATTACATGAGCTGTTACATTGGTCACATTTCATTAGGATCACAGTTTGAAGAACTTCATATTTTCAGTCCAGAATACATTTTGGAATTGTTTGGGATTGGGATTCTGTTTGTTACCACGTAACGCTTGTAATAAAACAACAATTCACGTGCCACAAAGTTTTGTCCTGCTGGTGTATTTTTCAATAACAATTTTAATGAACTAAAAAGAAGTGGTATTCAGACGGCATTTAAACTTTAACAAATAAAATTAAAAATTTAAGTTTCAAAACATCTTTGTTATGGTTACAGTGACAGTTAATTATAGAACAATTAACTTATAATGTTTTTTACGGCAGGCAATCACAAATTATAGATCAACAAATTAAACCGCATAGAGGGTATCTTTCAAAACACGTATCACTTTTAAGAGAGAATAAAGGTTAAGAACCAATTTTATAGCATTTGAACGCTATGATCATAAAAAGCGTTGACTGTAAAGGGGGCATAAAATTTTAAACAGTAAGTTGGATGTAATTAAAACTGGAAATTACTGACATTATGGGGGAAATTCTCCAAGTTTATAACAAAGTTCATGCCTACAGGGGTAAAACTTAAAACTTTTGATTCTGTTGCGGAATAATTGCTTTTGTTTTCAAAGAGAAAGTTATGTATGTAAATAGAACAAATCTGAGTAAATAGCTAAATCTGTAGATATTGGTTTTTCAGAGTTTGTTCGTTATATTCATCTTCTCTAAAAAAATATACCCTGAAAGTCTAGACTTTGTTTAACTGACTTGTCTGTCTACACCTGTATTTACCTTCTAATGCTTATACGAGTGGTAGGTATTAAATTTCGTTCTCTTAAATATTTCATTAATGCTAATGCTTAGAAAGAAATGATCTTACCTAATATTACTTAACCCCTTTCTAAAAACAAGTTTGGGTGATGATGTCTTTAAATAAATTGCTTGCCCTTTGTTTCGTGAAATACAAGCATTGCATTTAGGATAATCAAGAAATAATTTTGGATTCGATGCGGTCTTGCACTAACATCATGGAAAATTAAACTTTGAGACCCAATGGCTTTTTCATAGTTCAAAAATTATCTCTTCATTGATAACGTTGAATTTTTGGCCTTTGTGAATGAAGATTTTCATAAGGATTCTTATGATACCAAAAAATTCGTGTAGGCTTACGTAAATAAGAAAAACTATAAATGTATAAAACAACAATTCAAATGCGCACCATTTCGAATAAAATGAGTATGTACTATACCTATTAATTTGATATTCTCGCATTAAAATTTGGCACTTTTACTTCTGTCAGGTGGAGGTCAGGTCAGGTCATAAGGCTTCTTTATAATAATTTATCAAGAAGGCACCTCAGCAAGCGGCCTACATGAGAGCTATTAAAATTTAGATGCAAAAATGTCGATTAATGTGTAAGTTGCTCTTCTTCGTTACAATTTTTCGGTATGATTAAATAAAAATCTGAATTGCATGCCATAGGTAGGACAAATAATATTCTAATGTTTGGATATCAAAATCAGTTCAAAAACAAAAATTTTTTGAGCTCTAACTTATTTCTTATTTACTTTACCTTAAGTATACCTATACGAATATACGAATTTGATAGATATTATAAGAATCCTTATGAAAATCTGTACAAGACCAAAACATGCAGGATGTTAAATTTAAAATAACTATTTTTAAAGTTTCGCGAAAGTTGAAATTCCCATATATTAAGAAAAAACAGTAATTTTGTCATGCATGTATGGAATCCGCAGTAAAAAATATTTCTGTGGATACCTGATCCCAATATCCCAAGTAGTTTGGCAACTATCTACAGGTTCACTTTTTTGCAATTAACGTCCTCTAGCGGGACAACGGTTGAAAATAGCCTCATCTAATTATATATCAAACTTGATCCGAACTGAAGCAGCTTTCCAAAAATGCCATAATATATTGATCATTTCATTTAAAAAACATACGTTTAGTGCAGCACTGTATGTGGACACACTGCATAAACGAAAATAATTTTAAGATGTGCATATCCCAGTCTAGAAAAGTAGTCGGGTCGATCGGATACCGGAACCGGATCCAGACCCGAATTCCTACCTCAATAACACAAACTTCTAGCTTTTACTACTTATACACCAATGATCCAAGACGCGTAAGGCTGATGTAGTTACAGCCACTTCCTCGAAAAATTGACAAAATGTGACATGTCTAGTTCAAAAAATTGTTTCGAATGGAGAGGGCAGATGGACTAGAATTTCACGTCGAAAACACGTTCAGCCTCATGGATTCGGGGGGAGCAGAACTATGATTTACTCACAACAGTATGAGAGATATTTCATAAAAAAAGTTTCTAAAATTTCGTAAAAGTATAGAATATGTTTTGCCTTACATATGTACATGTGTGTGGTAAACTAAATTCTCAAACTAGTCTTCTTCTTCTAGAAGATTATATTTTCAAGAAAATAGGTATAATCGCACTAACAGATAATTGCAACATACATATTTGCGTTTCTTCCTAAAAGAATTGTCCTATTCAATTTTTGTCAATTCTAGTGTAGGTACGTTCTTCAAAAAAAAATATGCAACTGTTGAGATATTTAACATTTTCAAGCAATACTTTCTTGATGCTACTACGCCATTCAATATGCGTGTCTAACATGGGAAGTTTGAGCACAGAGCAGAGAGTAAACAAACTCCCCAAATTTTGTCCCTTATAACTCAATTATTAGAGTAAAAAAGAAATGAGGTCAGTTGGTTGAATTACGAACTATACGTGATTCTGGTTTTCGCAAGATTTATTGTCGCTAAAATAAATGAAACTAATGATGATTGTTACCAATTGTATACTGCCTACAGTGTAGAAAATGAAATAAGCAGTATGGTGATCGAAAAATTTGAGACAGAAATCAAAAGAGTTTCTTCGGACCGAAAGCATCATTTTTATTACGGATTTAGATTTTTGGTCGAATTTTAAGGTCACTTTATGCAAAACATCATACGTGTAGTGCACCCTCTTCGAGATATTATTTTCAAATTTCATCAATTATAACTTGGAAACTGCACGAGATAAAGAAAAATGATCTACATATCCCTATCCGAGTTTTCAATTCTCTATCTCTATCTCTTCCTGATTGGCAACTTTTTGTCATTCTTTGACCAATCAGGAAGCAGTATTTTCCAGACCCATTAGATTAGATAGAGAATCAAAAACTAGGATAGGGACATTTAAATCATTTTTCTTTATCTCGTACCGTTTCCAACTTATAATTGATGAAATTTGAAAAATTACGATTTTTAACGTCTAATATCTCGAAGAGGCTGCACTTTACACATTTGATGCTTTGAATAAAGTGACCTTAAAATTCGACCAAAAATCTAAATCCGTAATAAAAATGTGGGCATTCCATTTAAAATAAGAGAGTAGGTACTCGTTTCCGGTATAACCGGAAGTTGTTGGACGTTGAAAATATTTTAATTAGAATGGTCTAAGCCGAGAACTGTTTTGTACAAATTTTCATATTTTAATTCGCTGCCGTTTCTGAGAAACGTCTAACCGACCGTCTCGGTGAATCACCCTGTATATCTAATTATAGATCAAGTACCTAAATCATAAAATACCAAAATGTACCTATTTTTACTGTCATACATTATTTGGAAAACAATGATTTTAGTGGCTTTTAACATTTGATCTTTCGCGTGATCTGGGGAGTGGAAATCTTACTATAAGTTACGGCAAGATCCTACAAAAAGGGAGAAAAACCGGGAGCAGACAATGGGACAACGAACTGAAATTATCAAAATTCTGAACATGGCATTCCCGATAGAGGAGTACACTCTGGTACACTCTGGTACATTCTCCACTTTCTCTCCCAGACGAACGTTTAGTTCCAAGCACGTGTCTGTTGGTCTGATACTATACCGTGCGCGTTTCCTAGGCAACGGGTCGATGTTTTGGCCATAAAGTTTTATGGGCTCCGGTGCAGACGCACGCACTTGGCGTCGCGGCGGCCGATGCTGTGATTCAACGCCCGGTAGCACCGTGAAGTAGCGTCGTTATGTCTGCTCAACGCTCGTAAAATGCAGTGCAGTTCGTTAGACCCCCTCAAAGACGGGAACGTTTATGAAGGGGGCGGCGAATCCATTAAACTTTTTATTACCATATAATATGTCTACGTAGTTCCCCAATGTCGCTGTTTTCTGTTGTCTAATCTAACCGTAAAAAGTTAAAGCAGTTTTGTAATAAACGAATATTTATCTGCCTCATACCTTCCCACAAACTTTATAATTGAATTAAAAATCTGTATGAATAAAGTTATTTTGTGCATTTTGTCTGCCGAAATACATTTTATGTTGGATATAAAATTAAGTTCGACTTACCTAAATTTATTGTTGAAAAATATTAATATTCTTTGATATTTATTTTCTTGCCCACAACTTTCCTATGTTTTAATTACTGTTTTTTGTGGCTTTATTGTGAATATAACACGATAGATGATATCTGCCAACGTACCTGGTACATTAATAAGTATTCGACAGAGATATCTCCCAAACTTATTACTTTTTGAATTATATCAAAGTTTTAACAAAAACCTCGACCAAAACCATGTAGTCCAAATACCTCTCCCATAAAGGCGCCCAAACGTAGGTAAAACAAATGTTCTTCAGGAAAACAAAATATGTTTATGTTCAACCAAGATACACAAACATAACCAAAAACAATAGTAAAACAAAACACTGCAAAAAATAAATATATAAAGGAAGCACTCTTGCACGGACCGATCGTACAGAAATGGGACATCATCAGTGATGTGAGCTGGTAAATTACAAGTAAATAACCGCGGCTATTTACTGTAATTTACCGTAAAATACCAAAAATTAGTTACCGTAATTTACGTGGAAAATTACCATAAATCACGCAGTAAATTAACATATTTTATAGTAATTTTGTTTATATTTTGGTGACATCATCTAACATCTAATGCTAAATTACTGTGTTATTGGTAAATTACGGTAATTTACTGGTAAATTATTGTAATTTACTGGTAAAATACGGTAATTTACCGTAATTTACGAAATATTTATTACGATAAATTACCACGGTAATTTACAAAACAAATTTATTACCACGGTAATTAATATCGGTAATTAATATCGGTAATTAAAAATGGTAAATTACCAAAAATATAAATTACGGTAATTTAACATCACTGGACGTCATACACTTGCCCTAGCAGTTTATTTTAAATGAAAATTATCTAAAAGAGTTATTCAAAGTGTAAGGAAAGGTAACAACTGCTGCGTTATATACTCTGGAAATGACAGAATTTAACCAATAAATTACAATTATTTTATATTTTAGAATAATGTTACATGAATTACATATGAAAAAAGATGTTTAATTTTGGAGAGGGTGAAATTATTTTAGAACTTGACGGCAAAAAATTTTTGGTAGAAGAAATTTTTGTTATCAAAAATAATTATTTATTAAATAAATTTAAAAAAATGTAGAAGTGGCACTTTGAGAGAGATATCACAATTTGGATGATCATATTAAACAATAAATAAAGACTGTGATGTAATTTTCTGCCGAATTTCTCAATTTCTCACCATTAAAATAAAAATACATATTAAAATTTTTCCAATTTTTTAAATACGAGAAACCACATTTTAATATTTTGGTGTCCATCAATTCATCAAATAAAGCAAATTTTGCAAACATTTTCAACAGTAATTTGACGAGTACTTTTTATTTTGCCGGAAAAATTTATGTTTTGAACGAAATTTTGTTGACTTCAGAGTCAAAGCGGCAATGAAAAATTTAAACTAGAAACAGGTATTCTTAATTATATATGTATAATCATCATAAGGTTCTCAGTACGAAGACTGGTTGGATGCGTACTTCCACTCTTTTCTATCCTGAGCTAACCTACGCATTTCCCTAAAAGTAGAACATCCTACATCCCTAACTATTTGAGAGCAGTAGTCTAATCTAGGCCTACCCCTACCTCTTTTTATTCCTATCTCTGACTCTAGTATGTCGCGAACTATTCCTTCGTGTCTTAGAAGGTGTCCTACCATCCTATCTCTCCTACTCTTTATTGTCTTCCATACCTTTCGCTTTTCCCCAACTCTTTCTAATACATCCCTATTGCTAACCTTATCTATCCACGGTATCTTCATCATGCGCCTGTAGCACCACATTTCAAACGCTTCTACTCTTTTTCGATCCGCTTCCCCTATTGTCCAAGTTTCGCACCCGTATAATGCCGTACTCCATACATACGACTTTAAGAGTCTCTTCCTAGTCTCAATATATGTATAAGGCAATAAAAAATTAATTTTTTGTCGTTTTCGAATTTGTTTGAGAAGTAGAAATAGTATGGCTAGTTGGAGTTACAACGAAACTAATAATTCCAATATTTCCAATGAGAACACTGTGCTTTGACTAAATTAGGCTGTTTTATGGCACAGCAATATCAATAAAAAAGTAAACTGAAACGGATAGACGCAGATTCATATTAAAATAGCCGGTGAGTTAAACATGGCAAACATTCCTATTTTTATGCAGACTCATCAATATTAAATGCTTTTTCCATCTGTTTGTACTCTCCTACTGTGACACAATGCTTTCAAATTCAATATTCCTGACTCTTGATTGTGCAAGGGGGTCAAGCGATTTTAGACGCATTAGCATAGCACTTTTACGTCTCTGGGATAAAAAGTTGGTCGGCGAACATCAGCAGAATTTTAAGAGAAGAAGCTATTGCAGCTGAATTCGAAATGCGTCAAACAGAAACGTTGGTGGCATTAAGGTGAAAGCACAAATTTAAATGTAATCAAATATAGTTAGTGGTGTCTCTGGGGTCAAAGAGAAAGGGATGAAGTCAAATCGCGATTCAGAATATGCACAAGACCGCACTTTAGAATGTTATACCAAGAACTACATACTCTACAAAGGCTGAGTAACACAACATGGTTACAAGCAAAACTAATTTTGGCGTTGATCATGAATACTATCACAGGATCTCCGGAAATTTCTGTCCGATAAAAATGGGTATATTAAAAAATTCAACAGTTTCCGAAAATGTTTGAATAATACTACAAAAATTTCGTTTTTCTTGAATAACTTTTGCGCCCCTTCAGCTAGGAACGTTAAATTTGGCTTGATGTGGTCCTCCCTATTAAATTGTTACATAATCGGTTTTGTGGAACCGTCTCTTGGTCATTATATCTTTCAGATCCTTTCCTTTCAGAAAAATACATACCTATACAGAATACAGTCAGAATAGTTTTACCCGCAGTTTTACCTCAAAGATGTTGAGCTTCTACGGACTACGGAAAGTACAGGTGTAAAATAGTTGCATGTTTGCAATTTCACTAAAAGTGTGCCGTAATTTCATTTTTATTTCGATGTCTTAATCACTATAATTATGTCCTATTTTAAATTAAACTATAGAGCAATGTTCACCTATATCGAACACGCTTGTAACGAACCTCCGAGTATAACAAGAAACAACCTGTCGTGAAAGGCAGTAGTAGTATTGCCATAAATCGAATGCAATTTTTTCCGCTTTTAACGATCCCGGATATAACAAACTTTCGTATGTGGCGAACCACTTTTTGCGTTATAAATATCCTAAACTATCACTTATAACGAACCACCGAACACAAAAAACGAGAAATCCCATAAAGTGAAGTTGTGTGCAAATACGGCCCGCCGAAAACCTGAAAATTCGGTCTCTTGTTTCTTCTGTTCCGTACACTCTAGCAACTGATTCATAGAAATACAGTGGCGCCAAAGAGTGATGTAAATATGTATACCGAATTGTACAGTTTTAACTTTTTACGGAGCAAACTATGTATGTATAAAATAATTCAGCAGTTTAGAAAGAATAAAGAGTGCAAACAAAGCCGATGGTCGGTACGATTTGGAAGGAAAAGCGAATATTCTAGAAAAGAGAAAACCATAAAATTCTACAGCAAAATTTTTTTGCAAAAGGAACTGTGCCTCCACATGTTCTAAACAGTTTTAGGCATGTAGACATATATTTGAATGAATCTTCTCTTACTTCTAAAACCATTAAATAGGTATGACTATCTACCTACGTAAATATATCGCAATATACAATTTTGTAATTTCTTTCGACTGCTTTTCTTGAGAATATAAATACATTACGTTGTAGGAGGGGTTTTTGCGTCCCGGCATTTACATAAAGTTAATAAAAGAATAAAACACAAGTTCCATATTCACCATTTTGTGCACATCTCTATGTGTTCTTCTTCCCTACCTTACCGGGCATGAAGGCGGCAAAATTCAATTTTAAAATGAAGCTATTGCTTTTTATATTTTCCTTTCTTTATTAACTTAACGGTTATTACGAACTTGGGATATAATGAACTATTCGCGGCAGCTCGTGCAGGTTCGTTATAACCGAATTACAAAGTTTTTGCACCGCATTTGGAGAGAAAAGCGAATATTCTAGAAAAGAGAAAACTATAAAATTCTACAGCAAATTTTTTTTGCAAAAGGAACTGCACCTCCACATGTTCTAAACAGTTTTAGGCATGTAGACATATATTTGAATGAATCTTCTCTTACTTCTAAAATCATTAAATAGGTATGACTATCTACCTACGTAAATATATCGCAATATACAATTTTGTAATTTCTTTCGACTGCTTTTCTTGAGAACATAAAAACATTACGTTGTAGGAGGGGTTTTTGCGTCCCGGCATTTACATAAAGTTAATAAAAGAATAAAACACAAGTTCCATTTTCACCATTTTGTGTACATCTCTATGTGACTGTTCTTCTTCCCTACCTTACCGGGCATGAAGGCGGCAAAATTCAAATTTAAAATGAAGCTATTGCTTTTTATATTTTCCTTTCTTTATTAACTTAACGGTTATTACGAACTTGGGATATAATGAACTATTCGCGGCAGCTCGTGCAGGTTCGTTATAACCGAATTACAAAGGTTTTGCACCGCTGGGCATAAGAGTTAATTTATTAACATGTCTTGACATTCATAATGACCCTTATTACTATCCAAAGGAGATAAAGTACTGTTTATAGCCGCTGAAATTTTATGCCCGCGCATTTATTTACAATGTAGAGGACTATCGTGTATTCGTGATAGATAAATAATATACCCTGGACTAAGTGCAAACCGAACCGCCGCCTACTGAGTTCCCCTCCAAATCACCGAAAGGATGTCATCAATTTTTGAACTTAAAATTTTTGATAAAAAAATTACCTATGATTTCATATCACGTTCTTTTCTTAGAATTCATGTGACGAATTGCTATGAGGCTTTCAACCTAGTAACATCGAAACCGAGAATCCACATTTTTCCAAATTACTTTTCAATTTTGTTTCAATTCAAACATACACCGAAGCATTTTTCATTTTTACATTACATTTGGGTACCTACCCAATTAAATTTGGCGTTGGATGATTTTATGTGAAGGACTTCCTCTTATAAATGCCTCTCTTTATGTATAACAATGAACAAAATAAAAATATTTTCTCATACTAGCACAAACTCATGAATATTATACGAGAGAGTGATTCAAAAGTGGACGCATTGTTTAATTTTAATTAAATTAGGAGACGCCGGTTAACAAATAACAGGCAAAAAGAAGCAAACTAGAGTACCTATTCGTAAGGTTACTAAACTTGTAAATCAGATAAGAAGTGGGACAGGGATGAATATTTAAGCGTAACGTCACATTTAAGCTTTCGGAATATATTTCCCAAGAGCGGTTTCTGATGCAAAGTAAGAAACGATTTTCTGTATAAAGAGATAGAATGTGGTAAATTTATATTTTCATTCTGAAGTCTTTAAGAGTGGCGTTTACCATGATCATCTGTCGCAATCAAACACACGCTCGGCATTACATATGCAAAGAAGAATGAAGGAATGGCTCTGAACGAAATGGAAGCAGTTTTGACAGAGGGCTACGGCATGAAGATCAATATAAAAAAAAACAAAACTTTGGTATGTAGGGGGCGTGGAAATAGGGCTAAGACTAAAATACAAATAGGACGTCGCGGATTTCTGCTATTTATGTAGGAAGTCAAATAACTCGCGATGGTAGGAGCGCTAGAGATATAAAACAAAGAATAGCGTAGGGTCGAGTTGCGTTTAACAAAAGGAAACAACTGTTATTCTTGGGAACGATAATGTAGAAATTCGGAAGAGACTCTTAAAGACCTATGTATGGAGTTCGGCAGTGTACGGGTGCGAAACTTGGATAATATGAGAAGGGGGGGGGAATAATAGAAGCGTTTGAAATGTGGTGCTACAGACGCATGATGAAGATACCGCGGATAGATAAAGTTAGTAATAGGGAGGTATTAGAAAGAATTGGGGAAAAGCAAAAAGTATGGAAGACGATAAAGAATAGGAGAGATAGGATGGTATGACGCCTTCTGAGACACGAAGGAATAACACGCGACATATTAGAGTCGGAGATAGGAATAAAAAGAGGTCGGGGTAAGTCCAGATCAGACTACTGCTCTCAAATAGTTAGGGATGCAGGATGTTCAACTTTTATGAAAATGCGTAGGTTAGCTCAGATTAAGAAATGGAAATAGGACTGAGACTAAAATACAAATAGGAAATGAGAAGACAGAGGAAGTCACCGATTTCTGCTGTTTAGGAACTCAAATAACCGCGATGGTAGGAGCGCTATAATAGAGATATAAAACATAGAATAGCGCAGGGCCGAGTTGCGTTTAGCAAAAAGAAACAACTGATATACTCGGGATAGAAGTTTCTACAGGGGGGCGGAAAAATTCATCTCTGGGTTCGAGAAGTAAGGTTGTTCTTCATTACTTCTTATAGTAGCAATTTTTGCCCAATAAGTTCATTAAATAGCAACATGCGTCATAGCCTCGATCTACTGCGTTATTTCATCAACTTTAGTGACTTTAAATTGGGTAAGCGTAAAGAGGACAGTCGTTCTTGGCCACGTGGTCCATACAAAAGTGGCAGTTGTTTTGTCGCTACAGTTGACAGTTGAGTACCTGGCTGCTGGGTCTGTGAAAAGCGCGTGTTTTCAGTGAATTGGTGGCCGTTCCGTACATCACATTTCCGTACAAAGCGAAATCAGTGCCAGTTCCGTACACGATGCACGTGTCCCGATACTGGGGATCATTTGTAAAAAACTGTCATTAGCAATAGTGGTAGTTGCGCACAGGTATAATCCCTTAGTGACCGTATACTCAGAGAGCATTCTAAGAATAACCCGGGTCGTTTACGTTAGGTACCTGAACATAAAATTTTGGATTTAGTCACATTTCCTGCGTTCCCGTTTCGTGCGTCGATGAAAATTCATCTCATATTGTTTTCAAATATTAATGTTCTTGTTTGGGAGGGGCTTAAACGCCCCGCTCGCCCACAAACCGGAAATAGTGGGCCGTGGAACCACTTTTTTGGCCGTATTCAGTGACGGGCAACACCACTTTTTTGGCTAGGTGATTCTTAGAATGCTCTCCGAGTATACGGAGACGCAGGAAATGGGAGCAAATCCAAAATTCTATGTTTAGTTAGTTAGTTAGTTAGTTTTACAGGTGGGTCGATCGGCTACTAGGCCCTTCTGAACTGCGACCAGCAAGGTCTTTTGTTCTTACCCTTCATCTAATAGGTTCCTAGGAATTCCAGTCTCCTCGCGAAGCCTAGTATTTCCCTAGGAGACTTTTCCCTCACTTCGTCAGGTGTTAATTCCACACTGCCCAAGTGAGCAAGTCTTGCGCGAGCAATTGCTACGCACTCACACAGTAAGTGTTCTGAGGTTTCGTCTTCCGATTCACATAGTCTACACAAGCGACTATCTGATTTATCCAATTTATTGAGATGATATCTCGCTGGGCAATGTCCGGTAAGGAGGCCTGTAAGGAGCCTCAGTTCATTCCTAGATAGATCAAGGAGTTTTCTGGCATTCCCTGGCGAGTAGTCAATGAACTTTTTCGCCTGTCTCTGACCTTAAATCTTTCCCCATTGGGATCGTTTTCTGTTCCTTTCCCACCGTTCGACTTCTATCCGTCTGTGTGTTTTATTTAAACCACAGAACGGTTCCGGTCCAATGGGTGGTGTCTTGTTACCCCTTGCCAGTTGTTTTAGGGATTGTCGACATTCCCAGATCGACCTCGACTCAAGGGTGTGGGCCTTTAGTGCTTTGATGGTTGCCTGGCTGTCCGTGAGAATGTATGTAGATCGTTTTCCCCTGAGGTTTCTTCGTAAACACTCTTGGGCACACAGATCGACAGCAAGCATTTCTGCTTGTCCTATGGTTGGGGAGCTTCCCAAGGCCACGGATGTCCTGTATTTGGGTCCATATATGCCTATGCCTGTCCCATCATCTGTTTTCGATCCATCTGTGTACCATATGGACGAGTTTGAATCTAATTGGTTTAGACGGGTTCTCACCGTTTGGCGGCCCTCAATGACCACTTCAAACGGCACTTCGAAGTCAAACACTTTCGGCATGAGGTTCGATGGTTTTTCCAAAAACTCTGTCTGTATCTCTTCCAGAATCTTTAGATGTCCTTTCCAGTTTCCTTGTTTGAACTTTTCAGTCTGGGAAAGTTTTAAGGCAGCTAGCAGACCATCCTTTCTCACTTGTAAGTAAAGTGGAAGCAGGTCCAACATTACCTCTATGGCTGCCGTGGGAGTTGTGCCCATAGCCCCGGTTATTCCCACACACGCCAGCCGCTGCAGTTTTTGCAGTTTATGCAACGTTGTAATTTCTTGAGTTTTCGTCCACCATACCAAAGATGCATATGTGACGATGGATCTTATGACCGTTGTATAAGACCAGTAGGTCATTTTCGGTTGTAGTCCCCATGTCTTTCCAAAAAGTTTGCGGCATATCAATAGGGCCGCCGTAGCCTTGGAGAGAGTCTTATTGACATGCAAATTCCAGTTCAGCTTGCTATCCAGGAATATACCAAGATATTTCGCTTCACTAGAAAATTCGATTGTTTGTCCATTTAACTGTGGAGCTCGTAGATTCAGTTTCCTTCGTCTTGTAAATAGAATTACGGTGGTTTTTCCTGGATGTACACTAAGTCCCTCCTCCAGGCACCAATTGCTGATAATGTTTAGAGCACTCTCCATTAGGCTTGACAGAACTCCATCATGCTTGCCTCTAATAATAACTAGGTCGTCTGCATAACCCTGTGCATTAAGGCCGCTATTATTTAGTCTATTGAGAAGGCCATCCACAACGATAGACCACAGCATGGGTGATAGTACTCCACCTTGTGGTCATCCCTTTACTGCAGTTACCGACGTCTCGACCACTCCCGCAGAGACTGTAATAATTCGGCCTTTGAGCATGGCTTCTATCCATCTAATGGTGGAAGGTTCAATTCCTTTTTCTGAAGCAGCTTTCCTGATAGATATGTGAGAGGTGTTATCAAGAGCACCCTCTATATCCACAAATAACCCAATCGCGACTTCTTTTTCCGCAAGTGCCTCCTCTATATCTTTCACTAAATGATGCAGGGCATCTACTGTGGATTTGCCCGTCTGATAGGCAAATTGCTTTCTGTGAAGCACAATGTTGCTTCTTATATGGTTATCTAAGATTTTCTCCATAACTTTTAGAAGAAAATAGATAAGTCTTATAGGGCGATAAGATTTTGGCTCCTCGAGGGGCCCTCTGCCTACTTTAGGTATGAAAATAACTTTTACTTTCCTCCATGACCGGGGTATATACCCTAGTGAGAAGTTAGGTCTGAAGTCAGGCAAGGGGCGATATACGTTATGTCCTTTTGCAGCATTGCAGGAATAATTCCATCACTGCCCGGTGACTTATAGGGCTTGAAACCTATGTTTAGGTACCTACGTAAACAACCCGGGTGATTCTTAGAATGCTCTCCGAGTATACGGTCACTAAGGTATTGTACCTGTACGCAACTACCACTATTGCTAATGACAGTTTCTTACAAATGATCCCCAGTATCGCGACACGTGCATCGTGTACGGAACTGCCACTGATTTCGCCTTGTACGGAAATGGGATGTGCGGAACTACGACGATACCGTTTTCAGTGTGAATAAAAGTGTGCAATGACAGGTGACAGTTACATGTTTAGGAGCACTGCAAATATTAGTGCTCAGAAAATGATCCTCCTACATCGGAAAATTGCAAACACGTGAAAATTTTATACAAAGGCTGAATGGAATAGAACTAACCTTTTCCACGTGAGGCACACTTACTAATACCGGACTTGACAGGTCCGTAAAAGATTTTATTTGCAGTAAACATCCTTTTGTGACTAAATATACCGACAGTAGGTGTGTTTGCTAAGGTTGACGCGCCTTATTATTGCAAAAGATACATTATTGCAGACATGAGTTGATCTAATCACAGTGCAAACTGCATAACAAGTAACACCTACTTGCCAATTGTAATAACTGCTACAGTACTAATTTGACAATTTATGTTTACTTAATATTTATTTTGTCTTTGTTCAATTTCAATAAAGTAAATATCTACATTTTATTGAAATGGAACAAACATTATAATTAAGTTTCGACGCAGCAGAAACCACCTTGTGAAAAGGGGCAGCTTTCAGTGATTCACACTAACAACCAGTCGAAACTAGCAAAAGCACGGATCGTAAACGTCAGGAATTAGAGATATGTACGTTTGAAGTTAGGGGAAGTGAGTTTTAGGATCTGGACACGTTAAATCGCGTATTAAAGGGACCATTACTCTTAGTTCTCCGCAGTTGAAAATTCGAGTTCAGCGGAACGAACATCGATTCGAGACGATTTTTTCTGCTCAAGGGTGGCGGGATATTCTTAACTTCGATTAACTTGAATTCGCATAAAATTTCATTGGAAACGGATTTCTCAATAAGGTCAGTTTAGGAATGTAATTTAAGATAAAGCAGGATTTCAATTTTGGCATGTCCCAAGAGACTCGTAAATTGATTATTGAATGGTATAGGGCTATCGACCTTTAAGTAACATTTATACCAAGCGAATATCAAGTCACTGCAAAACTGGTCAGTCGGTCTTAGGCTAGAACTTATTAGAAATTATGCGAAGATTGGGTGCTGGATGATGAAAAGACATTGCATGTAATCTAAAATTCTATGAGGTTGATTTGATGTCGGAGTCTATAAATGGGTATCTGCATCACAACTAGTATTCATATATTTACGAATATCGAATACGCATCATATTATATACTTCCTGTACACAGTTCAATGTGGGCAAACATAAATACAAGATATGACCAATATGGTAAAAGTAGATGCAATGGTTGATATGGACAAGGCAAGATTTTGAGAACATTATGAGCTCAAGAAGAGAATACAGAAACATTAGATGAGCAAGAAATTAATGTCAAAGAAAAGCGAAGGACAAAAAGAGTAATAAGTCCAAGTTTGCTAAATTACCTGTTGGACAGGACGTGACAAGATAAATTAAGTGAACTAAGGGATGGGAGACCTATAAAGCACAAAAGAAATAGATGAACGATGTGAAGGAGAAATGGCAACACCCGGCGTTAGGCAGCGTAATGATGCAAAAGTAATGAAATTACCATTAGAATCAGCAGAATCAGCAAACAAGATTTGGTAAGCACCAAAACAGAAGCAGCAAAAATAATATATATGGCACATTTCCTTACAACTTTTGTACTTAAACTTTTTCTCTATCTCTTAAAATTCACAGACTGTTGGGACACTCTGTATATGTCCCGCTTTTTAAGACATCCTGTATGATCGACTTTTTTTAATGCGGGGGGCCGATTTCCTTACAATTTTTAAATTTGAACTTCTATATCTTTTAGTTTTTACTTAGATTCCACACAAACAAAGAATGTTGGGACCCTATGTACATAACACTAATTTCCTGGCTACCCTAACCCGTGCTGCAACTCCGTAAACCCCCTGATACCGACTTTGAATTGAATTAAATCAGAAATAATAATTTTATTATAATTTGTTTTGTCTTGTGTAAGTATTCATAAATACCATATTTGTAACTATATATCTACCTATACTTACATAATATAAAACACTATTATTATATTATTATTAACTATTACGGGATATTAACGATTAACTTTAGAGACCATTAAATGTTTTTGTAACTCATTCATTAGTTTAGGTCCTCGCTTACTTTTTCTGGTGATTTTCATAACACTTTTTGTGCTCAAATGGTTAATTTCCGGTAGCGGTATTTTGGTGCTCATTTATTAATTTTGGTTCCCAAATATTATTTAGGTGGCAAAGGAAAAAAATTGAAAGGAAAAATTGGTGCTCAGTAATTATTTTGGTGCTCAAATAAAATATTCCAGAATTCTACTGGGTTATACGGTTAAAAAGTTAAAATACCATATTACAAGTGATTCTTATACATCATTATATTGTTTCGTGGTCAGTGATGTGAATGGGTCATAATATGGCCGTGTCATTTTGCGTCATTTTGCCGGTCATGGCCACGATCACAGTATTGCCACAATAGAAAATGACGGTCAGTCATTTAAAATAACCTTAAATTACAAACGTGTTGCTACGGGTTTAAAAATTGGGAGTGACTACTGCTTCGTACGACGATTACTTATTTTGTTCCAAGACGGTCGGACGTGCGCATTACACAATATCAGTAAAATGACGTTTAAGTAATTCGTTATTGGAAAGCAACAGTCTCGGTGGGTGTTCGGGTATCGTACAGACCTGCCGTCTTGTTTTCCTAGGGCTAAATGAGTTCCTGTACAGGTTGATTTATTTTGCTTGTTTCTGCATCATCTTTTTTTCCAAAAAATGCGTGTGTCTGGTGCGAGCCAGCTAAATGGTCTGTTTCAAAACTGCGTTATCTCATCTTTAGTTTTTTACACTTCCAAAATGCAAAATGTGTTAACATTCTGCAATGCGCACGCCCGACCGTGTTCAAACAAAATTTTAGGTGACGGTCGGACGAAGCAGTAGTCACTCCCTTAAAAATTTATTGAATTCGTTTCGTTGTTTACGGGGTGGCATTGTTTATTAATGTTTTTAACCAAAAATCGAAATTCCAAACAAATTCAAAGCAAAATAATCCTTTAAAAGATGAGAAGGTTGGAGTTCTTTAGTTCTATGTATGTACATATTTAGTTTTGCTACTTTTTCTTTCTTGCACTCTGTGTGACAAGAAGAGGACTGAACATTTCTTTTGAAATACAAAGGCAGTATTTTGCCATCAGCAAAAACTTAAGTTTAATTCCACTAATTTATAACGTTATTCAAACAACTTTTAAATAACCTACTCTGTGTAAAATATAATTCATGCATAATATGTACTGAATGTTATAGCAGTTATCATTTTAACGTTTTAGCTATAGTAAGTAGTAAGTACGTAGTATGGTACTACAATTTCAATTTCTGGCACTTTTCACATAACGTAAACTATTTTCGTCTAAATATTTTACATACCCATTTCTCTTAAAATGCATTAGCGTTGAAATGCAAAGTAAATCTGAAACATGCGCTGATTACTCATCAAAGATAAAATGCATTTTTCATTTGATTTATATAAGAAAAAGGAGTGTAAGTATCCAATTTGTAAGCAAATGAAGAGGATGAACAATAGCGATAAGCTATTTAAAGTGCTCAATCCAATTAGCAAACAGTTGACCCCTCTAAAATTTGATTTCTATTGTACCTATACAAATATGAAATTTTATGGCAAAATTAATTGTGATATTATACTACTCATACAATTCAAAAGTAAGTAGAAAGTATGTCTTTTTCACTTTTTTGATAATAATCTTCCTTGATTTTGCATTTAAAAAATCGGTGTCTATAGAGAGCCGTTAACAGCTCTTTATAAAGAGCCGGGAAATAGTCCGTCGGGCCATCTCAGGTGCTATGAATCAAGAAATAAGCATTGTTTCTTGGAATGTGATTCCCTTATCAGACGGGGCACCAGACACACACAAAATGAGCCGTTAAATTTTAAAAACCAATTCCGACAAATTCGGGGTTAACGCAAAAAAGCAACAGCAAGCTGTGTTTGATCCGCGGATATCTCGATCACACATCCAATGCATTAGCCATCCGGACACGGAGGGAGCTGCCTGGTGTCTTCGAAATAACGTAGAAATAGTGGACAACACATGTTGACTATTTCCCGGCTCTTTATAAAGAGCCGTTACCGGCTCTCTAGTCACTGCGTTAAAAAATATGTACATATTTATATAAAAATATGCGTATTAGTTCGAAGAACGTTTTCAAATTTACCGATTCTTTTTTACTAACAAACGGCGCTCGCACGAAAACCGGGACCATTAAGATTTCAGGTGCGGTTAACAAGTTCATCAACTTTCGTGGCTATACACACGAGAGCAATCGCTAATGGACTGCTTTTCTGTTCAAAGAAGGCGCAGACATGTATTATTCTGGGTACCGATGTCCGGCGATGTAATCTTCAGTGTTTACAAAGAGATCAACTTGTTGCGTACATGGAAATAATTCTACTATCCGGTTCAATATCGCTTCATATGGGTGTAGTACATAGACGGTGGCAGGCTTTTTAAAACTGAACATGGGATCAAAGCAAACCATAATAATTATTACCTACCGAAAGAGATTTGTATGGTATTGTTTTAGTTAGGTAGGTAGGTATTTACAGAGTTCAGAACCCACGGCATAATTTTTCTTTACAAAACTTGCGTGGGCCTTTTCTACAACAGTATTCCTTCATTGGAGTTGTCAACAGGTAATTTGTTTTATATGAATTCATTTGGGTGTCGATAATTTGTTACAAATCAATTCCGAAACAAAAGAGAAGTAATGAGTAATACTGGACAGTTCTGACAACTACTCCTTTGGAAAGTACTCCACTATAGACATTGAGTTAAAGAACTAAATTCAGATTTTGTGTACATCAAGGTGCTTCCCCAGCGAAGCTGGTATTGAAACATTCATTACATATCGCCATGTGCTTGCTAGTAGGTTAGTAAAAAATGTTGCATATTCAAAACGTGTTCGGAAAATAATGTATAGGGTGCCCGCATTACATACTTGAACAATGCATATTGAGTGATGTCTCATATTAGACAAAATTTGGATTTAGTTACATATAAATCAGAGTTTTCGAGAAATTTCTGATTTTATGTTCACTGGTATTGGATGAATCTTTACACAAAACACGACATAATTTTGGAGTAATAACGTACTGAGTGACAGCGATCGTAATTTGTTTACAGTGGGTGTATACTTGGGAAGTTCTAAACGTCAGTATAAACGTGATTACCCCGTGAGTGAGAAAGAGCAGGTGTACTCTATGCTGCATGTCTGCAAATAAACAACACACTGCCTAATGTAGATAAACTGTGTGCATGTTCTGAGGGCAAATTGATTTACTCAACTCTCATAGATGTCGCCGCGTCAATTTTTATTTGTTTGTTCTTTGAACAACGGGTTTTCCCAGAAATTCACGTGCACGTCTGAGATGGTTTTCTTTTTATTATTTGAAAAAACGCAAGAAAAAAATAATGTTTTCCAGTTGCTGGTTCTATAAATGGTACACAAGATGAGCTTTTGCCTGCTTCAAAAAGTTCGTTTAAGTTTATGCACGCAATCAGCACTAAAATGACAACAAATTTCTCACACTTTTCACGCAATCAAATTACTTTAATAAAAGTCAAAGGGGCCAGACTTAAGATGAGCGGTTTATAGTTTCCTTTCTGCTTGCTTCAATTAAATTTTATTGCTTTCAAGTATTTCTGGGTAGCTGCGAATCCTATAGTACGATGTTGAAATAGAAATTCCCGAACGAAAATTTGAATACAAAGCTTACGCGTTCTGGCATAAAATGAAGTGAGGCACTATTATTTGTATTTCGGTGATTATTTTTTTCATCGTCAAATTGGCCAATTGAAACATTTCATTTGGGTCCCGTGGCGTGTATTATTTCGGTAATTTTTTCGATAATTTTCCTTGTTGATAAGTTGCCATAGTTGCGAATTTGTAGGTGCATTTATAATCTAGTTCTTTAGTATCTGCCAAACGTCAAATATTTCCAACACCTTTCTCTGTATATGAATTAATTGATTTAAAATTCGTTTTGAACTACATTGCTTCGATTCAAAAAATAATCTTGTTAAATACAATTCGTGGTCTGGAATTTTTAGGTAATTTTACTCAAGCTGTTGCTTTTACTAACCACTCGTGTAAAACTGTCAAATTTACACTCGTGGTTAGCAAGCAAAGCAACAGCTTTCGTAAAATTTCCGACAATTTCAGACCACTTATTGTATTACTACAGATAATTTAATTCATATTGTATAAAATCTCACAAGCCGTGATGTTTTTGTCAGAATGAGAGCGACAATTTTCCTCAAAATATAGTGACCAATAAAAACACAGAATTTTACAGCTTGAAGCCAATCACAGCAGAATTACATCGAAAATTCACCTGCAAATGTCAAAAATGACGGCGATAATTCACTTCTAGAAACGTCAACTGTTCAGATTAAGTTTAAAAACAATAACCTATTTTCGAGAAATTGTCCATTATTAAACATCATTCGTGCATCAAAAACGCCAGATAATTCTTCATTAAAGTTTGTTGTTTAGAAACTGATGCACTCGTTTATTTTGATCGTTGTGAGTAAAAAATATCCCTCGGCCTAAACGTTCAAAATGACAGCCAGGAGGGCTCAGGCTTCGCGTTCACGTTCTTACTGTCAGTTTTATTCGTCATATTTCCTGGCAACAAAATTTCGTTCAAAATGTTCCCGGCAAAATAAAAAGTACTCGTCAAATTACGTACGAAAATTTGAAATGTAGCAATGCTGTCTGGTTTGCTCCTGTCAATGGTAAAACCATAGAGGGTGATTCTAAATTGTATACGTAAAAAATTATCCGGTAGATTCTCCACAACAAATAATGAAAGAAAGTTAAATAATGTTTTTCCAAATCTCAATTCTTAAAAAGTTGTTAGGGGGTTGAAATTTTCACAAAAATGTTTATTTTGTAAATATTTATGTTACGACACGACATCGGTAGATACGTTGGATGGATGAGTGTTCATCAAACTACATCATTTGAACTTACTGTGTTAACCAGTGGCGGGGTTACGGGGTATTAGTTCCAATATTTTTTGAAAAATGATTGTACGCCACTGGATAAAATGAATTAAAATTGCTTACGTCCTACCCACGACAGCAATTCACGTTTCTTCTTAACATATAGAAATGGAATGTGTACAGGGTGACCCAAATTGGGTGCAAGTATGGTGTATCTTGGTAAATATTAGTGATAGAGAAAAACTGATAAAGCACTTGCGATCTCTTTTTTATGTTCAAGTCAATGGTGCAGAGAAACTTTCGAAATTACTTTTCATTTCCAAGCTATGAACGAAAATTGAGTTTTTTGACATTTCGAGGAATGCTTGTATCTCGCTTACTGTAAGAGATGGTGGAATGCAATGTAGACATTCTTCGTTCACTTTTCTGAGTAAAATTCAGCGGCGTAGTCAGATTTTTAATGTCATGAAGGGTTTCTGAACTGCGTGCCAAACTTGTGTAATTTTAAACGGTGGCCATATTTGATTTTCACACAGTTGAATGGAGATTTTTTTCTGATTTCAGAAATATATAGTTTGATATATCTAACTTCAATATTAACGCAGCTATATCAAATTTTCTGTTTCATTAATTAATGCGGATAATTACTATGTCTGTCGAAAACATAAGGTGGCTATGATGAAACAAACTAACACAGCATTTGACTTTTATGTATGATTTGACATTTCAACAATTATTGTTAGTGCTATTATTGTGGATCATTAACACAAAATGGAATTTTCTAATTTGGAGAAATATAATATGGTGAGTGTTATATTCTAAGCAATACACATGCCAACGCAGCTGCCGATTTATATTTTTCACGATATCCCGAGCGTCATCAACCTCATCCGTCCATATTAAGAAGGCTCTGCTGCTTGAAGGTCCAAAATTAATGAAAATGTTCTCAAATCTTCTTAATATTTGTGGATGAGATAGGCGACGCTCAAGATACCATTCAAAATATAAATCGCCAGCTGAATTGGCATGTTTATTGCTTAGAATATAATAATAGTATCATTCTGTATGTCTATTTGTGATAAAAATTTGATATGTAGGTATTTATTCATTCATTACATCTTACATGCATAATTTAATTCGATTGTTATAAATAAATATTTGTACCAATTTAAAAAATAGTGACGATGTGGATAATTATTATATATATGTCGAAAACATAAGATGGCTATGACTTTGAAAGAAGCCCATTATAATATATGTTTTATGTTTAAAACAGAAAATTCGTCATAACTCCGGAATTATTGAAGTCAAATATGTCAAACTATATATTGTTGAAAGCAGAAAAAAATTCCTCTATTCAACGAAATGAAAATCAAATATGGCCGCCATTTGAAATTACAAAGCTTGGCCCGCAGTTCCGAAACCCTTCATAATATAAAAATGTTGACTACGCCACTGTAATTTACTCAAAAAAGTGCATTAAGAATGTTTAAATTGCATCCCACCATCTCTTACAATAAGCGAGATACAAGCATTTCTCTAAATGTCAAAAAACTAAATTTTCGTCCATAGCTCGGAAATGAAAAATAATTTCGAAAGTTTCTCTGCACCATTGACTTGAACTTAAAAAAAAAGATCGCAAGTGCTTTATTAGTTTTTCTCTATCACTAATATTTACCAAGATACACCATACTTGCACCCAATTTGGGTCACCCTGTACAACACAAGCAGTTGGCAAAAATTCATTTCGAGCATCTCCTATTTCCTGTTCCTGCAAGAAATAGGTACAAGTTTCCTGAAACTTCCGGAAGCTAAAGCTTACACAGGTCACTGCTTTAGGCGAACGTCAGCATCATTGCTTGCTAATAAAGGAGGTGATATTCTTACGCACAAGCTTTATGGAGGCTGGAAGTATTCATCAGTTGCGGAAAGTTATGTTGAAGATTCAGTGGAAAATAAAATTGAAATTGGCATATTCGCTGGAGTTGATGTACGCTTTCGTCAACATAGTCCGAAAGGAAATCAGCACCACGATGGTGGACGAGCAAGGAATGTCTACATTCCGTTGTCAAGTTAAATATTCTCAACTATGTATTTTGAAGAAAATTTATCGAGTAGTATTTGCAGAGCAGCACGAGAAACGCATCTCAGCCAGTCAAGTGTTTGGAGCGTACAGAACAACTTCTACATCTTTATCACATCCAGAGAGCGTACAATGTTTGTTGCCGGAAGACCAACCAAAACGGGTGATTTTCTGGCAATGGTATACCAACCTTGATACCAACCATATGGAAGACTCTTCAGTTTTCCCTGAGAAAATCCTGTTCACAGACAAGGCAGCTTTTACAAGAATGGGAATATGCGTTTGTGGCAAGACGAAAATCTACATAGGTACATTCACTTATTACTGATGAAAACCACCAACACAGACTCTCCATAAATATTTAGTGGAGTTGTGGGTGAACATATGATTGAGCCACGTGTATTACCAAATCGTTTAACTGGCAATTATTACTTTAATTTTCTACGAACTAACTTGCTGCAATAGTTGAAGGAGGTAAATGTAAGTACATAATGTGGTTGATGCACGACGGGCCAACTGGCTCATTTTAGAATTGGCGTGAGACAATCCCTCTTGATGTTACTTTTCGGAGAAGATGGATTGGTCGAGGTGGACCTTTCTATTGGCCATCTAGGTCTTCGGACCTAAACCCGATTGATTTCTTTCTTTGCGGACATTTGAAGAATCTACAAATACCGAAGGCGATTTTTTGTTAAGAATATAAGCTGCCTGTGATACAATTAGAGCTACGCCCGTTATTGCAACAACAAGGAATTCGATGTCAAGTAGTTGTACACTATGGATTGAAGTCCAAGGTTATCATTATGAACAGCTTCTACAAAAGGCCATTTATTTTTAAATAATAAAGATTTATCTGACTGAAAATCTCATTGACTTATTAGCAACAGAAATATTTAAAAAGGGTTAGACAAGTCCTTAGCTGAGTTAGTAACTAACAAGTTTACGTGCATTTATGACGGCATGAAAGACGGAGCATGCTCTTTACTTATTTCCTTCTGAATAAACAAATTCTAGAAGAAATTAAAAAAAGCTAAAATAATTTAATAAGTTTATTCAAATTAGGTACAAAACTATTAAATGAACAATTCAGTACCTACTAAAATGATGTATGTTTATGCTGACCAATGAACCATACAAGCATAGCCACATAGTAAAATCAGAAAATATTAACTACATTTACTTAAGAGGTTTTTAAAAGCAATAGTTTTACGCAAGTAAATAAAGGCAGATGGGCCCTTCATGGGCAAGGAGCATTTGAGAACTACGCGTGTAGGCGTCGATCCTACAGTAGAGACCCTGATGTACAGGGTGTCCTATTTTCGTTATGATTTGGTGGTTTTTCATAGAAGCAGCAGAGATAGAGTCTTGGGGTTTTCGCGAACCTGAGCTACTTTCTTGAGTATAATAGAAAGCTGAAACCAGAATTGGGATATCGTTTCTAGTTTTCGAGAAAAAAATAATATTGATTTTTATCGATTTTCAAAAATTCTCTACAATTATTTTTGTACTAAGCAGACTAAAACTGTCAAGATTGATTCCTATAGAACTTTTTCCAAAGAATTCAATGGCGCACGTAGTTTTCTTCTATGGAGCGTATTTTTTGAGTTAGGACATAAAGTTTAATTTTTTAAATGGAAACCACAGCAGGCTTTGGTCAAGTTCGAAAGGTCTTTTTTAAGCTAACAAAATATAGTACTTTTATATTGTTATTTCAAAAAACGGCAGATTTTGGTACTTTTTACCTTTAGAAAATTAAAATAGGTAGGTACATCCAAGATACCTGTGATTTTATGTTTTTCAACACATAATCTACATCTTCTAGTTAATAGATTGATGGCATTAATTAAAAAATAGGATGGGCTTGCAAATATCGGAAAGCTGCATGTGTTGCCTCTGCTAGCTCGGCGTGATTGTTGTATCTTCGTACGTATATTTTTTTTAAATGCCCAAACAAAAAAGTCTTGATATACTCAGATCCGGTGATTTTGCAGGCCACAATATAGATCCATTTGTACCCAACCATCTACCTGGAAAATTATTTTCTAAATAATTTCTAACTATTGCAGAACTGTGTGCAGGGGGACCATCTTGTTGGAAATATAATACCCTGTTTATGTTTAAACGTAACATTTTCCATTATTGCCTCTGCGTTAATATTCAATAAATTAATGTATCTCAATCCTGTTAGGTTCCATCAAAAATTTGGTTTGCTAGTTGACCACCCAAAATAAAACACGAAACGTTAAATCCAAAACGTCCTTGCCTCTGACCTTCAAAAGTTTGGTGCTGATTTGTATCAGACCAGTGAAGCACATTATGCCTGCTAAATAAACCTACGCTGCTTATGTCCAAATGACAGACCACCCAAATTCTGGATTTTCTTGAATTTTATTTAAGTACCACCTACAAAAATTAAGCCTTCTTTCTTATCTCCCGGGAAGAGATGGTGAATAATTTGAATTTTATATGGCCTATATTTGCCTTTTTTAAATATTTTTTGAACTTTTGTTTTGGAAACACCAACTTGTGATTCGATTTCGCGACAAGAAGTTTTTGGTGTCGCCTCAACCAACGATAAAACATTTATTTCTTCCCTATTTTCTTTATTATAAATTGTGTTTCTAGGTTTATTGAATGACCCATAGTGAATTAAATTTGATTTTAATCTTGAAAACATCATTTTGCTCGGTTGTCTTCTTTCTGGGTATCTAAATTTAATAAATCGATGGATAGGTATTATACTGGATGGGTACCTAGGAATTTTTTGTGTACCTGTTGAGATATAGATCCATTAAATCATTTACATTCTCACGACATTCATTGAAAACAGCAATTATGTCGTATTTTTCGAAATTTTGATAATTTTGAAGTGCCATTATGTATACAGGGTGTGTTTTTTAAGCGTCCGCGGAAGATTATGCCTAAATGACGAAAAATATAAAGAAAATATTTTAACTAACCCCACCTCATTTTTTACGCTCTATAACCTAAAAATGTTTTTACTTATACCAGGTTAGTCCAAATAGTTGGAATGATGGTCAACTTTGTTTTTTCTTATGGAATGTGCATTATTTAATTTTTTACTTGATTCAGAACAATATTTTAATGGCACTTTCTTAACATAATATTATAGTAATTTTCTTTCTTTTTTGAGATATTATTTTTTTTCTCGATATTTTGACAGTTACATCATACATTTTAAAAATTCATATTTCTGCGCTGGTTGAAGATGGAATAATGATATTTTTGACAGCGGTCGGTCCTCATGATAATCATGATTAACACTGTTTGCTCAAATTTTGTATAAAATATACGAGGAGGATTCAATAATTTATCAAATAAAAATCAGAGAAAACCATCAAGAAGTCAGTTTTTTCAAATGACACGGTATATTTTTTATTGCTCCAATGGAAAGAGCAAAAAATTTCGCTTGGGCTCACCTAATAAAACAATATTGTTCCATGAGCATAATTTTTAAATATTTATAATATTGAAATTTTCATTTCAAAAATCAAAAATAAAGTTAGCCTTGTAAAAATACAGCCACAGAATATAAAACCCTATAGTAAAACAACAACAAAACTGTAGACATTCCAAAGCTACTTTATTTTTGAAGTGAAAATTTTAATATTGTAAATATTTAAAAATTATAGCTATGTAACAATATTGTTTTATTGGGTCAGCCCATGCGAAATTTTCCGCTCTTTCAAATGGAGTAATAAAAAATATACCATGTCATTTGAAAAAGCTGACTTTTTTCTGGTGTTTTGTCGCTTTCATATGATAAATTTTTGAATGCTCCTCGTATATTTTATACAAAATTTGAGCAAACAGTGTTAATCATGATTATCATGAGGACCGCTGTTAAAAATATCATTACTTCATCTTCAACCAGTGCAGAAATATGAATTTTTAAAATGTATGATATAACTGCCAAAATATCGAGAAAAATAATTTTATCTCAAAAAAGAAAGAAAATTACTATAATATTATGTTATGAAAGTGCTATTAAAATATTGTTCTCAATCAAGTAAAAAATTAAATAATGCACATTCCATAAGAAAAAACAAAGTTGAGCATCATTCCAACTATTTGGACTAACCTGGTATAAGTAAAAACATTTTTAGATTATAGAGCGTAAAAAATGAGGTGAGGTTAGTTAAAATGTTTTCTTGATATTTTTCGTCATTTAGGCATAATCTTCCGCGGACGCTTAAAAAACACACCCTGTATACTAAGAATCTATTAATAAAACTGGCTGCATGCAACTTTTGCTAATGTATGTCAAGAGATAATTATTCAGTTGTTAACATAAAATATTGGCTGTACCTACCTATCTTATAGTTTCTAACGGTTTCTAACGTTAAAACTTAAAAAGTACCAAAATCGTTGCCATTTTTTGAAATAACAATATCAAAGTATATATGTATATATATTTTGATAGCTTAAAAAAAGACCTTCGAACTAGACCAAAGCCTACTATGATTTCCATTTAAAAACTTTAAAGCTTTAAAACTTTGTCATAACTCAAAAAATACGCTCCATAGAAAAACTACGTACGCCACTGAATTCCTTGGAAAAGTTCTATAGGAGTGAATCATAACACTTTTAGTCTGCTTAGTACAAAAAGAATTGGTGAGTTTTTGAAAATCGCTAAAAATCAACATTATTTTTTTTCTCGAAAACTAAAAACGATATCCAAATTCTTGTTTCGGCATTCTATTTATACTCAAAAATCAATATCGTGCGAACGTGTGCTTAGCAGAAATCATGCATAAAATTTTATTGGGCTTAGGGCTCATTATTTGCAATAGCGTAATATTCTATTAGATTTCTTGAGCACTTTCGGTGTTTGCCCAGCTAATATAAATAATGTATTAGTGCATCATGATAAACTTGCTTTCCAAAATCAACGATACAAAAATTAAATCTTTGCATTAAGTTATTTCACAAACAACCGAGATAACAAATCTGTCTGTGTCTAATAGGAAGAAGTGTATTTTAGGAAGTGGTAAAATACTAGGAAATAATCTGGAAATACTTAGAAATAGTAAATACTCCGGAAATATTTAGAAATGGGGAGGAAATACAAAGAAATAGTGAGGACTTGAAGGCATCGGAAGGATACACAAAGAAATAGTGCGAAATATGTACTAAGAAATAGTATGGATATGGAAATACTTAGTACAGATTTTGTTGCGAATTCAAGTACAAAACAAATTCAAATTTACAAAAAAATAGCGATTTTCTGTAGACAATATTCAAGGAACAAAATAGGGTACTCACTGTTACCGGGAAGCTGGACAATGGAAATTCTTCTATTCTCAACAGACCGAACAAAAGAGTTTTCTTAACAAACACAATAAAAAACTTTTCTTGTAGCGGTTCTTAATAAGCTATACTGGCGCATTTCACGCGTGCAAATTATTCGACGATTTCTTAACGAGTCATTAGTTCATCACGCGACAATGGAGTGGGGGCGATCAGGAATGGGAATAATGGGAACGAAACATACCGCCCACCAAAATCGCCATGAAACAAGATTTTCAAAATGTAACACAAAAAAAGACAAACAATTTAAGTTGATTAATACAAACAAGTAAATTTTAAGCAAACAAATGAATTTTAAGCAAACAAAACGTATATACAAAAGTGAATGAGGTAAACTGCGTTATTGGCGTGGCACAGGGCACAGTTTAACTAAAGGTCTTTTTAACGGACCTTGGGCGGTTCGGACAGTCGCGACGCGTGCAACTTTGTCTACGCCCGGATGCAATTGATCTATGATCCCAAATTTCCAATGCAATGGTGGAACCAGTTCATTCTTAATCAGGACTATAGTTCCGACATCAACATTCTCAAATGAGTGAGTTTTGGCCCATTTACCGCGTTGATAAAGGGTGTGCAAATATTCATCCTTCCACCGTTTCCAAAAATCCTGTTGGAGCCGTTGCACTAGTTGCCAGCGAGACAAACGATTCAAATGTAAATTAGAAAGATCCGAATCTGGAGCGGCGGTCATAGGTTCCAGTCAAAAAATGCCCTGGTGTGAGAACCTTCAGATCATTGGGATCTGAGCTAAGTGTGCACAGAGGCCGAGAATTCAACATTGCCTCGATTTGAGCAAGAAGAGTGTTCAACTCTTCGTAAGTGAGAATCTGATTCCCAATGACCCGATACAAATGAGTCTTAACAGACTTAATTCCGCTTTCCCATAAGCCGCCAAAGTGCGGTGCAGACGGGGGATTGAAATGCCATTGAATGGCTTCGGCGTCTACGGCGGTTTTCATGCAATCGATGAGCTCCCGGTTGGCACCGATAAAATTCGTACCGCAGTCGCTGTGAATGTGCGAACATCGTCCTCGGCGAGAAATAAAACGACGTAATGCCGCCAAGAATGTGTCGCTTGATAAGTCGGACGCGAGTTCAAGGTGTAACGCTTTTGTAGCGAAGCACACAAACAGACATATGTAAGCCTTTTGGGTCTTGGCACCTCGACGCCTGGACAACAAAATGGAGAAAGGGCCTCCGTAGTCAACACCTACACGACTAAAGGCTTTAACCTGTGTAACACGCGCAGCTGGAAGATCACCCATGGGCGGAATAATGGAAGGGGGCTTGGTGCGAAAGCAACGAAAGCATTTAGACAAACAACGACGAATGGCTTTGCGAGCAGAAAGCACCCAAAAGTTCTGTTGCAGTAGATGCATTGTTGTTTGAATACCAGGATGGCAATTTCTGTGATGAATTTGCTCGATTAGCAAATCAGTAAGTCTACTGTTACGAGGTAGAAGAGCTGGATGCTTGGACTCGAAAGGTATACCCGACTGAGACAACCGGCCACCAACACGAAGAATTCCCTCAACATCAACAAAGGGGGAAAGGCCTTGCAGATACTTTGAACAAGTTCCAGTCTTCTGTAACTTCGCCAACTCTTCACGAAAAGCCACCTTCTGAATCGATTTGACTATACACAACAGAGCTTGATGAAGCTCCAAGGCATCCAAAGCTCCCACACGACGCTCCTGCGGATGCATGTAGTTGTGAATATAACGACGACAAAAGGCTATGATGCCTTGGATTTTCCTTAAGGAGGAAAAACGACGAAACAAATTTTCCACGATTGAATAGGCCTGTGAATGAACCATTAAAACCACCGCCTTACTCTCCAGAATGATGTCAGAATTGGCAGAAGAAGTGGGGAGGTCGAAAGGATCACATGGCCACGAATCTGGGTCTTCCTTTAGCCAAGGTGATCCCGCCCACCAAAGCGCACATGACACAAGCTCGTCCGGAAAAACTCCCCGAGAAGCTAGATCAGCGGGATTGTCCGCAGATTTCAAATGGCGCCAACAGCTGGGAGGCACAAGATCTTGGATATGACTAACGCGGTTAGCCACGAATGTCTTCCATTTATGTGGCGACGAGCGTATCCACGTGAGAGCCACAGTCGAATCACACCAAGCAAACACTTGACCAATTGGAAGCAAAGTTTGGTAAGTTTGGATTACGAACGATATAAGATTGGACAGTAAAAAGGCCCCGCACAATTCCAAGCGGGGAATAGACACTCGCTTCAAAGGAGCCACCTTGGACTTTGCAATAACAAGAGAAACGGTAACATTGCCATCAGCATCAATAAAACGAAAATACACGACAGCAGAGTAACCTAGCTCGGAGGCGTCGCTAAACCCATGCAAATCACAAGAGACAAACGAAGGAGGTTTTACGCAGCGAGGAATCTTCAAAGTTGTCAAAGCCGTTAGGGAAGTTCTGTATCGCTCCCACTGAGCACAAACATCGTCAGGCGGAGTATCATCCCAGTCAATGCCAAGAGTCCACAAATGCTGGATCAAGTGGTTTGCACGAAAGGTCACTGGACTTAGAAACCCAAGAGGATCGTAAATACGAGCAATTTCAGATAGAATACCTCGTTTGGTACAACGTGAACCAACCGGCGAAACCACATAAGAAAACGAATCTACCACAGATTGCCACTGAAGACCGAGTATCTTAACTAGCACGCAGGAACTATCATCAAAAGTGGTAGGTTGGAGCTGACAGAAATCCGCAGGGATATCTACTAACAAAGCGGGATCGTTGCTTGCCCACTTACGAAGTTCGAAACAACCCAATTTCAACAAACCAATAAGTTGGTCTCTCAACTCAATGGCTGTTTTCAAATCATCAGCGCCAGACGCAAAATCGTCCACGTACAGATCTGACCGTATGGCATTCGAAGCAAGAAGAAACTGGTCTTCACCCTCCTTGGCTAATTCTAACAAACAACGAATGGCAAGGTAAGGTGACGAGTTAACACCATACGTGACCGTGTTCAACTGAAACGTACTAATCGGATCTTGAGGAGAAAAACGAAATCTGATCAACTGATAATGTCTATGTGATTGATCGACGGTACATCTGACGTACGTCACATGTAAAAACGAACTGATGAGAACGAAAACGAAGAAGTATCGAAACGATATCAGACTGTAATTTCGGTCCCACAAACAAAACGTCATTTAACGAAAGACCTTTCGCATCTTTGGCGGATGCGTCGAACACAACACGAATCTTTGAGGAACTCTCCTCCTCCTTAAAAACGCAATGATGTGGAATGAAGTAAGAACCCCCAGGCGTATTGCTAATAAGCGTCATATGACCAGAACGAAGGTAGTCATTCATGAACTCCAAATACTTCGTGCACAATTCGGGTTTACCTAACAAACGACGCTCGAGAGACAAAAAACGACGATCAGCTATTTGCAAGGAGCCTTCAAAAGTAGGATTAGGCTTCTTAAAGGGCAAGAATATGCCAAAACGACCGAAGGTATCCCGAAAATGTGTTTTTTTCAAAATGATCCTCCACAAATTGGTGCTCAGGATCCACCGAAGTATGGACAGGGATTTCTTCAATTTCCCAAAACGCTTTGAGGGTGTTATCTAAAGAGGGTGCGGCAGACACGAAGAACGATTGAATCTGAGGCGAAGAGTGTCCCGAAATGGTACCTAAAAGAATCCACCCCAATATGGTATTCATGGCGGCAGGATGATCATCACTTCTTTGAATGTGACCCCCACAAATTATGTCAGCGAACACATCAACACCAAGGAGCATATCAATAGGTCCAGGTGTGTTCCATTTAGGATCGGCTAACTTTAAATTGTTGAACGACGTAGAGGATGCTACAGGTACACTAGGCAAATCTTGGCAAATCGTCGGCAAAACCACAGCATCAAAAACGAATGTGGGCTGCGGCACACCAACCGGACGAATACAACACTCCGTAACTCCGCGGGATGCGGTAACCGGAATATTCCCTAAACCAGACAATGGAACCGGCATACGCTTACAAACCAAACCTAGAAGCTTCCTACAACCTTCCGAAACAAAATTGGACTGACTTCCGGAGTCACACAAAGCTCGAACAACCCTATACTGGCCCCAACGATCACGAACTTCCAGTAAGGCAGTTGAAAGCAAACCCGTACCCGAAAATGTCATAGAAGTCATTGCGACTGAACTTGAAGGCTCTGTCGATGAATGCGCAGGCGTCAAGGATGATTTCGGTTCTGAAACCGTAGGCGCCCGAGAGGTGAAATCAAAATGTAAAAGTGAATGATGTGGTCGAGAACAATGATCACAAGAAAGGGTCGATTGACAGTTCTTCACTTGATGTGTGCTTTCTAGGCACTTGTGACATAAGCGCTTCAACTTAGCACTTAAGTACCGATCGTAAGGACGAAGTTTCAAAAAATCTGCGCATTTATTGATACTGTGCAACCCTTTACAATAACCGCAAGCTGCCGATGCAGAGGTGGAAGTGGAAGCCTCAGTGGAGACTGGGCTCGATGTCTGTTCAACACGGGCCAAGAGTGCCTGCTTCTGCTCTGCAATTGGACGTCGAAAGCCCCTATCAAAATTTCTAGAGCGCTGTGTTCTAGGGCTAAGTTTATCTGTGGACTTCGAGGGTGCCGAAGAAGCAGAAGGACCACGAGTGGTAAGAGCATCAGTTTCTAAAGCACGACACTGCTCCCTAACGAAATGATGCAAATCATCAAATGAAGGAGAACTGACATCAGAAAACTTCAACTCAAACCTTTTTCTAGTCGCGCTATCGAGCTTTTGTAGAAGCCAATTAAAGAGGGTAAAATCCCACAAATCGACGTCCGGATGTGCCTTCAGTGCCATAATATTTTCAGAAAATACGTTAAGAACACTGCGAAGTGCATGCGCAGACTCTCCATTGCACTTGGGTGCGTTACAAATTGAGGACCAATAAAACAAAATTAGAAGACGGGGATTCTGGAATCGCTCCTTTAACAAATCTAACGCAACTTCATAATTATCATTTACAGCCGGTAGATGCTTAATAACCGCCAACGCATCTTTCGACAAACACGAAAGCAAATACTGCAATTTCTCAACCCCCGACAAAGAATCATTTCTATCAATGAGGGCAGTGAACAAATCAAAAAAACTGGGCCACTTATCCAAGGTCCCGTCGAATGTGGGTAACTGTAAACGAGGAAGTTTTACATTAGGCCGACCAGAACTTTGACCCAAATCTAGCAAAGATTCCCGAGAGGCCGGTTTTGAAAGAGAAGCGGCACACTGACCATCAAGTTCTTCAACAGAATCGTAACGTGCTTCAGAAGGGACACTACTCCTCATTTCGCGCTCCGTTCCCACACAGGTCATGTGAACAGCTTTAATTCTGACCATAACCTCGTCTAACTCTATGGTGCGCTGGAAAAGTTGGTCCAACAAACCAACATCGGACTCGTCAAACAAAGTGCGATCGTTAATCGATTGAAAATTATTATAGAGCGCTACTGCATTTTCATATGAAGCCAAAAACTCCGTTAATTTAGTAGTATCAGTTTTAACTTGATCGGCTAACGAAGAAGTTGGCCCCAAGCGGCATATAGTTTGCTTAGCAAGAATCAACGTTCTTTCCATTGTATACGACGTCATATTTAATTTCTAAGCGCACGAATTTACAAACAAAATTAAATTCAAGGCAAGAAACTTAACCCAAACAAGTTACAACAAATTTTACTTATGCCGCGGAAGCAATAACTTTAAACGAATCTATAATAAGCAATGCTCACAGGCGACAAACGCACCGAAAACAAAGGTGCCTGTTATTAAAACAAAACCCAAACAACTCGAACTAAGAACGCGAAAAAAAAACTGGATCAAACTAGATGCCCCGCAAGTGAGACAAAATTGCGCAATTAGGAAATCAATTAAGCAAGACACGATTTGCAAAATTCCCAACAATTATTTTAATCAATGTAAACGACATCAAATTCAATACACGCGAAAAAAGTGCCCATATCCCAATAACACCAATAACACAGATTTTGTTTTATTAAATGCACCAACACTAGCTGTGCCAAAATAATTTTTCTTTGAAAATGAAAGTTTCTCTACAGAGCTGGGACAGATTATCCGACTCCGAAGGACCAAAATGTTGCGAATTCAAGTACAAAACAAATTCAAATTTACAAAAAAATAGCGATTTTCTGTAGACAATATTCAAGGAACAAAATAGGGTACTCACTGTTACCGGGAAGCTGGACAATGGAAATTCTTCTATTCTCAACAGACCGAACAAAAGAGTTTTCTTAACAAACACAATAAAAAACTTTTCTTGTAGCGGTTCTTAATAAGCTATACTGGCGCATTTCACGCGTGCAAATTATTCGACGATTTCTTAACGAGTCATTAGTTCATCACGCGACAATGGAGTGGGGGCGATCAGGAATGGGAATAATGGGAACGAAACAGATTTTTTCCTAGAGGTAAACCCCTCGCATCCAACATGCATCCAACTGCAGCTTTGGATGCGACGAAATTGAAGAGATGAAATATTTCATCATGGATTTCTACCAAATAGTCAAGACAGAAAATATTAACTACATGAAATTGAAGAGCTTTGAAGAGTCTGTCGAAACAATCAAATAGGTCGGTCCTATTTTTGACGGCAAACAAATAAGACAGTCTGATGCGGCAGCACGATTGTATTCCGCAAAATCGTATTGCGGAGTAGGAGCATGAGTGGAGGGTTCTATATATCGTTTGTGAGGATAACGGATTATTTAGGTAAGGGACATGTAAATAAAATGCTAACAAGTAATTACTGCTGCTGTTTTTGTCTGTACACCCGTAAATTCGTAATCTCCATTAGTTTGTACACTACCAAGACTCTTAGGAATGGAGATGAGGAGATGTGTTCAGTAATCGACAGAAACCTTTTCAGATAGGTATTACCCCAAATATTTACAAGTATTTAGTCTACAAATATGCCTTAAACAAACTGAATAGAAGAGGCGAGTCAAAATTTCCTCAAACGCATAGAAAACTCGACGTATAGTACAAACAAGTGCATCGATAAATAGAGGAGGAATATCAAAGGGCTGGCCGTCTCTCGTTCTTGACGCTGAAAGGGTGGCAGAACTCGACAACACAGTGAGAGATATGTTTGTGTTAGCTTCTAAAGAACAACCTAAGTTTACATTCAAGGGTAGGTGCTAAAGATTACGTGATAAAAGCTCGTGTTGTGCGTGCTAAGTGAATCTTATGGTTTATGAAAATTCAAAGTGCACGGCAGAAGCAGCAGCAGCAGCAGCAGCAGCAGAAGATATACATACATATATACCAGTTTTGTATATTTATTTTGCTCGTGTATACAAAGTATGCTCTCTATTTACAGCAGGAAACCATTAATTGGTTTTACTTCAAAGTTCCTCATCTCGGTCCAATCTCAGGACATGTTTGATGTGTAATAAAAGAACGTATGGTACCTTTGTATATTCAGTGAGCCGCTAGTGTGAGTTTATACTATGATTTGTAAACGGCGGCGCATGATTCCGGTTTCTTTGCTTTAAAAACACAGGGTGGGCCGAGTAATTGACTTTCTCAATGGAAATGAGATTGCAGAAGCTTCGGCAGAAGCTCATATGACTCATAATAGCTAATAGTGTAACATTTTCATATTAAGAAATTTTAACGTACCGCACAGAACAAATTATATTTATGAGATGGAAAAGATAAAAGGGATTAGATGTGTTTTTTCAGAATCTTCAATTTAAAATTATAGCTTTCATCACCAGTATGTTGTGATCACTATATATATATTTGGCTCCTGGATAATTTCTACAGTCCCTGGCTTGGCTTCGAAGACTTTGTCTAACGAGAATAATCTCTTTGGTATTGCTCTACGTTGGCTTAACCATAAGAACCAACAGTTTGCTGTAAAATTTACTATTTAAATTTACTGACAATTTTTTCAGCATAACAATTTCTACCCCAGAATTTCGTCCTACAGATCCTGTATTACTTTAAAAGTTCCGCTCCAAGTCTCTAGTTTTATGGTCACTGCATCTCACTAATAATTACCATTTATAAAACTAACCTATTCATTTCAATTTTTCAGGTCTCTAATTTCCCTCCATGCTTCTAACGTTCTACGTCCTGATTCGTGAAGTGTTGCACCTAATGAATGACCACCACCTGAATGAAGTAGTTTCCTATTTACTTCCAAAACAGAATACTCCATCAGAGTAAATCCATAATAATAAGACACAATTTGTTCAACGATAATGGGGTCGCTGCACTAAATAGAAAATCGATATAATTTTGATATAAATAAGTAATTAGGTGATTCATGGCCCTCTGGGTTACATTTATTTGCTCACTAATAGCCTAAAATTTAAACAATGGCGATTTTAGCACGAAGCGCGCCTTCGGAGAATTAAACAGAAACGCGTGCTGCCCCGGTTACGTCATTAGCTTGAAATCGCTTGCGATTGGTCATCTGAATTGATGTTTTGATACCCAGAAAGCTAAAGTTACGTGGGGCATGAGTCGGTAAAGTAGGGAGCAATAATTTTGGAAATAATCCGAATTTGACATTGGCATTCGGGAGTTTGTTACTGTTTGTGTAAAAATAGTTTTCTGTTGTTTAGTTTTGTGTTTTTATTCCTATTTATTGTGTCAATTAGTATATCTGTGTACGGAAAATGGAGCAAGGTTTCGTTAAAACCGATTTACCGGTAGTTAGTAGTGAAATGATTGACAATTATTATTATTTATCCAATTTGAACTATTTCAATGCTGAAATTAAAAATGTTAAAACGAAACGGTGAGTGCTTCATTTATTTGGGAACTAGGCACACTGAAAAACAACACAACAACACTAACACTGGACACTATCTGTCAAACGACTGGACTGCCCACTGCCGTGACCCGTGATTGTTAATTGTTTATTAAATCAGTTTACGTTTGGCGCATTTGGCACAAGATGACGTGTGCGGTAGCAAGCATAAAAAACAACGGTTGTACTTTCCGGCTAATATCGACAATTCTCGGCACTGCCCCGGATACGTCATCATTTAAAAGGATTAAAGGGCCAACGTCTTAACTTTGATGCTGGTTTAGATGTCTAAAGCGTTGGCTGTGACAAAAATTAAAAAATACGGGTCAAATATTTTACGAGAATCTTCGGGAAAATATGATTTTTAAAAATTGTGTAACGACCCCATTGGGAGTTTCTTATCTATATGTAAGGATCAGAAATATTTGTGGGGCATCAGAAGAATGCATCAAACAGAATGGCACAAGCAAAACAACTGAAGAAATGTTCCACAACAGACGATAGTACCTACTTGGTGTGGATAGAAGGAAAAGGTGGATGTCAGAAATTGATTTAAGTTCAGTAATTTATTAGGTCATGACGGGCAGATGCGACGTTCAAAAATCATCATCATTTTGATGACAGATACTTGGGGACATATTAAAAAAGAATTGGAAGTGAAAGATTGCACAGAAAGTGTAACTAGGGATTCCCAATTAGAGAAACCAAAAACCAATGAAGAAAATTTTGTTCCAAATGATATGACATGGAATTAATGTCAAGTGACAGGGCCCATACATATTTGCCGATGAGCATTACGTTAAAAACTTTCATGTTCTTACAACAAAAACAAAAAAAAGTACTTTTAATTACCCAGGGGAGGCTTTCAAATATATTCCAATTTTACGTGAGTGGTGTTTTCATCTACGTAAATATTGTTTACGCACTGTAGGATCACATCTGTCGAAATCAATTACAAGCGCAAAATATTAGGTTTTATCCCGGAGTAATAAAAACACACCATTTCATGGCTCCCATCTGCCTGTTAACGAGAATGTATGGGTTACCACCCCCTGCTGCTTAGGGTTTGTATTAGGATCATCTCGGCAAAGTTAATAATATAGACAAACATAAGGGTCTATGGGACCCTATAATTTTTAACAACTCTTTGTTCTTTAAATTTGCTCACTCTTGCGTTATTACACCTATACTTAAATTTCGCAAACAGAAGGGATAGATAAACACTAATTTTAATCGAAGGTATCTGGAGTAGGGGTTTAGAATCTAGGTAGGTACATTGTACATTCCTTATTAGGTATACTGGTCTAAATTTTTTGCTGTAAACTATTAATACGAAATACTATTTCAACAACCTTTTCAGGTCTGAAAGAGAGGTATTGTTTCATGCTCTGTCAGTTATTGACAAGGGTATAATAAAATATCAAATTCTCTATGTATTACATCCATTAATTCAGAGATCAATTCCGTTTAATTCGGCATGGGGTGAGACGCCTATATGCACGTATTTTATTTCGTTCAGAGGGAATGTCATTTAAAAACAGTTTAAATCGCAGTTTAAAGGCGGACAGTCTTTCGAAGCCAAGAAACTTCTATCTACAAGTCCTCTGATGCAAAACCTGTTTTGCGGTGATTTTTACCTTATCAGGGATTCATCGTATGCGATGGATATATCAGCTCCAATATCTAATAAAATCTGGTTTGCCTATATTAAAACATGTTAAAAATAATTCCATATGCATTTATTATCTTTACGTACATGCTATTCTATTTACAAACATGGCTTCGTCATAAAGGAAATATGAGTGCTTTAGGAAACTGTAGATTAGGTGCTATCGTACCTAAGTTAAATATACATTTCAAAATAGATGTCTATCACTTGAAAACGTATAAAGTGTGGAAAGCACAATTTTTGATTTCCGAGGGTCAAAAATTAAAATTTCAAGGTATTTTATTGGGTGATAAAAAATAGTGTTTCATACATAAAAATTTCCAAGAATCGTTGTTCGATATCCATGTGATATTCATATTGTGGACACATTTTCCATATGAGAAAAATTACGTTAAACGTTATACAGTCGTTCCTTCTCAAATCGATGAAGAAAATTCTGGACATTAGAGAGGAACCTCTTAAGGTTCATAACAAAGAGTGGAGTGTTGCCACAACCCGCAGTAGTGGGAGATATTTATCTTGTTTATTTTTTTTCTTATGTACTATTTTTTATTGTGTATTGTGTGCTGAATAAAGCCGTTTATTATTATTATTATTATTATTATTATTATTAGATGACAGAAAACGAAAAATTGGTGTATCTGAAATCCCTGGTCAAACTTTATACGATTTTGATCAAGAGTTTATTAATTTTTAGACTGAATCATCATTGGCTGGTTTATTTGTTTCTAGGGATGCAACGTTTAAACGTTTAAACGTTTAACCGCCCGTGTGGACACTACCGGTTTAAGAGAACGTTTAAACGCAAGGCAGATAAAATTTAAATATCATTAAATTTCAGATAAACAAACCCGCGGCTAGCGCTAGGCGCGCACCGCGTAAGAGCAAAAGTGACGCGTCGCGACTAGGCCTGCGACTTTTTTCGATATATCGATATTGATATCGATATATCGATATATCGAATAACGATACCGGAATGTCGATATATCGAAATATCGATATTTCGATATATCGATATTTTTATGTCGATATATCGATATTTCGATATTTCGATATATCGATATTTCGATATATCGATATTTAGATATATCGATATTTCGATATATCGATATTTCGATATGTCGATATTTCGATATATTGATATATCGATTTAGCGCGGTGTCGACGTTTTACAATGATTTTAATAACTTTTGGTACCGGAAACCGTTGAGCCTACGTCGAGTTTTTCCAAGTAAAGTTTGCAACAGTAAAACCTAAAACATAGTTGCAATGTGAAAGTAACTGAAATTACATTAATTTTATGCCGCATGTAGGATACAATTATTTCAATCCTTTAACTATGCCCTAACTTGAAGCATACTTGAAGAATAGCTGAATAATTCTTTAGATTAGAAGCGTTGTTTTGAAACTAAATTCAAGACGTATAACCTCCAGTATCAGTATCAGTTCATTGTGTCTCTATGTACTATTAACAGCAAAAGTGGTCTTCCACTTTACGGTTCAATTCCGCTTAAAATGCCATAACCAATTACGTTCTGAGGTAAAAAAACCTTAGCAACTGTCCGCCAATTAAAGTTTTGAAGGCGGATCTAAACAATTTTATTTGAATGACAACAAATGTGTTAGCCTTGCACTAGTAAACAAAGGGCATTCATCAAAGTATCGAGATCGGATAACGAAAAATCACATCGTCTATGGGGAGCGGGGCTGACGAAAACATAACAACGTCCGGCACAAACGATTCACATCGCAAACTGGAACTAACACCACTTTTGCTGAAAATTTTTTACCTATACAATAATCCAATAGAATTTGTGTATCTACAGTCACGTGTTCAAAGACAGCCAATCAGAAGAACATTTAACTGAAGAGTGCTTATGAGCTATTTTCACTTATGTCATCTGGATTACTGTAGCAACGGAAAAATGTCTATTTTGCACTGCTGTCGAATATTTTGCACAAAATGTCATTTCCAAGATTGTTCTTTTCAATTTTAATTTCTTTTTAACAAATTGTTCTTTTTGGGCAAAAAATTTTCTTACCGAATAGCCCTCGAGTCTTGATAATTCGAAATAACTTGATAAATTTCCTCAAGCGGGTTTCTCTGTGGCAACATACCTCCGCCTTCAGCGTCGGGATGTTGCCGAGCAACCCGCTTTCGAAAATATATCAAGTTATTTCTAATTATCAAGACCCTTGGGCTATTATAAGTGATAATAGTACATACGAATAGCGAACAAGGTTTGCTTAGAATAAATAGACCAGATCACATTATTTTGCTGTAAATGTACAGGACAGCCACCTGGTATGGTACTCGAACTTGCCCGAACATTGTTGGAACTATCCAATATCATTAGAATCTCATAAATAATTAATGAAGTCGGTATATAAGTATGTTTCGTTCTTAATATATAGAGCTGTACCGCACTGACGAGTCCTAAAAAGGACGAAACCAGTTGTCTTTGGTTACCCTGGTCATTCAGAACGAAACAATGTTTGGTCTTATTTTTGGTTATATGACTACAATAAAAAATCGTAGCCATTTTTCAAACTAAGGGGCCTCCTTTCAAGTATTGCTGGCGGAGTGGGGAGGCCCCAAATTCTAATCACGCCACTGAATTCAATATTGTTTGTGACCTGGAGTTTTAGCTTTGCCTTATTATCCTTCAACATGCAGCCAAGCATTCAGGTGACAATAAATTACTCCCACCCTAAAATTTGTCTTATTTTGGAGAAGAATTAATGGACTACTTACATCAAAATGGAAAGTGTGACAATTACAGGCAGGAGTAAGACGTTTCATAATGAGCACGGAATATTTCTTTCTGATTGATAGAGGCAGTGGCGGACATATTGGTCTCCCTACTGGGTAGAGGTAAATACATATTCTAAAACAGAAATGAATAGCTTCTTCCATAATGCATGCGGTCGTGTGGGAACCTAGCAACTCTGCCTAATTTTTGATATTATTCGTCTTACGTTTAGTAACAAGCACCAACTTTTACGTAGGACAAAGTTTTCTAAGAAATCAATATGAGTTTTCCTCCTGTTACACACTTTTTTGGACACACTGTATAAGTATCTATCGAAATATCGATATTTCGATATGTCGATATATCGATATTTCGATATATCGATATTTCGATATATCGATATTTCGATATATCGATATTTCGATATATCGATATATCGATATTTCGATATATCGACATATATCGATATTTCGATATATCGATATATATCGATATCTTTTTGATATCGATATTCGATATCAAATTTTCAATATCGCGCAGGCCTAGTCGCGACGCGGCCGCTTAGATATTGCAAAACCGGCATGTACTTTTCAAATTTATTGTTTGCATCCCTTTGACGACTTTCGCCGCCGTTGTGGCGGCCATCATTCAACGGAATATGTATTATTTTATGATTTATAACCCAACTTACAAACGACGTTTGATATTTTTCTAATTATTAAAGTTTTAATACAATATTGCAATATTGGTAAGCTACGCGTAGGGTGCGCGTTTAAACGCCGTTTAAACGTTTAATATACGCGTTTAAACGTTTACGAAAAATCGCTAAACGTTGCATTCCTATATTGTTTCGTTTTATTTTCTTTGGTGTTTTTGACGTGAATTTAGATTTGCAAGTAGTAAATTAGTGGCATCTATGACTAAAATGATAACGTGTTTCGTGCCAATTCGTCCTATAGTAGTGCATACTAGGCCTGTGCGATTTTTACTTTTCATAATCGATTATCGATTGTTATAAATTAATCGATAAATTTGATTAATCGATTAATCGGCTGATCGATTTTTTGATTAATCGATTAATCTGACTGACACAAGAACAACACACATTCAAAGCCCGCGATTTTGGTACCTAGTAAATGAGACAACGCCGCTCTGAGTTTACGCTCACTCGGTACGGGGCGGCAGAACATACCTACCAAGGCATATTTTGCGTTTGTAGTGCTTTCGCTATACTAAAACTAAACCTTTATCCTAGTAAATTTAGCAACACGAACGCCTGATTATGGAAGAAGAAGGTATATTTTATGCTTCTATAGAAACAATTTTTCGAAAACTGTAAATCTCTTGGCGCCATGCACGCGCGAAGATGGTCAATTTCATGAGTGAACTGGCACTTTCTAAGATTAAATTTTTAAATTTTCTTTCTATAGAAGCCTAAAATAAAGTTTCGTTTATAAACTGTCCAAAACTGAACACTTCAATTTTCACCGTTTAGAAATGAGCGTAGTACTACGAAGTCAGTTTTCAGGTTCATTTTTAAAGGGTTTGTCGGACTCTTAACAGCGTCATACTGTCATAAACCTCCGATTGCTATCAATTAGCAATTAGAAGAAAAATTAATTCTGTGTTGGTATAAATTGCTAATCGTTTAGGCTAGGGGATATTTAAACGTGTCAACTGTCTCGCTCATGCACATTAATATCCCCTGAGAAGTGGTGTTCGTAATTCTTGGATTCCTTAAATAACTTTTGGCATTTTTACATGAAATTTTAACCACTTGAGATACTCTTTATGCAGAAATGCTCTACGTTCTCAGTTTTCCCCTAATTTCAAGGAAAAGTGCAGTTTTGATTAATTGGAAATCGAGAATTTTCTCGCAATTTAAAGTGTCAAATGTGTATTTTTTTCCGAAATTACAAAGCGACCGAGAATGCAGCGTAATTCTGCATATAACGAGTACCTACCTAGCTTAACGCTTAAAAGTTCAAAATTTCGTGTAAAAACTTCAAAAGTTGTTTGAGGAATCAAGGGATATTAATGTGCATGAGAGAGACAATTTGAACTTAACGTTTTATTTTTTAAGTTACTGAATACCTTCATTCTTTAGCGTGTACCGACCTGGGAGATACCAAACCGTATATCATCCTGCAAGAATCGCCAGTATAATTTTGGGCACCTCCGGTTGGTCTTGTAGCAATATCTTCTTTTACACAAAAAATCAGTTTAAAATTATGATAAACACGCACTATTTATTATATTACAGCTTTGGATCTACACCTACCTTAGAAAACTTCTATAGGTAAACACCGTTCAAAGTAATGAACGTATGCAACGAAATAATTTGAGAGCCTCCCCTCAATCAACAGGAAATCGACTAACACAAAGAACAAAGAAATAGTTTAGGCCACATGCGGAAGTAACCGAGGGTACCGAGGGTGAATATTGCATAGGACATACATAGCACCCTGTGACTCACTCAGAAGACTGTTATCATAGGATTAACCCTCCTAACAACGAACCACCTACACTAAGAAGCGGCACCCCCAATTAGGGGTAACTACATCAACACATTTCTATAGGGGTATGTTATGCACTTACCAGCGAAACACCGACGCTGTGGGTTATCGAAATAACTGTGTTAGGATCGAGATGATTCGATTTTACCCGGCATTTGTAAACATTCCCTTAGGTGGCAATTTTTATTAGCGGGGCTGTTGTACCTTCGTTCTGCTAACATGACTAGTAAAACCTTATTTATCGGGGTTGCGTGTGGTCTGCTGTCCAATTTACCGCTATTTGCACATAAAATGTTCATATAAACCACCACTCCGTAGCATGTAGCAGTTTAATTAAGAAATTAAGTTATGTGTTACGATACTCAGAGTGTATTAAAGTTTCTAATATGAGCAAACTAAACTTGCGAGTAAAGCCGCAACTTTTGAACAGAATAAACAAAAACATCGTTGCTCTAAAAACAATTGCCCAATATCATTTTTTATGTATACAAAACTTATGAAGGTGCGATGTATTAACCACACATCAATTAGGTTATACACTTATCCGAAACTGTAGGGATGTTGCAATTTTTACACAATAATAGGTGTACATGTTACACAACTATAAGAAACTTGCACCCCTAAACGAAATGGGGGGTTGGCCGTTGTATCCTGCCCCCCACTATACAAAATTTAATGTTTCCCTTAATCCAATTATTAATTTTTAATTTTGCACGATCTTGCATAATCATTTAGAAATATTGCATTCTTACCTTTCAACCTCTAGATAGGTCCAAAAGCTAGTCATCATATTTTACAGATTGCCAAGAGAATTACCAACGGCAATTTGCTCTATTTTTATTAAAGTAATTTACAAATGCGTGAATTAGGTACCAACTTTAACAAATTATACAAAATTTGGGCGACAATTCCAAAAAAGCCGTAATTTTAAAAGAAAAAACATATATTTAGATGAAGGCCATGACAGTAAAAGTGAAGAAGATGACGATGAGAACACAATATAGCCAGTGCTGAAGAAGAGGAAGATGTTGATGCAATTCGGCTCTCAAGAACTAACGTGAAAGTGCGGTAGGTCAGTTTTTAATTCGAAACTAACAAGAAATTTGACCAGCCACCTGCTTTTGACATATGCTAGGAATAGCCGTTTTTTGAAGCGAACTGGACTGCGCGCGCCATTCTTGTTTTTTCGTTTTCCAATTTGTGTACGAAAATTTTATAGTTATTATACCGCAATAGTTTGATTAAGATGTTTTGCTCTTGACACTGACAGAAGCCAAAAGCACGCGGAACGTGTTCCGAATGAAAAACTGATCTGCCTTCGGATTTGACGTCACACTTGCGGGGTCTATTTTCATGTCGAATTAAAGTGAAAATGACCATGCACTAAAAGTTTCAGATAAGGCTTGCAATCAGGGGCGGCTCTTCAATAAGTGCGCTCGTGCGCGCGCACTGCCTACAAAAATATGCTTTTAACCTTTTTTGATAAGGTTCAAACCTTATAATTATAAACGAATAAGTTTAAAACTTTTTGAATCTCCAGCGTTTAGCTGCCGCAATATTATATTAATTATTATGGGAGATAATAAATAGTACGGGCTCTAAGCATCCCGAGTCGTCTGTTTCAAAATGCCTAGCACACACGCAGCCAGCCGTTTGAGTACTGTGAGTGGTGTGGACCTGTTCGGCGCTTTGGGAAAATACACATTCGACATGGTAGCGAGATCGGGGCGACTCGGGAAAATTTAGTCGTATGTGCTTTTAGGTGGACTGGGAGCGCTGTTTGAGTACACACTTGGTAACTTAAAATTTAAAACTTACAATTGGGCGAAGCATTTATACGGGAGTTGGTACTTCTGCGGCATTGTTTATTGTTGTTGTTTCCCATATTTAGGTTAGGTCTGAGATTGGCTCGTTGCTTTGCTTATAGACTTTTGACGAAAAACTTGAAATAAAATTAAATGGACGTCCTAAGCCTGTGCGAAGTATCAAATGCTTTTCGAAAGGTCGCGGTAAAAGTTGTGTAACCTTTTGGATTTGGGATTTTCGTCAAATATTGCGGTGAGTGAAATTTCTTGTTTGAAAATGTTTGAAAATAGCTTCTAAAGCATTTAATTTAAAAAAACTACGGGGGGGGGGGGGGGAAACCGCCAGACCCCCCTCCCCCAACCCCTAAGCGGTGATTTCATTCCAGAGCACTGCCAAGTTCTAAAGTCAGGAGCCGCTACTGCTTGCAATAATGAAATTTTGAAATAGAGAGGCCTAGTGAGGAAATGTAATGACGTAACGAGGATGAGGTGATAAAGACTGAAAACGAGAACCTATACTATGTACTATGTTTGTAGCCAGGGTTGGGTAAGTAGAAAATTATACATACTCAACACGTAGAAAATTCAGTAGAGTATGTATATTCTACACGAAGAATTTTCTACACACGAATATATAAGTGATTAAACTATGCAAAAATAGAAGAAAACAACGAGTAAGTGCTTTACGCATTAATTTTTTTTGCAAAAAAAACAAAAAGTAAGTAATAAATATAAAATTCTTAAAAATCGTAAAATTTCTTACGTTTTTTAAAGAAAAATAGAATCTGAAAACAAAACAACTGTTTGTAATATTCTTCTGTGTACTTCTTTTTTCCTTTTTTAAACAACCATTTCCAGAACTATGTGTTTATTTTAACAGTAAACTATAATAATAAATTTAAGAACAGTTAATTGACATTAGATATTTTTCTATATTATTTTCTTGTTATTATTTTTCCTTGGTAACCAAAACTTAACAAACTTGATCAAACGTTCTCGACAACAACTGTTCAATTCTATAGCAAAAAGCAGGCTTCAGGTTATTCCTATTAATAGTAGAACTTTCGGGACCATTATTTAATATTCGTCCGATAGATTCTTGTCTTGCATTTTGAGATGGTAATAAATGTAGATTAACTTTTCAGATCTTTCAGGTGTTAATCGGTTTCTTATCGATGAATGTACGTAGGACCATTGTGAAGCTAATAGAGTAAAATAATTGGAAACTTCAGCTCAAAATTTTCTACAATTTTCTACACTATTTTCGACGCGTATGTAGAAAATTAATATTCTACACGTAGTTACCCAACCCTGTTTGTAGCACAATCGGTTTATGCGCTTATTCAAAGTAAGTGGGGGAATTGTGCGCACTTAAGGTAGATCTGCTGCTGAGATCAAGCCATTACAGTTATGACGTTGAAATATATAGGACTGTAAGCCCCCAACATGGTAGTTTCATTGTGCAGAAGTATATTTGATTGAAAGGTAGGTGTGGTAACAAAAAAAAATAAAATGCCCAAAGACCCAAAAGCGCACAATTCCCCAACCCTCGGGGTAATTGTGCGCAGAAGGTGGGGAATTGTGCGCTTTACATTTAAAGCCATAAATCACTATGAATTGACATAAGAAACATTTATTCTAAACTACCAGAATGTTCTATTCATCTAACAAAATTAACATGAACTTCTCTAAAATCTAAATAACAAAAATCAACCATTTGGATAGGTACTTATAGGTAACTACATATATCGAGCTTTGGCGAAATTAAGAACTAAGTATTTTTACTGTTGGCAATAATCACGATAGTTTTCAGCACGATTATAAGTTCGCGGCATCTACGAAAAGCAAAAAAAACAGCTGTACTTGCTTATTCGTATTCAGCTGCATAGGGCTAATTGTGCGCACAATTACCCCAAGCAGGTCCAACATAAAAGAAAATCGGAGCTCATAAACAAGTCCGACTTTGTCGAGGATTCTTACATGAAATACCACAGAACACAATGCTAATTACAGCCATGCATGAGAGATCATTGTTAAAATAAAAGTGTCAGCTTATCTCCTTAGCTGCTGGAGCCAACAAATTATAACAATTCGTGCGTTTTGACGTCTGGCGACCATATTCACGTAACAAGAGCGCTGCAACACAAGTTGTTGACGGAAGTTGTTTAATACACTTGTCGACAGAGGACAGCACTTGTTATGTTCCAAGCTTGGCACTGTTTGTGTGAGAATCAACATGCGCACAATTACCCGCTGCGCACAATTCCCCCACTCTCCCTTACCACGAATCATACCTGTTCAAACGCCCATTTACAACAATGAAATTAATTTCTTGTCTTGATAATAAAGTATTTAATTTTTTGGTATTAATTACCAATAAATGTTTCTAGTGGTAATTAAACATTTTATAAAAATAAATAGTACAAAGGAAGGTAATTTACCAAAATATAGCTTAGAGTAATTTTACATTCCGACCCCCACCCTCAAGCTGACAGTTCCAAGAATTGTCAAGTGACAATTTTTACAAATTAAAATTACTGAATCGCACCCTTAACATAGTAGGTATGTTTGGTAAATCGAGAACAGATATACCGATATTTTACGTACATATTTTATTATGTATCAATGTGATTAAACAGTATAAAGTATAACATAATTTCAACGTAAAAAGGTAATAAAATGTCCAATATGATTTACTAACCACCTTAAATGTGAATAAAATTTAGTAAACAGCTACCAAAATAACCGCAGACGATTTCGTTCCTGAACCAACCCAGGTAAATTTTTTGTTCGCATAATTTCAATTACGCCGACAGGCAAGTCTGTTTGAAGCCACTCAGTGAAAAACTATAAAACCGAGCATAAAGAGCCATCATTTGTAGATTAAAGCATGAAAGGTTTGATAGCATCCATTATAAAAACGACCTGCCCTCGTCTCGACAGGTTTTTGGTCCGGAATTCCGACTCTGCAATTCTTAACTATGCGGCCACTTTGTTACAGGGAATTAATAAAAAATAGCGTAGAAAGGTGGATCGTTTGAAACTAACCAGTCTGCCTTTGTTGCCATTTTTTGGCTTTGTTCTTCATTGTTGCAGGTTCACATGTTATAAAACGTATTTTGCACCAGACCAAGTAAAAATAAAACACCCGTCGTAAATTGCATAAAATCTTAACATGCATGCCCCATCAGATTAAGTTGGTGTGATAAATTGTGGACTATGAACAACAAGAAGTTCGGAATATTAAATCGCAACAAAACATCCAATTTACGGAGAATCACACGTCGTAAAAAGACGGTGCATTTGGTATGGTTGGGAGGTTGAGACATGTACAGAAATTATCAAGTGGTCGAGTCGCCAAAATAATGATGAGGGGTGGGTTTTTGGGCACCAGAAAAAGAGGAACACCAAGAAAAATGTGGCTAGAAATGATGGAGAAGATCGCAAATTGCTGAATATAAAAGACTGGCAAAATATTGCAAGAGGCAGGAAGCCGGAAAAAACTGGAAACGAAGCCTGGTTTCTTTAAGGCAATATAGTAATCAAAGCATGCGCCTCGTTTCATAGGTGCTACTGTATTAATTACATGACATGATTTAATGAAAAAATTAAGAAAAAAAGAAGAAGAAGAATGTATCATTTAACCTATTAGTCCTTCATTATTGACCAGACTTTCGTCAAGCGTTGTGATGATTCCAGGAGAGTTCAAGTTTGGACTGAGTAGTACGGCAACCTCATGCATTGACTAATTTATTATAAAATACATATACGTACAAAGTAAATGAATAGACAATTCAAATTAACAAAGTACATCCATTCGCGCACTACGCCACTGATGAGTGTCTTGCACTAGACCGTTTTCATTTTGCTTTTAATTTTATTTTCAGACAGGTTTCGAATTTCTTTTATGGAGTTCGGTCTTTATTTGAAGCAATCGGCGTAGTACGTCTCAACTTAATGACCTATTAAATTACAAGATACTGTTTGAGTTTAGGAAATGATTTAATGATTTTAATCATTAAGGGTATAGTGGTCGTTTTTGCGAGAGGATGATTTATTGAATAGGTGGGTCGGTCAGTACACCTAGTTTCCTTTTGTTGGAACATTCAACACGTTACGAGTTATTTTCTGTTCAAAACGTGGGACTTTTTTATAAGGCTGTTAATCTAGAATATTATCTCTACGGATCAAGAAAAAAACTTTATTGGTGTTTTGTTCGTTAATGAACACAGTAATTAATTAAAAATAATTAATATTGTGAGGCAGCTGATGAAATCTAGTTTTATTCCAATCATTTGTAGATGAATATAATCAGACCTGATGTTCAATTTAGGATCCGCCCCTTTCTTTATTATACAGATTGGTTCACTTTTTACCTCTGATGTGACAGAGCATTACATGAAGAATATTTTCTTTGTGGCATTCCTATCAGAAATGCTTCCTTTCGGAGTTAGGAGGTTAAAGTAATGTTCTCTATCCGTTTTCTCTTCATAAATCTTGAAATTAAATTCAAATTTGGAACAGTAGCACTGTCCATTAGTGTGTGCCTCCAATCGTGGCCTACGAGAGCTCTCGTAGGCTCTCGTAGGCCACGCTCCTATCTTTGACTCCCATCCTATTCAAATATGCCATCACCCCGTCTCGCCACCACAGCTTGGGCCTTCCTTTGCCCCGCGTTCCTGATCCAATCGGTAATAATATTTTAATTGCTCGAGCATCTTCTGCTTTACACATGGCGACATGGCCTAGCTACCCAAGGTCTCTGAGCCTTCACTACTGTCATGATATCGTCTCCTACCATCTCTTCTTGTAATTCGTATTCGTTTTCCTTCTTTCCCACACTCGTAGTTGCTTTTCTTCCCTACTTGTCATGTACTTACATTGTTTCTGGCTCGCATGTGCGAGGTGCGACCACGGGTCTTATGAGCGTTTTGTACATCATGCTTCTATTCAGGTGCTTGTCTTTCAAGAGTTTTTTGTTACTGCAGTATGCTTTATTTCCCGCCTGTATTCCCTTTTTATATCTTGTCTTCTGTCATTTTATTACTCAACTATACTCCGAGATAGTTAAACACACCAACCGTTTACTAGGTACCACTTTTATAAAAATGAAATATACTGCATAGACTCTTGATCGATTTTTAAAGTTCCTTACTTCATGGTTTAAGCATTTTTCAAAAAAGCATAAATTCGGAGATAATTGCTAAGTTTGTGATGGCGACTTTCTCTGCTTTTAAGCGAAAGCAAATCTCAGCTAAGTTCACAAAGTGCAACCCAACAATTGGGCACATTAAAATCCATATTCATAAGGATCACCGAAAACCGCATACGGTATGGTTTTCGGTGATCCTCATTAATATGGATTTAACTGGTTGCAGGTGGTATCGTGGTATGGTCCATACCACCCGCAACTAGTAAAAAGTTTACTCCCCGATGACGAAAACCGTCGTATATAATTGGATAACTAGCCAATTCTATTCAGAAAAATCCACAATTTTTATATACGTTATTGTCGACAGATGAGGCTACATTCACGAATTGAAGAATATTAAATTATTACAATTCTCACGTTAGGGCCCAAGAAAATTCTAGATGAATTCCTGTTCAATCCTACAATACGAGTTTAATGTAAATATGTGTTTGGGTTAACTGATATCGGCTGTTTGTAGACAATTTTTACTACCTGCACTAAATGTTTGGTTGTTTGTTTCTTGCATTACGCGATAATCTTGGTTTCAAATATGACTCTCCACTGCACATTTTGGAAAAGTGAGAAAATGAAAAAAAGATGGGGCGAATTCCAATAATGGCCAAACAGAACTCGTAGGGGGGCTAGTACTTCAAGGTTTTCAGACCTTACAAAGGGAGCAAATTCAATAAACATTCCTTCAATTAACCACAAATTGACACAAAGTATTAGCAACAATCATTGGTAGAAGGCGATAAAAGTGTGTTGAGACTAGAGAATTCTGAATAAAAATATGAAAGGTTAGTAAACAAGAAAGGGTTGGGGAGTTAGTGTTTGTATTCTAAATTTGTGTTCGAAATATCAAATGTTATAGAAGTCATTTATTTGATCATTTTGATCTAAAATCGGAGAAACTCGCTATCAAAAACTTTGAAAATATTTCCGCAACTACGCATTTCTTCAAGAAAAAACGCATGGAATATATGTGTGTACCTAGTTGTTTTGTCAAAATTGTATTTTTTTGTAAATTTTGAATAAAAATAAGAAAGAGTAGTAATGAATAAAAATGCTCTTCAAATACGGGTAAAGGGTTTGAAACTTGAGCAGTTTATGTAAGATCAAATAAGTAGTTCAAAAGTTATGTCTGGAAAACGAAAAAACCGGGGAAAAACATCCAACTAACACCCTGCATTCCGAAATGAAGCATTTTTTAAAGAAATGACGTGATGAAGGTAGATTTGATTTTCAATGACATCTTAAAGCGAGAGGTAAAGGAATTTACCCTGTAGGCCAATAATTTTTTACACTGTAACAGGATGTACCCTTGGCAAATACTGCTTAGTGGGTGAAGTAAAAACAAAATTAAAAATTTTAAGTAACCCCCGACACAACGCTTGAACAGATCTCCATCTATATATACAGGGTGTTTCAGGAGGAATTGTACATGGTACAATGGTTCATTTCGAACAAAAAAGTTCATATGAACATGTGTCCTATTCTCAATGGTAACTGAGATACAGCGATTTTAATGTGGAGCGCTATAAGAATAGAGGAGCGCCAAGAAGTACTGCAAAGCACAATACGCAACATTTTCACTAAAACAGCGAAGTGTACTGAATTTGGCGATGGGATTTTTGAACTATTTCTGTAAAATCGATACTTTACTTTGTATAATAAATTAATGATAGTTGCCAGAATTAATAAAGTATTAAATTTGTTTATGCAGTAATTCAGCTGGCTGTAACTCAATAATTATTGAGAATTGGACACATGTTCATATGAACTTTTTTGTTCAAAATGAATGATACTATAACTTACTAAAATACGTACCATTCCTCCTGAAACATTAATAGAGTATTAAATTTGTTTATGCAGTAATTCAGCTGGCTGTAACTCAATAATTATTGAGAATTGGACACATGTTCATAAGAACTTTTTTGTTCAAAATGAATGATACTATAACATACTAAAGTATGTACCATTCCTCCTGAAAAACCCTGTATAAAACAAAAATTGTTTATACCTATGTCCGTTGTAGACTTCAAAACGGCTGGACCGATGTTGATGAAATTTTCAGGAAATCTTCAGATTAGCCCAGCGGGTGATCCTGTGAAGTTTGGTAGCGATCGGATCAACAGATTTTTTTTATACGTTTATGTGAAGCCGGGGCGGGTCGCAATAATTTACGAAGTGACAATTGACAGCAAACGTCAAACGACATATATGTCATTCGCAGTTTATCAAGTTTCAAACGATTTTACCACAATTATTTCTTCTGAGGCAGCAACACGTCGGGTACCATCTAGTAAATTATAGCTAAGAACCATCTCGATCACGTCAGCTTTCAAACAAAAAAAAACGCATCAAAATCGGTCCATTCGTTTAGGAGCTACGATGCTACAGACAGACACACAGACGCGTCAAACTTATAACACCCCTTTTTTTGTCGGAGGATAATGAAAATAAGGACCGTCCTACAGTGTCTACGCAGGTATCCTGAATATTTCACCCGCTAAGCTGTATTTGCCAAGCTGTACCTGTAGGTCTCTTTTTGTAGAGCGCAGATCGTTAGAAGTCAATATATAAAATATTTCTGAGTCTAGAATATCCTTTGTTTCATAATTATCATACATTTTAACTTAAACAAATATTTGTACTTTTAAAAACATGAATGTAGTAGGCAGTTTAGCTTACAGGTTACAGCACTTTACATTTCCTAGCTTTCTGACCGTAGAAATCTCACGTATTTTGCTTTTCTGGACAAGTTGCTGTCTAGAATAGACAAATTATATTCAGAGTTTAACGTTAAAAATTGTACAACTTCTTCGAACCTTTTCTCTGCTATTTATTTTGTTCAAAAAGTTTGCTTGAATATTTTCTCATTAGTTTGCTCTTTTTACTACCGGAAACATAACTAGTTTATTACAGCATTTATAGATAATGCCATACATGAAAATTTAAGATCAATTTCTTATTAGAATGCCTTTGGGTACAAAAAAATTTATAAATTAAGTAATATTCTAAGATGAATAAATCAACAACATTAATTGAATTGAATTGAAATAAGGCGATCAAGTGGGAAATTATTCGGGAATGTAGGAAAGCGAAAGAGCAATGGATCGATAATAAATGCAAAGAAGTGGAAGATAAATTCGAAGTAGGAAAGACTGATGAAGCATATAAAATAATTAGGAGAAATTTTAGAGAAATTGGATCTAGTACCAAAAACATTAGAAATGAGGCAGGAGATATCCTAATCGGAAGTGGGGAGAAGGCAGATAGGTGGAAAGAATATTTAGGAAACTTATATGCGGGACAGGAAGTGCAAGATATATTAGAAAGCGAAAGCAGTGTAGAGGGGGATAACCTAGGGAGTCCTATAATGAGAGAAGAGTTTGAGATAGCACTAAAAAGTTTAAGGAATAATAAAGCACCAGGTATAGATGGCTTGCAGGCAGAAATCTTAAAGTGCGCAGGTCAAGAGGTAATAGATCGTTTATTTAAACTAGTTAGTCGCATATACCTGACAGGCGAGATTCCAGAAGATTACAAACGGAACATCATAGTAGCTTTGCCAAAAAGAAAAGGCGCGGATAGATGCGAAAATTTTAGAACTATCAGTTTAACTTCCCATGCGTCAAAAATTTTAACTAGAATTGTGCAAAGAAGGATGGAGAAAAAGGCGGAAGAAATATTAGGAGAAGATCAGTTCGGATTTAGACGAAATAGAGGAACGCGCGAGGCCATTCTAGCTTTACGAGTAATTATAGAAAAACCGATAGAAAAGAGAAAGAGCGTCTATATAGGATTTGTAGATTTAGAAAAAGCCTTCGACAACGTAAAATGGGGGAAGATGTTCGAAGTGCTGAGAAAGGTAGGGATGAAATACAGGGACAGAAGAATAATACATAATCTCTACAAAGAGCAAAAGGCAGTTATAGAATGTGAGCAGGAACAAAGGGAAGTAGATATCCGGAAGGGAGTGAGACAGGGATGTGCATTGTCACCTCTAGTTTTCAACTTATATATCGAAGATGCGATTAATATTGTTAAGGAAAGAACAGCCTCAGGGATCAATGTACAGGGCCAAACTATTAACATGCTCAGATTTGCGGATGATATAGCAGTGTTAGCATCTAGCAAAGAAGAATTAGGAGCGGCTCTGAATGAAATGGAAGCAGTTTTGACACAGGGCTTCGGCATGAAAATCAATAAAAAGAAAACTAAAATTTTGGTATGTAGGGGATGTGAAAATAGAACTAAAATGGAAATACAAATTGGAAATGAGAAGATAGAGGAGGTCGCGGATTTCTGCTACTTAGGAAGTAAAATAACTCAAGACGGTAGGAGCACTAAAGATATAAAACAAAGAATGGCGCAGGGCCGAGTTGCGGTTAACAAAAAGAAACAACTGTTATGCTCGAGAACGGTTAATATAGAGACTAGGAAGAGACTCTTAACGTCGTATGTATGGAGTACGGCATTATACGGGTGCGAAACTTGGACAATAGGAGAAGCGGATAGAAAAAGAGTAGAAGCGTTTGAAATGTGGTGCTACAGACGCATGATGAAGATACCGTGGATAGATAAGGTTAGCAATAGGGAAGTATTAGAAAGAGTTGGGGAAAAGCGAAAGGTATGGAAAACAATAAAGAGTAGGAGAGATAGGATGGTAGGACACCTTCTAAGACACGAAGGAATAGTTCGTGACATACTAGAGTCAGAGATAGGAATAAAAAGAGGTAGGGGTAGGCCTAGATTAGACTACTGCTCTCAAATAGTTAGGGATGTAGGATGTTCTACTTTTAGGGAAATGCGTAGGTTAGCTCAGGATAGAAAAGAATGGAGGTACGCGTCCAACCAGTCTTCGGACTGAGAACCTTATGATGATATGATGATTAATTGAATATTCTTTATCAGACCACACACAATTGTTTTCTAATCATATATTTTCTTCACTGGCAATAAGACCCTGACTGTGCTGATAAAAGGGACGTTACTATATGGTTAATTGAATGGTAGGTAATATGTACACACTATTAACCAAAATACATAAGCACGCCCATAATTTCGTGTGGGCTCACATTCACTGCAGGAAAATCAAAGGAAATTTTGAAGGCATAGAATTTTAGATTCATATATTTGGACAAACTGAAGGAAATTTCAATGTAGGCTAGTCTTAAACGATACCTACTTATAATTCTGTGTTTCATTAGGCATTGTATTCGTTGGTGGATGATTACATTATTGTGTAATATCATTGTTAAAATCTTAGGGAGCAAGTTCTTGATGTAAATATATATGCAAAACGCCAAATTCTCTAAATACAAACACTGTTTTGGCTTTTCACAAAACTGAATAAAAGTACCTAAATTAAACAGTAAGGAGATTCGGTAAACAAATAAAATATTACAAAACTTTCGAAACAATCAACTTATTTAAAATGCAAATGTGAAACTTAGTTTCACAAAGTTAAAGAAATGATGTAGATAAAATTTCAAAGAGAACATGTAGACCAATATTGGGGGAACTGTTAAATTGAAGTATAGAACAATATTACAGATGTTTGTATTTATTGGGGCTAAACGATAGGAAAACTTACGAAGATATGATTAATACACCTGGTTTTGAACTCCAACTCTCCAAAGTCTAAAGGTTCATGTTCAAAAATCATCTTGAAAAATGCAGAAATAATAATTTAGCAAATCATTTGCCAAAAGTGTTGCATTAAACTAACGAGGGGAAAGAGCACGGCAGAGAAACCCTCTGCTTTAGTTCTTATAGCCAACATTATGTAGAGTACTTCTACGAATGTCTTAGTACCAAAATAAAGCAAACAAAAAACTGTGATCATATTTAGTGCAATGCTACATGTAGATACTTATTCAGCAAAGATAAAACACTGAAGGGGCGGGTATTGTTAGCTGGCCATCGCCAAAACGGACCGACATCAAGATGACATCCATAAAGGAGTCTACCGGCCATGAGCCGGATGGGAGTTTCAGTTCGCGCGCAGTATTTCCAAACAGCGGTATACCCTGCTCCAATGTGAGGAAATTTCGCCCTCACCAAATATGTTGGTAAATCATAAATGAATCAGAACCCGGGCATCCTCTTATCAGCACCGCATCATTTAAAGTGGGGGCAGATGTGTAGACAACACCAATACCGTTGGCACTGGATTCGATATCCTATCTGCCATTATGACATAGGTACCAGATTAATCTAATTTGGAAGCATAATGGAGGTCAGGAGGAGCAAAACCCCAAACTCGCAGAATTGAACAGGAACAATTTGCATGGAACCGGTTCCCTCTTACGCCACACATTGAAGATCGGAGTGTGCAGGCGCAACAAGAATAATGGAAATCTATTGAAGACGAGAACACACAGTTTGGAGGAACCTTGCATGATGGAAGATCTAATGGTTTTTGGAAATGACAGAGTATCTGTCGTAGCGTCGTAGGTATGGCTGATTTCTCAAAGTTTTTAATTTAGAGTGTTCCAAGCATACGAATACTTTGGAAAGTTACCTAATTCAAATCTTGGCAGCGTAGGAGTAGTTGCTGAAACTTTCCAGTTTCACTCGTTACTTACCTATAACTGATCTTAGCAGATCGGTCCAATGTGAGTTATGTTTCATAAAAACGGCTACCGCCAGAAGAAGTAAGCGAGCATTGTTTATAACTCCTAAATGGACTTTTTTAAATTCTATTCTCAACTTTAGCGGAGTCCACTCCGTACTTATCGATTCAGGAGTTTGTTACAAAAAAGACTAAAAGCAGAATAACTGCACGATTTAGAAAAGTTATATTTTCTAAACGCACGTATAAATTCTCACGAAAAACTTCATTTGAATTTGAAATGATCCCTGGGAAAAACTAAAATAATTTATGCATTAAGTTATAATTTGTAAACTCTTAAATGAGAAAGGGCGTCACGAGCCAATAAATACTACTCTACTCGTAAAACCCTTTTGTTTTCAACAGTGCGTCGTTGGGAATCAAAAAAATTCTGTTATTTTTCTCGCAATTATTACTTTTTTCGTTTACACGAAGTCGACGACCCCAGTTTTATAGTCAAGTTCCGCTCTGTAATCTCCAGTTTCATCAAGGAGGTAACTTTCTTTGTTGGGAGTATTATAACGCTATGCAAAGATCCTTCATAGGACATTTAGCATCAACCGTATGATTAGAAACAGAAAAACGGCAAATATTGCATCTTAATAGTATAGTTACTACTGTAAAATAAGAAAACAGGAATATACACAAAATACAATACAACGCAATTCAAAACAATAAATCAATATAAAGAACAATATTTTTAAAATTAGGAAACTTCCTTTGATGTGATGGAATTCATTTTCATCACTACCTGCTCCTTTATTCATTTATAAGCCTTAACCCATCCACTGCTGGATGATCGTCCTCCCCTTACGGGGGTGTATAAGCCTTACATAGTGTGTGTTGGCGAGGGGAGTTCAACTCATTGTGGCGTACTGAATGGGCTAACCGCTGGAAATACCGGCCACCCATCCGAACATAGACCGCTATGAGCGCTGCTTATTAGTCATTTCACAGGATAACCGACAGTGACGTAGCGTGCACACAAATAAGTTTTCCTGGACATACTGCGGTTGCTAAGCAACAAGGACGCAGCGGTTAGCTGCTGGAACGAATAATAATGCTGATATATTTGAGTTACATACCAAGTCGATAGTCGACTGGTACCGTCCTTTGAGTAGCTCAATGTCGGTTATCTGTAATAATTTACCCATTAAATTAAATTAAACAAAGTTTTTGAATTATTATAGCATCCGAGTATTATTTTTGCAATGGATCTAGAGACCAAGAGTTTAGGGCAATACGAAGATCAACCAATAGAACATCATTTTTTTCAGGCTTGTCATAAAACTACGAGTACATTTCAGGAATTTAATTACAAGAGAACAGAAAAGTGGTGGAATTTATAAATACACGTATTAGTAAAAAGTGTATAGTGTCCCAGTGGCGTTGGCTTACAGGGATTTAACACAGAGAAACAAAGCATTTACTCAAAAGTATGTCCAATAATATAACTTAATAAAGGCTTTAAAATATTATTTGTTTTAAAACGCTGTTTTAAATGAAAACTTTTTTTTTTCGAAAAAAAGGCCTTTTTCCCAACCCTGTCCAGATTTGCATTGCATTGTCGCATTGGTGCCCGAACTCGGAAACCTATCAAAAATGCCGTGTTGTTTAAATACGTTATCTTGCTAGATATAGAGAAATAAATCTAATATTTTAAGAACACACCATAAAAATGGTTCAACTTTTTATCATCAAGAATTCTGGAAACAAATAACTACATACTGTTGAACGAGAAAGACAAATGGATTTTAATGTAGACATACATATAACTTTTTAATATTTACAAGCTAAATATTATTAGGTATTTCTAGAATTTTACAGTACATAGATTTCCATGGAAGGCACGATCGAAAGCTTTTTTGTTAAGAACTAAGAATTCGTACGATGGTGATAATGAATGAACACAAATTTACGAGCTGTAATATGTATTTTGAAATACTTTAACATCATGTATGTTATCGACATAGAACCCGTCCATTGCCTTAAATCAATATTGACTTTTTATTTAGTTGAACATTTTATTATTATAGATAAATGTATTATAAATCATCTATGGGCGATAAACTTACAAATACGATCATAAAGACGCGACTATCTAAATTCAAAAATGCACTATATACTGTGCGGTACAACGTGTTTGATAATGGCGATAATAGTAACAATAATGTACTTATGTGTTACAAGTTATCATAAATGAAACGCACAAAAATAGGAGATCAAACAGTACCAGCCAGCGATAATACTGAAAAAATTAATAGAGAATTGCTTTCCTGCATTTATATTAAAACAGGATTCGATAATATACGGGGAAAACACAGCAAATTGTTATTCCCAATGAAAATATAACCTAATGTCTAGAGAATTTCGAAAGAGACCTATGTTTTCATGGTTACTGAATCGAACTGAGCACTCCTAGTTCAATACCTCGTTTAATACTTTACCTGTTTTCATGAGAGCATTCAAATCGTTTCGAAACCACTTTCAATACTTAATTGAAATTTGAATATTATTTGACATGTCAGCTATAGTAAAACTGGGTGCGTGGTCGCCACACACGGTAGAAGTGAAACTTCAACGTTATTAGAGGAATCAACTGACGCTTGCCTGAGAGAAACAGCGCGAAGCATGAGACAGAGCGTGGTTAAAGAGTGGGGCGGCGTCACTAGAAATGAAACGCTGTGATCTCGCTTCACTGACGCTTGCCCGAGAGACAGAGCACGAAGCATGAGAGAGAGAGTGGCTAAATAGTGGGGCGTTCGATATTCCCTTTTTCCTCTGTCCGTCTTCTCAGACTGCTCCCCTCCATTCACACAGCACCTTACTCTACCGAGACAAAAGAAGTTTCACTTCAAAAAGTACGTCGTATATCACTTGTGGCAACTGTCAAAGCAGTGTTTTGTGTTATTTGAAATCTTTAGAAGCAAATAAGGAATGAATTAGCCTCGGAATTAGCTGATTACCAAAATATCCAATCTAACTTCACAGACACATTTGACAGTTATGTCAGTCGGAATCAGTTTCTAATTCTACATGCGTTTACATGAATTTCAATTCAGATACGATTCGAAAATTAGGCGAATCGACATTGAAACCGTTTCAATCCAAAACTGCAAACATTTACATGAGGTATTCAGTACCAAATGAGTACTTAGTTCGAATTCAATACGCCATGAAACCGTAGGAAATGTTTTGAAATTCAGCCTTCGCAAACATGCAACCGGGAGAGACATTGAAAATGACGAAGCAGACTATAACCCTTGTGCGTTTGGGATATGTCCGCATACGCGATAGCGTGTTAAATAATTATTCATAAAACACCTTCGCCGATGTATAATAACTGCACTGTTGTGGCATTCTCTCACATTTGCGACACTAGACGATTGCACTCTGAATGAAGTTTACTGAGACTGAGCGGTCTAGCCGTCTAGCGCGCTCGACTCTCACGAGTGACGTATGTGACAAATACAACATAATCTTTTTGGTGAATTGATCCCCCATACTAGGATATTAAAAACATTTTCAATGTTAAAATGTGATTTGTCGGCTACATATGCACGCATGGGGAACGGTAATTGACGGAACACTGGAACACAGAAGAGTTCAAATTTTTATTAAATTTGTACAAGAGTGTTCTCTTATCAAAACTTGTTTATTCAGATTTTGTTCATTTATCAATATTTCCGCAGAATGAATTTTTTATCATTTTGTTTCCCTTTCATTTTTAGTATTCCTAAAATAAAACTAATAATCCATTGGCAACTCATCTGAATGTGATTTTACAAGCTCCTTCAATTTTGAACAGCAATTTATAAGATTCGTTTCCCTTTCTCGCATTAAACTAAAAATCGGAGTCAATTTTTGGAAACACAATCAGAAGATTAATCTTTTTACATAACTGGTTACGAATAAAGAATTATATAAACTTTAAATTCTTGTACGAACGTCGTTGAAATTTTATGGCCAGAAAAAAAACAACACGTTTCATACCTACTTAAGAATTATTACTAAAATTTGATTGTTACGACTTCCTTACTTCATGTCAAGTTTTGTGTTATGTTAATGCTCATTTCCTGTAAAACTTTATATAAATAGGTTCAAGAAAGACTGAAGATTTAAAGGCCGATTTGCAATACGCCGTATATCCGCCGTGTTCCTTTGACATGTTACTCATAAGATAACAGACGCACGGTTTAATTTCAGAAATAATTTACCCAAAAAAAACGCTGCTGTATGGGAAATCCAACTTAAAAATAACTCTAGAACCAAGAGAAGTTTCTTACCATGAATAAAGTAAAAGCTCATAGAATTATGTATATAGAAGATAAATGGGTGGAAAAATTAATGGCTTTCAATTTTAAATTCAGTACATTGTAGAGCTCTTAGTGAAAGATTTAGGGAAACAATAACATAGTTTTATGCTATCAAATTATTTTTAACGAATTACATACCTACCTACTGCAGAACAAAGTTTCATCGCAAAAAAGGAGGTCTTAGACGATAAAAATGTAATTTCATTCATGGGAGTTGTTTTTTTTAATTTTGCTGTTTTCTCGAACACGGCCAGTCTGTGTGAAGTATGACCAGCGGATTCAATATCGATGGTAGATGGTATAGTCGGATATAATACAGGGTGTCTCATTATATTTTGACGCATTTTAACACCTTATATCTACGGAACCGCTTGAGATATTAGTGTATACGGTTTTCATCAATGAGTTATGTATGACTTCAAGTTTTTTTTTGACTACTTTGAAAATATTTTACTACTTCCAGTTCATAAGGACCAGAAAAGGTCACTTTTCATATTACTGTATTTGCAATTTTTAAATAGGACACCCTGTATATAATTAAATGTTCAAAAAGTTGCATCTTTTAGCTATCCAACGGTATGCTAGATTTGATCATCAGTAAGGGGATAGCTGAGCATTTGAACTAAAAAGCTGCAGAATCGAACAAAATCTTTATAGAAGCAGAAAATTTCAAGTGTGCTGTGATTTATTGCAATAAACGATTCAACAATCTGTGAAACGTCTGCTTCCATTTGGATTATTTGAAATAAATTAAACGGTTTTATAATAATAAATTTCAAAATTTTAAAAACTGAAAACAATAAATTAACAACTATCTACAACAAATTTTGTGCTTCTACAAAGATTTGTTTGACTCTGCAGTTTCTTTTTTGAAATTCAAAATCTCAGCTATCCCCTTATAGATGATCAAATCTAGCATACCGTTGCGTTGGATAGCTAAAAGATGCGACTTTTTGAACATTTAATTATATACAGGGTGTCCTATTTAAAAAATTGCAGTTGCAGTAATATGAAAAATGACCTTTTCTGGTCCTTATGAACTGGAAGTAGTAAAATATTTTCAAATTAGTCAAAAAAACTTGAAGTCATACATAACTCATTGGTGGAAACCGCAACTAATATCTCAAGCGGTTCGGTAGATACCCGGGTAGATATAAGGTGTTAAAATGCGTCAAAATATAATCAGCCACCCTGTATAATAACTTATGTAGGTACCTAAAGAGTGTAGGTGGTATTGATATATTTTATCATACAATAGAAATAACAGTTGAAAAATTTTCCTTCAATATGTTTCTCGGCCATTCCATGTCCTTCAATTTCCTTCTTGGTCGGCTAACACTTCTTTTTCAAACAGACCATTTTGTAATTTTCGCGATTATCTCTTTGTCCGCCTGTTCATGTGTTTATTCAGCTTCGAACCTCGCTTCGAACACATTGATGTCGCCTTCTTTTTTCAATCGCTTCTTAAAAAACTGAACTGTCTTCACGGTCTCTTCTCGCCTTTATATATCCTCAGACGAAGCCTTCTGGACATCGAACGTTCTACATAAATCTAATTCGCAATTCATAAAAACAAGGTCGATCGTTAGAAACATCTGTCCACTGGTTTACAAACAAAACATTGAATCACACTTTGGGCGCCAGTACGGGGGTTACTCTCGTAACAGTATTATGTAAGCAAATTGTTAAAAACTGGCGAAGGCTGCTCAACTTGGTTAAAAAGTATAGAATAGCTAGTTGCTACTGGACATTTCAAAGAATGTATAGTTGTAAAATATATTTTCAGCCAAACGTAAAAAATAATAGGTACTGTCAGATCTCTTATAGTATCTATACAATTTCATCTTAAAACAGTTACACCCTATCATATCCGCAATTGCATCCAACAATTTCAGTGAGACAGCCTTTTATGAGCCATCTAAAACATAAAAAATTCACAGCCTTCGCAAAGATGCAACCGGGGGAGACATTGAAAATGACGAAGCAGACAGTAACCCTTGTGCGTTTGGAATATTTCCGCCGAGATTTCCACATACGCGATAGCGTGTTAAGTAATTATTCATAAAAACACCTGCGCCGATTTATAATCGCATTCCTGCTGTGGCATTCTCTCACATTTGCGACGCTAGACGGTCCACGGTCCCACTCTGAATGAAGCTTACTCAGACTGAGCGGTCTAGCGCCTGGCGGCCAGGCGCTCGACTCTAACCGCTAACGCTCGCAACACAATCTTTTCATACACATACTAGGATGCTAATAACATTTTCAACGTTAAAACGGAACAACTTCTTTTCTGAAACTTAAACTATGTACCTACTCAGTCACATCAGCACAATTTTAACTTGTTTCATAGGGAATCTTTTTCGCAAACGTTCGTGGAAAATATATGAATAATCAACGTCATCGGTAGAGGAATTTAAATTCACTTACACTGAACGTTCACAGAGGCAGCCGAACTCGTAATGGATAATCCTGTTACATCCTGAGCTATGCATGTGAACTGTCCCGAGTCTTTCTCCCTGTCAACCCTCGTAATGTGGAGGTTTGAGCCCTGCTGGAATCGCCTAGTCGTATTTGCGATTTTCGAACCTATTGAATAATAATAAAGCAATTAGGAAATCTATCTATAATCATCAGAACGAGAAAACCAATTAGCGGTTTCAGTTTCAATGCATTAGTGTGGGGGATTGAATAAACCGATATGAAGAATTCGTTAACGGAAATTTGGTTACCATTTAGTTCCCAGTAATATTTGACCCCTGTATCTGGCGTCACCTGACATGGAAGCGTAACTGATTTCCCGGACACAACATCAACGTTTTTCGGACTGTTCGTGAAGTACGCTTCTTCGAAGGATGAACCCGATACTGAAACAAAAAATATTTTCAATCACATGAAAGGAAATTAATTTTTGCGCAACCGTACATGAAGTTAGTACTTAGTAGTATCAAATATTTCGTTTGTGCAACGGTATTCAAAGTTAGCATTTCGGGGCCGTTGCTTTTGTATGTTTAGTTTCCATAGAAACGTTATGACATTAGGGCCAACAAGCTATTTTTTCTACGATTATAAAGAAAAGTACAAGTTTCATATGCGCCATTGATTAAGAAAGTTACCTACATCTTTGTATACGGATTTTCATTTCCTACGGCCAAATTGTAAGGAAATATTCATTTCCTACGGGTTTCATAGTCTACTAAACTGTAATTGTTATTGAGTCACTTTAATTCAGTTATTAGCGAATCGTACCGAATCATACCTACAGAATCAGCCGCATCTAGGAGGCTTTGTCAGTTTGACAAAACATCACTGTCGCTGTGCAAGTCGCCATAAATTCAGTCAATTTGTACATTAAAACACTATTCTTAAGTAGAAGTAAATATGGATAGCGATAGTGACGATGAAATATTAAATTTCACACCCCCAGATATCACAGAAATGGGGAAAGCAACCTGTTTAAATTTAATTCCACAAATATCAAAAAGAAATACGAAAATTCGTACAGAAATTTCATGGATTGGTGCAAAAACCAGCACATACATTCATTTTCGGAGAATATTTTATTAGCATATTTCCGAGCATATTTCGGAGAAATGTCGAAGAAATTTAAGTCCACCACTCTCTGGAGCCAATATATAATGCTGAAATAAATGTTGACTATTAATGAAGATCTGGATATATCTAAATAAATATATCTAAATATAACACATTAAAAGCTTTTCTGAAATGGCAGTTGGATGGATATCAGCCTAAAAATCAAAAATTTTTACAGCAGAAGAAATAAACAAATTTATCAAAGAAGCTCCTGATAATGAATATTTGCTAACAAATGTTTTGAAATGTTTTTTTTTTATTTTTTTTTAGAATAAATAAAGTAATCGTAAAAAAAGTATAGTGTACAACTCGCGCGAAATGACCCTTTCCCACTCGTAGGCACTATTCATGTGCCTGCTCATGGGAAATGAGTATCATTTACCGCTTGTTATACAATATACTATTTCCATTTAAATTATGAATTGTCGTTTTGTTTCAAAGCAATAACATTTTTCTTTGTAATTACAAAATTTTCACGCTTGCACAAAAATAGTGAATATACCATGGCCACGAAATTTTTAGCGACCTCGAGATTATCTTGCCTCGGCCGCAAGCGGCATTTTTATTCCAACACCATTCTGAAATTAAGTAGATAGGGCCTTAAATAAAAAAAAGATTTATCAACTTAGAGATTCGCACTACTTTTATAGTAATATTTTTCGTTCGCCTTAAGTAAATCTCTCAAATTATTTAAACAATCCGTCATAAACTCCACACCTTTTTACTATTTGTACACATATTTATCGTAATTAGAAAGTAATATCGCCTAAGTTAATTATTCGTTATTCATTTTCGACCAAGAACATCTTGATTCGTTACTTGGTTGAACTGGCGTGTTGGAATAAAAATCATGTTGCAATTTCTCCATCTTGTTTAGCTAGACGAAATGCACTTCTAAACTAGACATTTATTAGTAGTAGTAGTGTGGCCATTGCAATGCAGATGGCGCTGGCCCTTCGGTTTATTCTCTTATTTCTAAATAGTAAATAATTATTCAAAGATAAGACCGCCGACTAAACCTCTCAGCTGCAGGTGTGCAGGTATTCCGTCTAAAATGGTTGCAGCTGTGATAGAAATCAATCATAATATGTAGATTATGACCATATTTTGCATAATCACACTTTTGGGCGATAGGTGGCAGCACTTTGTAAATGTTTGTCCAGAATTACTATTTAACAGCTGATAAATTCCACCCTTAACGATTATTTTATTATATACACTGCAGATGGACTAATGCAGGTGGTTGAGAACGGGAAAGAGGTGACTAGGTACATTTCAACCGTAAATTCCTAGAAACATTTTGGCCTTTTAAATTGTATAGCTTTTGTAAATTTTCGTATGTCATTTTGGAAGCCACACCATGTCTTGCAGCACCCATTCTGCACACGCAAAATTCGTGACTGTTTGAGTTCACCATCTGCCACTCGATCTACTACCTACTTTGAACTTAGCAATTTTTGCATCAGTCCAAAATCACGCGAAATCATGAGGGAAATACCCCGCCAGGGAAGATTTCATATTTTTGTATACGTGTATAAGCAAGTTAGCTGTGTATAAAATAAATGTAGAAAGCATTGCACTGAAGAGTCCCACGAGGACGAAACAAACAATTTTTCACTCGAAGAAACCTGTAGTGTAGGTGCCTATATAATCGTAAACAACCATCAGAGAAATTTTATACAGTTCAAAATTAATTAGAAAACTGGGTACCTATTAGCGTACTATAATGAATGGTTCGTCCTCTCTTCCTCTCAATCACGCAGTCACAGTAATAATGCGAAATATGTAAATAATAATTTAATAATTTAATCTAATGGAAGCTCATGCATTTTTCAGTGAAGGAATTACGCACATTTTCAACGGCAATTAATTCTAAATTCCCACGGTAAAAAGAAAGAACAAATTATACTTTCCAAATTATCTACTGTTTAATGAACAAGCATGCAAATTAATTCATAGAGGACTAATAATTCATTTTGGAGGGGCAAACTCTGGCAGCCATTGTAATCTGTTTTTTATTAAGCCCATTTTTAGCAGAGATAGTAAATGTGTGTCTTTCATGCCAGGATTTGATGCATCTCGCTTGCTGATGTCCCGACTATAATATGAAGAACCCATTAAATACTGCCGTTGATTGACATATTGTGGAGTACGTTCGAGAGTACGTCAATCAGTGTTGTTACTTAATCACGACGGAATATTTTTCAAACTACTGTTCATATTTATGAAAGGCAAAGTACTCTATTTATAGTCACAATTAGCGGAACAGTAACCATTACCAAATTAAGTAAGGGAGGTAAATTCATAATAGTATATTATTATATGAGCGATTATGACAACCATTATTCACGAAGATGATGTTTGAGCCCACGAGCCGAAGGCGAGTGGCTCAAATCATCTGATTGTTAAATTCTGGCAGTTTTAGTGGTTGAATTGTTAGTTTGTACGGATTAATGGGTACCTACTCGACCGAAGTGCATACGTTGGAAAACGTAAACAAGTAATATGGCGATACACTTGGCTGTCACCCGAGCGATTGTCAGCTCCAGCAAGAGTTGATCGCCGTCGATATAAAATATCATTGGATCAGGGAAACAGTGATTATTGAATCTATATTTGTGATTGGCCGAAATGCCGTGAATTATGATTTCATAATTCACTACAGTGAATTATGGGTACGATATTTCACGAAGAAAATCCGAATAATTGTCATATAATTAAATAGGTGTAGAAAAACGTATTTTTCTACACCCTCGTCTACACCTATTTAATTATATGACAATTATTAGCATTTTCTTTGTGAAATATCGTACCTGTAATTCACTGCAGTGAAATATCGTACCTGTAATTCACTGCAGTGAATTATGGATTCATAATTCACGGTATTCGGCCAATCACAAATATAGATTCAATAATCACTGTTTCAATGATCCAATGATATTTTATATCGACCGCGATCAACTCTTGCTGCGGTTGACAATCGACTCGAGTGACAGCCAAGTGTATCGCCATATTACTGTTTACGTTTTCCAACGTATGCACTTCGTTCGCGTAGGTACCGATTAATCCGTGCAAACTAACAATTCAACCACTAAAACTGCCAGAATTTAACAATAGAAGGGGCAACTCCAAATTTATATATTACTAACTGCACAAATTTCAATATAATTATATTCCTAGTAAGTAGTTCATTTATTGAAAAATAAAAATTAATGTACTATGATAGTGTTCCATTAAAGTTGTCAAATTTGAGTCTAATTTATTTGTTTAATAGGTGTAGAAAAAGTATAGTATTATATTCGCGAATTTGACCATTATTCACTCAGATGATTTGAGCCACTCGCCTTCGGCTCGTGTGCTCAAGCATCATCTTCGTGAATAATGGCTGTCATAATCGCTCATATAATAATATACTGTATGAAATGAAGATGGAGACACAGTGAAAAAAAAAAGCCAAGCAGGTGCGAGTTAATTAAAAAATTGGAAAACAAAACGCATGTTTCTAACTGATTTTAAACTCCGTTTACCCTCAAGACGTTTCAGTGGTATAGTAAGAGTTAAAAAGGGTTAAGGGGATTTTCGCAGACTTGATGACTTAATGCTGAAAGTACGTTACTTTCATTTAATTATGTGTAAAAGAAAGTGACAGAGCTTTGTGGGGTACCGCGGTTCTCGTTAAAATTTATCATCTTTGGAACCCTCTACTGGGCTTATTTTTAAATATTAAAAAAATAATAGAAAAATTAACTTAACAGACTGACAGCAGATACCCGAATTTTGATTTCCCAATTTTTAGGTATATAATGTACTCGACCACGGCGATCTCTAGGTAACTAGGTAACTAGAGATTGCCGTGACTCGACTCGCTCCGCCCTAAGTGTCTGTGCTCTGTTGACGAAAACCTAACATATTTTTTACCGAAAACAAAATAGAAGAGCAAAATAAAAAATACTCGCTGCGAGCATCGACCCTGAGCCCAGTGGACTACTAGCCCGATGCACTATTCATTCCTTAGGAAATTTAAAGGTAAAAAGTTTATGTGGACACAGTTCTAAAATCAAACAGTTTTGTTAGAAAAAACATGGTATGAATTCAGAAGAGGAAGGAGCACGCAGGACCCAATCTTTATGTTATGCCAAGCGATAAAAAAGACCATCATCATCATCATAAATTTTTCAGTCCGAAGAATGAAAACGCATTTCCCTAAAAGTAGAATATCCTTCATCCCCAACTATTTGAGAGCAGTAGCCTAATCTGGGCCTACCCCTACCTCTTTTTATTCCTATCTCTGACTCTAGTATATCACGAACTATTACTTCGTGTCTCATAAGGTGTCCTACCATCCTACATTTCCTATTCTTTATTGTCTTCCATACCTTTCGCTTTTCTCAACTCTTTCTAATACCTCCCTATTGCTAATCTTATCTATCCACGATATCTTCATCAAGCGTCTGTAGCAAAGACTTGGAGAGAGTACTAAGCTATTTACATTTATGGTTGATGAAGCGTCCGAGATACTCACAGTCTAAGCGTTTGTTTGTGGAAAAGGCAAAACAAAGCAGACGACCAGTTGTCTACTAAACAGGTGACGCCGCGGAAACGGAATACCGCGGAACATTCACCCGGTCGGTTGTTCGAGTTTCTGTTCCCGAGCATAACAGTTGTTTATTCTTGTTAAACCCAACTTGACCATAAACAAAGTAATAAATAGGGTGTCAGTGTCGTTGAATGGATGTTACAAGCTTGGAGGTACTGATTCCTAATGAAATGTTAAAAACAAAAGGTTTGCATGAACACATCATGTCCTAAAATCACCCTTCCGGGAGTTTCATACGCGTGCTTGAAACATGCATCTTTCACACGTGCATCGGAAACAACCTATGATATTATCCACTTTCGAAAATTTTTAAAGGAAAATTTCATTTTCGATAGGTTCCTTAGGTCATATGACGACTTTTCTGTTTCGCATTTTTAGTGAAATATTTTTTGTCCATATTTTTTATGAAAACTTACCTACATTAACGTAAACTTACATGGCGAACAATTTTTCTTTATTTCACACTCCAAAAATTTCCAGAAAAAACAAAAGAAGCAAGGCAATTTTTGTCGGTAGGTATCTTCCCGTTTCGTGCGTTTTTGGGTTTCTACCTGTTTTCGTGCCGATTCGAGCGTCAAGAATTTACTGGGTAATTAAATAGTGCCAGTTCGTGCGTTGCACAACTATATCCTTTACTTTGAACATGTTGTACCTGTTGCAATAGGCATACAAAACGTACTGCTTTGTTTTATAGTTGCCCGTCACTGAATACGGCCAAAAAAGTGGTTCCACGGCCCACTATTTCCGGTCTGCGGGCAAGCTTAGCGAGCGAAGCGAACGGAGCGTTTAAGTCTCCCACGAAAACAAAAACATTAACATTTGAAAACAATAGGAGAGAAATCAACACACACTTCCGCATTGAAGTCTAGTTATTAACAGCGTTGTGTTGTAAAGATAAACTCGAATTAGTGGTTTACTGCATTATCAACAACTCAAACCAGGTAGAGGTTTGGGACGACGCACGAAACGGGAAAATTTTCATCGACGCACGAAACGGGAACGCACGAAATGGGACTAAATCTTTTTGTCGAAGGGAAAAGTCATTAATTTCGACAGGTACCAAGTCACGTGACAAATTTTGTGTGGCGCATTCCTATGTTTATATATATGCAAATGTAAGTGACTGTCATGCTCAAGTGCTTATATTTTCCCCCGCATTTTCCTACAAAGGTTCTTATAAAATATTCCCAAATGGTGCAGACACTAACTACCCACATACCTACCTATACCTAGTGATGTAAAAAGAAATATTTAAGTAATATTACCCAAAGTTACCCTATTATCATACTATTACCGGCAACATTATCATAATTCAATTTTCAATAAATGTATTGTAACGTATTTCGTATTTAAACAATTTATTTTCAGCGTTACATATAGGTACCTACTCTTTCCTTATATTAGAACTTATTTCAATGACGGGAATGCAGGTCTCGTATTAAAGATTATTTTTCATTGGCTTCCAGTTCGTTCGTCATTGGCCGGTGCATTGCAATATACGATTGTTTAAATAATATTTTTTGTAGTGAACTCCATAATAAAAAGACCCGTTGCAAACAACTAAGTAGGCGCGAAAGTTGACAATTGCATTCACCCGTGTGTTATGTACTCGTATCCGGGGGGTTATTCACGTGGGAAGTTTGGTGTACACTATAAGGAAGTTCGAAAGGAAGTTTGAGGAAGTCTGGGGAAGTTTGAGGAAGTCCGAGGAAGTCTGGGGAAGTCCGAGGAAGTCTGGGGAAGTTCAAGGAAGTCTGGGGAAGTTTGAGGAAGTCTGGGGAAGTTCGAGGAAGTCTGCGGAAGTTCGAGGTAGTCTGGGGAAATCCGAGGAAGTCTGGGGAAGTCTTTGGGAAGTTTGGGTAGTCTTGAGGTAGGTAGTCTAGGAAGTTTGGAGTTAGTCTTGCGAAAAATATCGTGAAGTTTGGGATATTTAAAAACAATATGCGTAAACCATAAATATTCAAATATGTAATATGTTCTGTTTGTATAATTATGGAATGTTCGTCTAGCATTTTATCGCCATGTATGTGTTAAAATAATGTCACGTATTGGCAAATTCCCAGGTCTCCAGGTATACCTAAGCCAGAATACTTACCTATGTGAGTATATCTATATTATCAACCTAATCCTACTGAAGCATAGTAGGTAAAATCACACTATATCCAGTGGTTTCTGCGACGTCAGTGTTGCGGTTCAAGATTTACTTTTCATGCATATTGCGCGGCCAAGTGTGCTCTGGTTCACATGCTATTTTTGTTTCACGCACCAACACTAAACCATCGTGTTCTGCTGTGAGGTTAGTGAGTTTATTAATATCCCAACTAGGTTTTGCCAATGCAATGTTTGGCGTGCTATTATTCCCTTGTTTTCATTAGTAATCGCGGATTTTCTTTAAACAAATACCTTTCGTGACCACCAGACACAATACATGGAATACAAAATTCTGTAAATTACAAGATTTTTAGAAAAAAAAAAGAAAAAGGATCCGCTAGGATTCGAACAAAAACTCCCCGTGCGTCTTGATAGTGACCGCGCCTTTCGGTACTGCGCCAAACCTGTTGCTCGCATGGCATGAAGTTTAACATCTATTAAAGTAGCTTACTTGGCAAGGAAAGCGCCGACACCGTAGTGAAATTACTGTATACTGTGGTAATAGCTATGGTCGAGGTTATGGTATTTTTCGAAGTCATTTAAAAAGATATAGATATACCCCGAGATATACCTACCTACATAGGCTTTCAGTTTTAACAAAACGGAGCGGTGCATTGTCTTTGAGGAGGAAGTCGGCGTGCTACATGCGTTTTGCGGCGCCGGACCGTCCAAAATCGGAAATTCGATTCAAACAAAAACTTTTGATTTGATGAGGCCGACTCCGATTTGTTTATTGTGGGTGATAAATTTATTTTTCAACAACTGGCACTAAACTGAATTCATAATATAAGTTTTTAGTTCATGGGGAAGGTAGTACTGTTCGTTTATTCCGAGTTAACTACGTACTTGTGAGATTATCTCGAAATTTCCTTTCACGTTACAATGGATGCTGATTTGGTAAAAAAATTAAGTTATGGAGGTTCTGAATTTTTATATTTGGCTAGGTATACTGGGTGACCACGAAATCAGGCTCACCCGCTCACCCCTATGACATTTTTGTTTGTTAAGATATTAATTTGAAAATTGGAAAGCGTAAATGCACTGAGAAAAATGTACTTATGGCATTTAAAGCTACCAGTCTAGTATTGTTTTTCTTTTTCTGAAAACTACAACAGATAGTAAGGGTTGTATCTAGTAGACGCAACTGTCCCAACTACACCTTCTAAGACTTACAAATACAAATTAGTAAACTGTATTAGTAAAAAACACAACTACGTTTGTGTGTAATACTATGTCGTAGTTGTATAAGCTGATATTCTAATAAAACAACGTTAATATTGTACATAATACTACTACGGGAGCAGTCTGCAATACGATTGGTTGACTTAAGTGACCAGTTTTAAAAGGTGCACATGCGCCAAGCAGACCGAATTCTTCAAATTTCTACTCTACAATCGCAATCTCAACCGTCGTCCGTCTGCAGTCTCCTTCGCGTTCAGCCCGACCGCCAATAACCGTTGTAGAGCAGCATTTTTTTGTTTCCAATTTACATTTACGTGTACCGTGATTTACAATTTATTTGTGATACGTGATGTTAAGTGGTCTCGTCATGGTGTTTTATTAGAGTCGGTGCCCTTCATCATGGAGAAACATTTAGAAAACGAATCTGACTGAACTAATTCCGGTTTTTAAAGGTAAGGTGCTAGTGTGGTGCAGGGAATTCATTCAATTATTAAAAGCATGTATTTGTCGTGTGGCGTTCTGATTCTGAAATCATAATTCAAAAAGCACAAGAGACCCACGTGTATTTTGTACATACATAACCTCAAATATTTCAAATCTAAAACCACAGATGGATTAAATTTATCTGTATTAAACTAAAAGTACTCTCCACACCATTTTTGCTTTTTGAATTACTCTGTGGGTTGTGTGTGGGTGCGTTGATAGAATACATTTTTGATTTAAATTAATTTGATGTCAAGTAAATAGAGTTGGCATTGTTTTCCTATAATTGCCAACAACAGAAAATTATTGTAGCAGCAAGGATTTTAACGGATATTCCTAATTTCTTTGTTCTTGTTTAGATAATCATATTGACGAAGAAACATTTAAACTTCCATTGGAAAAGAATGATTCCCCAAAATGGGTTGCTTGTAAGGGTGCATCGAGGGGTGCTTCAACGTTGGAAAACTGCATTATTATTTATATTAAATAGGCATATTTTATTTGTTTATTACAGAGAAATAAATATTTATTTTTTTTAAATATGTTATACTTTTCCACCCTGAATGCAGCAACGTGGCTTTGTTTGCACCCATGCGTGCATACGTACGTGCCAGTGCGTTACGCACACCCAGTATTCCACACAGTGATTGGATCGAGAACTTTTACGTAAATTCGCTATAAATTCTTAATAAGTTAACCCCACACGCCAAAAGACAGTGACACTGTAATTAAAGTCGACACGTGTTTCGCTGACAACTCCTGAGGAGGCTGACGTAGTCAGCGAAACACGCGTCGAGCTTAATTACTGTGTCTTTTGGCGTGTGGGGTTAACTTATTAAGAATTCATAGCATTAGTATTATAATACGAACAATTGAGAGTATTTTATAATAAAGAATATTGTAACTTTATACAAGAAGAAATGTTATGTTTTATATCATAATAAGCACTACATAAAATGTATTATGAACGATGCAATACAAACAAGTAGTTGTAAAATTAAAAAATACGCACCCAGTGGGTATACTACATTGTAGTTGTAGATGATACAACAACTGGTAAGTGTAATATTAATAGTTATTTAGAGCGTAATATACAACAACCAGTATATTAATTTGTAGTTGTATTTGATATTATGTGTTGTTTTTGGCGCCTATTTAACAGCTACGAGTAGTAAAAGAAAGTGTTTTTCTTGTATATGTAACAACGCATTTTTCTCAGTGTGACATCTAAATCTTAATTTTTTAGCGATATTTTCTAACACTTCCTGTTTCACCGGAAATGAACTGAAAATGCAATTTTTGAATGGGACTCCCTGTATATTTTTGGATCCAGTGAGTCATTCTAAACACTTTTACTTTTTACATCAAAAATTTAACAGAAAAATTGTTTGGGTGCTAGACAGCCATGACTGAAGAAAAATGTTAATTTAGAATCCTAAACTAGCGTAAATACAAAATCGTTAAACCAGACCAACTGCTTACTTACTTTTTGTAATTGGTAGAGTAGACGTTGGTTTATAATTTGTTAGTTTTCATTTGTTTTTAATAACTAAATACAAAAAAATGTTTCATGAGTTTTTTTTTGGACAAATACCACCATGAGCCACCATTGTTCTATTTAAAGAAACAGACTATTATATCTGAAAAACCGCTTCCGAGATTTTCAAATGGCTCGACCAAAAAATGGTTGGCTTAATTTGATGATTTTGTTTTTACGCTAGTTTGGGACCCCAAAATTACCGATTTTTATTCAATCATGGCCAGATACAAAATTTAATTTCAAATTAAAAGAATATGTTGTTTTTTATTTGAATGTATTGCAGTATGGTATCTAAAATAACTAGCCGGTTCCAAAAATATAAATGTACTTAGGTATACAGGTCGTTTCAATTAAAAATCTAAATTTGGGGTCACTTTCGGCAAAACCAGAAGTGTCCGAAAAACTTAAATGCGTCTAAATAATATAGATTCGCAGACTATTTAAGTACTCCAAATTTCAAATGAATATCTTAAGAAAGAAAAAGTTTTAGGGGGAACCTGATTCCATGGTCATCCAGTAGAATTCCTCATATCCGGTAGAATATTTCTATTTCTTTACTATTACAGAGATTACTCCTAGATATTGTTTCCATGTTACCAAGATATTACTGTGTCAGTTTCGTAATCTGAAGATATTCCTCTACATGTGTCAAAATCTTAAAAAAAAAGAAAAACAGAGTTGGGTTCTCTCATATAACATTTTACTCTAAATTGTATAATAAAGGTGATATGGAAGAATCCCGCACCCTGTATACAAGGTATCTCAGAAAAGCTACACTCAACTACAGATTCCTGAGGATAGAAAGATTTAACTCAATTTAACATTATACACAAAAGTCCATCCGTGCCGAGATAGGGCGCTCTGAATGGGGGTCAACTGGAGTAGGTTGACTTACTGACTTTATTTTACTATTTCAATATGATTTGTAGCACCTTTGACTTTGATGAGAATTGGTATACAAACAGTTTATTTTTTAGGAAACGGCAGTTCCTTTTCGGCTGAGAACACCAATGATTTTTTTGCAATTTGGGATTTTTACCCTTACTAAATTTAGCTATTATGCCCTAAAATAGTATAGGGAATGTTATCGAATTTATTGCATTCGGCTTTTTAATACCTATTGAATTTTTGAAAACAGCAAAATTTATTAAAAGTCAAAACGAGAGTCAAAACAATTCCTAAATAAATTAATTTTTTTCCTGTCACCAAAAAATATCATCAACGCCCGGATAAAAAAATGGTAAAAAGGTAAGGGCGTCCTTAAAAAATAAGCATACTGTGTATTAATTGTTATCAAACTCATAAATAACATGAATAAATAACATTCGAATACAAAAATATTTGTACCTCAATTTATACCAAATCCAAAGTTCGTAAGTCAACCAGTTCCGGTTATTTAAGTTAGCCCTGTTCAGTGGGTTCTATTTCGGTAGGGATGCATTTTTCTATAAACATAAATAGAGTTAAGTAAATCACATTATTTTATCCTTAGAAATCTATAGTCAAGTGTTGACCCACCTTTGCTGAGGCGCCCTGTATATAAAGATACGCATATATGTATATGGTAATATTTATTACAGGTACATAATCTAATCGCGTGATACATAACTACCAATCCTGGATATATCTGATGCTGAACTGAATTGATATAGCCATACAGTGTACTAGTTTATAGTTTTTAGTTTGTGCAGAAGGTAGAATCCGTCCAGTAGAAAGGAAACAGTGGCCGATTTTTTTAGTTTCCTAAGAACATCAAAGAGTCACTGACGTTCGACTATGTTAGCATTAGCTAAAATTAATGCCGTCATAATGGATCACCTGTAAATTTCGTTTTTTAAAGCAATTGAAAATGATTTAAATGTGTGTGCTGTAGCAGTAAAGCAGAATTTCAGTTAACCGATAGAGGCTCAGAAAATCATAAGAAGTCTTAGGAGATTCGTGGCCGAGTTCGTGAGAGTCTGTGTAGATTTTGTAAGACGGGGGAGTCTCGAGGAAGTTTGGGAAGTCTCAAGGAAGTTTGGGAAGTTTTGAGGAAGTTTGGGAAGTCTCGAGGAAGTTTAGGAAGTTTCAAGGAAGTTTGGGAAGTCTCAAGGAAGTTTGGGAAGTCTCGAGGAAGTTTGGGAAGTCTCGAGGAAGTTTGGGAAGTCTCGAGGAAATTAGGGAAGTCTCGAGGAAGTTTGGGAAATCTCGAGGAAGTTTGGGAAGTCTCGAGGAAGTTTGGGAAGTCTCGAGGAAGTTTGGGAAGTCTCGAGGAAGTCCGGGTAGTCCCGGGGAAGCCCGGTGATTTTAGGGGAAGTCTGGGAAGTTTTTGCTAGGAGGAAGTTTGGTGTACATATTTTTCACCGTGAATGCCCCTCGCTCGTATCTGTGCGTTATAAATAAACATCGCACTGGTATTATATTCGAGGGTATATTCAAATGTTGCAGGCAGCTTTTAAATTTTGGAATATCGCGTCGGGTCTCGCTTAAAATGTAACAATTTTTTATCAGAAAAATCTCTTCAAACATTTTAATGTGTTCTCGATGAAAAACCTAAATATTTTAAGTACGAACTGGGCATTTAACATTTATGAATTGGCGGGCAAAAGAACAAATCAAAGGCATTCATGAGCCGGTCGGAATTATTCGAATATGCTCTTGCTCATAGCTAGTACGCTGCTTAGAAAGTTTGAAATTTACCTACCATCATTAAAAACAAGTTACTGTTTTGTGAATAAATCTGACTCTTTTAAGGGGTCGTGGGAAAAATAGCGTACATAGCTCGATGGAAAGTGTATTTAATTTTTCATACACACTCGTGTGATTTCTGCACTCGGCTGCGCCTCGTGCATAAAATTTCACACTCGTACGAAATTTTCCACTTTCCATGCTCGTTACATAACATACTACATAACTTGTTAACTAATACAATCGTGAAAAAAACGTATACAAAAAGTATTCAACAAATGTCGGTTCTTTTTAAATGATCAGGTAGGTTTCTACATATATGTACTTACTTCATCCTGTGCAGAGGTACTTTTCTCGCATGCCGTATATTTGAATGGCGCTTATTAAAATGTATGTAACCCGACATGGCGATAGAAGAGGAAAAAACAAAGATGGAATTTTGGAGGACTCTTCGTCTCGAATCCCCTACAGTGGGTAATATACGCATTCAAATATGCACGTTGGTTTACGACTTCAGTTCGTAGCCAGGAAAAAAATTGTGAACAATACACATTGAATTGAATTGAATTACAGAAGTATAGCTACAGGCATGCGTGAACATAACACCATTCCTATAGAACTGTTCGGGCTGTGTCATTATATGCACCAAACGGCAAACCTTTTGCAGTTTGCAGATGCAATTTATTGCTTATGAAACGGCTGTTTATGTTTAATGCGAAGAGTTATTATTTGTATAGTCTGCTAGGGTTTATACGTAGAAGCCGATTATTTACGGTTTCTTATACATCTTGGATTATTTCGCACCTTTCCGTACACGATGAGAAGTTTCTGTAATAGGAGGCTGCATTTTCTTCTCTGTACAAGAAACTGCACGTTCAAGAGCAACTTTACAACAAGAAAATTTGTCCAATCATAAGCAACAATTTTAGTTTTGTATAATTTTATCTTTAAAAGCATAAAATGAGGCGGTATCCTACCCACCTTTGAAATGATGTATAGTGTATAGTAACTAAAATTAAATAAGACATTTACGTATATAAAACCACTAGGATTAGGTGAGTGAGCGAATTGCTTATTAATTATGCATGTACGAGTATGTGTAACAAGTAGTAGTGGACAGTTCTTACAGCTATTCCTGGTGCATTTACCCCTCCAGGCTATGATTATATAACAATACTTAGATTTTTTCGGGGATATTTTGTACTACGAGACATCACAAAACGCTACCCCAACTAAGTTGGCACTGAAGCATTCACAACGTGTCTCGCCGTACTTACTTCAACGAAACAAGTTGTCCGCACGGTTTCTGTAAACAGTTGGAACGTAAATTACCTATTTATAGCATGGCCTAAAAGCGAATCTAGGATGGCATTCTATGATGTCGACTATACTCTCGAATTTACTGAAAGTAAGGAAACTGCTGGGCTATATGTCATTAACTTCAGCAAATTATGAAAATCGTAGAAATTTATAGAATCTACATGTTGAGAGTAATTCATAAAGAAGCACTTCGGCAGCCAAGAATGGAAGACGTTGAAGAAATTAAGTAACGGTTAAAAAAGTGCACTTATGTTTGTTGCTTAGCTGCAGGGTAGCATTCTGTGATATCTCATATTACAAAAATCTGGAGTTGGTTTATGGTACTTTCTGAGTAGTTGTCCGAACTGTCCAGTATCACTCATCACACCCACATCACTAATAATAATATCTGATCATGTTGTGCTGTTGTGCAGTGCAGAGGTTAACATGGTGTACACAAAATCGACTTTTAAAATTTCCACCTAACCAGGTTTTTCCAGACAATTTTAAAAATTTCCAGTGGGTTGGACTTGGTTTGGAATCTACATCCCAACCAACGGATTTGTACGTTGATGTAGTTCTAGTATCTAAGGCAACTGGAAGTGCTAGGTGCTCTACTAGAATCTAATACTGAAACGGGTGGGATGGCTTGTATGCTTCAATGGCCTAAAGAGCCGAAACATACGTTTAACCATATTGGGGGAAGTAGGTTATTGAGAAGACAGACTAAATCAAGTCCCTGAAAGGGGACAGCAGCTCTTTTAGTAATCAGTGCGGCGGAGACTGTGGGGGTCGGTATGGCACTGTGATACACACTCTGCGATGTGGAAGGCAACGGGAAACCACCACATTATTTTGTCACTATAATAGCTTGCTAAAATTGTATGATGATGGCACCTTCTGGGGTAAAATATTCCGGGGGTAAAATAGTCTCGCATTCGGATCTCCGGGACTGCTTCGGGAGGAATCATCAGCAATAATAAATAATGTAACATCACGAGTCGGAGTGTGGGATGTTAGAAGCATGAAACAAGTAGGAAAGATAGAAAGTTAGAAAATTTGAAGATTAAGATGGATAAGTTACTTAAGACATAGTAGGTATCAGTGAGATGCGATGGCCAGAAGCTGGAAACTTTTGGAGCGGAGAGTTTAGAGTTTATACACAGAGTCGGTAGGAGGAAATTCGGGAGTAGGAATTGTTACGAAGAAAATAGGGCAGAGTGTAGAAAACTTCTTACAGAAAAGTGACAGGGTAGTTATGGTTAGGTTGGATAGGAAAGTCGAAATCTGTAAATACGGTAATAATACAGGTATATATGCCCACATCTAATTATAGTAATGAGGCTGTAAAGGCAGTTTGTAGCGATATTGAATATGCGCTAATTTGTGAAGGAGGCGCGAAAATGTAATACTCGTAATTGCAGGATATTTTAATGAAGTTGTAGGTACATGGGGAGATGGAATAATCAGTCCCTTTGAATTAGGTAATAGGAACGATAGGTGAGTTAGACTGATAGATTCTTGCGATGAGCATAACCTAACCGTCGCGAACACTCTATTTCAACATCACGATAGGAGACGCTATACATGGAAGATGCCAGGAGACCTAGGGAGACATCAAATAAATTACATTCTTATCAGGCAAAGACTCGAGAAAGGATTTAGAAAGACTGCAGAAGCTATCCAGTAGCAGATATAGATAGTGATCACAACATAGTAGTTATGAAGGCTAATCTTAAATCTAAGATTTTGAAAAACGAAACAGTAGAAGACACCTTGACCTCGAGAAACTAAGATTTAGGCAGTAGTTTTATTTCTAAGCCTAGTGGGCAATGTGAAGTGAGCAGTTGCATTTTATACAAAATCAGTTTGATTGCAGAAAATTCTAATCGAAATTTTAAAAAATCATGTTTTTTAAATCGCCAAAAAATTTAGAAATTTCCAGAATTTACATACAATTTCCCAATTTTCGCTGATATTTTCAGGTTTTGCAGAATTGGTATACATCCTGAGGTGACTGCACTGACAAGTCTCACAAGGCCGAAATCAGTTGTCTGCAGTTTTCTGTGTATACATTTGCAACGCAAAATATTTAGTCAATGATATTTTTAATCGTAATTCCTACCTTTAAGCAATTAATTTTACAATTTTAAATATGAGACCGAACACATTTCTCTCACCTATTCAAATCGAATGACAGGTTTTAACTACGCGGATGAAGCGAAATCCTCTTGCAAACAAACAAGCGGAGCACGGATAAAAATACATCATTAAACAAATGAATCTCCTGAGAGTGGATCTCAAAAGTCATGCAGATGTTGCAAACGTATAGTAGGAAACGCCGTTGCGATTGTTCCAGCCACCCGAGAATCAGACAAAGCCGGGTACTACAAACTAGAGAAATGCATTTCTTATTGATTGTATGTAATACGTTTATTTAGCAGCCGGTATTACGTTATTACGTATACCCTTCCTAAGTAAAATTGTTGGAATTAGGAATAGGGATAAACGAGGGGCGAATCGCGGACGTAAGTAGGTATACAGCAGTTCTGGTGACAGTACCTAACAGTCTGTGACATTATATGACAGTCTGACAGTCTGGCAGTATCGTGACATTCCCGCGGAAGTTCGTGACAGTATCGTGACAGTTCCGTGAGAATCCCGTGACCGTCCCGCTACAGTACCTGACAGTATGACATTATCTGACAATTTTTGACAGTCCGCAACAGTCCCGTGAGAGTACGGTGACAGTCCGGGACAGTACGGTGAAAGTCCGGGACAGTACGGTGGAAGTCCGGGACAGTACGGTGACAGTCCAGGACAGTACGGTGACTGACAGTACGCTGTCAGTCCGGTGGCAGTTCCATTAGAGCAGGTGACAGTATCTAGGAAAATTACAGTAGGTGTACAGGAAATTTGAACGCGGATCGATCCTCGGGAATAAAGTTGGGGCATTTACATAGCTGACACTCTCTGGGTACTAATTTTGTACTGCGAAAGGTCACTTGCTATCCATCAATTGACCGCAGTTTAATTAGGCGGAATGTAAAATAGGTACCTACCAGCAAAACTGCTTGCTGCGTTTCCATTGGAGCAACATAAGTAAGAGTTGCAAAGCAGAGTTTGAAACGTCTAAACCGTCAACGTCATCATAGTAAAATAAAATGCTCGATGAAATGCTTAAGGGCTCCAAAAATGCAGCCAAATAGCATGTTCAATTAAAAAAAAAGAAAGACGTGCTATATAGAAGAAATGTGAGAGCTTGTACAGAGTGGGCCAATAGTGTGTAGTCGGCCCATATCTCTGGTTCTATTCAAGATATCAAAATAAAACTTTACGCGTATGTGGAGAACACCATGAAGCATCTGATAAAATTATTTTGGTGTATACAGGGTGTTCACACTCTGAACACCAAACCAAAGTTATGTTTTTTTTTTAATGGAACGCCATACATTTGTTTACATATTTGAATTCCCAATAAAATTTTACGAAAGATGGTGTACTACACGATTGGGTTTAGAGTGAGCGATTTTAGGATATTACCATTTTTGTGCCAGTAAGGACCCAACTTTGAGGAGCGATTTAAGATTTTTTTATTGGCCTAGGTTCACACACTGCTCTATTCGTAAAATACTTGAGTACTTTCATCACAAAACTTAATATCATACAGGGTGGACAGCTTACGCAAAATGCATTTTTCCTTAAAAATTTCAAATGGAACACCCCATATATTATTTCCATATTTGATAGACAGTTTACTAAGCTTTTGATTGATTTAGATATTGTTAGGTCTGCGACTGGCGGTTTCGGTAGAATTGAAAATTGAACTTAAAAATGTGGTAATTTGACCGGTAATTTATTCGTTTCTCCCATATTTTAGCGCCCAAAACACAAAATATGATTTCCATTTTGTATCTGGAAGTCGACTTCACATTGAAACAAAAAATTTTATCGCCAGATTGCTTCTTCATGGTCATATTCTTAAATAAATGGTAACTTATTAAACCTAGGTATAAATTGAAACAAGGAGTGCCATGGAAGAAAACCGTCCTTTCAAAAAGTAATCTTGCAATGCGATTTCTTCTGCCGGTGTAAATTCTGTTGGCTAAATTTTCTGTAAAAACAAACTATACGCATTTTTCTGAGTTTTGGGTGGCAAAATGGGGGAAATTCCCCAAAAATGGTACAAAATTACAGCAAAAATCTCAATTCTTAAGGTTCAATCTTTATTTCTGCCTAAATTATCAGTCGCAGACCTGCCAATATCTACATCAGTTAACAGCTTAATAAACTGGCTATCAAACCTGCAAATAATATACGGGGTGTTCCATTTAACATTTTTGAGAAAAGCTCCATTTTGCGCAAGTTGGCCACTCTGTATAATATAAACTATTCTGAAAAAAGTGTTCATGGATTTTACTAACAGAGTATCCTCTGAACCAAGTCCAATAAACAAATCATAGTTAACTTTGACCAGCAGACGTCAGTAGCACCACAAATTTGGCTTCACACTGGTACTAAAATGGCCATATCTTAACATCGCTTACTCTAAACCCCACCGTGTAGCATATCAACTTTGATGAAATTTTATGGGGAATCCAAATATGTAAACAAATGTGGGGCATTCCATTTAAAAAACATAACTTTAATTTGGTACGTAGCACGTGAACATCCTGTATACATCAAAATAATTTTAACAGAAGCTTCGTGGGGTTCTCCACATACACATACAATTTCATGTTGATATCTTGGATAGAATCAGGGATATGGGCCGACTACACACTATTGGCCCACCCTGTACATCTAACTAAAAACAAATGGGGTTTTCCTCGGGGTTTTCTTATACATTATTCTCTAAAACGTATAATATACCTTGTATATTTACACATAAATTATAAATATAATCAACTAACGCCCGAAGAACCCGAAAGTCCAACAAGCCATGCGATTTGGTAATTAGGATCAGACTACAGGTACTATTGTCTTCGAGATTGTCTTTCAAATTCCACGGCAGAATTATCTTCAAAGTAAAATTTTATGTTAAAAAGTTACGAGCAAATATGAATATCAATAAAATTATGAATGAATGTGCCAACAATTTAATGGTTTGTGAAAATTAACTGTTAACTTATCGATGACCCAAAATCGATAGTTCAAAGCACCGACTTTTCGCACACAACACAAAAGCAATAAGTAGTTTATTACGTACTGGCTGGGAATGTATTACACCAAGTGTGTAGCCTACACAGTGCATGTAGATACAGGGTGTAAAGTAAACAATGCAGCTACAGCTACCCATAACTCGGTTATTACATACTCAGAATAAGGCCTGAGAAATTTTGGCGATTTATATGGATATCAACTAAATAAAATATCGATACCTAGGTATACCGAGATATCAGAATATCGATGTGTCAACATATCGGGGTATCGATATACAAGGTGTTTCTAAATTGAGTACCATAAATTTAGGAGGTTGTAAAGAAAGTTAAAATAACACTAAAGCCTTTATATAGTTTTGTACGAAAACGCTTCCTTTCCAAAATACAGGGTGTTATAATGTCGGCTGGCGTATCAGTTATTTAGCTATATCTGTAACTAAAGCAGTCTGAGAAATCTAAATTTTTGTGGGCAAGTGTTACTTAAATCTACATATAATCCAGCAATATTTTAAGTGTAATACGACAATTCAGTGTCGTAGGAAAAGGGGTCGTGTAATACCTTTTTGTTAATAAAAAGTTTGAGGTTAGGTTTTTTGAAAAGATCGTTTTATTTTTAGATTCTCTAATCAAAATATGTACTGCAAAAAAGATTTTCTTTTTAAATATCTCTAAAGTCGATTGTTTTCGAAATATTTGTCTTTTTATGTAGCAGTGCTCTTGCGAACTGATGGGGTATCTACCTACCTATGGCTGATTTGTGAAAAAAAATCGCATATGATTGCTACATGTTTCTGCAGGTACCTTCGTAATTTATATCAGCAAGCACTTCTAGATGATTTTGTTATCAAGTTTTACGCGAGGTTTTACGTAACTAATGATAATATAGCAGAACAAAGACAATATTTTAATAGCACTGCCACATAAAATCGTAAATATCTCGAAAATGAAAGACTCTAGAGATATTTAATAAGAGTATCTTTTTTGGAGTATATTGATTAGAGAATCTAAATATCAAACTATATTTTCGAAAAACCTAACCTCAAACTTTTTATTAACAAAAAGGTATTACACGACCCCTTTTCCTACGACACTGAATTGTCGTATTACACTTAAAATATGGCTGGATTATCTGTAGTTTTGAGTAGCACTTGCCCACAAAAATTTAGATTCCTCGGGCTGCTTTAGTTACAGATATAGCTAAATAACTGATACGCCAGTCGGCATTATAACACCCTGTATTTTGGAAAGGAAGCGTTTTTGTACAAGACTATACAAAGCTTTTAGTGTTATTTTAACTTTCTCTACCAACTCCTAAATTTAAAAACACATTGTATGCTTACTAGTGTTTTTTAACATCAATATTCGTTATTAAATATGAAACATCGCCCAGCCCTACTCAGAATCTAGAAGTTATTCTTGTCAAAGTCACCTTTACTTTAAAAATATTGTATACGTTGAAGCTAAATACAGGCTATCCCATTAAGTCTGAGGGCATGTGACTTTCTTATTCTAAATGTAACACCCTATACAGAGTGATTCAAATTCAAGAGTCATCACTGGAACATCGTTTATTTTAAAATACAGAGGATAGGCTTAAAAATTCAGTAGGTACTTCTGCAGGATTCAGTTCCATTAATTTGCCGTTGAGAAATAATATGATCTATTTGGAATGGTATACGAGTTTTGGTCAAAAAGGAAAAGAAAATACATACTCTTATCTTTTTTGTCATTAACCTCGATGGATGCATTATTAGAGCAATTTCTCGTGTTCTGTCAGCATCACGTCCTCATGGACGTACAGAAAAACGTTTCTTTTAGGTCAGGCCATTGTCAACTTAATTTTTTCTTATTGATGCCAATTTTTGTATTATGTTTGTTTGATTTCACTGGTATTCAACTTGTTCGTATTATGTCGAATATTGTGGCCATTGCAGTCAGAAAATTTTGTAAAGCATAGAATATTAAAAAACTCACGTTTAACTTACAACACCAACTTTAATCCAAAAACAATACTTCATATATAAGAACAAATGTACGCATAACCAACTCTCATTTCTGAATGTCCCCTGCTTCATCTCGCCTATCCAACGGACGGCGCTTCATCACCCAAACGTGCCGAATTGGTAAACACGAGGACCGCATGATATGTTCCTTTCAGGAGGCCCTCGATTTTGTGCTTACAGCTCGGAAGTTAATTTTATCGACAATAAAGTCAACCTTACAAGGAAATTGACCGGAAACCCCCAAAAATTGGATTTTTTTATAATTTAAGAAATGTGAAATATTGTTGGTGCTATTGCAGAGATAATTTTTCGAAAAATAAAAATGTCGCATAGTTCTTCAAATGACTTTCAGACTCCCTGTAAATTTTTTCGTAATTCTTTTAAAAAACATTACGTTGTAAACAAATTAATAATTTGAGGCCAAATTGTGGCAAGGCAGGTAAGTAACATACGAGATCGCAACGGACGTCACGGCATGGGGACTTTAATATCGGCTTTAATTCATCATTTCCAGAAAAAATGCTTATTAGAGCCCCGAAAACTAATTTATTTACTACAAACTTGATACTTGACTTGGTAGGTACATACAACCTACCCATTAATTTGTGGCTTAAAATTTTCTATGGAAATTGACAAATTACGAGATATTCACAACTTAAAATTTTTGGCATTTTGGCGCACTGTCGACAATGTCTTGCAAGAAATCCCGCCTCAATATTGTTTAATCCATTAAGTATTATAAAGACCCGTGCCGTGGAACAACCTGTATAGATCAATATTTTTAAAATATCGATATCAACCACGGACAACCTCTGATCAAAGAGCCCTAAGTTCTGGATTACGAGCTAGGGTTTGAGGTGTTTCTTGCGCTACATCCTGTATAGCACCAATAAGTATTGATTTTCCGAAGAATTTAACTTAAAAGGATGTTGCAGTCTACCGTCTATCATTTTAAAACGTGTATAAAAAAGAAAACGCCGTGACCAGCAGTACATCGGATGTATCTGAATTATCCATACATCGCAGATCGCATCGGATGTATCGGAAGTCATTCGTACATCGACCGTATCGAAACAGATCACTTTATGAGGGAAACCTGACAGAATGCATTTTTGAAACAGACCACTTAACTGACGCAGACCAGACACACGCATATAACGTAAAAACGTAACAAAAAGACAACCTCGTCGGGAGTCGAACCCACCCAGCCCAAGTACCTCAAACTATCAACTCTACCTACTGCATAATAACATCCTTTACAGACCTACAACAACGGGCGAGCTACTTGTAAATAAGTAGGACTTATATATCAACAGTAAAGGTGAAAATGTCCAGGCGTTGATGGTGATGACCTTTCTGACCTTTTGGACCTGAGATCGTATTTTTGTTCATAAGAAAAAAGCCGAATCACTAGAACAAAACAAACCCACCGCAGCAAACTGCGAAACCCCAGACCCGCACCTTCGTTGTCGACGAATCTCCCACTGAGCCACGAACTGCTGTTGGCAAGGTTCCTTAACTAACTCGTATTTAAGCACTCGCTTTCTTAATAGGGTTTCGCACAAGACCAAGAAAAGTCTTGGTCTTGTCTTGTCTTGTCTTGGTCTTGAATTCGAGACCAATACCAAGACCAAGACTAACATAAATGATCCAAGACCAATACCAAGACTTAACCTCCAAGACCAAGAGTCTTGGAGCAAGAGTCTTGGAAAAGTCTTGGTCTTGATATTTTAAAATTTGTTATTTTTTAGTTTATTAAAAAATTAATTAGAACAACTGCAATTAAATTTAAGGAATACAATTTTTTAGGCAATAAGTAAATATAGTAATTAGGAAACTACAAAGATATTATAATATTTATTGTTCAAAAACTAAAATATAAATAAAAGCAAAACACTAACACCATGGCATCATTGCGGTCGTACAGCACGGATAAGTGTTTCCCGCGAATCTCTGTTTCGCACTGTACGTCATGCGCGAGAGGTGACAAAATTGGGCTGCCTACCGAGCATACTATACAATATCCTTATACTATAATCTGTACTAGAATAAATAAGATAAGTTTTATGGGAAGTAAGTACATTTCAGATGTCGGATAATTTTTTAGAGCTTTCATTTTGGTTTTTGAATTAAGTTTATTATATTACATCTTAACACAAAATATCAATTTTAGTACAGCCATGAACTAAATACAAAAGTTGTAGCGAGTCAAGTGAACAAAAAATTATGAAATTATGCAAATATGAAATAGAACTCTTATTTTTGAACTATCTCCTCTTAAGTGGGTGTGGAAACATTGAAATTCATAAATTTCTCGTACTCCCATAAAAACCAAACAAGACCAAGAAAAAACAATACCAAGACCAAGACTTACGTGGTTCTCGTCTTGGTCTTGGGTGTCAAGACCAAGACCGAGACCAAGCCCAACACGATGATGCAAGACCAATACCAAGACTGGTGTAAGTCTCGTCTTGTCTTCACGGAAAAAAATAAGTGGTTGACACAACCACAATTGGAGGGGACACCAACAATGTATTGCCACTCCAACTTTAAAATTGTGGTTGCATAAATTTGTTGCTTCAAAAACACAATAATATTGCTACTTCAATAGTTTTTGAATAACTTTAGCTGTTGCAACTGTTCGGTGGTGCTTTGTCGTCCGTTACCACAATTAAATTTTGTTAACGCATCTATGAGTAGTAGATAAATTTCGCATAAAATGTATTGTGCTACCAATAAACAACTACACTGGCGAGCATAAAATTAGGGTCACTTCAAAAATTCAACTTTTCTGGTTATTTATTGTATCTTATTATTGTAAATGGATTTCGTTGTATACATATCTCTAAACAGGAATGTTTTAAAAAGAAAACGTTTCATTTTCTAATGTTTTTATTGAAAATTCGTAAAGAAGCAAATTTTAACAAAATTGTCTTAAAAATGTGTAGTGAGAAAAATGTTGGAATAAAACAAGGAACTGTTAAAATTTTGACCCCTAATAACGAGTGTTTCCTCCCCGTGCATTTGACAGCCTGGAGGCGACGTGGCATGCTCTCAATTAAATTACGGATCACATTTTGGGGGATGTTATTCCACTCCTGTAGTAGGAGCTCCCTAAGATCCTGTGCGTTGGTGGGAAACGGCGTATGACTTCGTACACGTTGTCCTAGCTCATCCCACACATGCTCTATGGGGTTCAAGTCGGGACTCCGTGCTGGCCAGTCAAATCGCGTAATTTGAACCTCATCCAAATAACCTCTAACAATTCTTGCCACGTGGGGTCGAGCGTTATCATGCATAAAAGTTGCATTTTCTCCCAGAACCGTCATAAAAGGCATGACATGATTTTCTACAACTTCCGTTACGTACCTATGGGCAGTTAGGGATCCATTGCCGATAAGCACTAATTCGGTACGTGCGTCTGAAGAAATTCCTCCCCACACCATAACTGAGCCTCCACCAAATGTAAGTCGCTCATCAATACAAGCCTGGGCATACCTTTCTCCGGGTCTTCGCCATACCCGCCGACGTCCATCCGACCCATTTAAACAGAAATGTGACTCGTCTGAGAATAATACCCTCCCCCAATCGTCATTTGTCCATCCCAAGTGATCTCGAGCAAAGTTCAGTCTTGCAATTCTATGGCGACGGAGAAGTGGAGGACCCGTAGCCATTCTCCGAGAAGATAATCCAGCAGAACGAAGTCGCCTCCTAGCTGCCCATTCGCTAATGTTAACATTTCTGACTTCTTGGAGGAGATTTCGAAGCGAAACTGCCGTAGCAGTCCGATTCCGTAAAGCCATGGACACAAGAAAACGGTCATCCCTTGGGGTGGTGGTTCTTTTCCGCCCTGATCCTGGTCTTCTCGTCAGCCTACCAGTTTCCTGAAATCGTTGGGATACCCGCTGAACTGTAAAAAGACTTACACCAACCGTTCTTGCCGTTACACGTTGCCCCCGACCATCTTGCAACAGCGCTATAATTCTGGCCGCCGTGACAGGATTTAAAGCCATTATAAGGAAATAAACGAAGACTACACTTTTCGACCGTCAAGTTATACACAGGAAAGTTAGTGAATAAATGAAGGAAATTGAAAAATAGACCCCGAGAAATAAGCTTCCAAGTAGCGCACCTGCAAGCATTTACTAGAAATCGGAAATATTGAATCTTTGTTGTGCAAAAGAAACCACAAAAAACTTATAACAGTTCTCAGAAATGCAAGTGTTATTGCCTTCAAGAATTAATTAAATTTAATATTTTGAATTCTTGGAAAAATTGTCAATTTTCAAAGTGACCCTAATTTTATGCTCGCCAGTGTATTATACCATCAATAAAAGTGGCGGTTTTAACGTAAAAAATGTCTGATGCTTAAGCATTCAGCAATTGGAACAGCTATTGCAGTTTATATACTGGAGGCAACCAGAAGTTGCTGCACCCTTTTAATAAAACTGAAATAGCCAAAAATTGTGGTTAGGGATGCTGTTCGGTACAGTACCCTGAACCACAAATTATTGGTAGATTATAGGTATTTTATTTTATTCGTTATAACTACAGGGAGCTTAGAAATTGGCAGAGATAGGCACTAAGCTAATTGGGTAAAGAACTGCAGTTTTTTGAGATGAACAAATAATAGTCAATTATCGAATTTTACGAGCTTGAAACGCAAAATAGAAAAAAATTGTCAAAGAAAGTTATGACGAAAGTTGTTCGAATGAGCAAACGCCACATTGTACCAGTCATGATTGGGAAATAATGCAAACTTATTTATTTTTTAAATTTCCTAAAATCTTATTTTTTTACTTATATCTAGTAGACCAGAAAAAAATTCAAAGATTTGAAGTCTGTTCATTAGGCTTAAAAAACTGCACTTCTTTCCCCATTTAACCTACATTCTATCTCTGCCAATTTCCAAGATACCTGTTGTTATAATGAAAAAAACTCACCCTGATTAATTATTGTTTCTACTGCAAATCATTTATAAATCTGAAATAAAAAAAATGTGTTTAAAATATATACAGGTATCTAAAAAGTGTGCAAAATAAAGAAAACGTTTATTATTCATTTCTCAGAAAACTTTATTCTCCATAAAAGTTGATGCTTAGTATCTGCTAAACGTAAAATGACTATATGTCAGAAATTAGGAAGAGTTGCTAGTAAGTGACATGTTTAAGCTTTTTCAGTTTTGAAAGTTAATTTACGTATTGGTTTGTTGCAAACTCATTCATGTGTTAATTCAAAAATTTTATCCGATCGATATTACAAATACGCGCAACGTTTCCTATAGTTTTTGGTATCTTCAAAAATTAATGTAGTTGCTCTTGCGTATTATGATGATAATGCTATCGACACTAGTTAACAACTCTGCCTAATATGATTAACTTAGGTTTAGTAACTAACATTAACTTTTATGCAAAATAGAATTGAGCCACAGTAACAGTTTAAGAGTCCGGCAAACCCCTTTAAAATGAACCCGAAAACTGACTTCGTAGTGCTATGCTCATCTCTAAACTGTGAAAATTGAAGTGTTGAATTTTTGACAGTTTATAAACGAAAATTTATTTTGTTTCCATTGAAAGAAAATTTAAAAATTTTATCTTAGAAAGTGTCAGTTCACTCATGAAATTGACCAACTTCACGCGTGCATAGCGCCAAGAGATTTACAGTTTTCGAAAAATTGTTTCAATGGCGACATAAAGTATACCTTCTTCTACCATAATCAGGCTTTCGTGTTGCTAAATTTACTAGGATGAAGGTGTAATCATGGTAGAGCGAGAGCGCTGCAACCGCAAAATATGGCTTGGTATGTGCTGCCGCCTCGTAGCGACTGAGCGTAAGCTCAGAGCGCCGTTGTCTCATTTACTAGGTACAGAACGCGCGGGCTTTGAATGTGCGTTGTTCCTGTGTCCATAAACGTGTTTCGCGTTACGGTGTTGCAACACAGCTGATAGTTTGCTCCGATTTCTAACGGATTCCTCACCGACCCGATGCCCCGCAGGTGTAACTTTAGATCTGCTTTGCCGGACTCTTAAAGCCGAACATGTTCACACAAACCACCACCAGCAGCAACTAACCGGTGCTTTACACTGTTATCTACGTTAGAAAATTCTTCACAAATTGTGGTTGACGTTACCATGGCGAATTTACGGCCAACTTCTATTGTGTTAAGATTTCGTGTAATGTTGTTGGATCATCAATAGTATGTTATGTATCCTAACCAAAAATTGTTGTATGAATAAACATCGTACGTTGTTTCTATTACATATTCGCTCTTGGAGTTTTAATATATTAAATTTGATATTTATAAAGTACACTGTACGAAGCTACTATTTTGTGGAACGCTGTATCAAAAAGTTCTTTTGGTATTCTAACTATAAAATTGTAAACGTTTGTAGTGTTTCCGCAAATACGAGTGGTGCAGTAAAAATGACATTTTTTGTAAGTGTATTAACGATTCTCACTATTTGCTAAAACATTTGAAGCTATACACAAATTTATTCTTAATATACAAATAGAGCATGTTTGCTCTTATAGATAGGCCATGTATACAGGAACCATTATTATGATTGCGAAGTCAACAATAATTCAACAATTCAAAAAATGTTAACCCAACAATAAGATTTTTTTCCGTGTTGGTCTTGCGAAACCCTATTTCTTAATTTATGCTCCTATGCTGTAGGTCTGTAAAGGATGTTAATATGCCTACCTACCTACCGACGCCGCTGCCGACGTCACCGCCGAAGTCTGACAAGTTTTCGTCAATTATTTAAATTTTGAATTTAGTTCGGAGATTGAGCAAATTCGGCATCTGAGTCTTACATAGGTAATACACGTACAATAACCCATGTACGAATGACTTCCAATATCCGATGTACTGCTAGTCACTAGGTCATGATCATAAAGTTCTCAGTCCGAAGACTGGTTGGACGCGTAAGTACCTCCATACTTTCATAAGATACGCATTGTCCTGAACGCAATTCGGCCCTGCGTTATTCTTTGTTTTAGGTACATCTCTAGTGCTCCTACACACCATCGCGAGTTATTTAACTTACTAAATAGCAGAAACTTGCGACTTCCTCTACCTTCTACCTTCTCATTTCTTATTTGTGTTTTAGTTTTAGTTCTATTTTCACGCCATCTACATACCAAAATTTCGTCCAGAGCTATTTCTAATTCGTCTTTGCTGGATGCTATCATCCGCGAATAGTTTGGCCCTGTACATTAATTTCTAAGGCTGTTCTGTCCTTAACAATATTAATTGCATCTTCGATAGGTAGATAAGTTGAAAACTAGAGGTGACAACGCACATCCCTGGCTCGCTCCCTTCCGGAATCTACTTCTCTTCGTTCCTGTTCAAACTGCCGTTTGCTCTTTGTAGATATGTATTATTCTTGTCCCTATATTTCATCCCCGCATTTCTAAGCACTTCGATCTTCGAATATCTTTCCCCATTTTACTTGTCCAAGCTTTTTCTAAACCTACAAATCCTATACATACAGGCGTTCTTTCCATATTCTATTGTTTTTTCTATACTTATTATTAGTCCAAAAGCTAGAATGGCTTCGCGCGTTGCTCTACTTTGTCTAAATCCAAACATCTTCTCCATTCTCCTAGGTATCAAGGAAGAACTTGATAAATTTTAATGACTAGATTTTGATATACCTGTAACTTGCTAGGTACATAATTGAATCGAGGAAAATCAATGAAAAATCTAGTTTTAAAACATTTCGGACAACCAGAAAATTCCCATTGTTTTAAAAACCTGTTAAATAATTAATAGGTTCACCAAAAGGTAGGTGCCTATTATAACAAAGATTATACGTGGACATAAGCCATTAGAATTGAAATACATAGGTATTAGGTATACCCATTAATGAGATTAATACCTAATATTGCAAACATAAAAAGTGAAAATATGTACCTAGGTAATTTTAACCTCAACTTCCAGTTTTTCAGAATATTTATTTTGAGGAAAATAAAAGTCAAAGTTAAGCCTCCACTACCTACTAACTTATTTAACTTGGTAATTGGTATAAAAATAGCCTACAGAAAGAATATTGCAACCCTCCTTACCGAACAACACAACAAAAATAACGAGCTTTGTCCGACACAACATGGTTATTTACAATAATTTAGAACAACGTGCACAAATAATTATTCAGTCACATGTTCCAAAATAGAATTAACAAAAATGTTTTTATCAAGTTCAACGCGAAATAATCCACATTTTTTACGATCATCCAAACGAGACGGAAAACCAAACCCTCACGTCACAGAATCACCGGCTTTCTGTTTCTTGCTTGCTGTCTCTGCTACTGCCGGTGCCGCTGCTCGGTCGTTCGCTCCATGGTTTGAAGGGAAGCATCAGCCGGTTTTTGAATTCAAACGAACTGTTCACGTTACAAGCTCGCGTCCAATTGACAAGGAAGAGTTAACCTGCAGTATAGGCCACCAAAAGTACGCAAATAGGTACGATGAGTTGCGGCACTCAACGCTTGCAGTGTATGAAACGCCGCTCATATTTGGTTTTACCAAATATAATAAATTATTATAACGGCGTCTCGAACAAACTAATTTTAATTTCGAATTTTAGTTTGTTTATTTACTGTAAAAAGTAAATTTAACTAATATCTAATAGGAACGCTATTTCAGACTTCGAATATACCGACTCACCAAAAATATCAAGTTCTGATATTTTATCAGAGAGGGCAGCACATACCTTCAAGAATAGTAATTTACGTTTTCTACCTGAAACAAATCATCCTTCAACATTAATCTAATAAATTTAGTTAATACATATTTTCAATAATAAGTAAACATGTTACGGGTTACGGCCGTAGCAACGTTAGATATTGCAACGTATTTCAATTTAACAATATTTTATTAACAAGTGACTATTTACAATTTATAAGTGATCTGAATATTATATAAAATTTACAATGAACTATTAAGCAACAATAGAACAAGCAATAAACAATTATACAACAAATAAAAAACAATCAATTAACGAACACTATACAATTCAACAATAAGTACACATTTAACAGTTCACTAAACAAACGGTCAATATCGCCTCGAATCTCCCTGGTATACACTACTTACGCGCAACTAGATTCTTCCCATACCGTCAAACCGCACGTATTATACTAAGAACACTTTACTCCCATGTTCGCTCATATGCATCGCCTACTAATTCTTTTGCATTCTTTTTCCATTCCATTCACTTCCCAAAAAGAACTAACTGCTCTCATGGTCCCTTACTTACCTTTATAATATAGGTACCTTGCGACAAATTTCTAGACAATGCCGATTCATAATAAACAAGACTTTCCGTTATAAAAGATCATTTGCTTGTTTACTAACAAAGCATTGACTCACACTTTGTCAACAACCATGGGAGTCGGTAGTGGGGTTACTCTCGTAACAATATCTTAAGTTACCAGTCTCGTGTTATTTTGCTGTACCTACATTTAAATTTATTGAAACACATCCCATTCATAAAATCTATAGTAAAAGAACATTAGGTTATTTTCTGAAAAATACTGCCTGTAGTTTAACTAAACACTTTATTAAAGAAAACCAATATAAAATGCAACAGATTTATGTCCAGCTGATTCTAAGCGATGCTCTGACTCATGGTTTCGATGTATATAAACATTGCATAACGAGTCTGCCGGCAGTTCCTACAATAGGTACTTACCTTTTTTGAGAACGCAGGTATTGATGTAGGTATTTGATTGCCTAAACTGATGCTAAAATATGAATATTCGTCAACACTGACATAATTTTCAATTTCTATTCCAAATTCAATAATTTAATCTGTAATATTAGATATATCTTTAGGTATGTTTTTTTCTTTAATTTTGTCCAAATTTTTATTCACGTTCTCGGAGCAGAATTCTGTATGACAGTGACATTTTCAAAATTATGCCCTTTGACTCTATACTTGGGGCCGCCGAGCAGACGGTGTGATCACCCTGCAAGAACGTGTCTAGCGGAGCCAATAGTAATTTATGACGACCGAATTGGAATTGGAGTGATGCGACTTCGTTGGATCTAAAGAAAGCGCATCACTGCGGTTCGGTTGTCCTAAACTGATAGTGGTCCCGCCTAGAGCACGTTCTTGCAGGGTGATCACTCCGTCTGTTCGGCGGCCCAATAAGTTATAAATTTTGAATAGCTAGTAATCACGAAATATAACTTTTAGTTCTAGCGTTTATGTAAAGAACCTGCCCGAGAACCTGCCTGTATGAGAAAAAGATGAGTCTCTTCTTTCTGTAAAAGTGGATAAAAATTTATTGATTTATTGCGAAAATTTTATTCAGTATTTTTCTTAGAACGAACTGACTATCATGGTGTTGGATTCAACTAAATTCAAGTGGTAGGTAAATCTAAATTTTATCTAGGTAATGCATCAAAAAATAAATTCCGCATCATGATGATTTCCTTACTGCTCCAAATGATTGCCGTTTTTCAGGAGGTACATATATAAGATTCGAAATGATATCTCTGTGTGGAGTACGCGATCTAGTGAGCATGTTTATCCACGAACTGTTTGCGTTTGCCGCAGCAATCCTAATTTTAATAATAACTTATTTTAAATGGTCCTTCAAATATTGGGAGAGAAGAAATGTACCGAGTCTTCAACCAGCAATACCTTTTGGTGATGCTAAAGAAGTGATTATGAAACAATCATCATTTGGAGATACCATAGAGAAATTGCATAAAAAATTTAGAGCTGCAGGTCACAGACATGGGGGTGAGTAGCTAACTCAAATGAGGTATACATACAATTTTATGTACCCAATTGAATCCAGTTCAATTAATCCAGTTCAATTTCGATATTTGTCTGGTCGGGTTCTGAAATAAACTAATGGTATTGTAACGTATTTCGATTTTACACTATTTATTTACAGTGACTTTATGTACATGTAAAAATATTTACAATGATTAACAGTGATTTGAGAACTTAAAATTAACAAATTGAACAATAAGCAGCGAAATATATACAAGCAGTAAGTAACAACAAGCAGTGAAAATTAAACAATTAAGCGAACAATTAAACAATTAATTACCTAACCTAAACAATCCGCAGTACACAAGTCCACAGTTTAAACTCTCTAAAACACTCGTCTTCAACCGACGGTTAATCACATACGAAGACGCCCCGGTACACTTAAAACGCCACCAAAGAATTCGCACTCGCATACCGTACCGACACTAAACGCGTATCAAGACTTATACTCGCACGGAACTATCAAACGCCCGGTTCTTATCGCATTCGACATTCGCTTCCAGACTTCAAACTGTAAGACTGTAAGACTGTCCACTCGGCTTCTTGCTTCCCATTTTATAATGGTCTTAGAAGATTCTCGAAAATTATCGATCAAACATTGTTCCAGAAAAAGAATCTTCGAGATAGACTATTCTTTTCGGGAATCATAAACAGCGACAAGGTCGCGCCGTCATAAATCAAAGCCGCGGCTCGCTGTCAACAAATAATTGAGTCACCAACTGGGGCGTCGCTGACGGGGCAAAAGTTCGTATCACTGCCCCCTCCTTAAAAGACTGATCGCCCCGATCAGAAATTATCTCCTTCTTTCCCATGGTACGGAGCAAGCCGGTCCAGATGGACTACCTTCATTTTCGATCGTGGAGAACGTTGAATCCGGTAAACAACGTCGTTGATCCTGGTCACTACTCGGTATGGCCCTTCCCAGTTCTTCTGTAATTTCGGCGATCGTCCTTTCTTCCGGGCTGGATTATAAAGCCACACCAGATCGCCAGCTTGGAAACCCACAGAATTCGCTCGGGCATCATACCGCGTCTTCATTCGGTCACTCTCTAGGCGCATGCGATCGCGAACAGCCTCATGAATTGCATCGAGTCGTTCCGCCAATTCCCGGGAATACTCATCTACAGGCTCCAGCCTATCTTCAGGATGCCTAAACAACACATCCATTGGCAGCCTCAATTCCCTTCCGAATAGCACACTGGCAGGCGTTCTTCCAGTTGACTCGTGCACAGCCGATCGATATGCCATCAGGAACAGTGGAAGATGTCGGTCCCAATCTGTCTGGTGTTCGTTTACCATTATCCTCAGATGGTTTTCTATGGTCCTGTTGAATCTCTCAACCATTCCATCTGACTGGGGATGCAATGGAGTGGTCCTGGTCTTCCGTATTCCCATCAACTTACAAACATTTTGGAACACCGCAGACTCGAAGTTCCGTCCCTGATCAGAATGAAGCTCCATGGGTATACCGAATCGGCTGAAGAAATTGTTCACCAGTACTTCAGCTACTGTAGTGGCTTCCTGATTCGGTATCGCATATGCCTCAGGCCATTTGCTGAAGTAGTCCGTCGCAACCAGGATGTACTTATTTCCATCAGTTGATGTAGGAAACGGACCTGCTACGTCAATTGCAATCCTCTCAAATGGAGCTCCCACATTATATTGGCGCATTCTGCCACGGCTCCTTGTCTTGGGTCCCTTGCTTGACGCGCAGTCATCACATCTCCGGCACCAGTTCATTATATCTGTCCTGTAGCCCAGCCAATAGTATCTCTCTCGGACCTTCATCGTGGTTTTATTAACACCTAAATGCCCCCCACTCACTCCATTGTGAGCCTCTGCTAGGACTTCCGGAACCTTGTCCTTCGGCACCATGACCTGGGGCTTTATCTCTCTTCCGTCGGTGCTCTCCCACATTCTCTTCAGAAGACCGTCTTCGATCACAAGAGAATCCCATTGTGCCCAGTATGACTTCAGGGCCACACTCTTGTCAGAAACTTCCATCCACTCCGGTCTTCTACCTTAGCAGAGGTTCCAAGGTCTTGTCCTTCTGCTGGGCGTCTCTCCAGGATTGTAGATGTTCTTCTTCGATTTGAATCCGAGTTTGATGGCATATGATGGGGCGTACATGCTCTTTCAACTCTTGCCTCACGCAGTACTTGCAATCTTCCGGGCAAGGTCTTCTCGAAAGTGCATCAGCATTGCCATGTTTTCTCCCAATCCGATGTTGAATGATGAAATTGTACTGCTGCAGCCTCTCAATCCAACGGGCTAACTGACCTTCTGGGTTCTTAAATTGCAGCAACCACTTCAAGGAAGCATGGTCAGTTCTGATAAGAAAATCTTGCCCGCACAGATATTTATGGAAGTGCTCGATGGTCCGCACAATTGCTAACAGCTCCCTCCTAGTGACGCAGTAATTTCGTTCAGGTTTCGACAAGGCCTTACTGAAATAGGCCACAACCTTTTCTTCCCCATTCTCTTCTTGAGATAATACACCGCCTATGCCTACATTACTTGCATCGGTATCCACAACAAACTTGCTTCCAGGCCTCGGATACGTCAAAACAGGAGCAGAACACAGAGCCCTCTTTAACTCTTCAAATGCTCCTCGGCACTCCTTCGTCCACTCATATGGCCTACCATCCTCGGTTAACCGATGCAGGGGCTTCGCAATGTCTGCAAACCCTTTCACGAAACGGCGGTAGTAGGTGCATAATCCCAGAAAGCTTCGAAGTTGATGTTTATCTTTCGGGACAGGCCAATTCCTCACTGCGTCTGTCTTCTCTGGATCTGTTGCAACTCCTTTGGTGGAAATTATGTGCCCCAAAAACTTAACCTGCTTCTTAAATAGCTGGCACTTCTGCGGACTTAATTTCAGGTTAGCTTGCCTCAATTTCTCGAAGACATCGCACAAGTTCTTCAAGTGCTGGTCGAAAGTCTTCCCCATCACGATGATATCGTCGAAGTATACCAGGCAAGTCTTCCAATGCAGTCCTCACAGTACTGTCTCCATCAGTCTCTCAAAGGTGGCGGGTGCATTGCAGAGCCCAAACGGCATTACCGTAAATTGCCACAAGCCAGTTCCGGCAGAGAACGCTGTCTTCTCCTTATCTTTGGGATGCAACTCGACCTGCCAATAGCCACTCTTCAAGTCGAGGGTGGAAAACCATCTGGAACCCGCCACTGTGTCTAGGGTATCGTCAATCCGGGGTAAGGGGTAACTATCCTTCTTGGTGACATCATTCAACCGTCTGTAGTCTACACAAAAACGAGTGGAGCCATCTTTCTTGCTCACCAGCACTACAGGGGAAGTCCACGGGCTCTGAGAAGGCTCAATTACCCCTTGTCTATTCATGTCTTTAATCAGGTTGTCCATTTCTGTTTGCTTTGCCAGGGGTACTCTTCTAGGAGCTTGCTTAATAGGAGTATGATCACCGGTGTTCATGGTGTGTTGAATTACTCCCGTCCGTCCTAGGTCACCATCTTGCAATGATAAGACATCTTTGTATTTCATCAGAAGCTGAGTCAGCTTCTCACCCTGTATCTGATCCAGATGTTGGGAACACTCTTCTACCATCTTTTCCAGGGGAGTTGGTAAACTGGTCTGGGACATCTTCTGATCTTCTTCCTTCTCATTCCTTTTCACCATGGCAATCCTAGATACTGGCTCACACATACCAACTATCGTACCCTTGCAAATCTTCTGGTCAAATTCGGCAATGTTCGCTATCCTTACGAATACTGGACGTTGACCAGGTCTCACCAACGTCTTCCCAATTAGTAATCCTTTCTTCACCTCTTCGTACATCGGCTCGACCAATCCCACCAAGCAGCTCGGAGCACCATCCACACGGACCCGTATGATGTTTTCGGATCTGGCAGGCATCAGGACATCTTCTTCGACTTTCACTCGGTATACACAGTTCTTGCGCCCAGGAGAACTCATTACTAGTTCTTCTTCACCAATTCGAAGTACACCGGCGCCAACATCAAGCACAATCCCGTGCTTTTTCATACAATCCAGGCCCAGTATAACTTCATCCACAATGTCGGCTACAAGAACTCTCTGTGGAATGACGACATCTTCCATCCCTATGTCGATTTCCGCCTCTCCATATATAGGTGCTGTCTCGCCGGTAGCAGTAACCAATCGGATATTCTTATTGGTCGGCCTAATTCTCCACTCAGCCACAACATCTTTTCTGACTATGGTGTCACTGGCTCCTGTATCGATGGTAATTTCGGTCTTCCTGCCATCAATAATCCCATCAATCATCAAACTATCCCCAACTCGAGCCAGTCTTGACACATTCACATCTTGTATTGGGGCTTGGTTAGATGGAGCTGTCCTCACGTGCCGGTTCTGGCCAGGAGTACGTCTGCATCTACTGCGAAGATGACCTTTTACACCACAGCTCCAACATCGCAGGAAATTCTCCCTTCCATACCATTTCCTACCATTCCCCTCATTGTTGTTCTTCTCAGTTCTTTGGCGTAATTTCAAACTGACTTTTTCTATCACTCTCTCCAGCAGATGTTCGTCTGGTTCTTCAGTATGCAGCTGCCGCACCTCGGAGTATCCTCTTGATGTCTGCTTCGCCGCCTCAAACTCCAAGGCGTGGGCCAAAGCGTCTGCCAAAGCTTTATGTCTCGCTAACTTCAGCGCCATCTTTGTTTCACTGTCACGCAGCCCCTCAATGAAGTTTTCCACCGCCAGGCTTTCCAAAAACTCCTCCGGGGCTGTTGGGTACGCCAACCGGACTAAACGGGCGATGTCGGCCTCAAACTCTTGCAGGGTCTCATTGGAGCGCTGAGACCTACCCTTTAGCTGTGCCTGGTGGACTTGCTGGAGGTGTTGATGGCCATACCTCATCTCCAGGCGCTTAACTATCTCCTTATAATCAGCCTGTTGTTCGGCTGTCACGGTATCCAGGATGTTCAAGGCGTCACCTCGGAGTGCAACCACCAAATTGACTGCCTTCTCGGTACTAGCCCACTGGTTCGCCGCTGCTGCTGCCTCGAACTGTTTGATGTAGGTATGCCACGAGGACTTCCCATCAAATGTAGGCGGCTTCACCTTAACAACAGGAGCTCTTCTTTCTTCGTCCAATCCGGTATCTTCTATCTTCAAAGTCTTCTTCTTATCTAATTCTGCCTTTCTCTCGTTTATCTTCGATATCTCTTCATCCATCACTTTTCTTATTTCTTGTGTTTCTTCTGTAATTCGGGTCTCTAGTAGATTGGTTCGTGTTTCTAGTTAGTCCGTTATTTCGGTAATTTTCGCAGCTACCTGTTCTCGACTTCTTTCTATGGCTGTCTTCATTTCTTCTTGATTATTCTTCATTGCTTCTTCCAAGTTGTTCTTCATTTCTTCTTGGGTAATCTTCATTTCTTCGTGATTTGTTTTCATTGCTTCTTCTAGATTTCTCTTCGTTTCTTCTTGACTGCTCTTCACTGTTTCTTCAAGATGGTTCTTCATTTCTTCTTGGCTGCTCCTTATTTCTACCATATTATTCTTCATTTCTTCTTGACTGTTCTTCATTAATTCCATAAGAGCTTGAAGTTGCTGCTCCATTGCGGCGGCTCTTCTCGTCACCGGCATAAACACTTAAAAGTTCAAACAAGTCTCAAACCACTAACAGTCACTAACGAGTCCAAACAACGTCGAAATTCCCACTAATTCAGCCAACTTCCAGAAAATTCTTCAATTTTCCACCCGCTTCCACGACGTTCTTCGCTCTTCTTGGCTCCACAAATCGCACTTCTGACACCAGTTGTAACATATTTCGATTTTACACTATTTATTTACAGTGACTTTATGTATATGTACAAATATTTACAATGATTAACAGTGATTTGAGAACTTAAAATTAACAAATTGAACAATAAGCAGCGAAATATATACAAGCAGTAAGTAACAATAAGCAGTGAAAATTAAACAATTAAGCGAACAATTAAACAATTAATTACCTAACCTAAACAATCCACAGTACACAAGTCCACAGTTTAAACTCTCTAAAACACTCGTCTTCAACCGACGGTTAATCACATACGAAGACGCCCCGGTACACTTAAAACGCCACCAAAGAATTCGCACTCGCGTACCGTACCGACACTAAACGCGTATCAAGACTTATACTCGCACGGAACTATTAAACGCCCGGTTCTTATCGCATTCGACATTCGCTTCCAGACTTCAAACTGTAAGTCTGTAAGACTGTCCACTCGGCTTCTTGCTTCCCATTTTATAATGGTCTTAGAAGATTCTCGAAAATTATCGATCAAACATTGTTCCAGAAAAAGAATCTTGGAGATAGACTATTCTTTTCGGGAATCATAAACAGCGACAAGGTCGCGCCGTCATAAATCAAAGCCGCGGCTCGCTGTCAACAAATAATTGAGTCACCAACAGGGGCGTCGCTGACGGGGCAAAAGTTCGTATCAGTATGATTTGAAGAAAATAAACACAAATTCATATTTAAAGCATTAGGTAACTACGGGTATAGAAAAGAGAAATTTAATTTGCTAATCTAAGGTTGTTCAAATTGCAAATGTAACCTGGCCATAAATCTGAAACTGAATTAGTTGCTATGATATAACCAATCAGAAGGCCGCTCTTATTGGCTGTCAGTTTTATTCGTCAAATTGCCTGGCAACAAAATTTCGTTCAAAACAAAAATTTATCCGGCAAAATAAAAAGTACTAGTCAAATTACTGTTGAAATGCCCTATTAATTAGGTAACCAATACAATCGTTGTTTTAGGTATTTTTATGTTCGCAATTCCCATGTACGTACCACTGGATCCAGTAATAATAAGAAACATACTAGCACAAGATTTCCAATATTTTACGGACCGCGGATTTTATTATAACGAAGAAGATGACCCGTTAAGTGCAACTCTCTTCTTTCTCGATGCCGAACCATGGAGGTACCTACGGATAAAATTAACACCAACATTTACTTCCGGAAAAATGAAACATATGTTCCCCCTTTTACTAGAATGTAGCAAACCTATGGTAACTGCTGTGGACGAATATGTAAAAAGTGGCCAAGAAATTGATATAAAAGAAATTCTAGCCAATTTCACTACAGATGTTATAGGAACTTGCGCATTTGGAATCGAATGCAACAGTTTTTAAAATGCCGACTCTGACTTCAAAAAATATGGGAAAAAATTGATTTCCCCGGGATTACTACAGACTTTCAAGTTTTTATTTTCCCAATCTTTTCCAAAATTGTCAAAAACATTGCGATTAAGATCAGTAGAAAAGGATGTTTCCAACTTCTTTTATAATATGGCAAAAGACACAATAGATTACAGGAAGAAACACAAAGGCATCCGAAATGATTTCGTCGATATTCTTCTTAGTATAAATAAGGACAAAGAAGTACTTACTATGAACCAGATGGCAGCGCAAGCATTTTTATTTTTCATTGCTGGTTTCGAGACCTCATCTACCACGATGTGTTTTGCCTTATATGAGCTATCAAAATTTCCTGAAATGCAGGCAAAGACGAGAGAAGAAGTCGAAAGAGTTCTAAAGGAATACAACGGAAAGATCACTTATGAATCTCTCAATGACATGAAATACTTATCTTGCGTTATCGATGGTGAGTGAAATCTTTAGAGTGCTCCTGTTTCTTTTTCCCTATTTCAATTTCTTGCAGTTTCTTTCTACCTATTTCTTCATTTTTATTATTTAATTTACATATTGCTCTCCTCTGAAATAGAACTTCAAGAAGCGAGAAATCTGGTTATCAATATTGATATTGAAATACTATATTGAAATATAGTTTGCATATGTCCTTCATGCCAAATTTTGCCTTTTATCCATGACGTTAATACCTAAATTAATCGATTTATAATTCTCTAGAAACTTTAAGATTGCACCCTCCGGTTGCTGTACTAAATCGTAAAAGTGTAAAGGAATATTCCGGGCCGTGGGATCTTGTTGGCATGCGCGAGTGAGTAGTCGTTAATGCTCAGCAACAGTGCCCGCGGTTTGGCTATGGATGGGTGACTCATTTCTGCGGTGTGGCTAGGGCGCGCCTTGGATCACCTATCCAGCTTTACCTAATGAGGTTTTCCAGGTTTTCCTCATTCTCGCACTAAATGGTGGGTAGAGTACTAACAACTGTAGGTCGTTCCTGTGACGCACCTGCGGCCAATAGTAATATGCCGCCTCCTCCGTCCCGCACAAGCTATATAGCTTCTGGGGCTAACCTTAGGGTTAGCAGGAGTGAGTAGAGATATTATTATTATTATATTATTATTAATATCACGTACCAGGCACAGATGTAACGCTAGACGCAAATACGTTAATTGCAATTCCCATTTCGGCGTTACAAATTGACAAGGAGCACTTTCCTGAACCAAAGAAATTCATTCCTGACCGTTTTAGTGCGGAAAATAAGGACAAAATCAAACCTTTCACTTACTTACCCTTTGGAGATGGACCAAGAAACTGCGTTGGTAAGTTGTTTTATCATTTATTGTTCTATGAGACATTTTCTATTATGTTGATATGAATGGGTTTGTGTATATACAGTCTGTCCACGGATTAATGCAACAAAATGTACGATGGAATAAATTTTTTAATGGCAATTTCATATTTAGGGATTTTAAGCTCAGGCTACTTCGACAAAATAGATATCTTTATAAAAAAGTTAAAGTTATCGGTCTTGCCATCAAAGAGTTTCTATCTGATCTGGGCAAGGGCGTAGCCAGAATTTTGAGTAGGGGGGGGGGGGGGCAAAGTAACTTGCAAGCAATCCATTTTTAATAAAAACGATTTTCTTGGTTTATTTTTTTAATTTTTATAGGTGATTTGCTCTGGCCAGGGGGGGGGGGCACGTGCCCCCCCTGCCCACCCCTGGCTACGCCATTGGATCTGGGTCATTTCGTGCGTTCCCGTTTCGGGCGTCGATGAAATTTGTGCTGTTTCGTGCGTCGTCCCAAACCTCTACCTGGTTTGAGTGCCGTTTCGGGCGCTGACCTGCTGATAATGCAGTAAGCCCCTAATAGGGTATTCCACTACAGTTGAAAATTCTAAATCTAATGAGTGTTATACAATATTTGATACATATGAGTTTGGGATCCACCTTCAGTTCAGCATTTTATTTTGTAATAAATTAGCAATTAATATTTGAAGTAATCAGCAATTCAAAACGCCCTCTCTGCATGACGAAATAATAGCCCAAACAACATGGCGTGGTATCATAGCAACTGTATATATTCTGTATCAACTTGTATCTATGTTCACGGTTATTGACTTTTAGTGCGTTTGTGTCCCGCGATTGTCACTCATAAAAACAATGGAAAAGGGATTTTTTTAAGGCCGACAGTGATAATTTGCCCATGGTAGTGACATGATTAATGATTTTTACATTACCAATATGGATTTTCTAAGTTCTGAGGTGCGAAACGTGAAAACCAAACAATAAGTAAACATAAACATAACCTTCTTTTTGCACATACCGACCACTGAAATCAATTTAATTTATTTTGGTGATACCGACCTGCACAAAGAACTGTTCTGTTCACTATCCATTGGTGAGGTCTATAAGGTACATTTAGCTCTGTATAAATGTGTAAGAATTAAGCACGGGCCCAAACTTGACATAACAATCAGATGATGTTGCTGTCACTGTGTCAATGCCACCTGCCATTTTACTGCACGATAGCACGATGTCACATTTACGATTTCGTCAGTTACTGTAAGTTCTAAAACTACCCTACCTAGTTAAAATGAGTGTATAAAAGTTGGAAACTCATGCAAATCATTTGTGTACATATATTTTCAGTTACTTATGGATAACTTTCTTGACTTTTGAAGTATACCGTTACATGAAAAAGAAAACGAGATACATTTGTCAACATCGCTGGTGTCGTCGCTGCGTGGCTGGCCGCTGCTATGTTCAGACAGTTCTATTGTGACGTCATATGTTTTATTGCAGACTTTCAATAATTAATTTTTCCTATTAATTAACCGAATACAGTAAAATAAAAAAATACGGCGAAAATTTTTTGTGTAGTTCTCCCAGAAAACGTGTTTTTTAAAAATTCATGGAAAACCCTATTCCAGTTTATCTTTACAACACAACACTGTTAATAACTAGACTTCAATGCGGAATTGTATGTTGATTTCGCTCCTATTGTTTTCGAATAATGTTTTTGGTTTTTTTTTGGGGGGGGGGAGACTTAAATGCTCAGCTCGATTCGCGAGCTGAGCTTTCCCACAGACCAGAAATAGTGGGCCGTGGAACCACTTTTTTGGCCGTATTCAGTGACGGGCAACTGCAAAACAAAGCAGTACGTTTTGTATGCCTTTATTGCAACATGTACCTATAACGCACGAACTGGCACTATTTAATTACCCAGTAAATTCTTGACGCTCGAATCGGCACGAAAACAGGTAGAAACCCAAAAACGCCCGAAACGGGAAGATATCATTTGGATATAGGTAAGTTTAGTTAAATCGCCTTATTTTTGGGACAGAAATCTGTGGTTAAAAGCCATGTCCACTTATTTTAGAGACACCTGTATATTTCAGGAAATTTATTATGAAACTATTACTAGTGCGTAAATATGACATCCGTAAGATATTCATCATCCGCTTCTATACATTGCTGCAATTCAGCATAGCGCGTTTATGTAAATGTTCGTTACAACCAGATCTCTTCGCGAATCGTGTTATTTAGTTCTGGAATTGTTTGAGGACGCTTCTGGCAAATTCTTGGCTTCAAGAAGCCCTGAAAAAAATCAGACATGATCTTGCCAGCATACAGAATCGGATGAACTTTATACAACTTTACTGGGAAGACTCATTGATTAACGGGCCAATAGCCATGGCTATTTTCAGTATCAAAATGCAAATACCTACTACATCACTGACTTTTCCACAGTGACCTATATTATAGTCTTAACGGTTAACGACAATTCTGGCCAAAACCCTGCAAATTGTGTTAAAAGCATAAAACTTGGTCGGCAGTTTAAATAGGTCAAATTAAGAGATTTTACCGGAAGTACCCTAAAAAATACCTCTAAGGAGCAGCTCAAGGGCGGAATATATTCCAACAGGGGGGGGCACATACCTGTGCGCCCCCCCCTCCCGTGCTTATACGTATAAACAGACCTCAAAGGCTGGCTAATTTAACATTCTTCGCATTTGGAAAAGAGCGAACAAAAAACGTTAATATGGAAAAAGTGCTCCGAATATCTAATGACAGTCGAAATAGGGAACTGCCATTATTCTAGATTTTCTGTATAGTTGTATTTTGTTGTATTGTAAGAAGTGAAGATTTTAGTTTATTGTGAAGTTTTACTGAATTGGTTTTTTTCATTCTTCGTTGTTCAGTTTTTACAAGAGTATTTATTAGTAGTACTGTTTATTGCATCCATATTCTCAAACTGTATATTTATCTAGTTTAGTAAAATATTATACATAATTTCCAATTTGTTGTATAATTTTAATCGCATATTTCAAGAGACATACCTACTACCAAATATTTTGTTTAAGCAAAAAATACATAAGCCCCCCTAAGTTTTGATCCTGGCTACGGCCCTGTATTCCAAGGGGCTTGAATTTCAAAAATAATTAAATAACCAATGTGGGCAAGTAATATACCTAGGTATGTCATTTTATATTGATTTGATATCTCTGAAGTCAATTTGAACCATATTTTTTATAACTATAAAATTTTCAAAATGGCAGCCAAATTTCCTATTTTAAATTAAAATTTTGTTAAATTCGCTAATATTAAAAAAATTGTAAAATATATAACATTTTTATTTAAATTGCAATCTCTTAACCTGTTCTAATGATATTTTTTGGTATCCCCTAAAATTTCAAAATGGTTGCAATTTTTGAAAGTAAAATTTATTTTCAGTATACCTTGTTGGATATGGATGGACGAACTGAGGGTATTATAGACATTTTATTTTTCGTTTCTCTTTTTATTTAACATGTAAACAATTTGGTTTTGAAGATAACTATACATGTACCTACATACCAGGGTGTGTCACGACGAGTTCCTATTTAGACGTTTATGGAGAATTTATGGGGAAGCACTCACAATAGAACTCTGGAAATTTGTAATATCACGTTTTCAAATATTCTCTATTCAATGAAAATAATGAATCCAACTTCCGCTTATACCGGAAGTGGCATCTAACTTCCTTATTTTAAATAGAACTACGTTATTTTTTTCACTTTCGGGTTCTCCATAAAATTTTAGATGGACTTTATGTAACACTAGCGGCCCGCTCCGGCTTCGCACGGGTATAAAATATATAGCCTATGTCACTCACTGAAAAAATGATTAAAATCGATCCAGTAGTTTTGATTTATTCATTACTGCCCGTGGCCCGCACTCGAAATCTCGTAGGGTTCAGCCTGCGTGCATACATAGGGATATAGGGACAGAGAAAGCGACTTTGTTTTATACGACATTATTATTATTATTATTATTAATATTATTATTATTATTATTATTATTATTATTAATGTTATTATTATTATTATTATTATTTTGATAAATCTCGTAGGGTTCAGCCTGCGTTTGCAATGTAAGCGGAAAAAATGTAATTATTTACGACATCACATTAGAAACTTCAAAAATAAAAGTATCACTATTTAATGTTATTATACATATAAACCTTCCTCTTCAATCACTCTATCTATTTAAAAAAACCGCATCAAAATCCGTTGCGTAGTTTTAAAGATTTAAGCATACATAGAGACAGAGAAAGCGACTTTGTTTTATAAGATGTATAGATATAGATATATATATATAGATATAGATATAGATAAATAACCTCTAAATGCCAAAATTTTCAAGATATACGCGAGTTTTCAAATTTTTTTACAGTTGCAGGGTACTCTTTGGCGTCTGCGGCAAAAGAAACAAATTCTAATCGAAACAATTGCCGGCGGTAGCATTGACAAAGGTCTAAATTAGTTCAGTGTACTCAAAGTTTGAAAATGCTGCGCACAGTGATTAGGCATTAAACTGAGAAATCAAAATATTGCCAGAACTCAACAAAATTAAATGGAAAGCCCCTTTTTTATGCACTTTTTGGATTCTACGAAAAATTTTAGTTGGAGTTGATATAAATCCAAAAAGTGCATCAAAAGGGGGCGTTCCATTTAATTTTGTTGAGTTCTGGCAATATTTTGATTTCTCAGTTTAATGTCGCATCCTAATCACTGTGCGCAGTATTTTCAAACTTTGAGTACACTGAACTTTAATTTTGACCTTTGCTATTAATGCTACCGCCGGCAATTGTTTCGATTTGAATTTGTTTCTTTTGCCGCAGACGCCAAAGAGTACCCTGCAACTGCAACTGTAAAAAAATTTGAAAATTCGATTATATTTTAGAAATTTTGACATTTAGAGGATATTTATGTTACATATAGTCCATCTAAAATTTTATGGGGGACCCGAAAGTGTAAAAAAGTTAGGTAGTTCTATTTAAAATAAGGAAGTTAAGTGCCACTTCCGGTATAAGCGGAAGAAGGATTAAGTTGCCATTATTTTTACTGAATAGAGAATATTTGAAAACGTGATATTACAAATTTTCAGAATTCTATTGTGAGCGCTTCTCCACAAACGTCTAATAGGAACTCGTCGTGACACACCCTGTATGTATAGTTATCTTTAAAAACAAATGGTTTGCATTTTAATAAAAAGAGAAACAAAAAATAAAATGTCTATAATACCCTCAGTTCGTCCATCCATATCCAACAAGGTATACTGTAAATAAATTTTACTTTCAAAAATCGCATCCATTTTGAAATTTTTGGGGATACCAAAAAATATCATTAGAACAGGTTAAGAGATTGCAATTTAAATTAAAATGTAATATATGTTACAATTTTATTTAATATTAGCGAATTTAATAAAATTTTGCATTCAAATTGGAAATTTGGCCGCCATTTTGAAAATTTTATAGCTATAAAAAATATGGTTTAAATATACTTCAGCGATACCAAATCAATATAAAATGACATATTACTTGCCCACATTGGTTATTATTTAATTATTTTTGAAATTCAAGCCCCTTGGAATATATTCCGTCCCTTAGCTGCTCCTTAGGGGTATTTTTTAGGGTACTACGAGCAAAATCTCTTAGTTTGTCCTATTTAAGCTGCCGACCAAGTTTCATGCTTTTAACACACTTTGCAGGGTTTTTTTGTTAACCTCTAGGACTACTATCATAAACCGTTCAATATTATTGTGGAACACTGTAATTTACAATATTTTCTTTACAGGATTACGTTTTGGCGTCATGCAGTCCAAAGTAGGTTCGGCTGTGCTGTTATTAAATTATGAGTTCACGCTGAATTCAAAAACTTTAGATCCTATGGAACATGATCCGGCAAGTGGCATTACTGCTGTCAAGGGAGGAGTGTGGTTGAATGCCAAGAAAGTTATTATAAAATAATGATACACTTTTGAAAATTTAGTTTTTTTGTTCATGCCAGTTGTTTTTGTTAATTAACGTAAAATAGCTTCTATTTTTCTTGTATTTTCTGCAGCAGAATAATATAAAATTCGAGATAGATACTGACTTTAGTATTCAATATTCTCGCTTGTATTTAAATTAAGTACTCTGGGTTTAATCTTCACTGGATAGATAATAAAAATACTTGCACATTCACGGAGTTTTTATTTTCATTCGTAGCAATTATCTTCGCTTCTAAAAATATACCTATAAGTACCTATACTTGAATATAAAGCAAAAGAACAGTGGATTGATAATAAATGCAAAGAAGTGGAAGATTAGTTCGAAGTAGGAAAAACTGACGAAGCGTATAAAGTCATTAGGAGAAATTTCAGAGAAATTGGATCTAGCAGTAAGAGCATTAGATACGAGGCAGGTGACATCCTCATCGGAAGAGAGTAAAAGGAAGATAGGTGGAAGGAATATTTGGGAATCTTATATGCGGGACAAGAACTAGGAGGTATTTTAAAAAAGAAGGTCAGTGTCCTATAACGAGGGAAGAGTTTGAGCTAGCATTAGAAAGTTTAAAAAACAATAAAGCACCAGTAAACGGATTGCGGGCATAATTTTAAAGTGTGCTGGGTCAAGTGGTAAGAGAGCGTTTATTTAAACTAGTTAGCCACATATACGAGACAGGTGAGATTCCAGAAGATTGCAAAAAGAATATCATAGTCGCTTTGCCAAAAAGGAAAGGTGCGGGTAAGGGGTAAGTGTGAAAATTTTAGAATGATCAGTTTAACTTCTCTCGCGTCAAAAATTCTGACTACAATTGTGCAAAGAAGGATGGAGAAAAGGGCCGAAGAAATATTAGATCTGTTCGGATTTAGAGGAAGTAGAGAATCGCGCGAGACCATTCTAGCTTTACGAGTCATTATAGAAAAACAGTAGAAAAGGAAAGAGCGCCTATATATGATTTGTAGATTCAATACATCAGGTCAATGCTCCTGCACACCGACCTCATGTAACAACAGAGTTTTTACAGAATTCTAGGTTAAAATTTTAGAACACCCTCCCTACGGTCCAGATCTTGCGCCCTGTGACTTTGGTCTATTCCCCTATATCAAAGAGCAGATAAAAGAACACCGTTTTGCGACAGACGACGAGCTAATTGAAGCTTGGGACGAAGCATGTGCAAACGTATCGCAACAAAAGTGGGAAAAGATCTTTAGCAAGTGGTTTCTTCGTATGAGGGAGTGTATAGAATGTGACGGGAAATACTTTGAAAAATTGTGAAAAATAGGTGCGTATCCCAAATTTTTCGTAGTGACCTACGTACATAATCGCTACAAAGAGCAAACGGTAGTTATAGTATTTGAGCTGGAACGAAGAGAAGTACATATATACTCCCGAAGGGAGTGAGACAGGGATGTGCGTTGTCACCTCTAGTTTTCAACTTATTAATCGAAGATGCGATTAATATTGTTAAGGGCAGAACAACCTCAGGGATTAATTTACAGGACCAAACTATTAACATGCTCAGATTCGCGGTTGATATAGCAGTGTTAGCATCCAGCAAAGACGAATTAGAAATAGCTCTGAACGAAATGGAAGCAGTTTATAGAGGGTTACGGCATGAAGATCAACAAAAAGAAAACCAAAATTTTGGTATGTAGAGGGCGTGAAAAACGAACTAAAACTAAAATGCAAATGGGACATGAGAAGACAGAGAAGTCGCGGATTTCTGCTATTTAGGAAGTCCAATAACTTGCGATGGTAGGTCAGGTCATCTATAGAGAGATAAATCAAAGAATAGCGCAGGGCCGAGTTGCGTTTAACAAAAAGAAACAACTTTTATGCTCGAGAACGGTTAATGCAGAAACTCGTGTGTTGTGCTACAGACGCATGATGAAGATACCGTGGGTAGATAAGGTTAGCAATAGGGGGTATTAGAAAGAGTTGTGAGAAAGTGAAAGGTTGGAGGACACTAAAGAATAGGAGGGATAGGACGGTAGGTCAACTTCTGAGACACGAAGGAATAGTTCGTGACATACTAGAGTCGGAGATGAGAATAAAAAGAGGTAGGGGTAAGCCCATATTATAGACTACTTCTCTCAAATAGTTGGGGATTTAGGATGTTCCTCTTCGAGAGAAATGCGTAGGTTAGCTCAGGATAGAAAAGGATGGAAGTACTCGCCCTACTCGGACTGAGAACTTTATGATGATGATGATGACTCGAATAGGAAATATGTTTTGCAAATTTGATGAACTTTATACCATTTCATCCGACTTTCCCATGTTAGTTTATATCCACGGGTATTATTATGTGAAAGTGTCATAGCAAGCCCAATTTAGAAGATATCAGTAGGTATGGGTTTTGAGCGACACAAAAGTTTTTCGTTTCAAGGAAGGATGAGAAGATGGAAACGTTATAGCAGTCAAATGAAAAATTATTTAAAGAGTAAAACGAGATTGAAAGTAATTGCACTTTGCTTCTTTTATAAAATTTGTAACAAAACTGTGGGAACGTAAGGGTATCAGAAGTAGTGGAAGTAAGTAGAATACAATATTCCAGAAGAATTACTAATAACGTAATAACTATAGTTCTGCATATTATTCACCGTGAAGACTCTAAAGAAATGGGAAAAAATGTGTAGTAGGTACCCTAAAATCACCTTAAATAGTGAATTATGTATGATTTCAATTCGTCTCTGGACAGATCTAGTGCTTTTGTCTTAAATTATTTCACTATTGGAATTGGGTGAGGCATTGATTGACTAGGTGCCGGCATATCATCTACTTATACAAGTGACATCTTATTTCTGCTAGGCTGGTGCTGAACTATAATGACTTAGATCAGAGCGAGGATCAGAGGGCTTATTTAAACCCGGAGAATAGTCAGTCGATCGTGAATGCTTTGAACTAGTGATTACCGTGAAGTGCGATGGTTCCGGGTGACTGATTATATGCTTCCACATGCTTTAAAACTAAGTCATCACTGCGGCCATCTTCCGTATAGTCCAGATATTGCACTTTGTAACTTCCCTCTTTCTCTTGATTTTAAAAAAAGTGGCTGGTCACTATTTAACAGATTTGGTCGAAAACTAAACACAAGTTTGGAAGTACACTACACAAGTTCTGAGTTTTCCATCGAAGAGATTTATTTCATTCAACACGTTGACCTTACACTGCTCAATCAGGATTTTGGATCAGTTCAAGCACATCCAAGAAACTCGCTGTCTCGCTGGCATTGCAACCATTGACTAATGTACTTATTAGTACAAAGTAAGAAGTACTGAAGAAAAGGCTTAATTTTAACCATAAATGTTCGCACTTGCTACAGCTTTTCTTATGCTGAACATTACAGATCAGGATCTGTAATTCAACTGAATCCATAAGACAAAATCATAAGTTTTGACATGATACTGATTACTGATAGTCAACTTAAATTAATAGGTCATGATGATTCGACAATATTTTCAGATACTGAAGTTGATAGCGTTTATACTGCAAACATTATATAGTATTTAGTTGTACATGTAAAGTAAAGATGGATAGGAGATTTTATGAATGAATACAGTTTCCATTGAAGATTAGAGATTTTATTTCCAAAACTTGAAGCAAAAAAATTAAAAACTTGTGTGTGTGTGTCAGCTCCGACGCACGACTAGAGTTTACTCCTTACGAACGATTATTTTAACTTCAATCACTTTATAATTTTGTTTGTTGTACAGAAATATACATACATAATTTCAATGTGAAAGGTGCGTGAGGTACGTTGCGCAGAGGAACATAACGCCTCACTTTTAGTTAACGCTTGATTTTACTCCTCCTAAAATTTCCGTACCGCGGGCTATAACTGAAAATCGATTCTTAAGGAGTAAACTCCAAATCCTTGTGAGTGTCAGCTCCGACGCACGACTGGAGTTTACTCCTTACGAACGATTATTTTAACTTCATTCAAATATTGCATGTTTTGAATGTGTATGGAAAACCGCAGACCAACTGGTTTCGTCCTTCTGGGACTCATCAGTACGGTGCTTTCCCCTACACACTCAAACCATGCAATTTAATCTTGCTATATATACTGCCGCGCTCTGGACAGATATCAGCAAGTGACAACTACTTTGAGTAATTATCTAGTATTAATTAGTGATACTGGACCGTTCGAACAACTACTCCTCGGGCAAATACCCCGCCAGGCGTTGAATTATAGAACTAAATCCAGATTTTTTGTAATACGAGACGTTTCAGACTGCTACCCCATCTAAGATGGCTTTGAAACAATCCTAATTTGTCTCCATGTACGTACGTGCTTTTAAGCAGGTCTTTGTTCAAATATTGCATGTTTTGAATGTGTATGGAAAACCGCAGACCAACTGGTTTCGTCCTTCTGGGACTCATCAGTACGGTGCTTTCCCCTACACACTCAAACCATGCAATTTAATCTTGCTATATATACTGCCGCGCTCTGGACAGATATCAGCAAGTGACAACTACTTTGAGTAATTATCTAGTATTAATTAGTGATACTGGACCGTTCGAACAACTACTCCTCGGGCAAATACCCCGCCAGGCGTTGAATTATAGAACTAAATCCAGATTTTTTGTACTACGAGACGTTTCAGACTGCTACCCCATCTAAGATGGCTTTGAAACAATCCTAATTTGTCTCCATGTACGTACGTGCTTTTAAGCAGGTCTTTGTTTAAATATTGCATGTTTTGAATGTGTATGGAAAACCGCAGACCAACTGGTTTCGTCCTTCTGGGACTCATCAGTACGGTGCTTTCCCCTACACACTCAAACCATGCAATTTAATCTTGCTTGCCGCGCTCTGGACAGATATCAGCAAGTGACAACTACTTTGAGTAATTATCTAGTATTAATTAGTGATACTGGACCGTTCGAACAACTACTCCTCGGGCAAATACCCCGCCAGGCGTTGAATTATAGAACTAAATCCAGATTTTTTGTACTACGAGACGTTTCAGACTGCTACCCCATCTAGGATGGCTTTGAAACAATCCTAATTTGTCTCCATGTACGTACGTGCTTTTAACGGTCCAGTATCACTAATTAATTTTAACTTCAATCACTTTATAATTTTGTTTATTGTACAGAAATATACGTATCCATAGATACATACATAATTTCAATGTGAAAGGTGCGCGCGGTGCGTTGCGCAGAGGAACTTAACGCCTCACTTTTAGTTAACGCTTGATTTTACTCCTCATAAAATTTCCGTACCGCGGGCTATAACTGAAAATCGATTCTTAAGGAGTAAACTCCAAAAAGGAATTTTACCCTTTTCCAGATCTCCCTGCGTTGAACCTTTTGCGATTCTAGAACTTGAGCCATTTCTTACATTATACTCGTATAATGCTTTTGCGGGGATTCCAATCTACAAATTGAATTATTGAATACTTCGAGGTACATCTCCATGAAGTTCTACAGCTGTGCAAAAAGATCTCTGCCCCTAAAAATAACGGAAACGTCAGGCATCATATTAAATTAATCTGACATACCATATACATTATGCAAAAATGTAATCAACTGAAAATGTATGTTTCAGAGGTCTTAAGAATGCATCCTCCAGCTCCCGTATTAATGCGTAAAAGTATAAAAGAATATCATACCAGATACGGACATAACCTTAGATGCAAACACTTTAATACATATTTCCGTTTCGGGATTGCATTACGATCCGGAATATTTCCCGGGACCAAAGAAATTCAAACCCGAGCGTTTTAATGCAGAAAATAGAGACAAAATCACGCCTTTCACTTGCTTACCGTTTGGAGATGGGCCCAGGAACTGCATTGGTAAGTTATTTGTTACTTCAATAGCACATCATCCTTTCGTCAATTTTACTTAATGTTGCCTACATTAACATTTGAATAGGAGGCAAATAAACTTGCAAATTAATCTTTTGCAGCTTTTTGTTTTAAAACAAAAAATAACTTTTGCTAGTCTAGAATAAACCATTAAAAAGCAAGGTTAAATAAATTTAGCGTAAGTATATCAACTTCACGCGTTATTGTCCTTCTTCTTATGTTGAGAAATCCGCTTGATCCACCTCAGCCTCTTGATCCACTTATAGCACTTTAATTTTCCTGGATATTGTTAATCTCACGTTTCCAATTTTACATCTCTTTTGCTATTTCACCACGGTTCTCTTCCTCCCTTGACATCGGCGTGTTCGGAAATGGACGACAGCAATAAAACTCAAATGGTTCATCCTTTGAGAGGTGGGGCTGGTCCAGGATGGTATTTGTTTTGGTGGAGAAAAATAGGTGATTAGTCAAATTTATGAAAATAATATAAACATTGTCACAAATTTTCGCTCTGCACAAGTAAGTAGTCCAGGAAAATTAGACCCGAATAGGTACGACAAATCTGTAGAGCAATTCCCAACTTCAATTTTTGTAGGACCCCTGTTGAAGATTATACGGAAAAAACAGTTTCTTGCGAATGTTCACCATCTATTAGCTTTACGACAAAAATAGTTATTGCGAAATTTAAATGACATGGTTCTTGGTAGTAGTAATAATAGTATAACCGTTTTTGTTGTGCTACGGTTTACAAAGGTTCAACCTTCATACTTCTGAAAAGTTAATAATGCACTCCTTTCCACGCCACCTCGGGGGTAGAGTATTAAGCGCATTTTTAAACGTGGTGTTCTCAGTAGATCTAATTCCCGATGTTTCATTATCAGAGATCAAGGGATTAGCCTCAATTGGTTTAATATCCATCATATGTATGAAGAATGAGTGAAGCAGGTGGTAACAAAGTTGACGAATTTTTGGTTCATTGGTACAAGGCGTAGTCAAATATCTTGTAAATGATTCCATTTCCCCATATCTTCTGATTCAATGCTACATGACGGTAACCAAAGTTATTATATTATATTCCCATATAATAACTTTGGGCGGTAACTGATGAGTTATCGACGACAGTTCTTACACGCTACATGTCGAACTCTTGAGTTTCATATTTTTATTGAATTCTGAAATCTACTCTGTTTATTCTGTTCTTGGAGCTCGTCATGCTATTGATGCCTCTCGTAATAATAAAGTATCAGGAAGTCTATCTGACCGTATTGATTTTGCCAATTTAGCGAGTAGATTCATCATCTCTAGAAGTGCACCTCTACTAGAACAATTTTTAGGAAAACCCTGCGGCCCTTCGCCCAAAATTTTGTAACTATCTACTTCACTGTTGATAGGTTCTTCCCCCTTTGTTTCTTCTTTGCTTTTTTCCGTAGAAACTTCAGCATGTAGAAGAGGATGGTGCTTCTTCCAGCATTTATTTATATCACATAACTTCCTTCTTTGGCAGTTAAACTCTGAATGCTTTCCGTTTAGGCATTGAAAATATTGACGAGTTTTCTTGCCCAGCTCCAGCGTTGATCAACTGTAAATGTTTTGAATACGAGACATTCGTTTATATTATGGCCCTTCTTGTCGCAATGGGGACATCTTTTTCTTCTTTTGCATTTTCTCTGACACAACCTTTTTCCATAACATAGACATGCTTTTCTTTGGCTCTTTTTCAACGATATCCAGAATTCCACTCTCGCCCTTTTTTGCTACTTCTTCCGTTAAGAATTCGCTTAATTTTGTAAGTGGAGGATCTTCTGGAGTCCATCTTCTTTTCAAATCTCATTTCTCAACGACCCATCCATTAACTCCGGCTAATGAAGGTACCCATTTTGTTGCGATCTTACTGCGCATTTAAGATTTTGGACTATTGTCGAACGCATGTCTTCAGTAATTGGAGCTATTTCTCTTACATCTTCCACCATACTCTTGACAGCCGAAGCCGGTTTTCCAAAACGGGATTTGAGAGTCTTCATTAACTGTTGTGGATTATTAGGATTTGACACAAAGAGTGCACAGCATCATAAGTTTCACCTTTTAAATATTGACGGACATTCCATGTTCTCTGCATTCGATAAATTGCAAAGAGTTGTTGTTTCATTGAAATGCTGCTAGTCCACAGGTATCCCGAAAAAGGCGGCAGATCTTTCTTCATGGACAGTCTGGTGCGTGAAGCATGCAGTTACAACTTGCAAAGCCAGAGCAAATGCCCTCACTAGTCGTTCATCATTGTCAGAGGTTCGAATGCCTGAAACCTGAATACATATTTTCAGCAGCATCATTCAATTCAATATGAAGCGCCTTTTTAAACGTGGTGTTCTCAGAAGGTCTAATTCACGATGTTTTTTTATCAGTGATCAAGAGATTAAATTTTTTCTTTAATATCCTCGGTTGGTTTAATATATCTTCATCAACCTCTTCTATTTGCATGAAGAATGTCTGGAGCAGGTGGTAAACAAAGCTGAAATCGACTCTAAAATGCTATTGCTTGTTATCCATCCCTAGTTTGCAGCATTAAGTTCGCTACTTGCACTGGGTATTAATCAGTGGTACTGGACCGTTCGAACAACTACTCCTCGGGCAAATACCCCTCCAGGAATTGAATTATAGAACTAAATCAAGATTTTTTGTACTACGAGACATCACAGAATGCTACCCCACCTAAGGTGGCTTTGAAGCAATCATAATGTGTCTCCATGTACGTACGTGCTTTTAAGCAGGTCTTTGTTTAAATATTGCATGTTTTGAATGTGTATGGAAAACCGCAGCCAAGTGGTTTCGTCCTTCTGGGACTCATCAGTACGGTGCTTTCCCCTATACACTCAACACTGGGTATTGTTGAGCAGCACTAATTGTGGCTGGAAGAATAAACAATTGGGTCGTTACACAATTCATAGTTATTACTTCTTATTATAACATAAATTCTGCAAGCGTTACCGAACAATAATTGTTGCAAGAGGAGCTAACGCTTAATTAAATTTGAAAAAAAGGGATCGTTCTTATTTGACTCCTGTTCGAAAGAGTACTTACCTACTTATTCGGTCATTTTGTTTGTTTGTTACTTACTAACATGTGGGCTGTTGCGTTAGTGTTCACTTCTTCTGTTATGCTAACTAACGTATGTCCCATAAGTTTTGAGAAAAAATACGCTCGAGCTTATCAAACAAAAAATGCTTTCAACCTGGTTGACGTTGGAAACAAAACTTCATAATTAATCACAGTTTGCAATTAAATATCATTTTTCAACAATTTTGTGGTTACAATGGCTTACAAGCTTGACATTCGCAAAAATATTTCTAGGCTATTTGGACGGCTACCTAAGCGCGAAATTGTAAGATTGTACAGGGATCAAAATATTTCACTGGTCACGACTTATCGAACAATCAAAGACTGTGAGGAGGGAGTACCTGGTGTGAACCTGCCAAAAAGTGGAAGACCTAAAATATTAAGTTGAGATGAACGAAAACTCTTGTTGAATTGGTTAAAAACAGAGTGGAGACATCGTGTATAAATTATCTAGAAGATTTAACGTTTCTCGCATGACAGTACGCAGAACCATCTCCCGAAATCATTTAAAATACAGAGAAAGAAAAAAGGTTCCAAAATACAACGCTACCCAATTCAAAAAAGAAATCCGAGATGATGCCGTGCATGAGGTCGTGTTCATTGATGATGGAAAAGATTTCACTTTGTCCAATTCCGAGATGAAGGGCAACGACGTCTTCTATACGGGTAACATACAGGGCAGTCCGGATGAAGTTAGACCAAAAGGAAAAGTCAAATTTACTGAAACGATTTTAGTATGGTATACCATTTTCGAGGCTGGTGTCTCCCAACGTGACATCGAACCTACCCGTGGTGAAGTCATTAATGCGGACATTTGTACAAGGCAATATTTAACAAAACTTCGTCAGTTTATAACTGCGAATCACCCAAATGACGAAATTATCATTTGACCAGATCCAGCTTTGTGTCACATGTAAAACAAACGACAGACTGGTTAACTGCCAATAACATCAATTTTGTACCGAACGTAGACAACCCTCTAAACGTGCCTCAGACGAGGACTATAGAAGATTTTTGGGGTCTACTAACTGGAAAACTTTACGATAATGGCTGAGAAACCCAAAACGTAACAATTATGTCACCGGATCTACCAGAAAATTCGACGAATCGACACTGTTGCCGCACAAAGGCTAATGGCGCAAGTTTATGTTAAATTGCGCACCGTTGAGGAACATGACCATTATCCGTAGTTTAAACTTAAAGTTTTATAAAACATAGATGTAGAAATAATTACTTGTAGTTGAATTTAATACAAATTTAAACCAAAATAAAATATGACTTTTAATATTTTTTCTCAAAACTTTTGGGACATACGTTATGTACTAGGAACGATTCCGCCTTCAAGTGCTTCTACCCACGTCGTTATTAGTTTGACCCGACCCAAAGCTCTAGTTACATCGATCGATGAAGCGCATGGATGTCGGTTTATTGAATGCATTGATGTTTCTGCTAGTATTAGGCGATCTGTTTTCCCTGAAATGGATAAAATAGTACGAGAGAATAGTTTCATGACACTGCTAAATAATGTTACCTACCTACTTATTTCTAGAATGATTTTCATCGTTTTTCTTGAAAATTTGAATGGTTATTTTCTGGTTCAGTCTTGGCCACCACACTTGAGCAGTTTATTTGATATATCGCCAAAGCTCCAGCGTTTCTTAACTTCCTAAATCTACAACTGATGTTTTTATCTCAGTAATTCTTCTCACGTATGGAAGAATGCTGTTTTGGGCGTTCTGATGCATGGTTTTAATTTATTATTTCTTACTGATGATCCGAAATCATTCCACCCAGATGTCTTAACTGATTGCTTGTGACTGTACATAAACATATTGATTAGTTTCCTGTTTTCTGCACCTCGGCATCTCCCATATCTTTTTTTAAGATCAATGCAAGTCCCTTTCCATAATTTCGAGTTAAACCAGCCTATAATACTCCTTTCTAAGTTCAGTTCTCGCATACGCCCATTTTCTTATATAGCTACACATAATCTTGTAATTGTAAGGTTCTATGAATTAGAATTGCTTATGCTTTTCATTTTCCTTTCTCTCCATCTAGATTCTAGAACCACAACTTTTAGTTCCTCTAGTTCTAGCATTCTTGTCCACGGTCCGCCTTTCTATTTTCTTTGCAATTTTTATTGTTGTTATATCTTGCTCGTACTTTGAGAGATTAATTGCTTACTGCAAGTACTATCTTCTGACTATTATAATCTACCTCTAAAGACAATAATATGTATTTTTTAGCTGAAATGCTTGTTTTCATTGTTATTAATTTTTATTGCTTATTTACAGGGTCACGTTTTGGTCTGATGCAGTCGAAAGTAGGCTTAGCCGTACTATTATCCCAATATGAATTTACTTTGAATCCAAGAACGCCAAATCCTTTAGTATTTGAACCTTTAAATTTTGTTAAATCTGTTAAGGGAGGATTATGGCTAAATGCAAAAAGAGTTGTTGACTAATGGAATAAAATTTGGCCACTTTCCCAACAGGATGCTATGGTACATTTGCTTTGTTACGAAAGTAGGTACATATACCATATCAACATTTTTTGTAATTTACTTAATTGAGATAAAGGGTATAAATTTTGTCAGTCATCTGCACATTTTGTGAGTTATGAGAGTAACCGGAAACACATCATGAAGATTACAGTAATTACAGGATTGGTTTATTACCTCGTTACAAATGTATTTTTTTAATACCCGTTAATTTTTATATTGCCTACATATATATTATTAGAAATAAAAACTATCTACTTCATATGCATTTTTTCTGAACATTCATTTATTAAACTTTATGTAGTAACCTTCGTGGTTTGTAAAGATCTACAACTAGAGTTAATATTACTATTATATTTGATCCCTTGAGTCTTCACCACAGCGGTGTAGATTCAAAATTTATGCCCGGGCCGGGGGCATGATTCGCTGAAGGCCCCATACTGAAGATGGCAGCAATTAATAATTTTCCTTAGTAATTACTAATTTAGGTCAGGGGGTTTAAATTGAAAGAAGTATTTATATGTACATAGGTTCAAGGTGTTTCACTTTGGATGCGCCTGAGTCACATCCAAATGCCCAACAGCACCTAACAACAAGATCAGTTCTGATTGGATGCTGCCCACAACCACTCTCATTGGCTGTTGCCCCGCCCACAGTCACTCTCATAGCCTGTGACCAGAGCCCCGGCGCATGCGCCTGAGCCACTGCCAAAGGCCCCAAAGACACCAGAGGCTGCTGAAGGAGTCGTTACTGAAGACATGACCACTTCTTCGGCTGACTCAAGGACTCCTTCAGCAGCCTCTGGTGTCTTTCAAGGTCATTGCCGAAGAAGTGGACGGCACCTGGAGAACTGGATGGCCTCATCTCGTTCTCTCACTTTTCTACTACTTATGAACACCTTTTTTTAAGAAACCGATGCAAAGGAAATGGAGCTGGAAGAGCCTAAACGGAGTCACACGAAATTAAATCGATTATATCCTCCGTAACCGCCGCGAGATATGTGCGGATGTGTCTGTTCTGAACAGATTTGATACAGAGAGTGACCACAGGATGGTTAAAGCTACTTTTCAAATTAATACGCAAATCGAACGCAGGAAACTAACATGAAAACCTATGTATACTACAGTAGAGGAAATAGACCAAACGAAGAACGAGTACCAAAAGACAATCGAAGCAAAACTAACAACAACTGGAGCATTACAGAATATGAACATAAATGACATCACTCAGAAAATTACAGAAAGCATACAAACAGCCACCAAAAAGGTATGCACACGATCAAAAAAGAAACCCGGAAAACTTGGGCGGCCCAACAAACGGAGTGCATCACCCTGCAATAACGTGTGGTCTAGGCGGGACCACTATCAATTTAGGACAACCGAACCGCAGTGATGCGCTTTCTTTAGACCCAACGAAGTCGCATCACTCCAATTCGGTCGTCATAAATTACTATTGGCCCCGCTAGAGCACGTGCTTGCAGGGTGATCACTCCGTCTGTTCGGCGGCTCAAGTATAGAAAAGCGAAGAAAAACTAGTACCTAGGGAATCCAAGGAATACAGCGAACTAAACAAAATAATTCGTAAAGGAATTCGAAAAGATCTAAGTAGAGCATATGATCCGAGACACTATGGAAGATAAATAATATGAATACGAGAGTACTACGATCGAAGCTGTCAAATGGCAAAATGAAGATTGTAAGATGAGAAATAAACAAGGACATAAGATTATAACGGATAAAAACGATATCAAAAGTGTGATCGAAGATTTCTATTTGGATTTATACACCTCAATAACTCCAGAACCAAAGCAACAATAACAACAAGTGGTAACAAATGTGGGGTCTGAAGAGATACCCGATATAAACAGAATTGATGCTCGCACTCGACAAATGAAAAATAAGAAATCGCCTGGGGAAGATAGAATAACGAGCGAAATGTTAAAAATGGGCGGGGATGTTTTAGAGGAAACAATCAGGATACTTCTTAATAAGTGTCTCCGCCAAGGAAGATTCCCAAATACATGGCAAAATGCGCAAGTCATCCTACTTTTCAAAAAAGGCGACAAAGCCAATATGGAGAACTATCCGGCCAATAAGCTCACTCTCGCATGTATACAAACTACTTACGTTACGAAGATCATAACAAACCGTTTATCCAACAACCTGTTGAACAAGCAGGATTCCGAAAGGGGTTTAGCACAATAGACCACCTACAAACAATCCACATTCCACAACCTCATTGAAAAATGTAGGGAATTATCTAAAGAGACTGAGTTTAAGTTACGCCCCTTTTTTGGCACCAAATGGTAACACAAACATCTGCTTTGTTATTACTCCTCTTCTTCTTTCCTCTAAGCTTTAAACAAACAAATGTTTGCCCTTCAGCTGGCAATTGTGTGACGACATTCTAAAATGATCTATAGAACTGACGACTATTTTGTAAATTTTATAGCACGTTATGACGAAATTACGGAGTCGGCCGCCGATCCCCTGAAATTTTGTTTGAACACGGTCGGGCATGCACATTACAGAATGTCAACACAATTTGCATTTTGGAGGCGTAAAAAAAGCTAAAGCTGAGAGAACGCATTTTTGAAACAGACCATTTACTTGCCCTCTCGCACCAGATACACGCATTTTTTGGAAAAAAAGATGATGTAAAAACAAGCAAAATATATCAAACCCCTACGGGATCAGAACTCGTCTAGCCGTAGGAGAACAAAATAGCAGTTCTGTTATTCTGTACGATATCCGCACACCCACGAAGACCGTTAGCATCACTAATCGATAACGATATACTTAAACGTCATTTTACCGACATTGCGTAATGCGCACGTCGGACCGTATCAAGATCTTGACTCGCCGCACACGCACAGGTCACAGGTTCCCTGCAGTGTTGCCAGACTGAAAGCGGCGTATTATCGCACCAACGTCCACAAATTATCGTATCCAATCGTACACAATTAGGGACCTAAGTGGCGCGTCACAAACGTCAGATTTTCATTCCAAACAAAACAAAGCCACGTGCTTTCTGACGTTTTAACCTAACCTCCGAAATATAATTATAGTCGTTTTCAAGTTTTTCCACGTAAGCCCAACACACAAATTGAAAATAAACTGTTTTCACTGCAAAATGTCGAGAATTATATTGCAAAAACTAGTTTAAGACGTTGTAAATAATATCGATAAACGTCAAATGGCACGTGCTTTTGTTTTGTTTGGAATGAAAATCTGACGTATGACGGCAGCACTTATGTCCCGAATTATCATTCCTTAAAATTTTGCACCGTACGTACATTTATTGCATTAAATAAAGTAAAACACAAAAATCAAAGCAAGGGACATGATAAAGAGTGCTACAATAACTCTGCTTCTCTTTCTTGAAATAAAATTTCTTTCTCTCCTCGTCCTCCAGAAACCGCCAATTCGTTGTTTTTAGAGTAAATATTTGATGACGTCATTGCTTGCACCATTTCCTTAGAAGGATTAAAGCTCACGCAACAATTCTTCAAATTAATACGCTCTGACGACAGCAAAATTCCATTCAATATGCTTGTCAACCTCATTACTTTTCTAGCAGATTTTCAAAAGATTGCAACTTTCCTTCCTTCCTCACTCACTGTATCTGTTATGGGATTTATATACTGCATAATACCGGCTCCTAAGGTACTATAAACTCCAAAAGTGGTGTTCCAGTTTGCTATGCGAGTCGTTTATGCCGGACGTTGCTATGTTTTCGTCAGCCCCGCCTCCCCATAGCGATGTGATTTTTCGTTAAAAGAACATGATTATTTATCTATTTTTTTGCTGCCCTTTGTTTACTAGTGCAAGGCTAACACGTTTGTTGTCATTCAAATAAAATCGTTTAGATCCGCCTTCAAAACTATAATTGGCGGGCAGTTACTAAGGTTTTTTTACCTCAGAATGTAATTGGTTATGGCGTTTTAAGCGGAATTGAACCGTAAAGTGGAACAGCAATTTTGGCGTTTATAGTACATGCTTTCGTACTGACTAAATTTAGCCTCATTTGTAGGGTTTATAATATTCTCTATACCACAATTCGCATAACGTAACAAAACAATATTAACAATCGCGAATTATGCACGCCGACTGAAAATAAGAACAAGTGTAATAGAACAGCGCAGCTGCAGATTCGGGGAATTCCCGGAACCGATTTCGCTCACTTCCATGGAGTTTGCTCAGTTTGCTGTCAGAATAGAAATTGCAATCTATGGAATTCGTATTAATTAATGCTTTTTTGACGCATAACGAACCGAGTGATTCAAATTTTCTCAAATTAGCGTAAAATTAGTCTGTGTCCAAATTATCGTATAATTAGGTCTGATCGTACATGTGAAATCGTACATCGTACCCACGGAAAATTAATCGTACAAATACGATATTTATCGTACATCTGGCCAGTGATGTTCCAGTTGGTACTATCGTACCAGATTTGGTACTTTTTAGTAACTAAAAGTACTCTGGTCCTCCCCAGATCATTTTGGTACGCATTACCTCCAAAAACCTGACTTGATAATATTGCTGACAGCAATTCAAATTTCAAATATTCAAATGTTGGTAGCCTTGTATTTGGCAGTGGTTTTCTGTTCTGTCCAATTCCAATCATTCTATTTCTGATTTGATTCGACGCAATCGCAGTGAATAAAGGTCAGTTTAAATGGACTCCATCTCGTAGTATGACCAAACATATTAGCATAGCTTAAGAAATTGTTTCGGCTACGAAACTATATCATTTATAGAAACGGAGGAATTTTTGGGGGACGACTTTGAATAAATTACCTTTTCAGAAAACGCCACAATGTATTTTAGTTACATATAAAAAATGTAACCTAGTTTAAGTTTGTATAAATTCAAATTTGGTGCCACAAAAAATTTGGTACTCAACATACAAAGTTGGTACTGAATTGACAAGTGAACTGATCCGCGCTAAAGTTACTGCTGGAACACCACTGCATCTGGCAACACTGGTTCCCTGTGACTCGACGCCACTGGCAGCGATCTTGACAAGAGTAGTTCATTCTTCTATCTTCCAGGCCCAAATCACAGTATATCTATTATCTATTATCACAGTATATCTATTATTTATTGTAAATAGATATACTGTGCCCAAATTGTCAAAGAAAAATTAAAGGTTAGGAATTTATTATTACTGTAGGGTGGGTATAGCATAACTTGCTCTACGGAAAATGTCTTTTTGCGATTCGGTTAAAACTGAATTAGAGAATGATTGGGGTGAAATAGAGATGGAAGAGAAAGTTATAATTGATCGAGAGAAGTCGATAGAAGAGCCAGATCTGTGGCCAGCATTTTACATAGAGGACAAAAAGGTAGGAAATTTTGGACTTTTGACTCGCACGAGAGATTTTTACAATTGCTCAAAAATTTTATCAGTATCCAGCTACTTATATGTCATTTTCAGGCCGAGGCTTTCTCTAATATAAATAAAGAAGTAGTAAAAAGTGAACAACCGGACACGCTTGAAATAAAGAGAACAGATAGTGTAGGCAAATTCAGATGTCCTAATTGTCCTGAAGTATTCAAGCACATGGATATTTTGAAAACTCATTCAACAATACATACAGGTGAAAAACTGCACAAGTGTAACATACAGTACAGACTCGATAATCCGGATCAATAAAAACATGGGCGATCCGGATTATTGAAAAATCCGGATTATTAAATCAATCTATATTTGTTAATAAAAGAACTGAACAAGAGGGATTTTTAATGATTTCATTGTAAAAACATACAAAACGGGTAAAATGAACATAAAAACACTTTTGCATAATTGCTTCTACTACCTACATTAATAAATAAAGTCTGTAATTTTAGTTTGGCTGACCTTCTGCTGACTCAAACAAAATGCTTGATCCCTGAGTATTAACAATTCATTTAGGGGTGCGTTGTTCTTTTCAGCCCAATCTATACATTGTTGAATGCTTAAATCTGTCTAATCGGCTTCTGTGAATTCAGGGCATGGGGTAAAGAGCATTTATACAGTGTTGAAAAATAGTAAATGGACCTCGAAATGGACACTTTCGTTTGCGCCGGTAGATGCGGCACGTACCGGCGGCCGACACGCGCGACGGACACAGTCGCATTTGAATGTGAATGCACCGGCCGGCAGGTGAAACGCACAAACGAGAGCAGTTCTATTTAAATACTATTGGAAAAGTAAAACGGGTGTGTCGGCTGCCGGTACACGCCGCGTCTACCGGCGCAAACGAAAGCGTACCTTTAGTCGTAAATTTTGAATTTCATCAAGCAAAGTCGTTAATGCCAAAATGTTCTCGAACTCCAATGCGACGGCTCTTTATAGACGTCGGTATTACCTTTGCAAAACAAAGAAGCCGCCTCGGCATCCATAAGCTGCAAGGAAGTGTGTGGATTGCCGGCATTTTTATTTTCACCCTTTGATACCCTCGCCGCCACTCCCAGTTGACCAAAATCAACTTGTACCAGTGGAGTAGCCAGCATTAAATCGGAAAAAGAATTTAAAATGTATTTTTGTACAATCAGGTCAAAAATGTACTAGATTCATACATTTGTACTAGCTGTGGCAACGCTGATTCGGGTTCGCCGCCGAACGCCTGATTTGGCAAGTATTTGGGGATTGGTTAGAAAAACACCTTAGGAGGGGGTGACGCGCCCGCAAAGCGTTTAAAAGGTACGTTAGAGGCGCATTCGGATTACCGACACTGAAATTATCCGGATTACAAAGTATGCAATGCAATCAAGGAACTATCCGGATTACCGAATAATCCGGACTATTAAGGATCCGGATTAATGAGTCTGTACTGTATGTCAAAAAGAATTCTTTGGCCATTCGTGTCTAATGCACCATTTGATGTGCCACACAGAAGAGAAGCCCCACAAATGTGAAATATGTAAAAGAGCATTCTGTCAGCTGTCAACTTTAAACCGCCATCGGATGGGTCACACAGACGAGAAGCCCCACAAATGTGATATATGTAAAAGAGCATTTCATCAGGTCTCAACTTTAAAGCGCCATCAGATGTGCCACACAGGTGAAAAGCCCTTCAAATGTGATTTATGTAAAAAAGCATTCTGTCAACTCTCAGATCTAAAGAGCCATCGGTTGTGCCATACAGGCGAGAAACCCCACAAATGTGAAATATGTAAAAGAGCATTCTGTCAGCTCTCAACTTTAAACCGCCATCGGATGGGTCACACAGACGAGAAGTCCCACAAATGTGAAATATGTAAAAGAGCATTCCGTCAGCTCTCAACTTTAAAGCGCCATCAGATGTGCCACGCAGGCGAAAAGCCCTTCAAATGTGATTTATGTAAAAAAGCATTCTGTCAACTCTCAGATCTAAAAATTCATCGGATGCTCCATGCGGAGGAGAGGCCAGACAAATGCAAGATATGCAATAAAACCTTCAAAACACTTTCATCTCTAAAGAAACATTTGGGGACTCACACAAATGAAAAACCCCACAAATGTGAAATATGTCTAAAAACATTCCGTCACCTCGCACATCTAAAGAGGCATCAGATGTGCCACACAAGTCAGAAGTTCCATAAATGTGACATATGTCTCAAAGCATTCCGTCAGCTCTCGCATCTAAAGGGCCATCGGGTGTGCCACACAGAGGTGAAGCCCCACAAATGTGAAATATGTTTAAAAGCATTCTGTCAGTTCTCAGCTCTGAAGAGCCATATGATGTGCCACACAGGTGAGAAGCCCCACAAATGTGAAATATGTAAAAGAGCTTTCAGGCGGCTTTCAAATTTGAACATCCATCTGAAGTGCCACACAGACGAAAAGCCCCACAAATGTGAAATATGTCTAAAAACATTCCGTCAGATATCAAATCTAAATAACCACATGATGTGTCACACAGGCGAAAAGCCCCACGAATGTGAAATATGTAAAAAAACATTCCGTCAGGTATCGAATCTAAATAGCCACATGATGCGCCACACAGGCGAAAAGCCCCACAAATGTGAAATATGTAAAAGAGCATTCAGGCAGAAATCAAATCTAAATAACCACATGATGTGCCGCACAGAGGAAAAACCCCACAAATGCAGGGCTCGTAGCGAGTACATATTTTATGTAAAGGTTCATAATTATTGCAACTGTTCATAAAAGTTCATATTATTAACGAGTGGTACATAAAGTTCATAATTTCCGAAGATTTCTGGCAAATAAATCCATGATAAGTTATTTACTACCACAGGTTTTATTTGTAGTGTTCGCCGCGCGAAAAGCGAAAACATTTGGTGAAAATAAAAATAAACAAATACAGATACAAATAATGTTTATTGTTAAATATTTGAATTCACACATAACAACGTCAAAAGGTATGTATAACAAATATACTGTTCAGCTTCAACTAAATGACTTCTCAAAATATTCCTGGATTGAGTAGAAGGCTGCTTCAACAAGACGACCCTTCATTGTTTTTATAAATGTCTTGGTGGGCAGATCACGTATTTTTCCAGGCAGGTGATTATAGAGTCTATATGCCCAGTACCGTGTTCCATTCTGTCCTTTCTTGAGCCGAGCCATAGGCAGATGTAAATCAGCTTTTTGCCTAGTATTGTAAGTGTGTACATCACAGTTCTTTACAGCGTGGATGTTTTTGATGTAGATCAAATTCTGCAGTATGTAAGTGCTTGCCAGAGTTAAAATTCCAAACTGTATAAACCATGGCTTACTATGAGTCTGTGGATGGACTTTTGCAATTACTCGAACTGCTCGTTTTTGAAGCAGAAAGATGCGAGTGGAATGAGTTGAATTTCCCCAAATTCGGATGCCATACTGCAGGTTGTTGTGAAACAGTGCATGGTAGACCAAAAGTGCAGTTTTAGTGTTTATTAGGTCTCTCACCCTGCGCAAGGCATACACTGCTTTTGAAAGTATTGGCCAGACTACTGATGTGTGCATCCCAAGTCAGGGTGTTATCCACGTAAAGGCCAAGGAACTTTACGTGCTCTTCTCCTTGAGTTCTTTTTGTCGAGAATTGGATATATTGACTTTTCTCAGTATTCATACAGAGGTGGTTAGAGGCAAACCAGAAGTCAGCGACTGCTTCAACATTTTCTGAACTTTCCCCAAGATCTCTGTCCCAGAAGAAAGTTGTATCGTCAGCAAATTGGACTGTTGTAATTTCCTCTCTCATATTAGAAGGAAGATCATTTACATATATCAGGAACAATATTGGTCCTAATATACTTCCCTGGGGTACCCTGTAGTGAATATTCTGTAAGGATGAACAACTATCTCGTGTAACCACCATTTGTTTCCGGTTAGTAAGATAGGAGCAGAATAATTTGTTTGTAATTCCTCTAATTCCGTAATACTGCATCTTATCAAGAAGCACTTTGTGGTCTACTGAATCAAACGCCTTGGACAAGTCGCACATCAGAGCTACTGGTTTGCTGCCCTCCTCAAGACTGTTCAAGATGTTGTCCACCAAGGTAGATATTGCTATCACAGTAGATCTGTTCTTTCGAAAGCCAAATTGATTTTCTTGTAGTATGCTGTGTTTGTCCAAATAAGCTAAAAGGCGGGTCTTAATGGCATGTTCAAAAATTTTTGAAAATACTGGTAGAATGGATATAGGTCTGTAGTTTTCAGGATCTTTTGTGTCACCTTTCTTATGTATGGGTATTACTTTGGCAACCTTCAGTGCATCGGGAAATTCTCCAGATGTGAAAGCCTCATTGATCAGGAAGGCAAGCGGTTTACCTAATTCTCCACTAAATTTTGATATAAACGTAGTATTCAGATCGTAAATATCGTTTGTGTGGGTTTTTCGAAGTTTGTCAATAATCGTGATAACTTCCTGCTCATTAACGGGTTCGAAAAACATTGACTTCTGGTTGTTAAAGGGGTACTTTTGTAGGAGCTTCAAGGGAGTTATGGTATTTTTGTTCATAACTTTCTGACTGATGGAACTTCCAATATTTATGAAGTAGTCATTCAGGTCTTCGCTATTTGAAGATTCCCCACTGATTATACTAGTTTTTGTGCGCCCAGTTTGTTCGTTAACAAGCCTACAAGCCTACAAGCCACCTGCTATAATTCTCGCATCATTCCATTTCTCCCTTTATGAAGTGCATAAAATAATGTTGGATTTCACACATTAGAAGGAGATAAATTTCTTTACGGGTATCGCAGCTTAACTCCGCCGCGCGCCGCACACGAACACGGCAAGTGTGCGTTTGCGCGCGCAAATGATAGTTTATACATTGATAGTTTAGTAAAAGACAAGGGAGTGAACGACAAATGTAATTTGAGTTTTTACTTTTGGGTTCTAGGTGTGCAGTGGTTTTTATAATAAATTCATACTGCATAACTTGCATTTATAATGGGCAGGTGCCATTTTAACAGTAAATGGTTAGAGGAGAATGATGGTAACAACTGCTTAATATCTAAATGGGGCCGTGCATACGACGACAATAACCTATATTGTAATGTGTGTGATAAAGTAGTTTGTTTGCAAAGAGGTTTTCAATCAATTCTGCTGCACTCAAAGGGGGAGCAGCACAAGAAATTGTGTAAAATAAAACTACAGAATCAACTGCTGTTGGTCAAGCTGGAGACAATATAATAAAACTATTTTCAAATCGGGACAATGCAATAAGAGCAGCTGTTTCACTTTTAACTTCAAGGTACATAAATAGTACATATTTTTTAAAGAATCTATACATAATGACATCTTTTTTGTTGATAAATTCACTACGAGCCCTGCAAATGTGAAATATGACTAAAAGCGTCATATTTATGAAGTGTCAAATGATGGACAGTATACAATGTGTCCACGGATGGATTTAACTATTACTTGTAATAGTATTTTATTTTATAAGGAGCTAAAGTTCTGGCCTGAAAATATAAGTGTTAGAAGGTACACAATCAGGTCTTTTTTAGAAAAACCTTTAACAGCGAATTCGTAAATAGCACGAATAACAGTGGAACAGACTCAAAAGAACTCCCTTTCCGTAACCGTCTGACTCAACAGACCCTAAACATCGGGCATGCAAATATTCGGTCATTGAATGCTAAGTTGATGGACTTCTCGGAATTCGTTAAAGATGGGGATATTGTGGGAGTAAGTAAAACTTGGCTAGATGCGGACTACCCCTCGGAGTTTGTGTCTATTCGCGGGTTCACTCTATTGCGCAACGATAGAGACGGTAGGGACGGTGGGGTTGCCTTTTACGTCTCGCAAAGTCTTAAGTATGAAGTTCATGAAATCACTCCAACCCAAAAAGGTCTAGAACAACTCTGGATAAGAGTGAAACTCAAAGTGAAAGAAATTGCAATTGGAGTCATATACAAACCACCCTCAATAAACTTACAATGTTTGGAAGAACTCACGGATGTACTGGATGAAGTGTGCGTTTTATGTGACAGTGTGGTGTTCCTGGGAGATGCAAATATCAACTTCTTAAATAAAGCAGACAACAAAACAAAGTTTCTTGGAAACTTATTAGATACATACAATTTACACCAAATAGTGACATTACAACAAGAGCGACAGCAGACAGCGAGTCCTTAATTGATATTGCGTGTGTCAGTCCGGATCTAAGGGGAGCAGAATGTTCAAATGTTGATATGAATGGCATTACAGATCACATGCTTGTGCTTTGTAGAATCAGTGTAGACAACGGTATCCAGGTAAAGTTACCCTTCTATTATCGCGATTTCTCTAATTTCAAAAATGCTGATTTTTCATTAGGCGCAACAAATGCAGAATGGGAGAGAGTTGAAAATGAGGGATGCTTGGAGGGAAAGTTGAATCATTTCAATAACATAATTTTGGAATTAATTAATAAACATGCCCCTGTAAAGAAATGTAAGCCCAAAAAAGACATAGACCTTATATATAACTTACAATATTATAGAAATGATTAAAATTAAGAATAAAGCACAAAAAAGATATTTGCACACAAAACTGGATAAACATAAGAAATATTTCCTTGAATTGAGGAATTACATTAATAAAGCGATAGATATGGAAAAGGTAGCATATTTTAAATATATGGTTTTACAAAACAAGAATATTGCAAAAAGACTGTGGCAAAACCTTGATAATATGGACATACATTCAAAAAGAAAAAATAATGTTATTTCAGACAAAATAAGTAACCCCGATGTTATAAACAATTACTTTATTAATGTATTTTAATAATTTGTGAAATTGATGGCAATGTAAAACAATTTGTATAAAATGTCAACGTTTCGTTCCCGGTTAGGAACTTTGTCAAGACTTTATTGAAAAAACGTATAAAAATGTGACAAAAATTTTTTCTTAATAAAATTGTAAATAACAGTAACTATGAACTTATGATTAAAAATAGAAAATATACTTAGCACACTGGATTTGGTAAAATCTAGGAGAGAGGAATAAATGTAGGTACATAATTTAGAATCAAGTTGTAGAGAACAGATTTAGCAAACTTGATTTGGTGAAATGTAAATAATTTAGAATCAAGTGGTAGAGAAAAGATTTACGTTATTATATTTTTATAAATTTGACTTAAATTTTGAATGTCAGATCTGTCATTCAAACAGTTTTGGTCCTTTTGGATGTGTATCATTTCCAAAACGAGTCTAGCCTTTAAATTTTTCTCTTGTTCCAGAATGGTAGTGTTGTTAAAGTCGAAACCATGTTTGGTGTCTTTAATGTGCTTACTGACAGTGTTGTGGACTATCTAGATATTTTTATCTACATAAATAATCTAGATAATAATATAGAATCTATCATCTCATCTAGATGATGTCATTTCATCATTATCTTTATCTCATCTTAGATAAAATTAGCGGTTATCTCCGGAAAGTTATCTAGATAATTCGACTTGCATATAACATTCCAGTTTTACAATCTTGGAATGACACAATGACAAAAATGACATCACTCTAATGTTTACAGGGTTTATTTATTTTGTGGTTTGTAAAAATGCCTGATTTTTCATGAAAAATCACTATTCGCCTTCTACATATTTTATTCGTGTCTATAGTTTTCACACGTTGTGCTCGTTCGTCTGTCAACTCCAGGAAAAGTGATCTTTGTTCATAAGGATGTCTTACGGTTACCACTAACCGTAGGATGTAATAGGATAGTCGCATCGAAAAAAATCTGACAGAAAAGTATTGGTACACGAAGTACCATTACACGTTCGACCCCAAAGTTGATAAGTAGACGAAGTGAATATGAGTATAATGCACATTTACTAGTTAAATAAAAATGTATCATATCGTTTGATGCGATCAGACAAGGTTCAAATTTACACAGCAGATTTTTCATATTATCTGACATTTATCTAGATAAATGCTAAATAAAATTATCTATTAGCTAGATGAAATTTGTCAAAAATATCTATGATCTCATCTAGATTAATAAATGGTCATTTATCTATTATCTCATCTAGATCAAATTTAAGTTATCTAAGACCAACACTGCTTACTGATAGCAGAATTACTATTTTGGTATGTGTGTTGTTTTAATCTAGTTTCAAGATGATTTTTCGTTTGCCCAATGTATGTTTTATTACAGTTATTACAATTAATTTTGTATACGGTGTGAGTTTTCATTAGTTTTGGAAATGGGGTTTTTAAATGAGAATATAAAAATTGTAAGTTATTATGCTTTTTATGAGCAATTGTAAAATTATGTTTTTTTAATAAGTTATTGATGCTATATGATATGTTAAAAGTTTTTCAATATTGCATGTTTCGAATGTGCATGGAAAACCGTAGACCACTGGTTTCGTCCTTTTGGGACTCATCAGTACGGTGCTTTGCCCTACACACTCGAACTATGCAACATTGCTTGCTTTATATATACTTACACGCTTGGTGTAAGTATTAGCAAGAGCTAATTATTTGCCGAATTATGATATGCCGAATTATGATATGCCTTTTATATATGGTAAAGAGATGTAATTTTTTGGTTCTTTTTGGCTTCGATTATTATTATTGTTGTTATAAAACTGATGTAGTCTATTTTTTATAATTTTGTCAATAAAATTTCTTGGGTAGTTATTTTTTATTAAACAGTTTATGGTTTTGTCTAGTGCATTCTGGAACAAGAGAAAAATTTAAAGGCTAGACTCGTTTTGGAAATGATACACATCCAAAAGGACCAAAACTGTTTGAATGACAGATCTGACATTCAAAATTTAAGTCAAATTTATAAAAATATAATAACGTAAATCTTTTCTCTACCACTTGATTCTAAATTATTTACATTTCACCAAATCAAGTTTGCTAAATCTGTTCTCTACAACTTGATTCTAAATTATGAACCTACATTTATTCCTCTCTCCTAGATTTTACCAAATCCAGTGTGCTAAGTATATTTTCTATTTTTAATCATAAGTTCATAGTTACTGTTATTTACAATTTTATTAAGAAAAAATTTTTGTCACATTTTTATACGTTTTTTCAATAAAGTCTTGACAAAGTTCCCAACCGGGAACGAAACGTTGACATTTTATACAAATTGTTTTACATTGCCATCAATTTCACAAATTATTAAAATATTATTAAAAAAAATGGCACAAATAATTATATAAATTTATTAATGTAATAGGATACTCACATGTTAATCCTGAAACTATATATATAAATTTAAAAATAGCAAATTTGCACATAATGTTTCATTTCAATTTGAAAAATTGTCAATAAATGAAATACAAAATATTGTAAATAGTATCAAATCGAATGCCATCGGTATCGATAATATCAGTTTAAGAATGATAAAATTAGTCTTACCATACTGTGTAAATACCTGCAAGAACATGCTTAACTATTCTTTGGAAAATTGAATTTTTCCAAATCTCTGGAAACAGTCAATTGTTTTGCCCTTACTGAAGGTTATAGTGGCAGAGGAACTGTTGCAGCTGCGTCCTATCAACATTCTATCGGTATTATCGAAAGTGATTGAAAAAGCAGTTGCATCACAACTTATTAAATACGTAGAAGAAAACTCTATGCTACCCGTTAATCAATCAGGTTTCCGACATCGCCATAGCACAAAAACAGCTTTATTAGAAGTAGTTAATGATATATCTGTTGCTGTTGATAACAAACAACTGGCAACTCTTATACTATTGGACCAAAGCAAGGCTTTCGATCTAGTCAATTTAGAACTTCTTCTCGCAATATTATCCTTTCTAGGTTTTAAAGATAATGAACTAAATTGGTTTAAAAGTTACCTGACGGAACGGAGGCAAGCAGTAAAATTAAATAATGCATTGTCTAGTTTTTTGAGTACACATAGTGGTGTACCCCAGGGCAGTATATTAGGGCCCTACCTGTTTAGCATCTTTATTTTCGAACTTCCATTAATGCTTAAATTCTGCTCAAGTCACTTGGATTGTGATGATATTCAAATATTGCATAAATTTCGCATTTGTGAAATTGAGATAGCATTTGATGAAATAAATTCAGACTTAGATAGCCTTTATAAGTGGTGCACTGATTATGGTTTGTGCCTCAATTCAAGTAAAAGCGTAGCTATTCTAATTGGCTCCCAAAAGATGCGTGATAATATTACTAATAAACCAGATATGATCATGGGAGGTGAAATCATTAAGTTTGAAAAAAAGGCAAAAAACTTGGGAGTAATTTTCGACGAAAACCTAGATTTTACACACCAAGTTAATAGGATATGCCAGCAGTCTTACTTTAAATTAAAGTCACTGTACAAGTATAAATTCATTTTATCTAAAGAATTAAAATTGAAACTCGTAGATACACTGATTCTACCTAAGATGGAGTATTGTGCACCTGTGTATTTTTATTTCTTAAATATAAAAAATAAAAATAAACTGCAAAAAATTCAGAATAGCTGTTTACGGTTTTCTTTTTGTATAAATTGCCGCGACCACATGACTCCACATTATTCTGCATTGAAAATATTAACTGTGGACAATCGTATTTCATATTTATATTGCTTATTTTTATATAAGTTATTAGCATCTGGAATCCCACAATACTTGTTACGTTCTATCGTGAGGAGATCTGATGAGCGCCATACCAATCTAAGACATGATAGTTATAAGAAACCTAGACACAACACAACAAAATTTGAGGGTTGTTTCTTGTTTACAGCACCACATTTTTTAAATAAAGTCTTTACATGTTTGCAATTATCGATGTACCAGTTTAAAAGAGAAGTCAAAAATATGTATCTTCGTAAATAATAGTGTAGGACCTGTTCATGTATGTTTCATGGCAGTTTTATTTTTATGGGAGAGTGGAAGAGCAGGCAACTGAACTCTAACCCTTTTGTGTCGCTATTTATGTATATTTTTATGTATTTATGTACACAATAAACTTATATTATTATTATTTTGAAAAACAGAATCATTGACGCCATTGCTACAGTGACAAGATATTTTTCGCAATGTCCAATGTGTATTACGGATTTCGAAAAAGGATGGGGAAATGTGTTGACGTTGGAGGGTTTCAGGTTGAATAAAACTTTACTGTTTGTCATTTAGCTCAATATATTAAGTTAAATTGGCCCGTATTTTTTATTTTTCTCACAGCGAACGTTTTAGGCATCTAAACTAACATAAAAGTTAAGGCGCTGGCCCATTAAGCCTTTTAAATGATGACGTATACGGGGCAATTGTGTCAGACGCGTCAAACGTAAACTGAATTAATAAACAATTTTGGCAGTCTAGTCGTTTGACAGATAGTGTCCAGTGTTGTTTTTAAGTTTGTCTAGTTCCCAAATAAATGAAGTACTCACCGTTTCGTGTTAACATTTTTCATTTCAGCACTAAAATAGTCCAAATTAGATGGATAAGTAATAATTGTCAGTCATTTCACTACTAACACTATATCTACTGGTAAATTGTCTGAATCGGCTTTAACGAAACCTTGCTCCATTTTCCCTACACAAATATACTATCTGACAATAAATGGGAATAAAAACACATAAATAAACAACAGAGAACTATACACAAAATACAAATAAAAATAATAACAAAATTCCAATTTCCAAATAGCAAATGCTGATTATTCTCAACATTATTGCTCCCTACTTTACCGACTGAAACTCCACGTAACTAGCTTTCTGGGTATCAAAACTATTGTTATGTTCGGGTTTAATTTAATAAAAACAGATTGATTTTCTAGAGCAGGTATAATTCGTCTGAAGTCTTTGGGAGCATACAAAGAAGTAGTTTTCAATATTTCGATACAGCTGTGTTTAACACCCCCAGTTCTTGGGAACCGTTACTAATGGGATCATTAGGTCACATACCATTCACCCCAATATACTCGTATAGTTTTTGTAAATTTAAATACAGAAATTCAACAAAAACATCAATTCGGAGGATTAATTGCTTAAAGTAGATTTTTTTGGTGAATCGAAAAATCGGTTCGTTAAAAAATCGTATCAATTAATTGATTTTTCAATCTCCGACAGTGTTGCCATATGTGAAGTTTTTTCTTCATTTTGAAGTTTTTTACTCAAGTTGCCGCAAATTTATATTCTCCCTGGTACCTACATGGTGTACATTTTTAACAAAGAATTATTAAAAACCTAATCCAAAAAATTATGTACTCTGTGGTTCGTCCCGTGCCGAAATTAGCAATAAGTTGCATTTTTATATCTAAATTAAGTGTATTTAGGAAGTAGCCCTTGAACGAACGTTGAACGTTGCTATAGAAACGTACAATATATACCTATGCGCATGTGATTTCTTCACAAGTAAAAAATTACTGACCTACAGTAGGTCACCTACTATAGGTATACTCGTAATCCGAAGGGTTGCAGATAAATAAATTTAAATGTAGAATTAGTAGAAATACCAAAATTTTGGAGCCAGTTGCTGAGTACGCACTCACCACTCAGTTTAGTTTTTATATTGTAGTGACTTTGTGGTCGAAAACTAACTGAATCTATGAACTAACGTACTGATTCGCCTGAAATTCAAAAATAAGATACTCCTTATTTATATCTCAACAAAATTTTGCCAATTAGAACACTTCCTTGTTCATGTGGTTTAATAAGCTGTCGAACTTCGTATCGTGCAGTAGATGGTTATGGCCCAGCACGAAAATGGAAAAATAGTTTTTGTTCGAATCCCAGCCGATCCTTTTTCTTTTTTCTACTAAAGTTTATTGTACTTTACAGAATTTTGCATTCGATGTGTTGTGTCCGGTATCCCGTCACGAAAGGTATTTTTTAAAGAAAATCCGCGTTTACTAATGAAAACAAGGGAAAACGCTGAAACGTTTCATAGTCAAAACCTAGCTGGGATATAAATAATGACAATCGGGGGAGCTAGTCGCTTGTCTATGAGAGGCAGTGCCCTCTATATCTATCTCTAGTAACGTGGAGTTGGTTAAAAAAATGTAGCTTTGATTCGGAACTTGGGTGAGAATCAGAAATGAAATGATAGTTGACATGTCAAATAGTTGTCAGAACAGATTTAATTCGTATTTTAGTAAATATTGGTTAATTAATTAATTTACAATTTTATGAAAGTGAACACAGTGGTTGTGCGTTTCGGAATTTTTAGTTAATGCATTTGGATAAATTTGATTTAACTATTGTGATTTATTCCCGGAAGTGAACATTTTTCCAAGAACTCACATATTGCAGTGTAAAAATCTTAAAATTTAGAATACTGGCTTCTGGTCTATGATTCACGCGACTCTTAATCTTTAATTCCTGTTCTTATATTTTATCAATAGCATTATTCATCATTATGGCAAATACCAATTATTGTCAGGTACGTTTTGTTGAGTTCAAGAATGATGAAGAATTTCTAGCGCTCAATATATTTTGTTGTTCAGGAATGCGGTTGTGCATGCACTAAATGTGTCTCTAACGACCATGATGTTCATTTGCATGTTGAAATTGAAAATTTAAAGCAACGATTAACAGAACGTGACAACCACATTGTGATGATGGAAACAAATTTTTTAAATGAAGCAAGAAAATTTCCGAGTGGCGAAGTAGTAGCCCTGAGAGAAGAACTATTAATATGGCAGGATAAATATAGGAGGTTGGTTCAGTGTTCATATTATGATCAAAATAATAAGTACTCTTGATGTAGGTTAAACGAGGCGCACAGAAGAGTTCAAAGGGTAAACCAGGGTTTAGAAGATAAGCTGTTAAAATTAGTCGATGTCTGTGAAACTGAAAAGAATGCTTTAACAAAAGATGTAGCGTCATTATCACACAAATTGGCGGAAGCAAATTATACCATTAAAAAACTGACGGAAGATAATGTGAGTCTTATACGATTAATTTTGAATTATGATAATGAAATGCATCCATATTAGAATCTGTTTTAATGTATCACATAATACATAACTTGGACCTAGTCATTAAAAGATAAATTGCAAGGTCAACATAAATTCGTTGTCGAGCATCAGAAAATTAACTAATTATAATATTTGTTTGTAGGAAAGGTACAAAAGTGATGTAGCATTGGCTATCCAATTTTTGCAGTGCAAACAAAGTAATTTTGTATCTCAGAAATTCGATTCTGTAAGTACATATTTTGATAATTTTTATTGCTAATGGTTATTGATATTTACAACCTTGAGGTTGCTTATAGTATCAATTATCTTATATTTGCATATTTTCCTTATCAGTCTTTTCAACAGTAGAAACTTTAACATTTTGAAGTGTTCTTAAGCTTTTTTTGTTTGTTAATTAATATGTAATACTTGCTTAGTACCTATGTGTCTTTATTTATACATTTTTATTGCATTATTAGCAAGGGGTTTACCACTAGGAAAAATATGTCCCAAGTATTTCCCATTTCCAAATATGTCCTTACTATTTCTTACTATTTCCTCAGTATTTCCTCACTATTTCTTAACTATTCCTGAGGGGTAAACCGCTGAGGAATTTTGGTGTACAAAGCGCAGGAATTGCCGAGGAATTTCGGGAATTGCAGAGGAATTGCAAGGAATTTCGGGAATTGCAGAGGAATTTCGGGAATTACCGAGGAATTGCGCAGGAATTGCAGAGGAATTTCGGGAATTGTCAAGGAATTGCGAGGAATTTTGTGGGTCTTGTCAGGAATTGACGGGTGTTTGGAGGAATTGCCACGTGTTGTGGAAAGATTTGCGCTTGCGCATCAAAACAGTTGGAATGCGAACTAAGACATACATTCAGTTATTCAGTAGTGTGTTTGAATGCAGCATACCGTGTGTCTCGCGAATTCTGAAGCATCCTGTTTAACATGGGGAATTTGAAAATTACAATTTCTGTCCCCAAAGTGTTTTTTAAGGATATTTCGAGTATCAGGACATCATACAATGTGCACCAGAGAACGTTTTTGCGCAATAATTTTCAAAGTTTAACAAAGAATGTAAAAATATTTCCAAAAATATATCCCGTGGGAATTAACTAAGTTTAAATACAAGTGTAAAAAAGGAAGACAACCATGTCGAAATGGTTTAGCGAGTTTAGACGCAGCACCGCCGGCATTGCATCCGGCACACGTTGGTTCAAATCCACCGCCGCCGGTTAATTCCTTTTTACTTGTATTGTTATTTTGAATGAAGGGCGATTGATTTCTATCAGTAAAGATCGGGGTAAAGATGCATAATTAAACGCTTTATAATTTTTAATTAAACTGGAAATGGATTTATTAAAAAATTATTCACATTATTAAAGGCTGTAACATTGGAATGATACCAAGAAAATTAGTTATTTATTTACTTAAAAAGGTTTTAAAACTTTGTTTGTTCATTTTAATTTGCAACAAATAACTGCATTTAGTTGTGGCATTGATTCTAGCTACTAGGCAACCCGTGTCTGAAATCAACCCTCGAATAAATAAATATTTATGGCGGTCCTGACAATGTTTACAGCCTTTAATAATGTGAATAATTTTCTAATAAATCCATTTACAGTTTAATTAAAAATTATAAAGCGTTTAATTATGCACCTTTAGATACTGATAGAAATCAATCGCCATTCATTCAAAATAACACAAGTAAAAAGAATTAATCGCTGTTGGATTCGAACCTCCGTACGCCCGATGCGATGTCGGCGATGCTGGGATTAAAAACTCACTAAACCATTTCGACACGGCTGTTGTGCTTTTTACACTTCTATTTAAACTTAGTTGATTCCCACGCAATATATTTTTGGAAATATTTTTTACATTTTTTGTTAAACTTTAAAAATTATTGCACAAAAACGTTCTCTGGTGCACAGTGTATGTGTCCTGATACTCGGAATATCCTTAAAATTAGAAATTGCAATTTTCAAATTTCCCATGTTAAACAGGATGCTTCAGAATTCCTGGGACACACGGTATAGTGTAGTTTTGAATCCGCGTTTTTATATAGCATATGAAAGGTAGGTTGATTAGGTACCCGGTTAATTAGCTATTCAGGGTAATAATGACAAATTTATTTAACCAGTTTTTGTTAGGGACCGCTATTAAGTTTCTCGTCGATCAGTAGAGTCCAATAGTTAGTTTATGTTTCACTTTGGGCGGGCAGCGTATTTCAAACGTATTGTTGTGCATTGAATAATAGTTAATCGCGTACTACGCGGTCTATTATGAAGAAAGATGGTATATTAGACGAATTATAGAAAATTCTGGAAATGAATATAAAATTAAATTCTTATCTGAACAGTTAGATCTCTTTTTATGGCCTAAAAATGAAGATGTTGCTTGGGGTGAAAAAAAATATTGATTCGAATTTTTGCCCCGCAAGCGACGCTCCTGGTAATGAGTCACGCTGTTTGTCTGTAAGCCGCAATTGTTTATTATGGCGTTGACCTTGTCTGTTTTTGAGACTAGAAAAATCGATCGATGGAACAATCGATTCCCGAATGTTCGAAGAAGACTATTTATTGGGAAGCAAGAAACCGGGAGGGCAGTTTTGAAGTTAGTTTTTGAAGTCTTGGCTTTCATATGCGAAGAAGAGTGATATAACCGGGAAAGTACCTATACGAGTATATGTCTTACCTCTTACATGCGTTTCGTTTAGAGTTTTGGTATCAGTATGTGCGTGTGAATCTTGTCGCGTTTTTAAGTGTACCGGGGCGTTTTCGGACGTGATTAACCGTCGGTTGTAAGAGTGTTTTTAGAGAACTGTTGATTTGTGTACTATTAATAATGTTTTGGTAAGACACAAATCTCTTTGTGATGCGTGAAATGAACGCATACTTTCCAAAACAGGTAGGTACATAGAGTTTAATAATTCTATCAATTAATTCAAAAATTTATTTGGAAACCATCCCTTTATCAAGATATTTTTGCACGACAAGTGTTCAGTAGAAAAACGTAGAAGCTCGGAAGAGACTTCTAAAGACGTATGTATAGATTACGGCACTGTGAGGGTGTGAAACTTGGACAATAGGAGAAGCGGATCTAGAAAGAATAGAAGCGGTTGAAATGTGGTGCTACAGGCGCATGATGAAGATACCGTGGATAGATAAGGTTAGCAATAGGGAGGTATTACAAGAAGTTGGGGAAACGCGAAAGGTATGGAAGACAATAAAGGATAGGAGAGATAGGATGGTAGGACACCTTCTGAGGCACGAAAGAATAGTTCGCGACATACTAGAGTCGGAGATAGGAATAAAAAGAGGTAGGGGTAAGCCCATATCGGACTACTGCTATCAAATAGTTGGGGATGTAGGATGTTCTACTTTTAGGGAAATTCGTAGGTTAGTTCAGGATAGGAAAGGGTGGAGGTTCGCGTGCAACTAGTCTTCGGCCCGAGAACTTTATGATGATGAATGTATTAGGCATGCGATGGATGTACGTACGTAAGCAATCGGGAATGTTATTCGCGGCAGTTGTAAATTTATGTGTGTAATATACATGGGGAATTGCGGGAAATTTCAAGGAATTGCGGGAATTTCCAAGGAATTGCGGGAATTTCCAAGGAATTGCGGGAATTTCGAAGGAATTGCGGGAATTTCCAAGGAATTGCGGGAATTTCCAAGGAATTGCGGGGAATTTCCAAGAAATTGCGGGAATTTCCAAGGAATTGCGGGAATTTCCAAGGAATTGCGGGGAATTTCCAAGGAATTGCAGGGAATTTCCAAGGAATTGCAGGGAATTTCCAAGGAATTTCGGGAATTTCTGGCTAAAAAGGAATTGTGGTGTACAACTTTTTTCCAGCGGTTTACCCCTCGACTATTCCTTAGTATTTCCTCACCATTTCTTAGTATTTCTTCACCATTTCTTACTATTTCTAAGTATTTCCAGAGCATTTCCTAGTATTTCTTTACCATTTCCGCGTATTTCTTCACCATTTCCAAGTATTTCCAGTGATCCCGAGTATTTTTTACAGTTCGTACCTTGTACCTCGCCTTTTACTACTACAAAAATAGCATACATCACCTATTTTCTTCTTGTGAAATAATTTACTGCACATTTATTTTTTGTATTGTCCAAAATTAAGTGTGCATCATTGCTAACTTTGTTATTATTGGACCTACGAGGTCTGTTAAATGGGCAAAGAATTAGTCGAGGAATTAGTATTTTTTATTACCAAAAATATGGTGAACATCGCATTTTCGCGATATTCACATAAACAACCTTTTAATTGGAACGCCCTATATATTTCTATAAGTGTTGAAAGAGAATAAAATTCTTCATGAAAAACACTAATTCTTTACCAATAATAACGAAGTTACCAATGCAATGGTGGACACTTATTTTTGGATACCCCGTATGCATGATGCGTTAGAAACTCTTCCCTAGTTTGGATGTGTGTTTTGCAACCTCTCTAATTAATATTTAAGTATTGCTTACTAATTATGTTAGTAAATTGGTAAAACTTAATTTCTCTTCCTTGCATAATTAACTAAAATTTTGGCCCCCACGGTCATGGTTTTCATAAAAATGCGAAAACAATAAACATAATAACAATGCTATTGTCTGTCACCTCTTGGACCACTTTCGCGCCCTGCCTAAATCGAGACCTACATACCTAACGTGATATTTATGTACAATAACTAAGATAATATGTGTTCGAGTATGTGTTCAAGAAATGCTAGATATTCTTGCAATTCGCGAATGGTCACCACAGTTAAATACCTACAATTTTAGATGACCAAAATAGATATTGAAAAGCCGGCAAATCGGGGCAAATAGTCCCGAGATATTACATAACTTTAATCAATCAAAACCGAATTTATCAATTCAACATTATTCGTTTATTTCGAGGTTTGAATATAAACCAAGAGTTCCAACATTTGAAAGATTCCAAATATAATTATGTGACAAGGTCTTAGACACGGTAGTTATATTTATTACCTTCTATATTACCCCTCAATTTCGAGTTCAGTTTAATTCACCCTGCATCGATCTTGTCTCGGATCTTGCATACCTACCCATCGTAATATGTTTCCCCAATAACCGTTGTTACCATCAGTAGCGTTGCTACGGGGTAGGCCGTTTATTTATTTCCCCAATCCAATGTTACGCCACTGGCGAATGCAGGTGATATTAATGTATTTGAAATCTACGTTCAATTGGAAGAAATTGGTATCTTCAAAATTTTTCGTAAAATGCTTAGTTTTTGATTGAAATAGCTTTTTGTGAAATCGTGCACATGCACTGAAATTTTCCATAATGCAATAATGGCTTCACCGATGTGCAAGGAAAGTGAAAATTGAAAAAAATAGTTTATTAAGAATAACACTAACAAAACTAACAGAAGAACTAGAAAACACATCAATTATTACATTACGATATTAAAAAAAATATTAAAACTTTTACACCCTGTATTTTTGTTAGTAGTCACTTTAGAACATATGTTCATATAAACTTTTCATCTTATTTGGAGTTCCTCTAGCACCTATTTTAATTTGACACTCCCGTTCTGAATCACCCTGTATAATATGTCCTCAGATGGGGTCACAAAGAGGGAAAAAATCATTATTTTTAATTTCTCAGAAAAAATCACTTCATAAAATACCCTGCTTGTTTTTAAATTCCCATCGCATGGGTATATTATCTTTTATCCAAATGTTTCAGGAAATATTTTATTAATTTTTTTATGCAGTTTTCGACTTATTTTGCCATAAATTCTTAAAGTAAATTTTCGTATGATGTCAGTTCTGTATTGTTTATGTATAATAATTTGTATTAATTTAAACTATATTTTGTATTAGAAATTTTTAAGCTCCAAACAATAAACAAGCTTAACTGTTCATTATACTTGAATTGTTTTTAATTTTGTAATTCAGTATTGTTATGAAGAAAATTGATTCTAGTTGCCGTCAGAAGTTCAGTCCCAAGTGTCGCTTTATATGACAAACAAGAGGAAACCAGAAGAACGGAAACCAGTTCCTGATGTAAAAAATATAAAAGTGCCAATTCCAACCTTTCCACCCACAGCTATGGTATATTCAGTGCCGAAGTCTCCTAATCCCACACGAAAACTTGAAGATGTAGAAAGTCAACCAGTTGATATCGTTTCTGCGGCCATTATGGCAAAAGTATTGGAAGAACGGGAACGGGAGAGATCATTAATTAAACATTGTGATACTTGCACATGTTCAACTAAAAATATCAAAATCATTAACAAAGTTACAACTCACAGCATTGGAGTGCAGACTGTGGGAGCAAATATGCAAATTTCCAATGTGATGAAGGTCAGAAGTATAGATGTAGAGAAAAATAAGAATATACTGTTAGATGTACATGAAGATACCACATGTTCTTTAGGTAATGCAAAGGTATGTCTTAAAACTTATTTTAGGTAATGGCTAAGTAGCCAGTACCTGCACATCATTGCTGTTATTTGACAAATAAACAAATATGCTTATACATTTCATTAAGTAGTTAGCAATTTTTCTTTGTGATTGACACTTTTTGTAAGAGCAAGATTGCTATTATTGATGATCATTGCATTTTCGAAATAGAACTGTAAAATAAAATACTGTGAAATACCAATTATTGTTTTGACCTGTGCTCGTAAGACGGCAGATGGGGAAAAGCAAAAAAAAATGACTGAAAAGCTTTTATGGTAGATATTGAGTATCTGGAACAAAATTTGCCCCTGAACCGGATCTAGCATCGATATTTGGCTTTTTGAAAGAAAGAAAACTTCTCCATCTTTAGTTACTGATACTGGCTACTTGTCTTTATTTTAACTGAAATTCTGCTTGTATGTGGTATGACATTCTTGAAATTAGCTATAAACTTTTCCGATTTTTACTTTGGAACTGAAGTTACTGTGCAAAATTTAATTCAGAGAAATGTTTTTTATAATGTAGGAAGTATTCGTTTCAATAACAAATAATAATAATTTTGTTTTTATAAGTGCAAATGATTATTGTCGCCTTGGTATTTTACACGACGAATGTCATTGAGATCATATTTTGTATAAAGTAACCAATTAAACGCCGAACTCCTAGATATTTTAACATTTAAGAATGCTTTTCTTTGAACAAGATAAGGGGATTACAAAAACAATTTGCATTTAATTTTTTGGCTATTATAAAATACTAATCACTTATCACTAATCACGAAAGTGAAAGAAATTTAAAAACTACATACATTACAATTTCATCAAAATTAATAATATAAATTTTCGAGTAATTTAAGTAGTTAGCTCTAGTGTCAAAACTTTTTCGATTGGGTTGACCCGTCTTCAGGCAGAATTTCTTTTGAGACAGCATTATTTATTGTCTATTGTGTACAATTGATGATGTTTTATGTGATTATAGCTTGTAGTACCTATCTAGTTGTGCAATTCGTAAAGAAAACTCAATTTACATAATTCTCTAAGCATATTCAGTAAATTACCTAATTATGTGTCTCCCAAGTTGAATCCATTTCTGTTGCTCTGATTCTGCATGAACACTATAGTTTTGTTATGGAAAAAAGTTACGTTTTAGCTTTTCCCGATACCCAATTTCATTTTTTTCTCTCTTTTTTAATGGAACTCCCGTATCTGTATAATTGAATTTTTTGAATCCATTTTAAGATGTAATTACTATACGCCTGTACGATTATTACATTTTATAATCGATTATTGAATGTTGTAAAGTAATCGATAAATTTGACTAATCGATTACAGTCAACTCCCTTCAAGTCGTACTCTTAGTTGCCAGCTCGAATTGTTTGACTTAGAAGAAGTTTGAGTTAAAGAGAAAGAATAAAATTAAGAGAATATGTACAGCATAGCTGTACTTGTCGTATACTGTCAATTGTCAAACGTAAGCTGCATTACATATCGGAACTCAGAAGCTGACTAAGCACAACGCACGGTTATTAGAAGTACCAAGCTCAAACGACCGAAGTTTCAACAGTAAAATCACGCCAAAACAAACTGTTTGACTTGCAGGAAGTGGTATGCATGCTATGTTTCGCAGTTGTGTCTTTTAATTTGTTCGAGTTAAAGGAAATTCGAGTTAAGGAATTTGAGTAAGGGGATGGCATTTTAAGGTAAAATAATGCGCTGGTGCTGTTGCTATGCGAATCGTTCAAGTTAAAGGAAAATTCGAGTTTCAGAGATACCGACTTAGAGGAAGTTGACTGTATTTGATAAATCGATTAATCAGCTGAGCGATTGTTTAATTAATCGATTATTTGATTATCCGATAACTTGATTAATTGAATGATCGATTTTTTGATTAATCGATTACGTGATTGATCGATTAATCAATTATTTGATTAATCAGTTAGTCGATGGTCAATTAATTGATTGTTTGATCAATCGGCTTATTGATTGTCTAATTAATCGATTAAGTGTTTGATTAATCGACTAAGCGATTATTTGGTTAATTGATTAATCAAATAATCGCTTAGTCTGTCTTTAATGCATTAAAAACAGAGACTTTATATTGTGCATTATAATATGCGATATATCAGTAATAAAAATAATACCTCTAGAATAGCTTACCATAAGAAAGTACTCATTTAATTAATCGATGAACAAAATATTCAATGAATCGCTTAATTAAATAATAGATTAATCAAGTGAACAATAGATCAAATAAATGATTAATCAAATAATCGATTAATCAAATAATCGAACAATCGATCAGCCGTTTAATCAGATAATCGGTTTTGAGCCAATTAATCGATTATCTGATTAATAGATTAATCAATAATTTGATTTATTGTATATTCGATCAATCAGATAATCGATTAATCGGCTTTTGAGTAATCGATTATTTGATTAATCGATTATTTTTCGGTTAATCGATTATTTTGCACAGCCCTAGTAAAATTACTAATACCCTATAATAGTTGCTTAAATTTTTTTGATGTGGCAGCTTTATTCGATCGGAAGATACATATTTAATTTTCAAAATTACTATATGACTGTCAAATTTTCAAAATAAGCACAGTAACTCAAGAAATATACAGTTTTTCAATTTACTTTTATTTTAATTTCATTCATTTCTGACAAAATACATATAAATTTGGACATTTTCTGCATCAAAGCAACCTCGGTTTGCTACAATAGGAATTTTTTTATTGTAGCCCATTGAATAATGGTTCATTATTCAATTACCATTAAATAATAATCCTTATTATGCATTCGGAAATGCACAAGTAATGAACGTATAATTTGACAGTTGCAGATAAAGCTAATTGGGTATTGAGCAGAAAGTAAACATTTCTATAACGCTATATGATTTTATTGACTTAAAACTTAAAAGGTGTAACTTTCAACTCTTTATAATAACACTTAACACGTGACTAAAAGACCTAATATTCCCTCCTCTTGCTCGAATAACTGCCGACCCATGCTCAAAATTAAAGCCCTAATTTCACCTTGGTCAACATTTTCTTAAATTTCTTGTAGTCTGTCCAAGCTCTTGTTGGTTGGTTGGAGGACGAGGAAGTTCTCTAAGCCGACTGCCCGTAATATCCCACAGGTGCTCAATTTTTTTTATATATAATAATATATTGGATTAAAGTACATAAATAACAACAAAATGGTCTCTAATCAGTTTTCACCGAGGAATAAGCATCGAAAATTTCACCATTCAGTTCTGTGACACTTGCAGTTTTTAGTTTTAGCTTTATTTTGACAAGTAAACAGATAATTACTTCTAACAAAGTGTTATTTTAGGTATTGAAGGTAGAACCAAACAATTTTTTGAAACATGAAGAAGAACCGTCGAAAAATGTATATTCAAGTAACTCGAGTCTCGTGAATTTCAGTTCAAATTCAACATCCGAAATAAATTTGATGCAATTGAAAGATGAGGAAAGTTTACAATCTCATCACTATTTATGCGATAAAACTTCACCCACTTACGAAGTTGAAATCAAGACCATAGAAAAAGGAGAAGTGGAATCCAACATTGACAGAACAAGTGTCAAAGATTCTAATCAGAATTTAGATAATTTAAGAGGACCTAGATATTGTTCGATGCGTTTGCAAAGTGGTTCAAAAAACATCCTTCTCGATAACACTCATAACAATGTTGCACCTATACTTTACACCCGGCAGAGTATCCATAACAAAAAAGATGAAGTAAAAACTCAAAGTAGTTCTCGTACGAATTCAGTATCTGATGTTAGTGACAGTATTACGCACAATCGTCAAAGAGTAGCCGATTGGGTACAAAATAGTGAAGATTTTGAAATAAGCAGCCCAGAAAAGTCAAAATCTGAATCTTTGGGCTCAAAGAGCGATGTAGATTTAATTAAATACACCGAAATGGAAAATAACGTGAAAAAATTTTTGTTTGGCGAGAGCGAGTTTTCTAAAACTGTGCAAATTGGTAAATTGAAGTATCAAAATATTAAGGAAGCTGAAACAGCTGTTCTTAATAGTGAAAATTTAAAAAGTAGTAGAAGTAATTCACACACCGAAACTGAAATTTAATGATTCGGAGAGAAATTCTATGTGATATTTTTGTTTTTTTGTTATTATTTATTTTCGAAAGCACAATTTATACTGCATGTTATGCACAGCTAGTGTAATTTATGTGAATATGAAATCCTGGTTGTACCTTCGTACAATATATGGACGTAATAGTGTAATATTCCAAAAATGATAATACTGCTTTGTGTTTAAATCTTTATTTACTCTGACAATACAGAGAAGTAAACAAACATGTTGCTTTGGGTTTCAGTAGCTATAAGAAGGGTATATTTGAAAATCTTAAAAATGCGAATTAAATACATTATGTACCATTTTTCAAGTGGCAACTAAAGGGTTTATAATTATATCAGACTGAACACGAATTAAAAATAGCTACCTACATTGAGGAAGAAGGAGATAGTTCATATCACGGTTAAAACAAAATTTTATGTGAAGGTAATAATTTTAAATTCTTCTGTCTATGTAAAATATAAAGTTGCGTGCAGATTTGCAACTGAATGACATCGCATTCATGTCATAAATGGACGACCTGTCGAACCCTCATGTAAACTTACTTCTCAGCAGCCTACGAGTCTACCAGGGAATGTTAAATTAGACACCGATAAAATGTGTGTTCATCAACGTTCTAATTTACAAAGCTTCATCGCATAACATTTCTTTGATACTGCGTTTAAAAACCGACAAATTCTGGAATGCTGTTTGGCGCATGACATAATTTCTACTACCATCTGTACTGACATGGTGCAGTTATAGGACAAGGTTTGTGACTTCTCAGTTGCAAGTTTGTACGGACTTTAATATCCGATAAAGTATCATTAATTATTTATGTTGTAAATCTTTTGATGTATTTTTAAAGCAGTGCTGGCTTAACCAGGAACTTTTCAGGGCTGCAGATAACCTGACCACACTAAAACTATAAATTTGTATGTGCTCAAGAAAAATGCTAATAATTATGCAGAAAATAAAAAATGTGGAATTTACTTATTAATTTATTCTTACAATTAAAAACTAAGAGGATTTTATAGTTTGCCTGCCCCCCATTTTGTTTTAAATGGTGAAGGTGTTAAATATGTGCGTCAGAGTTATAATTATTTATTTTTTGTTTTTCATTAGCAGTTGCAGTTTCTATATATCTTAATTTTTATTTATTTATTTATCTACTCTTATTTCTGAATAAAATATTTAAAGAACTGTTTATTATTGATTAATCTTCATTTACTTACAGAAATTTTACATAGGGTTATTAATAGGGATGCCACCTTTAAAAGTCACTTGACCCGGAGATTTACTGATGACCAAAAATACTTGAATAGAACTAATCTTTATTCCCTTTATTGTGTTGCGTACTTGGCTCTTTTATTTTTCGGGATGGATTACCGATGACGAAGTACTTGGGTGCGCATTGTCTCTTTTATTACTCTCGCTCATGGCAAATTAAAAAATAGTAATAGATAACTTCTTTAATATACCTGACTTAAAACAAAACAACAAAACTGTACTACTAAACACTTAAAACTAGTTTAAACTAATTTGCGGCAAAAATATTGAACATCGCCGCAACGGCAACAATAGTACCTACTAGTATAGCACGACGTAGCCCGACATGCGTGCATAAACTCGAAACAAAATTGGACGATTGCAGGCTGCTCGGAAATGTGCTGAAGTTGCTGCGCTGTTGCCAAATATTTATTTTTTCCTGGCATAAGAATTACATTATTTTTGTTTTATTTTGGTAATTTTGTTTTATTTTGTTAAATGCAGTTTGGCCCGGAGAAAATATCTAGTAACCCGGAGACCGGAGACCATATGTCAAAACCCGGAGTCTCCGGGTCAAACCCGGAGAGGTGGCAACCCTAGTTATTAAATGCAGACTGTTAATGATGGTTTAGTATTCTAGGGTTAAAGCAGTTTTTTGACCTTGAAAAATCAAAACTTGATCATGAAGCATTTTTGAATCGGTGAAGGTGGTTGGAGAAAGTTTGCCATGGTTGGCAAAATAACTACCTTTATCTGTCACCCAATTAAAGATGGAAAAGTGCAATCCGATGTTAGTAAGTTTCTTGAGTCCATGTCTCAAAAATTTAGGAACGCATATAGAGAGTTTGCAAGTATTGCATATTGTTTGATAAATGAGCCACCTACCAGTGGCGGCTCGTGAATAAAACGTTTGGGTGTTCTGCAGGAGAAAATTTATGAAAATTCAGGTGTTCCAATGAAAATTTTAGTAGGTATTATACAAGCATTATCACCACCAAATAACAAACATGGAAAACAAAGTAATGCATTTTTCCTGCTACATCCACAAATCCAATTATTTTTGGCGTAAGTTTGTCTATTAAATAGAGATTTGTAACTTTTTTCGCAGCAACTGCCCGACACATCAGTAAAAATATCGGGTAATAGATGACCTTCAGATTCTACGTTTAGTTCTTCCTCATATTGTCGTCCTCACTGCATAAGGGCGTATCTCATTTAGAACATAAAGGCACATCTTGAGTTAGGTCTCTTTGCGATAATTCATATAACGTTACATGAGATACGCCTCTTGGTGCCTTAACTTGTTATCATCAAAGTTTCCGATATTGAGATGTGCCCTTTTGCTGTCTCAAAGTATAGTGCATTTGCGACGTTGTAAGCATATTATCTCATTTTTGAGAAATCTTGAGATACGCCCTTATGCGGTGAGGACGACGGTGGCAAAACCTTTTTACACTTAAATTATAAATTACTCTTTTTCTCTTCTTGCTAATTTATAATGCTCGCAAATTATACTTATGAATGAATGACTCGACCGACAGCCACGCATACAATCCGGTCACTGCACTTTGCATAAACTGAAACAAAGATTGAAACATAACTCGAATGGCCTAGCCAGGCTTCCATATAAGTAAGATCTGCCTTTGCTGCAGCACATGTTTCTGTTTAAATAAATGTGGGCGCCGTGGCAGGTGCGCGAGTTTGCGCGGAGTGCAAGGCCGAGCGCAGAACTTTAAGTTAGCCAGCAAGTTTTGAATAATGTTAAGCAATGTTACTCTTCGATATTGAACTGTCTTGCTTGGTATTGTTAATACGGTATCTACGTTTGTTATGGTTTTAAGCGCCGCGCGGAGATATTCTTTGCAAATAAATATTGTAAATTGCCATTTTACCGCCTACTTTGAATTTTAACTAATAAACTATCAAGTATTTCTGCAGCTCTGAAGCACTTACCTATACAGTAGCCGCCACTGGTACCTACATAATTTTCATGATTAAGAACTGATTTTAACCGAAGTGAATTTACAAAATTTTGCTATTTGCATTTCATACCTACTTTATACATATATATGTCATGGAAAAGGAGAAATGGAGAAAAAGTTATATTATAAATATGTTATAAATAGTAGGTACATTACTGTGAACACACTAATAGATCTAACTCGACCTTAATTCTTCATAAAGCGCAAACGACTTGATTGCTCGCTGTGTGATTTGATTTCTTGTCTTGCAGTTGTTCAAATGCTGAATAAGAACCTTCCTTTTAACAGCACTTCCCTAATGCATTGGCCTAATAATATTTCCACCATGTGCACGCACACATTACGTATTAAATAGCAACTGACTCGGGCCTAAACAGTCTCCACTCAATGGAAATAAACTTAAAAATTTTTTTGTTTAAAAAAATAAAAAAACAACTGCCGCAAGAATCTATCCGGAATCCAGCAGATTACTAGCCCGATGCACTTCCATTCAACCAAGTGGCTGAAAATCGCTTCCAGCCAGCAGGTTACTTAAAAATACGTACGAATAGTATTTTATATTTATCTGAGTGCAGGCGGGAAAAAATGTAGTCCTCGGAAGACGCTTTTTAGTCTGTACCTTGCTCACCTTTATTGCGTTGATTTTATATTAATGTTTTTAAGCAAGTAATTTGTTTCAACGCTCGACTACTTGTGCTGTTTGGGCTTCCCAGGTCAGGTAACGGCAGGTCACAAGAATCAGATAACAAAAATGGTTTAAGTGGCACTGAAACTTGCGCAGAATGAAGGAATAGGCTTAGGTCATAACCGTAACTGAATACGCTAAATTGCTCATGAGATGTAGGTATTGAAAGAGTTATTTTGAATTTGAGTTATTAATTTACTTTACATTCAGATTGAACCTTTCTTCATTAGATTGAGATTTCCAGACTTGTTGGCAATGTATCTACAGATGCACATTTACAAGAATGATTTTGAAAATATATCTTTGTAGTTTATAAGTGTACCTATGTATGTAATTTAAAAATGAATTACATAGTTCTGTGATTTAAAGTATGGCATGAAATTTCTCGTAGTATAAAACCAGTATGGATTATAGGAGTGTATTGTAAGTTACCTGACCAAATATTTCTATTTATTTTAGTGTGTAGTACATACAGGTTGTTCAAAATAAGTAATGCATTATTGCAGACTTAGTATTGGTCAAATGAGCATGTTTAGGCAGATTATGATAATGAAAGCTGAAAAGTTCTCGACTCTTGAGCGTCGAATTATTAAGTTACTTTTAATCCTGGATACTAATGCATTAACATTGGGCCTGATGCTCATTTTTTTCTATTTCTCCCATAGTAATCTAAGTAAAAATATTGCAAAAATGTTCATTTAATCACAGTTAGCAATATGCAAACTTAACTTGTTAACTTTAACATCCTGTATATCAAAAGTATAGATTAAATGCCTAAATATTTCAAATAAACTGTTTGCAAGTTTTGGGTTATAATCTGCAGTCATTTTGTTTTAATTCACTAAACAATTTATTTCTTGAAAACTATATTTGTTAAATGTGTGTGTATTTTTTTCTTGTTTCAAAGTTGACTGCTGTTTATGATTTGGAAATAAAGGTATTTTAATAATTAAACTCTTTCTATTTCTTATTTTATCTACATTCTTGTATTAAGTTATCCCACAGTGAACCGCAAAATCATAGGGTCCTCTCGCAAAATTAAGTTCGGGCTCCTTGACATAAATTTTGCAAGTTATTGTATGTAAGCTTCTTTTGGTATTTAAGGCAGTTAGTCGGATTGAGTCTGCAGAGGTGTACATATATTACACCACTGAAGTTAACCCTATATTATTTTACTATTCTAGCTCTAATGAAAAAATTGGCCTTGTTTCCGTCTGATTCTCTCTTTCTTGCTGAACTTTTATGTCTCGTGACTACTAATTTTTATGGGTTTAGCATTTACTCAATTTGGTATGAGACTACAAACTCATAAATAAGATTATCAGTACAAAGCAGATAGAAAATAAGTATCGGAGCATTTTGAAATTACGTAATTATTCAAAAATTTGCGAAAAGTTCAGGTCGATATTAAAAGTCTCTATTTACTCTAGAACTGTAAACCCAGTTTAGTAAATATAAGTAGGGACGTACCTACTTCAGTTGAATCAAGCTTCTCTGAGTGAGGAACGACTAGTTTGTATAGTTACTAAAGAAAAACTGCTTCTGCTGAACAAATCATTGGTTCGGGTTAGATGCAGGTTACTGCATCTAACCCGAACGTTCAGAAAGGAGACAAAAAATCTGTGATGTAAATTTTGATTCCAAACTGACCAACTAATTCAATCATGACTCATTCCTGTTCATTCCCATAAATTTATCACCCGACTTTGCAGAGAGAAAGATATTGTTTAGATTGTAGTGACATTTGTAACGAACTACTTTTCCAGTGTATTGGAGGGCTGCTCTAGAAGCGATCTTGCATAATTTATTTATAAATCGAAAGATTTTTCTATCGTTCAATTCCCACAACATATTCATTGGTTCAAAAGTAGTCTGAGAAGTACAATAGGTATAATATAAAACAGTTTATGATAATTATCAATGATCTCTACTCAACTGAATGGCCCGACAACCCGGGAGTATAAAAACAGGGAAGCAAGAATTCATTAAATTCAGAGAAAATTTTTCTGGAAAATCATCAGTTTTTGTTTAAGAAGGCTCACTGCACAAAGAACAATTTTTCAGACAGGCAACGGGAGCGGTCTCACAAATTTTAATGCTGAGATGTGAAGCTTTCAAATGGATTCAGGTGTGTTGATTTAAGAGGCGGTAGGTACATGACTACAGAACCAACCTACAAATATTAGTCATACATTTACTAGCACTAGACCAGTACAGATAGCAGAAATTATACTATACTTGGGCCGCCGAACAGACAGAGTGATCACCCTGCAAGAACGTGCTCTAGGCGGGACCACTATCAATTTAGGACAACCGAACCGCAGTGATGCGCTTTCTTTAGACCCAACGAAGTCGCATCACTCCAATTCGGTCGTCATAAATTACTATTGGCTCCGCTAGAGCACGTTCTTGCAGGGTGATCACTCCGTCTGTTCGGCGGCCCAAGTATAGAGAGACATACTTGGATGTAGTTCAATTAGATATTAGAATTATACTAGGTAAGATGGAAAGTTATAGAACATAAAAAGTTGTGTTGCTGACTTAGCACTAACTTGGCATCCAAAAAATTACAAGAGCCATACATGTTGTTCTGCGGTGGTGACGCCCTGGTAGATGAGGACACAGCAAGAGCAGTGTACTTTGCTCTATTCCAGTCGATTTTGACCTACGGAATACTGATATGGGGCCACACTGCACATTTACATGAGCTCTTCGTAATCCAGAAGAGGGCTATTAGGTCTATTGTGGGAGCACCCTTAGATGCGCACTGCAAACCAATATTTGTGGACCAAAAAATTCTCACTTTGTTCTCCCTATATGTACTTACCTGTTTGGTTTATGCCCACGAAAACAAACATCAATTTCAAAGTTACATTGATATACATAACCACAATACGAGAAACAAAAGCCACTTTGTAATACCTTACCACAGGGTTAACTGTGCCCAACAGGGAACAAATTATTTATGTATTAAAATGTATAATAAACTTCCACAACATATAAAGGACCTTAATCTGAAGAAATTCAAATCAGTGTTAAAAGACTATCTAGTTGAAAAAGTGTTTTACAGTTTAACTGACTTTTATAACTCGTCTCTGGACGATCTCAAATCTTACAAATCTGATCTACTGTAGATCTAAATTATCACACCTCTGTGTACTTATTTATAAAATCCATCTTTAGATGTTCTGACGTGTCATGTATTTTGATGTTGAATAAATTTGATTTGATTTGATTATCAGATGTTTACGAAGTATGGAAAATGAGATAAATTTCAAATTTTTCAAGTATTTTAAGACTTCTAGCAGTTCCGGTTATGCCAGAAGTTGCCAAAAAGTTCAGTATTTTAAATAGCACAACCTGTAAATATACCTACTAATATTAATATGTAGGTATGTAATAAATTGATTTTAGCACAAAATTTTAAATTATTACCTACTTTTTTGCTTTTCCCTATTGCTTTTGAAACAATTTGATTTTGGGAAATATAAAAATTATGTGGTAAGGTTGCTCTGAACTTTATCAACTTCTGATATAACCGGAAATGGTAGCGGTCAGTAAATATTCTGGTCAAGCAAATCACTGTCATCTACGAATTTCGAATTTTTCCCATTTCTCCTTAAACTTCTGTTAGGCCGTCACCCTCGCCGTCACCAGTGGATACTCTGTATATCGGTACAATGATTACAGAGACATTGCTAAACAAATTGGTAATGTACTCGCGTATGTTAATTTCAAATTTTACCCCTCTTAATAATTATTGTTTTCCTAGCCCTTTCTCTATTATCTCTATAGGGACATGTCCCTTGGGTAATTTTGAACGAAAAAGATATACCAGTATACGTCCAATTCTGAAAAGTTACTGACTGATTTTCTCATCAGTCAGACACACTATATCCAACTTCTGGATCAGCATGGGGGGACCATACACTTGGCCAGCACGATTCCCCGACTTAAGCCCGCTTGATTATTGTTTTTGGGAACACATGCAAATACTTTGATACGCGGAAAATATCAATAGGTACATGAGAAAATTTGCTTCATATAATTTTCAGTGCTGCAGCTGAAATCTGTCGTAATACAAGCACACTAGAGAATGAGACTAACTCCATATCTTGCCTTGCTGAATTGTGCGTTCAAGCTGAAGGTGACAATTTTGAAAAGTTTTTGTACTTAGTTATTAATTTCTTCTTCAATGTAGACTATTTTCAAATTAAAAGTGTTATTTATTAAATAATATCTTATATTTTCCTTCAATAAACAGCAACTCAGTAACTTCTGGATCTTTGTTCATATATAACTGTTTTTGCTTAAAATTACCTGTATGAAACATTTTTTGTCTAAAATTCATATTTCTAGCGTTAACAGCATTTTGTTAAAGATTTTCATAGGTTTTGAGAAATTTTGAAAATTAAATATCTTCGGATTTAAGAAAGTTATTACAGGGAGTTTGCAATTAATTAATTAGATAATTTAGATTAATTAATTTAGATAATTTTCAAATGCAACCAGTAAGTTTGATTTTATACCATTTAGCATCATTTTTACGCAAAAAGCTCGGACGCGTCGATTTTGGTTTTTTGGGGGTTGCATGGGCATCTAAATTCCATATTTTCATTTATGTAACCTTAACTCCAAAGCGGAGGAACGGGGAAGACAGCACCGTAGCATTTTTAAATGGAAGGTCGTGTCCTATGTGTCAATTTACCAAATGTTCAAAATAACCACCGCCATCCTCCATATGCAGCAACAAAGATTTTGCTCAAATCGCTGTCGACCATTCTGCAATGTTTATGGAGTAATTTGGCGGCATTCCCCTATTGCTCCATTCTACTGGTGTTGGTGCCTTAATACTTACTATCTTTAAGGCGGATTTTCTCGTTGGTTAGAGGTCCGATTTCAAAAAATAAAAAAACTTATAAAGAGAACTGAAATGCCTTTCAAACGATGTGTACCGTGACACCACATTCCATTTATACATTTAAGAGTGCTGTCCCCTCCAGTTTTGGGGTTGAAGTTACATAAATGAAAACATCGAAACCGAATTTACCCCAAAACCAAAATCGACGTGTCTGTGCTTTTTGCGTAAAAATGATGAGAAGTGGTATAAAATCGCACTTACTGCTTTCACTTGGCCACCCTGTATAATTTTTATATCACAATTGTGTTTCTTGTCGCACATGCATTCGATTATGTATATTACTTTCATTGCCCCATAATGTCATTGCCACAGCTTTATTTAATCCAAAGATATTTAATTTTTAAAAGTGCTCTGCATCTATCAAAATTTGAAGAAAAATGTTAATAGCTCAAAATTTATGAAGTTTAGACTAAATCACTTTATACAACCTTGCAGTAAAATCAATCAAGCAATCTGAAAATAAGGCCAAATATACAGTGTTCTATTTAAAATATAGAAGTTGATTTTCATATAACAAATATGCGACACTGTATGGCAAAAAAATAATTTTAGTTGAGAGAATGTCCAGTATAACAACTTTTGTATGAAACTTTTTTATCACATTTCAAAAATAAAGGCACCATATGACTTTTCCAGAACGTAGAATTATCTATCCCTGAGTTTGGCAGATTCTGCACGGGACATTCTGAATACTTAAAAAAATCTGTTTATCAAATCGGATTTTTTAAGGTTTTTAATACAAAACATTTGAAAAAAGTACAACTAAACTTAAAATCTCGAGAATTTAACGACGAACGACCGGGTGAGACTCGAGATGGGGCGACGAAAGCCGAAAAAACAATAAGCATGCACGCTGTGCGGTGCGGGCGATTACCGATATATTAGACCAGCCGCTTTCAAGTTCCAAAATAATCGCATTTTCGGCTGCCCGCTTTCCACTGGCCGCCAATTTTGTTTATGTCATGTTTTTTTTCACATCGGTCGGCCCAGACCGGCCCCGAAGCAACCGGCCCTTCGGGAAATCTCCCGAAATCCCCGTTGGCCGACCCGCCCCTGGGTAACAGACCTGTTTTCGTTTATCAAAATACAATTTTCATTGATATAATGTAATTATTATTTTATGTTTCACGGATATTTCAACATTACTTACAGATATTCCAGTCTTAGAACTCCCTTTTTATCACGTTGCTCACCCATAATCAGTTTTTTTGTTATTTAGATATCTATGTACCTACAGCAATCGTCAAACGTGAAGGCGAAAGCCCGCGCAGGTAAGGCCACGTCCTAGTTTCAGGCAGTGGCGCGAGGTTCCCTGGACTATAGATGAATTTATTATGAAGTTAATCGTGCGCCACTGACAATTGCGTGCGTCTACCGAAAACCAATCCCGGTCGAGAGGGTAGTCGGGATTACTCAACTGCGCATCTCTGCTGCTCGCCATCACGTCTGACGATTGCTGTATCATGCCACATCTTTTCAATGTGAGATTAAATAGGCAGCTTAGGCAGCCAAAAGTTACACGTCAAAAAGGAAATGAGCATGTTTACGTCAAAGTTCTTGATTCAACTACTGTGTACCTATACAAAAATATAGGGTTTTGGGAAAATACATCAATTCAGAGTAGACGTTACAATGCCCCAAGATCACTGGCATCAAGGACGTCGTCTAAAATCATAAGAGAGCTTCCCGAAGGCACTTGTCTACTACTTTTTTCCTTAATTTTTTAATGCAATCGATTTTCAGTTATAGCCCGCGGTACGGAAATTTTATGAGTAGTAAAATCACGCGTTACATTTCGCGTTAACTAAAAGTAACGCGTTACGTTACCTGTAACATTGAAATTATGTACGTAGCTATGGATACGGCTGTTTATGTCTGACTGCATAGAGTATATAAATAGTGAAAATAGAGAAAAGCGGCTACGTGTAGGGTACCGAAGCAACAAGCAACAACGAACCCACGAACGGAACAGCGCGCGCTCCAGGCTCCGCCCAAGTCTCTGAGGAAGCGGTCTGCTAGCGGACCATGTTAGCTGCAAACCGAACCAGCAACATCCGTGGTCGGCAGGTATCGCATAGAGCTTGTGGTTTGATACTCTCGGGCTGGGTGGGGTCAATTCCCGTTGAACTTATATTGTTTTTCTTGTGATGTTCTTTTACAAAAAATGCGTGTATCTGGTGCGAGAGGGCAGCTAAGGGGTCTGTTTAAAGAGAAAAAAATCACGTTATAAGAAAACAATACAGACATGATTATTGCACAGCACGGAGTGCGCGCCGTTCCGTTCGTGGGTACATAAGAAGTTAATATTTAGTTTCAGTATGTAAAAATAATCTTTTAAATTCAATATAAATTTTATAGGTAGGTAATAAATTTTACTACCTTTAAGCACGAAACCGAGATGTGCTTGTCTTTGCATGCCTGTAAATGAATATTCTAAATATGTACTATCTCACGTCCAGTTTTGTATATCTCATAATTATGAATATATGAGGTGCATAGCTCAGATATAATGTATAAATGATATACAGGATGTTCACAATTAACGGGGCACTATTGGTAACTTTGTTATCCTTGGAGTTACGATTCCGGTTAAATGGGCAAACTAGTAGTATTTCTTACGTAGATTAGCGAAAGAAAACTTTTTGAACTTCAGGTTTTCTAGTTACATATTTGCAAAAATAACTCTTTTTTAGATATTTTGAAAGATAGAAAAATTCTTAACAAAGAAGTCTTAATTAATGGTTATCATAAAATTTAAAGGTAGTGCCTCCGTAACCGGCGCCGGCTACAGTTTTATAGGTGTATTGTTGCCGGAGCCGGTTTCCATAACTTCGGACGGCTGTGCCAGTTTACGAATTAATAATAGGGCAGTTTAAGTACCTTGTTAGTTGTACCGCATCCAGCAGCGACGGTAGGTAGGTAGGTATCGCATACAACTGATAGTTTGGTATTCTCGGCTCTCATATGGGTTAGTTGTTTCTCTCGCGTTTTTAGATTATCTTTTTTGCAAAAAATGGGTGTGTCTGGTGCGAGAGGGCAGTTAAGGGGTCTGTTTAAAATGCGTTGTATCAGTCTTTTTCGTTCCCAAATAGAAGCGAGCCGGTAACTATACGCAAGGCCGGCGCCGGCTACGGAGGCACTCCCAAATTTAAAATAAAGAAGTTTTAATCCATTTAACATACTACATTTTTACACTATAAATCGATGAACAAGGTGCCGTTTAGTGAGATTTCCTATTATTTTCGTCATTAAATCGACAACTTCACCATCGTTTACTCATAGAGAAAAATGTAACGCGCGTTATTTAGTAAGCTTAATAAAACATTAATTTCGATCCAGCGCATATTATGGCTATGCCGAATTATTTTTTTGACCGGGAACAACCGAACCGGATATGCTTCTAAAATTATGCAGAAAACAATACATACATTTTCGCAAAGAAGAGAAGAAAAAGGGATTTCATTGGGGATGCAAAAGTACATAGCTGTAGTGTTTTAAATGGCTCAAATCGTCTTTATTTCACATTTTACGATAATCGTTAATTAGGGCTTATTTGTTAAGAATTTTTCTCTTTCAAAATATGAAAAATATACAGGATGTTCCATTTAAATAAATTTAAATAAATCGAAAACCCGATGGTCAATTATTTTTCTGATTTCACGACATGAATCTACGTAAAAAGTACTACTAGTTTGTCCCTTTAACTGGAATCGTAGCTCCACACATAACAAAGTTACCAATAGTGTCCCGTTAATTGTGAATATCCTGTACACTGATAAATAGATATGGTAGAGCAGACCCGTAACACGAGATGCATTTTCCTTCTTTATTTCTTCTGCATCGTGCACTTAATTATGTTTGCCTATTAGTAATTTGAGGAGACGACATAAACATCATCATCATCATAAGGTTCTCAGTCCGAAGACTGGTTGGACGCGTACCTCCATTCTTTTCTATCCTGAGCTAACCTACGCATTTCCCTAAAAGTAGAACATCCTACATCCCTAACTATTTGAGAGCAGTAGTCTAATCTAGGCCTACCCCTACCTCTTTTTATTCCTATCTCTGACTCTAGTATGTCACGAACTATTCCTTCGTGTCTTAGAAGGTGTCCTACCATCCTATCTCTCCTACTCTTTATTGTTTTCCATACCTTTCGCTTTTCCCCAACTCTTTCTAATACTTCCCTATTGCTAACCTTATCTATCCACGGTATCTTCATCATGCGTCTGTAGCACCACATTTCAAACGCTTCTACTCTTTTTCTATCCGCTTCTCCTATTGTCCAAGTTTCGCACCCGTATAATGCCGTACTCCATACATACGACGTTAAGAGTCTCTTCCTAGTCTCTATATTAACCGTTCTCGAGCATAACAGTTGTTTCTTTTTGTTAAACGCAACTCGGCCCTGCGCCATTCTTTGTTTTATATCTTTAGTGCTCCTGCCGTCTTGAGTTATTTTACTTCCTAAGTAGCAGAAATCCGCGACCTCCTCTATCTTCTCATTTCCAATTTGTATTTCCATTTTAGTTCTATTTTCACATCCCCTACATACCAAAATTTTAGTTTTCTTTTTATTGATTTTCATGCCGAAGCCCTGTGTCAAAACTGCTTCCATTTCATTCAAAGCCGCTCCTAATTCTTCTTTGCTAGATGCTAACACTGCTATATCATCCGCAAATCTGAGCATGTTAATAGTTTGGCCCTGTACATTGATCCCTGAGGCTGTTCTTTCCTTAACAATATTAATCGCATCTTCGATATATAAGTTGAAAACTAGAGGTGACAATGCACATCCCTGTCTCACTCCCTTCCGGATATCTACTTCCCTTTGTTCCTGCTCACATTCTATAACTGCCTTTTGCTCTTTGTAGAGATTATGTATTATTCTTCTGTCCCTGTATTTCATCCCTACCTTTCTCAGCACTTCGAACATCTTCCCCCATTTTACGTTGTCGAAGGCTTTTTCTAAATCTACAAATCCTATATAGACGCTCTTTCTCTTTTCTATCGTTTTTTCTATAATTACTCGTAAAGCTAGAATGGCCTCGCGCGTTCCTCTATTTCGTCTAAATCCGAACTGATCTTCTCCTAATATTTCTTCCGCCTTTTTCTCCATCCTTCTTTGCACAATTCTAGTTAAAATTTTTGACGCATGGGAAGTTAAACTGATAGTTCTAAAATTTTCGCATCTATCCGCGCCTTTTCTTTTTGGCAAAGCTACTATGATGTTCCGTTTGTAATCTTCTGGAATCTCGCCTGTCAGGTATATGCGACATAAACGACATAAACGTAACATGCATATTCGTTTCTTTCTGTTCTAGGTAGTCATTAATAAATGCGTTAGACCCAATGGATAACGTTTAATAATTACATAGATTATTTTGTTGGGTAATTGTATGCGTCGTTTGATTCTTCTTAGGTAATTCTGCGTATTTACACATCTGAATGGCCCGAATCCATACACTTTTTATGATTTGTAATAATTAAGTACTTTCTGAGCACGTGTTTTTCTCGTTACTCTTTTAAGTAAAGGAATAACAATGTAGGGAAAAGAATCTTGAAATCTAACTGTAAAGTACCAACATCATACAGCAGGTTACACCTACTTATATTATAGGAATTTTGATAGAGTGACGCCAAAATGTGCGATTGATTTTATATTAATAGAATTCCTGTTTACAGAAATAGAGAATAAAATGTTGAATGTTGTATTCTCGGGGTTGGGTAGAACTGCACCCAAAACGCTTTGAAATTCACAATTATTTCGTTTTGTTGCAACTTCGGTGGACTAGGATCAGGGTTTCAACGATTTAAATCATTTGATTTAAATCACTATTTAAATCGCGATTTGAATCACCTGATTTTTTTATTTTAATAGTGATTTTTTTAAACCCTGACTAGGATACTAGGATCTTATAAGTCATTGCAATCATCCTGGATTCTGGTAATGAATTACGGAAGTGCTTCAAAATTAATATTTCAGGAATGTTAGCCCCAAACTTTCACATTAAAAACAGAGTGTATCAGTATGCGTTTTTTAATTACTTACAACCATTGGAAGAACTGGCCAAGTTAAATAACTTTTCCAATTTTATTTAAAAAAAAAAGCCCAAGCCGATTATCTACAAAACCCACCTATGGAAATGGAAATTGAACGTTGTCAAAATGACAATTTCCGTCGACAGAGTATTTATAAATTAATATGAATAATAAAAAATGCGAAATCGTTTATTAGTGACCCCTATTAATGAATTATTTATCTATCAATAAACGATTTTTGTACCCTAGGCAACCAAACATACTTACATAAAATTAAATATCCAAATCAAGCATAAACTAGACACTATATAGACGTTTAACGCAAATGCAATGACGTTTAATCGAAAAGTAATTCAACTTACAAACTAGAGATGCCAGTGTATACTCTTTGCATTTAATCGAGTCGACGCTGGGTGACACATAAAACACAAAAATGTCAAATCATTGTCAAATTGTTCACTAGCTGCTGACTCGATTTGAAAATTGAACACACTGTTCTAAAATAAAAAAGCATGCGGGGTATGCATTTGTGCCGTAGCATGGCAACATAACAAACACAAAATTTAATGTCAAACATCTTTGAATTTAAATAATTGTAGTTTGATCAGGCGTTATAAGTTATTTTCTTACTTACATTCTTCTTGGACAAGTTGTTTAACATGGACATAACAGATAAGGTGACAGATTTGGATACTATCCTTTGCGTTTTGTGTATATGTTTCATAAAACTATCTTGGGACTTATTTTTAACATTCATTGTGCTCTGGATTCTTCACAGTGGCGAATTAATTTATCAAGGAAGGGTCTTTGAATTTGTTAGTAAGTGTGTTGTGGATAGTAAATACTGCCCTATTTTACCAATATTATGTGAGCTATTTTTTATTTAATAATATAATGATATAAGTTTTAAAATTCTTGTATATCCATTATTGATGTATCTGATTCTGTTTAAACATCGCCTCTTTCACACAATAAAATATGTCACACATCATTTGTTACATTTTTTAAAACTATTTTAAACGTCAAAAGTAAGTAAACTTCAAAAGAGAAATATTCAAAATTCCCGCTTTCCGCCCCTAATTCTACTTCCAAACATCAGAGGCGCTGTTAATAATATATGTGCGTTGTCTATCTGTACTGTTTAATTTGTGAAATCAAGTGTCATCAATTTCTGTCACTGTCAAGTTCATAGTTTCTGAAATCATAAACATAAAACATTGAATAAATGGATGTCGATAAAGATTTTACGTTAAAATTCGATGGAAAAATTTTGTAACTAACTCGTATATTAAAAAGCAGTTAACAATCTCGACAATTAACGAACTCGCTAAGCTCGTGCGTTATAATTTCTCGATTATTAATCGCCTTTATTGATACACTTGTTCGTTAAATAACTATTGCCCAATGACAGAGTATACAGGTGTCCTATAACTCGCGCACCTCTTTGAATGAATATATTTTTCATGAAAAAGTAAGTCTATAACGCGGCAATGAAATAGTCCTCACGTAAATAGCAAAGGAGCTAGTGGCTGTTAAAGATGACCAATAGGGAAGTGGTTCTGTCGATCGATGTTTTATAAAGGCTAAGGTAAGCTTTGCTTTCAAATGCGAGGCATTTTCTAGGGAGTGTACTTAGCTGTCAACGTGATAACAGAAATTAATAGGGTTTTTCATTATAAAAAAATACTGAGGCGCATGCGCGATCGCGCTAAAACAATTTCGGACAAATGTCAAAACTGTGTTTGAAAGTGTTTTAAGTATTTTAAATTTTTGGTCTAAGTATACAGTAAAATTTTATTGCAAACGTGCAAAATTAGTAATAGTTCGGAACTAAAACAGTATGGAGCATCCAAGCATTGTGCTTTTGGTGACTGCAACGGTGATAGCAGAGAGGGTTTCTATAGAAAGAAAAGTTAAAAATTTTATCTTAGAAAGTGTCAGTTCACTCATGAAATTGATCAATTTCAGGCGTGAATAGCGCCAAGAGATTTACAGTTTTCGAAAAATTGTTTCAATAGAGACATAAAATATACCTTCTTCTACCATAATCAGGCTTTCCTGTTGCTAAATTTACTAGGATGAAGGTTTAATCATGGTACAGCGAGAGCACTGCAAACGCAAAATATGCCTTAGTTTGTGCTGCCGCCGCGCGTAGCGAGTGAGCGTAAACTCAGAGCGGCGTTGTCACATTCACTAGGTACCGAAAGCGCGGGCTCTGAATGTGCGTTGTTCTTGTGTCCATAAATGTGTTTAGCGCGACGGTGTTGCAACACAGCTGATAGTTTGCTCCGATTTCTAACGGATACCTCACCGACCCGATACCCCGCAGGTGTAACTTTTGACCTGCTTTGCCGGACTCTTAAAATAAGAATTATCTGTAGTTGCAGAGCATTGCAGAAAAATACGCACCTGTCTATTAGATCCTTTTTCTCCATTTTCTTTAAAAAATTCATTGATTTTTACCGCTACGTATTCAAAACCTGCATGATTGAAGTATGTTGGTATTTCAAGCAAGAGACAGGCACGCCTTCGGGATTTAGCCTCACAATTTTACGCGGGATATCACTCGGAACTAACATTTGTAATTTTCCGTCTTTCAAACACCCTCCTTGTTTGGTATTTTACTATTTACTTACGAATATACTACACGAAGTTTATGAGGCCTGGCAGTGACATTCGTCCGAAAAACTAAGAACAGCTGATTGCTAGTCTACTTCTGCACATGCGCACTAACGAAATGAAAAGGTCTATTGTCACATTGTCAATCATTGTCTGTAAAACGTATTCCAACAATGATTACTTCGAAATGATTCTCATTTACGGGGAGTGTAATCGCAATGCTACAGCTACTGTACTCGAGTATGCACCGAGGTTCCCTGGTGCAACGAGCGCGTGAGACGGGATCTTTTCTTCCATCACGAAATGAGAACTAAGTTCACTCCCTAGAAAGCAAAGCTTACTTACTCTTTGTAAAATATCAATCGTCAGAGCCGCTTCCCTATTGGCCACCTCTAGCTCCTTTGCTATTGACGTTAGGACTTTTCATTGCCACTTTATACACGGTGTCCCAACGAAAACTTGTACCCCCGTAAAACTCGGCAAAATAAATGTTTTGGCAAAAATCCAAAAACACGTCGATTTTTATATCAAGGTGGACCAATTTTTATGCAATAATCATTCTTGCAACTCTAGCCCTGTGCGGGGTGTAGCGACCCCCCAAAATTTTTAAATGGGGCTGGGGGTCAAATGATCCCTGCTTTGGAAGGGTTTTTGTTTTGTTCAATTTGATCAATTTGTTACCGGCGAGAAATTGCTTCTTGGAATTTCCAAGTTAAAAAATTAATAAAAGCACATAAAGGTTTAAACTATCGAATGTATTGCTCGAAATGACCTCCACCAATTGTCATACAATAATACATTCTGTATTCAAATCCAAAATAAACTTATTCGCCGCAGAATAAAATCGTGTTTATTTACTAAATCAAAAGGTTTATTCCAAAGAAGAATGCCGGCTGAGGTCTTGAGAAATGTAAGATCTGGATTTGAATCCAGAATGTATTATTGTATGACAATTGGTGGAGGTCATTTCGAGCAATACATTCGATAGTTCAAACCTTTTTGTGCTTTTATTAATTTTTTAACTTTGAAACTTCAAGAAGCAATTTCTCGGTAACAAATTGATCGAATTGAATAGAACAAATACGGTTGTGTAAGTAATGAAAAACCCTTCCAAAATAGGGATCATTTGACCCCCCGTCCCATTTAAAAATTTTGGGGGTCGCTACGCCCCGCACAGGGCTAGAGTTGCAAGAATGATTATTGCATAAAAATTGGTACCCCTTGATATAAAAATCGACGTGTTTTTGGATTTTTGTTAAAACGTTTATTTTGCCGAGTTTTACGGGGGTACAAGTTTTCGTTGGGACACCGTGTATATACACTTACTTTTTCATGAAGAATACCCTCATTCATGGAGGTGCGCGAGCTATGGGACACCCTGTATATAATTCGATTCATTTCCATGGTTATTAGATACTGAACTACTCATTTAGTCGAAATTAGGGGAAAAATACGAAAAAAATTACAACTTTTGAAAAATGTTATAGAGAAGTTACTTATTCTACTCCACGGGTTAAAATAATTTACGCAGGGTTTGGATCGTAAACTTTGGGATAAATTCACCATGGATTCTTTACAACTTTGCCCCACACTCCAAAACAGTAAGATAGTAATTAAACTTGCTTTATACCTTCGAAGATGACGTCAGTGAAATATTGTCGAGTTTACATTATATTGTTTTGGGGTGTTCGTGAAGTTCCTGGGGATATTGCGAACTCGATATTATGTTGTGCTCGATACTTACTTTCAACTTATTTTTATTTTTCATATTGTTTTAAACAGTGATTATTATTTGCTTAAACTAACCGAAGTGGATTTTAAATAGTGCATGTGGTAAAATTGTCTACTGTATTACCTTTTTTTACAACCGTGTAATTCAAACATTTATGCATTTTTTAGGAGTTGCCCCGCTGACCGCTGACCAAAGAACACTGACTGATTTATGATTTACCTACAACTTTTGTACGTGCAACTTGAACTGCAAATCAAGTTCTTTGCCAGAAATATTATTTCACGTACAACGCACTGAAACTTTTCTATGAAATAAGAAAAGCAAAGCCCAGAAGAATGAATATTTGAGTCGATAGTTATGCGCGCGCTGCACTTGCTGTCGGTGCTCGGTGTTCACCGTCACTCCAGAGTACGCACCGCAGGCACGTAATCGCGTGCGAGTTTTGTGGCGTCACGTTTGTGTACTACCTCAAAAATTCGGGAATGCCGGTATTCCAAAATTAATAGCCCAATTAGTGAGAAATGTGATTATTTATATTAAAAGTGACAGCGCCAGTGTCGTGGTGTAAATATGAGCAATACGGATCAAACTGACGACACTTGGGAAGAATTTTTTGGTAAGTTCAGTGTTATACAATAAATTTATTGAGATCTTGATTTATCCAAAACCATAATTTTTGATTATGGTTAATATGGCTAATAAATAAAGATGGTGACTTCAGGCTGGTCACTGATACAAGAATTGATATTAAAAAGTGAAACGATCATTTCACTGTTGAAACATTGTACGCATTGTTTTAAAATACTAGCGAACAGGTTATGTCAATTATGACAGATTAAATCAACATGCGGTTTACCTTGCCCAGGTAGGTATTTGTAAATAAATGCATCAAAACATTAGAGTTACATTGCTAATATTCATTTCCTGATTAGAACAGAATTTTAGGTTTTCTTAACCTTAAAGTAGGTACTACCTATACCTGCAATTTACAAATTTTTTATTGTTGAGTTATTAACAAATCTAGCCTCAGCTGTTAGTATTACTATTACGCGTCAGGTAAAACAAAGAAATATGCCATTGTTTAAATTACGGAATTGCTCATAGTTGTCACGTTTTAAGAATGATTGTAATTAACAGGACTATTCAACTTTACTTACACTTACACACTCATAATAAGTAGGTACTTACGTTTCTCGACTTCATCTACATAGATGTAATTTAATTACCTATAGACCTATTTTTAAGCTTTAATTCTTATTATAATACCCAAATTCACACTTCCTGACGAATTCTTCAGGTATGTAGGTAAATTTGATGAAACCGAGGACGAAACTTTCTCAAATTTTTTGCCCCATGTTTCTATCAATCCCACAACAGAAGATTGCCAAAAATCCAAAATTCTTTTGTTAGAACGTTTTTCTCAAACTCCATGAAGATGTGCTGATATAGGAGGTATTTATATATATGTAGGTAAAACGTTTGAGACAAATCAAATTTCACAATGGAATTATAGTAATGAACATTGGTTACTGGAAAATTTAAAATAAATTATCGATCCCAATGGTGGCTGTCGAAATTTTTCGGGTACCTAGTGGTCATCAGGGGCAACTAATTTCATTTTATCAAAAATAATGCGTCCACTGACTTCTTGCTAGTTAAGTTGCTTCGTTGCAGTTTAGAATGTTAATGCAACAAATGACATTATTTTCGGGTGTAGACCGTGTTCGAAAACGGAAATAGTAAAACGTGCTTCCAATGTGTATCCGCCAGTTAAGTAAGGAGTTCTGTGTGGCTAAATATAGAAGGTCCCGTTTTTTCTCTTAACGTCCTTTTGTTTTAAACTTGATTTATTTCGTTAATTAGTACCTAGAATAATATTGCAGTAGTGCAGACATTGCACTCTGAGAAAACTTTAAATTCTTATTAACGGGGTCGGACTGGCCCCCGACGAGGGACATAATCAGTATAAGGGCTTCCTGAGGGGCTTCCCATCTTATCTACTAATTTTTGAAACATGTCGTTACGCATTTTAAAAGCATTATTATATTATTAAAATTACATTAAAATTTTGTATTGTATTTGTATTTTCGAGTGTGGCTGAATAAAGCTGCAGCCAGTGACATTTTGGTATCAAGGGAAATAGTGCCGTCTGCGTGCAGCATTAAAAGCGAGATTAAAAGTAAAATTTTGTACAAGATGTTAGCAATTGCATGCCGAAATTTGAAAATTTGATAATGCTTTAGTAATAATTTTTCAGATGGAATCATATAATTTATGCTATACCTAATTCTTGAAATTATCTACCGCCCCGAATATTTTCGCATTTTCATAATAGCATTATTAGCGAAAGAAATTTTTTAAAGTAAGAAAAGTATATGTACCTACTATAAACAGCAAAACTGGTGTTCCACTTTACGGTTCAATTTCGCTTAAAATGCCATAACCAATTACGTTCTGAGGTAAAAAAACCCGGGGGGTTACTCACGTGGGAAGTTTGGTGTACACTATAAGGAAGTTCGAAAGGAAGTTTGAGGAAGTCTGGGGAAGTTTGAGGAAGTCCGAGGAAGTCTGGGGAAGTCCGAGGAAGTCTGGGGAAGTTCGAGGAAGTCTGGGGAAGTTTGAGGAAGTCTGGGGAAGTTCGAGGAAGTCTGAGGAAGTTCGAGGTAGTCTGGGGAAATCCGAGGAAGTCTGGGGAAGTCTTTGGGAAGTTTGGGTAGTCTTGAGGTAGTCTAGGAAGTTTGGAGTTAGTCTTGCGAAAAATCTCGTGAAGTTTGGGATATTTAAAAACAATATGCGTAAACCATAAATATTCAAATATGTAATATGATCTGTTTGTATAATTAAGGAATGTTCGTCTAGCATTTTATCGCCATGTATGTGTTAAAATAATGTCACGTATTGGCAAATTTCCAGGTCCCCATGTATACCTAAGCCAGAATATTTACCTATGTGAGTATATCTGTATTATCAACCTAATCCTACTGAAGCATAGTAGGTAAAGTCACACTATATCCAGTGGTTTCTGCGACGCCAGTGTTGTGGTTCAAGATTTGCTTTTCATGCATATTGCGCGGCCAAGTGTGCTCTGGTTCACATGCAATTTTTGTTTCACGCACCAACACTAAACTATCGTGCTCTGCTGTGAGTTTAGTGAGTTTATTAATATCCCAACTAGGTTTTGCCAATGCAATGTTTGGCGTGCTATTATTCCCTTGTTTTTATTAGTAATCGCGGATTTTCTTTAAACAAATACCTTTCGTTGCCACCAGACACAATACCTACATGGAATGCAAAATTCTGTAAATTACAACAAGCTTTTTAGAAGAAAAAGAAAAAGGATCCGCTTGGATTCGAACAAAAACTCCTCGCGCGTCTTTATAATGCCCGCGCCTTTCGGTTCTGCGCCAAACCTGTTGCTCGCATGGCATGAAGTTTAACATCTATTAAAGCGCGTGAAAGTGGAAGTAGTTTACTTGGCAAGGAAAGCGCCGACACCGTAGTGAAATTACTGTATACTGTGGTAATAGCTATGGTCGAGGTTATGGTATTTTTCAGTCATTTTAAAAGATATAGATATATCTCGAGATATACCTACCTACATAGACTCTCAATTTTAACAAAACGGAGCGGCGCATTGTCTTTGAGGAGGAAGTCGGCCGCGCCGTCCAAAATCGGCAAATTCGATTCAAACAAAACTTTTGATTTGATGGGTATCTTCCCGTTTCGGGCGTTCCCGTTTCGGGCGTTTTTGGGTTTCTACCTGTTTTCGTGCCGATTCGAGCGTCAAGAATTTACTGGGTAATTAAATAGTGCCAGTTCGTGCGTTATAGGTACTTGTTGCAATAAAGACATGCAAAACGTACTGCTTTGTTTTATAGTTGCCCGTCACTGAATACGGCCAAAAAAGTGGTTCCACGGTCCACCATTTCTGGTCTGTGGGCAAGCGTTTAAGTCTCCTCCCCCAAACATAAACAGTATTTGAAAACAATAGGAGCGAAATTAACATACAATTCCGCATTGAAGTTTAGTTGTGTTGTAAAGATAAACTGGAATTAGGGGCTTACTGCATTATCAGCAGGTCAGCGCCCGAAACGGCACTCAAACCAGGTAGAGGTTTGGGACGACGCACGAAACGGCACAAATATCATCGATGCCCGAAAGGGGAACGCACGAAATGGGACTAAACCATTTGATGAGGCCGCCTCCGATTTGTTTATTGTGGGTGATAATTTATTTTTCAACAACTGGCACTAAACTGAATTCACAATAGTTTACAAGTTTTTAGTTCATGGGGAAGGTAGTACTGTTCGCTTTTTTCGAGTTAAACACGTTCTTGTGAGATTATCTCGAAATTTCCTTTCACGTTACAATGGATGCTGATTTGGTTACATTAAAAAGTTAGGTTATGGAGGTTCTGAATTTTTATATTTGGCTAGGTACACTGGGTGACCACGAAATCAGGCTCACCCCTAAGACATTTTTGTTTGTTAAGATATTAATTTGAAAATTGGGAAACTTAAATGACATCTAAATCTCAATTTTTTAGCAATATTTTCTAACACTTCCGGTTTCACCGGAAATGAACTGAAAATGCAATTTTTGAATGGAACTCCTGTATATTTTTGGATCCAGTGAGTCATTCTAAACACTTTTATATCAAAAATTTTAACAGAAAAATTGTTTGGGTGCAACTTAAATTTTGTATCTAGACAGCCATGACTGAAGAAAAATGATTTAGAATCCTAAACTAGGTACTTAGCGTAAATACAAAATCGTTAAACCAGACCAACTGCTTACTTACTTTTTGTACCTAATTGGTTGAGTAGACGTTGGTTTATAATTTGTCAGTTTTCATTTGTTTTTAATAACTAAATACTAAAAAATGTTTCATGAGTTTTTTTTGGAAGAATACCACCATGAGCCATCATTGTTCTATTTAAAGAAACAGACCATTATTTCTGAAAAACCGAGTGAAAAACCGCTTCTGAGATTTTCAAATGGCTCGACAAAAAAAGGGTTAGCTTAATTTGATGATTTTGTTTTTAAGCTTGTTTGGGACCCCAAAATTACCGATTTTTATTTAATCATGGCCATCTAGATACAAAATTTAATTTGAAATTAAAAAAATATGTTGTGTTTTTTATTTAAATGTGGCAGTATGGTATCTAAAATAACTCGCCGGTTCCAAAAATATAAATATAGGTATACAGGTTGTCTCATTTAAAAATCTAAATTTGGGGTCACTTTCGGCAAAACCGGAAGTGTCCGAAAAACTTAAATGCGTCTAAATAATATAGATTCGCAGACTATTTAAGTACTCCAAATTTCAAATGAATATCTTAAGAAACAAAGAGGTTTAGGGGGAACCTGATCCAGTGTAATTCCTCATACCCGGTAGAATATTTCTATTTCTTTACTATTACAGAGATTACTCCTAGATATTGTTTCCATGTTACCAAGATATTACTGTGTCAGTTTCGTAATCTGAAGATATTCCTCTACATCTGTCAAAATCTTAAAAAAAATAAGAAAAACAGAGTTGGGTTCTACGCAGAAGAAATGAGACTGCCTGTATCAGGGAAAATAATTTTATATACTAATAGAAAATCATAAATCAATGGGGGTCTCTCACGGGGTCTCTCATATAACATTTTACTCTAAATTGTATAATAAAGGTGTTATGGAAGAATCCCGCACCCTGTATCCCGCAGAAAAGCTACACTTAGCTACAGATTCCTGAGGATAGAAATATTTAACTCAATTTAACATTATACCGTTGATTATACACAAAAGTCCATCCGTGCCGAGATAGGGCGCTCTGAGTGGGGGTCAACTGGAGTAGGTTGACTTACTGACTTTATTTTACTATTCCAATATGATTTATAGCACCTTTGACTTTGATAAGAATTGGTATACAGACAGTTTATTTTTTAGGAAACGATAGTCCCTTTCGGCTGAGAACACCAATGATTTTTTTGCAATTTGGGATTTTTACCCTTACTACATTTAGCTATTATGCCCTAAAATAGTATAGGGAATGTTATCGAATTTATTGCATTCGGCTTTTTAATACCTATAGAATTTTTGAAAACAGCAAAATTTATTAAAAGTCAAAACGAGAGTCAAAACAATTCCTAAATAAATTAATTCTTTTCCTGTCCCCAAAAAATATCATCGACGCCCGGATAAAAAAATGGTAAAAAGGTAAGGGCGTCCTTAAAAAATAAGCATACTGTGTATTAATTGTTATCAAACTCATAAATAACAAATAAATAACATTCGAATACAAAAATATTTGTACCTCAATTTATACCAAATCCAAAGTTCGTAAGTCAACCAGTTCTGGTTATTTGTTAGCCCTGTTCAGAGGGTTCTATTTCGGTAGGGATGCATTTTTCTATAAACATAAATAGAGTTAAGTAAATCACATTATTTTATCCTTAGAAATCTATAGTTAAGTGTTGACCCACCTTTGCTGAGACTCCCTGTATATCAAGATACGCATATATATGTATTGTATATGGTAATATTTATTACAGGTACATAATCTAATCGCGTGATACATAACTACCAATCCTGGATATAGCTGATGTTGAACTGAATTCATATATCCATACAGTGTACTAGTTTATAGTTTTTAGTTTGTGCAGAAGGTAGAGTCCATTCAGTAGAAAGGAAACGGTGGCCGATTTTTTAAGTTTCCTAAGAACACCAAAGAGTCACTGGCGTTTGACTACGTTAGCATTAGCCACCCGTTCTCACAAAATTAATGCCGTCATAATGGATCACCTGTAATTTCGTTTTTTAAAGCAATTGACAATGATTTAAATGTGTGTGCTGTAGCAGTAAAGCTGAATTTCAGTTAACCGATAGAGGCTCAGAAAATCAAAAGTTGTCTTAGGAGATTCGTGGCCGAGTTCGTGGGAGTCTGTGTAGTCTCTGTAAGACGGGGTAGTCTCGAGGAAGTTTGGGAAGTTTGGAGGAAGTTTGGAGGAAGTTTGGGAAGTCTCGAGGAAGTTTAGGAAGTTTCAAGAAAGTTTGGGAAGTCTCAAGGAAGTTTGGGAAGTCTCGAGGAAGTTTGGGAAGTCTCGAGGAAGTTTGGGAAGTCTCGAGGAAGTTAGGGAAGTCTCGAGGAAGTTTGGGAAATCTCGAGGAAGTTTGGGAAGTCTCGAGGAAGTTTGGGAAGTCTCGAGGAAGTCCGGGTAGTCCCGGGGAAGTCCGGTTATTTTAGGGGAAGTCTGGGAAGTTTTTGCTAGGAGGAAGTTTGGTGTACATATTTTTCACCGTGAATACCCCTCGAAAAAACCTTAGCAACTGTCCGCCAATTAAAGTTTTGAAGGCGGATCTAAACGATTTTATTAATTTGAATGACAACAAAAAATGTGTTAGCCTTGCACTAGTAAACAAAGGGCAGCAGAATAATACATAAATAATCATGTTCTTTTAACACAGTTGGCGAATTTTTTTACTTTTAGGAAGAACTTCAAATAAATTAGACATTATTATTATTATTATTTTGTTATAATCGTTTTTCTCGTATTTTTTATAAAATCAAGCGATTGCTAAATGCAATACAATAAACTCGACAATAAAATTACTATTAAACAAATAAAAATGTTACCGACCGACTTCCTTTATCATTGTTAATTTTAAATGCATCACAAATTCAAAGTATCGATATCGGATAACGAAAATCACATCGTCTATGGGGGACGGGGCTGACGAAACATAGCAACGTCCGGCACGAACGATTTGCGTCGCAAACTGGAACACCACTTTTGCTCATTATAGTACATGTAATTTCAATATGTAGGTACCTACCTTTAAGTTAAAATATTTTTATATAATAGAGACTCTTATAACTTTTTCTCTAAAATGAATGAAAGACGTATGAACATACTAATAGAAGAAATGTCATGTTGCAACTTCTTTGCTTGTTTGCCGGGTGTTTGCCGGGAACGGGAAAGCCAGCCCAACGCTGTTCATTAAGTGGGTCCAGTGAAGTTCATAATAATGGACGGTATCTTAGAAGTTACCGGCAGTTTCATTTACCAGAGGGTAATTTCTCGGAAGACATTTAATCTCTCATTTAATTGGTGAGCAGGAGTCCGAATGGGGTCGTTTCCCATCTTATTGGAAGATTTTTAAAGCGTCAGTTGTAGGTGTTATATAAATAGTTTACAATTCAGTAGAACATAGTAAAGTTTGCGGGCAATAACTACATAAAGTTTCTGAATTTTCTCCGGCTTTTAAATGAACATTATGGATGGCGGAAATCTGACGTCAGAGAGCAAAAAGCAGTTTTGATACCCAATATTCATGAATCCTGAAGTACTATTGTAGGTATTAAAATAGGACAAGTTCACCCCGAGGTTCATACAGTACATACATTATTTAGAGAAAAAAGAAGGAACCTCGAATGGAGCCCTTGTCCAGAGAGCCGGAACAAATCGCAACATCGAGCGCAACATATATCCATTTTAGTTCACCAGTTAGAGAAGGAATCTTCAATGAGACCCTTGTTCAGAAAGTCTGAGCAAACTGTAACTATTGCCTTATTTATTTTAAAATCTGTTAGGGTTGTGTATAAATAAGAATTAATCTACCCAAGGTAAGTTACGATGTATAGTGGCAGTTTATAGTTATAGTTAGCGTGCGAAGAAATCAGTCTGTCATCCTTGTAATGAAATATCAATCAATATCAGTCATTGACACAGACCTAGTACATAGTAAGCAACTTTGTATTCATGCGTAAACTGACTATCTATATAGTGCTTAGATCTTGATAAGCTTGTGCATTACTTGTAATGAACGGTGACCATAAACGGTAGTGTACCAAATAGCGTAAGACCACAATTAAAAAAAAATAATTGTGGCACGCAACGCCCTGAAAAAGAGGGCGATTTAATTATAATAATAATACGAGCATGTGGGCATTCACTCTCAAAAGTGTTTGTATGCCAGTGTTCAGGACATTCTTGCCCAAAACTGGTTGTTAATCTAGACACTATTTACGCATATTTCATCAGGTGTAGTATTTACTTACCAATTTAAAAAGAAGAAAGGATGTGCCATTTGTCACTGTCACCATTCTATGGTTAGTCCTTTGTGGTTAACCTGAATGGTAAATAAAGTCAAAAAGCGAAAAGCTTTATTAAGATCTATTTATGAGTCCTCATAAATAAGCCTCGTTAACACTCCCAAATTTCTCAAAAAGTTCATGTCATACCGGGTGCCCTCGAAAAGCTCTGTGCAGTCCGCCAAAGCCTTGCTATTTAACGTAGATTTGAAATTCGGACGAGATACATGGTTGGTAAATACTTTACTTTTCTTATAAAGAGTACCCCAAATTCATTTCCGGTATAACCGGAAGTTGCATTCACTTTCTTATTTTAAATAGCACCCTGTATAAATTTTAGTACCATTCAATTCTACTTCGAATTTACATTTCAGTTATGTGTCATAACTCACAAGTTGATGTTTGGACTAAATATGGCGTCGAAATTATACATTTTCTTAGAAATTAAGTTGGCCGAGAAGTTGGCTGTGCCATATATCACTAAATCAATAAAATGGAAACAAAATTCCATTTGCAACATTCCATAGGAACATACTTAATACGTTCTCGTTCTTGTTCTCTTTATCTTTATTACCGTTTATTACTTTAAAACAGTGTCTCCGCAATTTTCTTTTAAGTCTTTAAGTGTCAAGAAAATCAAATACAACCATGTTGTTTTTCTTATGTAAAGTTTCATAATTAGTATATTAGAGAAATGAGCTACAAAAGCACTTTGCTGGAATTTGAAGGAATGATTTTTATTTTTCAGTAGAATGTGCACAATCGCGAGCATGGCCAGCTTCCTTAATAAGAGAATGAGTAATTTCGGCGCCATATTTATTCCAAGCATTAACTTATGACACGTCACTGGAAAGCGAATTCATGGTAGAATCGAAATATAGGGTGCTATTGCTATTTAAAATAATAAAGTGAATGTAAACAAAAATAATTGTAATCTTTAGATTTCACACAAATCGAGGTAGATATTATGTAACGAGCATGAAAGGCGCAGCCAAAAATCACATGAGTGTATATTATGAAATACACTTTCCATCGAGTTATGTACACTATTTTTCCCTCAACCCCTTAAAAAAATCAAATTTATTCACAAAACAGTAAATTTAATTTTAATGTGTCGTTATCTATGATAGTAAATACCTAATGTCAAAATTTCTAAGTAGCCCACTATAATTATTCGAATAATTCCGACCGGCTTATGAATGACACTTTGATTTGTTCTCTTGCCCGCCAATTCATAAATGCCCAGTTCGTACCTAAAATATTTAGGAACTTCCATGGAAGAGTCATTAAAATGTTTAACTGCCGTACCTTTTAAGAAATTTTTCTGATAAAAAATGTATTAGATTTTAAAAGAGTCGCCACGCGATATTTTCATTCATTAAACGTCAAAATTTCAAAGCTGCATAAAACATTTGAATACCTGTACCAGTGCCATGGAACCCAATAGACCTTTTCAGTTTTACCTGGATTGCGCGCGCAGGAGGTAGAATTATTGTGGGCGGCCCTAAGCCGCGGCGCGAACAGTTAATATTAAACAGTCTGCACTTGTCATTGTCATTAACATTTTAAACAATAATTATTGTAAATGTCACTGTCTCGCTAAATTGTGCTCCGAAAATTTTAATTAAATTACGGATAAAACTAAAACAATAACATACATGAATGCTTAAATTATAAATTAAAGTGGATATGGAACATTAATTGAGAAAATTGAAAATTTAAAGTTCAAGAAATCTGGAATTGCTATGTTATTATTTTTAAGTTAATATAACGGAAACACAAATGTTTCCGCATAACAATTAGTTGCATTAAAAGTAGAATGAATAAGTCAGTTAAATTTTACTGTTTGTTTTATTATCGATTTGGAACATTAACGATTGACTTTAGAGTGATCAAAGATACCATTATTACAACCATCTATGATCATAAAAATCGGCTATTCACAGAAACAAACTATTATGTTAATAGGTACATTCTAGTTTTATCAACTTTTTATTTATCAGTTGCCGACAGAAATTCCAACATTTAGTTGCATTAACTAAGAACCGCTATACTAGATGAAATTGGAAGAGCTACCAATCATCAACTTCCAATTCCAATGCACGAAAAATGTAAAAATCCTACTACTTTTAAGTTAGTGTTATCGCACGTACATGAGACATACTGATTTCACATGAATAAAAAATGCTTCATAAACTAAACACAAACATCTTTCTTCCCACTTACAAGATAAAGGACTGCATGAGATAAATAGAAGGCGTTGAATTATAGGCAGTACGTAAGGAATTAATTTAATTGTACTCGTATGTGTGCCGATCCGTTATTCAATGAAAATGTCTATGAACTGTGCAAACAAAGCGTCTGAGGCACTACAGAAATTCCTTAAAAATGATTAATATGCATGTGCAAAGTACATTCATTAAATTTTAATTAGCTGAAGCACAGGTACAGGCTGAAATAGGCACACAGTACAGTGAAGTGGTGAAGGCGGTGGCACACTGCTTGTACCCTTAACAATAGCACAACATAATACAGCAGTTAAAGTTCTTGGCCGTGTCTTTGAACTATTTTAGCTGCATTTGGTGACCTCCAACTGTAAGTGATTTACTACCGCGGCGTTTTATCAAACGGTTTGACGCCGGTATTAACACGTGCGTAGTCTGAGAAGTTGCGCGGGCTAGGCTATGCGAGCTAGAAAATTGAGGGAGAGCTGTTCTGCTGTATTATGCTCTGTGACAGTAGTGCCACGGCACTAATTTGATAGGTATGTTATGAGTGTCCCGTTTGATTACCGTATGACCTGTAGTTTGATTTACGACCTTATTTTGCCTCGAGGACAGTTTGCTAGAATTTTCACGTAAAACTCCATAGGTAATGGTACTTATTTGGAGTTCCAAGCGATATATAAAAGCGATTTACGATGGTGATTTAAAAATAATGGTGAATTGAAATATTGAAGTTTAATTTAAACTACCTGTTAGAGTAAATATGTTTTGCTTTATAAAGTATAATTTGGACGTAACCGTTACTTTAAAAATCATGAAGTCGGAGGCTATTTTTATGTGAGGGACCAAACGGGGTGGGGAGAATGGGGTATATCTTGTTCTGTCTTCCCCTAAAAAAGGGAAATGAGGGAATCATTTGCACAAAATCAAAATCTATTAAGCGTATTTATAGCGTAGATGTGAAGAAGAAGAAATTAATAATTTAAACCACGACGACGGCTTATTACTTCAAGTCATCTGCAAATTCTTAATTCAGTCTTCGGAAGGGTGGGTTTGCTTGTGGAGCATGTCAAACATGGACCCGTAATTTCAACGATAAAAGATTTATTTTATTTTTCATAGAAAAAGCTCAATTACTCTTTGAAGTGTTATGCTAGGGCTGCCATAATATGTTATCCATATATCGTTTTATATCGATAAGCGATTTTGAGAAAAACCTAAATCGATATTTTCGATAATTTCGATATTTTTGATAATATCGATATTGAATGTAAAAGAATGAATCCTTTGTTCCCGGTTCGCCTTTTTGGGCTACCGGCACGAGGAGACATCGCGCTAGCAGATACGTCCAGCTTGATGCTAAACGCGGTTTTTGAGATTTATGATTATTACTTATTGGTTATCAGTTTTGTAGTTTTCTAGCTTTTATTGTATGAGTTTGTAATTTTAGTGGAGAATAAAGTTTATTTGCAGTTTTAATACTCGACTATAATAATTTCGGAAAAGCTAACAAATATTTCGATAATATCGATATTTTTGATATGTGATAAAATTGGTATTTCGGTGATATCGATGTTTACGAAAAAAATATCGTTATAATATCATTACTGGTGATATCAGCCCTCGTGGGTGCCCTAATTGAAGAAGATTTTTGCCCAAAAATCCAATCTTGGTTTTTCGCATGACCCAGAACAGTTAGGTACATAGTTTAGTAGTTCTGTGTATTTATGATTAAATTCGGCATGTACTTATGGTTTGTTTATTATAAAGCCGTTGTTTTGCAAAAGTTTATTGTCCAAATATTATTTTTGTGAAAGTTCATTGCAACATCGAAAGTACCGTACGCACACAGTAGTAGGCTGAGCCAGGTACACCGAATAGGCGGCCTTGGAAGTTCAAAGTGCATTAACAAATTGAAGTTTACATAAATAACATACCTTATAATTCCAAAGTAAATAAATGTTGATCTGTTTTGCCGTTGGTAAAAATAAAGAAACATACACATACTTAACTATAATTCGATTTAAAAATATAAATATGTGGTCTCTACTGTCTCAGGGACATCACGTTGCAAAATAAGAACCGTGTTATGTTTTAAAACTAATATTCATGGTCCATTTAGAATATTTAAAGCATACTGTTTTCTTTTGCGAATTGTGACATAAAATGTAAATTGTTTCCGTAACTTAGGTAAACACTTCTACTTTTAAGCCATATTATATTTGTCGCAAATAAATAGCACGCGGGAAAAATAGAACACCCTGAATACCTCTGTTACTTATTTGTTTACCAACACAGTGGTGAAACCCGTAACTATTTTCGGCAATGTATTAGGTACATAATATGTCGTATGTCTAAAGTAAGGTTATATGTATTTTGATTTTAGCTGATAATTTTGAGTGTGGGGGGAAAGTCGGCCAAATAAAATTTGTTGGATATACAGGGTAGCCCGAAATTAGCATGCAATATTTTACCAGCGTGTTCTGTGGTCAAAAATAAGACAAAAAGCTCTTATAAGCGTATACCGAAATATGCTTCGCAAAGGAGCTATAGCTTTCTAAAAGAGAAGGCCTGAAGACATTTCCTTCTAAATATCTTCGAAACAAGTCCAGTTAAAATTATGAAATTTTATGGAATGTGTAAGTACCATATGCTGAATCTTTTGCTGCAAACATAATGATACGAACTTTTGCCCCGCAAGCGACGCTCATGGTTATGAATCACGCCGTTCGTCTGTGGAAGCCGCGCGCCGAAATGATTTATTGCGGCGTTGGCCTTATGTTTATGGCTTCCGAAAGTTCGAGAAATAAAAGAATTTTCCAATACTGGAATCTTCGAGAAATAGATCAATGTTCTATCACCATTATAAAATGGGAAGCAAGAATCCGAGTGGACAGTCTTACAGTTTGAAGTGTCTGAAGTTTGGAAGTTTGAAGCAAATGCGATAAGAACCGGGCGATTATAGACGGTGCGAGAACTATTGTGTATACGCGACTAGTAAGTGTCGGTACGGTACGCGAGTGTGCGAATTCTTTGGTGGCGTTTTTAAAGGGGGTCTGTCACAAAAATACAACTTGTGTTGAAAAAATAGTAAAAAAATATCTAAGAATAACAGCGAAATCCGCATCTAAAAAACTGCAACCGTTTTCGAGATACTCATTTCTGAAGTGGAGTGATTATTGCGCGTGACGTCATGGCGACACTTGGCGCGCGCTCTTAAAGCCGCTGCGTACGCCGTGCCGCTCTTCCAGATCGGTTGTTTCTTGCAGTTTCCCTTGTTTGTATTTTCCTGAGATATCCATAAAATTTGCGTAAGGTGAAGTTGTTAAGAGCACAGGTTAAGATGTCTAATTATTGTGTTTTTGGATGTAATAACAACTCGTCCGAATCTTTACATAGATTTCCTGATAAAAATAAGGAGCCTCTCCGGTTTAAAGCGTGGAAAAATAGAATAAATCGCCGTGATTTTTATCTAGGTTTAAGGAATAATGTACTCAAAAATTTCAATTCTGTTTTTATTTAAATTCAGTTTTGATTTATTAAGAATAAAACTATTTTGTTATATTTCGTTAATAAACGTATAAGATTAGGTAGGGATATTATAAATTAATTAGAATTTTCAAAGCACACTATTAATGCAGATCTATCGTTATTATAAGATTTACTGTTCTTGCCTATCTTCATATTCTTTGAAACCAGTGTATATGCCATTAATTTCAGGAAAGCGTTCCCGAATTTGGCTTACTACGCAAGCTGGAATAACAATTTTATTGAAATGTCCAATTGAAGTCCAAGAATTCACCCAAGATGTAAAATTTTTGTAGGAAAGATGACGCCAAAGCCTGTTATTCACTTTCATATACCTCTTCTTTTCGGCGCGGCTTTTGCACTTCCTTTAATATTATATTGTGTCTTACAATATTTAAAGTATCTAAATTTAAAACTATATTATCAAAACTTTCATGCAAAGTTATGCATATATTTTCGTTCCTAACTTTAGTTATTTCATCATTATCCCAACAGCAAACACTTTCCTTCTTACTAGGCATCGGCACACAGTTTGTGCACTTGCACCATCTTACGTTGTTCAACCGCGCATTATCATTTTCTTCGATTCTTTTAAGATTTTCAGTGTCCATACGCCTCATTTCCGACTCACTATATTTTGTTTCAAACCCGAAAGCCCTGCTCAATAAATTTTTGCAACTGAACTGCGTGAAATAACCTTGCAACAATTATTGAACACGATGTACAACACGCCGCAGCTGGTCGACCACAATGCGCGCCCCAGCCTATACGCCGCGCGGTGTCGCCATGACGTCACGAGTGAATACGACATATCGTTTAGCGCGCATATCTCTGAAACGGCTTGTCGTAAAGAAGTGCGGATTGAAAATTTGTTCTTAGAATTCTTTGTTCTACAATTTTCATTTTTGTGATAGACCCCCTTTAAGTGTACCGGGACGTCTTTGTAGGTACGTGATTAACCGTCGGTTGCAGACGAGTGTTTTAGAGAGTTTGAACTGTGGATTTGTGTACTGTGGGTTGTTTAGGTTAGATAATTAACTGTTTAATTGTTCGCTAATAATTGTTTAATTTTCACTGCTTGTTGTTATTTACTGCTTGTATATATTTCGCTGCTTATTGTTCATTTTGTTAATTTTAAGTTCTCAAATCACTGTTAATCATTGTAAATATTTGTACATATCCATAAAGTCACTGTTAATAAATAAGTGTAAAAACGAAATACGTTACAATAATGTTTAAAATTTAACAGGGACGTCTCAAATCGGGGGGCGGTGGAGGTAAGATTTACCCCAACTTTTTCTATAACATGTCGTTTTCAATTTTTCCGGAAAATTTTCCATAATAATTTGCAACTTCAGAGTTTTTTGCAAGAAAATGTGCTCCTGTCTCGTTTAAGTATACAAACGAAGTTTTCCACTTCTTGTAGGAATTTTTTGGGCATGCAGCGAAATTTTTAAATCGATTGTGCTCGATAACGGTGCCTCCTATCATAACGAGACAGGTGCACATTTTTTTTTTGCAAAAAAACTATGAAGTTTCAAATTTTTATGGAAAAATTGAAAACGACGTGTTGTAAAAAAAGTTGAGGTAAATCTTACCTCCATCACCCCCAGATTTGGGACGCCCCTGTTAAATTTTATAAATTATGTTTACAGCAAAAGATTCAGCATTTGATGGTACTTACACATTCCATAAAATTTCATAATTTTAACTGGACTTGTTTCAAAGATATTTAGAAGGAAACGTCTTCAGGTCTTCTCTTTTAGAAAGCTATAGTTCCATTGCGAAGCATATTTCGGTATACGCTTATAGGAGTTTTTTGTCTTATTTTTGACCTACAGCGGACGACAAAATTTATCTGGAAAAGCAGGGAACTATAGCCGGCCAAACTAATACTGAGAATGAACTTGTTGCGTGCACTCCCTATTTCGGGATTGATTGACATAGCTGAGCGACTTTGATCAGTAGCCGAAAGACAGGAGAGGGCACGAGCTACGACAAAAAACTCTGAATGTAACGGTACCGCTGTTTACTTTTCTGTTTTTCGGTCGAAATTGAAAATTTTATGTCTTCTTGCAAGCCAGAGGTTTAGTATACTACTGCCTTTAACTAGCTGCTGAGATTTTCTTTTCAGGAAAGTTTTATTAGGTTCCTTGGTTCCTTCTATAAAACGCAGCTTTCCGCCACTTGTAACATGCGACTTCGTTTATTGTTTTCATATTTTTTTAACAAATTCAAAACAGCAATAGCAGATTTGTATTTTAAGAACTGTTTGCAAACAAAAGCAATTTAATATCGTTTATAGTTTTTGAAATATTTACAAACGGGTCTACCGTACTCCCAAAATTTCTGTGCGTCGGGCTCTTAAGCGCCGTAAAAATGCCGCAGACCGGGAATCGAACCCGGGTCCCCGCAGTCCTAACCCGCGCTCCAACCCACTGAGCTAATCGACGACCTACCCGCTCTCTTCCTACTCGTCTATGATTGTAACAGTTCGGCCCGTCCTGACAAGCTAGCCATCCTCAGCTACCCCAGCCACTGGCTATATTCAGCGCACGCGACGCGAACCTGCTACGCACAATGCACCTCTTGTGCTCTCCGCCCGCCGTGCTCTCCTAGCTCGCGGGTTGCCTATCCCACTTCTGAAATGTTAAATGCCGTAAAAATGTCGCCGACGGGGAATCGAACCTGGGTCTCCGCAGTCCTAACCCTCGCTCCAACCCACTGAGCTAATCGGTGACCTACTCGCTCTCTTCCTACTCGTCTATAATATCTATGATTGCAATATTAATACGTAATAAATAATAGCTTGTCTCTTTCAGAGAAGTTGCTGTCCGGGGAAATACGTCCTGCCGATTTTTCACTTGATAATATTTGCACCCTGACATTCGAAATTATTAATCAATGAAAAGTAAATTTTGCTTTCAGCATTTGTATGAGTTTTAAAAATGTGCGGGCCAAAAATCAATTAATTGCTTATTTAAATTTCTTAACACTACATTATGTATCTACTAAACAGGCTATATTCCCGAATATTATACAAACGGAACATCATAGTAACTCTGCCGAAAAGGAATAAGGGAGGGGAAATTTGCTAAAAATTTTTAATTGTAGATCGACTCAATGTCATTGGTTTGGCAAGAATTGTAGGAAACGGAATTCTGGGTTCTCCATTCTTTTGCGAGATTTTTTTAGGATAGGCCGAGGGATAGGTACTCTAAATGCTAATCGATATTCAGATATCTTGAGTTTTGAAGCATCCACGTTGGAAATTATTATTTATGTGCAGTTTTTGTGTGTAGGTGGATCAGTAAGAGGACGACACATCGAGTGGTTAGTCGCTAGTCCGTTCCCAAATTATAATCGGCTAGATTTCTTCATGTGGTGCCATTGTAAACAGTGTACGCAAACAGTCCCCAATATTTAGAAGAATTAAGAAAACGTATACGAACAGCTGTAATTCAGGATGTATAGCATAAGGTTTTTCTCATATATATCTAATTGCACACTGGTGAGGTTGGCGAAAAATTTGAACATATGCTGTGATAAATTAGTATGTTAAATATTGTTTGTAAATGTTTTCATAAAGTAATTTGTTAATTTTTTACGATAAACTTGCGAGCATTAACTTAGACCTAAGACTGAGACGTTAAATCTTACTTTTATTTATGCATAAGTATGTTTTTACATGGTCGTAAATAGAAAAAGAATACTATCCAATATCGCAAAAAAGCATGTATTCTCATTTAAAAAATCTGTGGCGTCATAGCCTGAGCGTATGACGTCAATAAAAAAATTTAGTTACTTCTAGATGTAGCAAATAATCAGACAACTTTTTTCCCGAAATTAATAATAACGGCTCTAGCATCATGTCGCTTACTTTTTATTCATCTTATACATCTGGAGATTCATGAAGAACTTTTCAAATTTAATACTGATGTATAGGCAAATTATTCAACTATTTTGTGTTATATACGTATCTGTGAAAAATATTCCACCACGTACCTATAAATCAAAGTACTTATACCTACTTAGTGCATGTTTCATATTATTAGCGTAAAGTCACAATTTGAATTTGTAATCCAAGAAAAATTGAGTATAGGTAGGTATAGATACTAAACTAGTTTGATCGACGTAACGTAAATTACAACTTACTTCAGGTTTCACATAAATAATGTCAAACACCATAATTATTACTAAAGAAAGAAAAAAAGTATAATTGCACGTGCGCGGGGACAAAATAATCATTCCAAAGTCGTGTAGACATAACAAGATAAACAAATAAATGCACCTTAAATCACTTAGCCTAGACTGCACAGTTCTCAGTCTGGCGAGACCACATGGTCAAAAAACCAATTATAGCAGCAGGTAATGATCGATTTTTTCTCTTGTTAGCTTAAACTAGAGAAACGTAGGTAGTACAAGACAAATTTCTCCACGTTCTGACATATCTGATAAAATTATTTCGTCTTGATACCGATAACAACTGGAGTACAGACGTAAACAATAACATGTGTTAATAATTGTGTGGGATGAAATTCGTGTCCAGTTAGCCAAGTAGACGCTGGGTTTGTTTTCTGTTCTGACGTTCATGTCTCTCTTAATGGCTGATTTTACTCATGTAGGTATGTTGAATATTACGAAATTATTTCTTGGCATTAATGGATTTGAGTCAGAAGGCGATTAAATGTTTAGTTGATCGGCCGCCATTGCTGAAACAAAATTCTTATTAGGTATGCTCAAACCCCCTTGAGAAACGTAATTGTAGATTATGTGCATATAGGTAGTAAGTTGTTTTAGTACTGATACTATATTGTGCATTGAAAGCTGTGCTGTAAATCTTGCTCTGTAAGTATATAGTTATTTATTTTACGTATACTTTATTATTAACAACTAGGTATGATACATTTTTCGCGAGATTTTTCGTCAAACTTTACGACACTAGTGCCATATAATTAACATCTTTACCACACGCTTTTTCTAATGTGAATTGCACGGCAAACTGACAATGAAATAAAATAAAATATATTTACTTTTAATTTGCAAACGTAATTACAAACTATTTTAGCTTTATATAACTCGCAAGAGGCTCTTAAAAACGTATGTATGGAGTACGGCATTGTACGGGCGCGAAACTTGGACCATATAGGAGAAGCGAATCGGAAAAAATTAGAAGCGTTTGAAATGTGGTGCTACAGACGAATGATGGAGATACCGTGGATAGATAAGGTTAGAAAGATAGAGGAATTAGAAAGAGATGGAGAAAAGCGAAACTTATGGAAATCAGCAAAGAATAGGAGCGGTAGGAGCCATCCTATCTCCTTCTGACGCACGAAGGATTAGTTCGTGACATACACTAAAGTCAGAGAGAGAGGAATAAAAATAGTTGGTGATGAGGGATGTTCAACTTTTGGGGAAATGCGTAGGTTAACTCATAATAGGATTAATGTATGCGTCCAACCAGCCTTCGGACTGAAAACTTTATGATGATGATAACCCATTTCGTAAGTTACCTACCTGCATTCATGTAATCCCAATTTTGGTGGTACACTGAGAGAAAGGTTTATTTATATCAATGTGAATTTTATTTCTGTGAAATAAATGGTAGGCCTGCATATACAGCGAAATAAATATGTCAGTTCAATTAACTGAATCATCTACTTGGAGATTTTATTTAAGTTAATTTCATAATTTATTTGACAGAAATAAATCAAAGAGTTTGTTAAATTATATTACTTACTTGTGACAAATAAATTATACATTTCTAGTACCAAATAATTTATTTTCCGCAAATAAAGGATTTATTTTAACAAACTATGATTTCTTTCTCTCAAATAAATTATGAAATGAAGTGAAATAAAATCTCCAAGTAACTGATTTACCTGCTTAATTGAACTGACATAATTATTTCGCTGTATACCTGCAAGTACCATTTATTCGCCAGAAGTCAAATTCACATATTAATATAAATAAACGTTTTTCTCAATGTTCAGCTCTTCCACTAAAATTTATTACATTAGCCACAGCCAAGCATAAATGTGACGTTGATTAAGATTTAAAAAAAGTGTGTAGAAATTAAGAACATTTCAAATTGGCCACTTTAACGTACCTTAAAAATGAATGAACAACAACCATCATCATGGGGAATATTCTATTCGAATGGTGCACCCCAACCTCTTATATTATAAAGAAGTAATTTAAAGTGGCATCTTACCCTCGAACTTGCCGAATGAGAAAGTCCAAGTTCAATTCCAGCAACTTATCTTTAATAAACTTTCTGGCACTCATTATAAAACACTGTAAAATTCGTAAATTCAGAAATGACTGCTGCACTGTCCGACTGTTCACACGCACTCTCCATTGTCAAATTCTGATGCCGGTCTATGCACGTTTGTGGCGTCCTTTGTCTACTTTATTTCTGATAACTCGAGCTTTATTACGTTCAGCTGCTTAAGATTTGTTCTAATAAATCGGATCAATCTGGTGAAAATTAGACTTATTTGTTACAAATATATCGTGGCTTTTATTTCAGAGGCAATAATTATTTAGGCGAAACCATAGAAATAGCCTGAATTAAATTGCGAATAATCTTGATAAATAATATATATTTGGCACAAATAAAGATACCAAATCACGCATTTCATAATGGGGGAAGGGAGATATACCAAAAAAGTTGCGATAAATAAGGTTTATCTAGAAGAAGTAATTTTTGGTTTTTAACAAGTCGTTGTTATTCTACAGTCATATTTATTTGTTGGGAACTACCCATTTTTCTCAGTGTATAATTAGTTATAACAAAATTCCAGACATATTTTGAAATGTCATTTTGTAAGAAACAAAAGGAAATGCGTTATGTTTTTACTATATCAATCCGCTTTTCAAATTATGCCTAAGTATACCTATCTGCACAATACGTCGATTACTGCTCACTATTTGTGTAAGTCGTTCATATCATAACAAACCGTATCAACTATTAACAAAGTTTACGCCTCACTGTTGTAAATTACAGTTGGCTGTGGGAACGAATAAATGTGTGCATGACAGGTATTTGTGCGGCATGTGCCTTTTGTTTATTATTTATCTGAGCTTGGTGTGCATTGCACACCTGAACACCTGATCACTTTTAAATAGAGCGCAGTCCTACGTATACCAATAATTTTGTAGTCACGTTGATTGTTAAATAAGTGTTACGAAGTTGTCAAAAGCAATTTGCACCCGCTTCAGAACTATTACGTAGGTCGCTATTTTTGTTTGTCTTTGGAGTGCACAACATTCTGCGGCGAATATTTTAGGATTCATATGGACGGTAAATATAGATCAACTTCGTATGTTGCAGTTTTCTTTTCGTTGTAACTACTTTGTGTTCCTGGTTGGTGTTTACTTAATTTCTCGGTGCGATAAACTCAAGTTCAACAGTCTTGTAGTTTTTGTATTAAACACGTTGTTTTACAGTCTTGCACCATTTATAGGAAACTTGAATTGCTATTTATAAAAGTACAAATCTCTTGACGCATTTTGGCTTATATGGCGCATGCATTGTCAAGGAACTCGCAGAAGTATATTGTAACGTGTTATTGCAACTTAATGTTAAGAATAGTTGAAATTCGCGCTTTGCATTTAGTAAGTAGTTCAGATAATCTTTACAAGGAGGAAAGTAGTTCAAAGAGAAATAGATGCGGCGATGAAAGTGGACAGTCGAGTTGTAGACAAGAGAAGAGAAGTAACATATTTTAAGTTCACTGTATTTTCTTTTACTCAAAATAAAACACAAAAGCGAAGAACAAGTATTTTATTCGTGTCTGTGCTCTGGCTTATAGAAGAAAAATCACAGGTTATGGACCCAGGGCTGGAGAAGTGATACGAATAAAATTAGAAGACGAAAAGAGACGACGCCCCGTTAAAGAAGGTTAGCGCGGGAAACGAGGTAAAAGTTCAGTGAACCAAAAAAGAAAGACGACGAAGACGTGTAGCTCAGACAAGATGGCTACATCAAACGACGAATATAGAATACCAAAATTATCTCAAGATAATTACCATCCATGGTCCATAAGAGCAAAATCTGCTCTTATACATAAGAATTGCTGGGAAGCTGTAGAACCCGGCTTCGTAGACGTAGAAACACTAACTGCGGAACAAACGAAAATAAACACGAAGGCTTTGTCCTTCATGTTTCTTATAGTCGACGATCACTATTTGGAAGACATTGGGGACTGCAAGTTAGCAAGAGAAGCGTGGGAGACGTTGGAAGAAATCCATACAAGTTTTGGAATTTTACATCAAGTTTTGCATCTAAAAGAAATGGTTAACATCAAGAAAGAAGAGAACATGACAATGCTTGAATATATTTCAAAAATTCAAGGAATGAATAGAAAAATTGCGAAAAATGGGCTAGAGTTTACAGATGAGTGTTTAGCGATGTTCTTCCTTATTGGGCTACCTTTAGAAAAGTATGAAGGCTTAGTTAGAAGTTTGGAGAAAGAAGAAGGAAAAATCTCTACAAAAGCTGTTAAAGCAAAGTTACTGCTTGAAGAGAAGAGAATGCAGCGAGACGAAGATTTAAAAGCGGAAACGATAGGCGAAAAAGCTTTAGTGACGTACAGAAGTTATAATAAGTCAACATACTCGAAGAAGAATATGAAACAAGAAAGAGAAGTTGATAAACTACAGAATTATCAAAGAACAAGACGTGTCGTGTGCTTTTGTTGTGGTGAAGCTGGTCACATTGCCAGAAACTGCAGCAAATTAAGAGAAGAAACTAAAGACGTGGCTACTAGCAAGGAGAAGAGTGACAAAATGCGAGCTGGAGCAGCACAAATAGAAGAAAATTTTAAAGCACTGTGTGTGAAAAATAAATTTGAAGAAAATAGGTACCGATGGTTTTTGGACTCAGGAGCATCAGAACATATGACACCGTTTAAAGATCTGATGGAAGACTTTAAAGAAGAAACTGGTAGTGTTCTTGTCGCAAATGGTCATCGTGCCAGCATCAAAGGAAGAGGAACTGTGTACTTAAAACTAACGGACGATTGTGGTGGTTGGACAATTAAACTATCTAATGTATTGTATGTTCCAGATTTAGAAGATAATTTGATGTCTATGAGAAAAATTGAAGAAAAATCGTTAAAAATAGTCATACAGGGTGGATGTGCCAAAGTAATGGAAAATGACACAGTAATTTTTTCTGCACTAAAGACAGATAATATGTATGTGGTTAAAATAAAAGGTGAAGAATGTTTGGAACCAAGAGTAAATAAAGCTGTAAGTTACGAAATATGGCACAAGAGGTTCGGTCATTTACAAAATGTACCATTTATGAAGAAAATGAAAGAAGAAAGTAATCATACATGTTCAGTATGTATAAGTGGTAAGATGAAGAGGAAGAAATTTCCTAAAGAAGCACACATGAGAACCACAAAGCCATTAGAACTTGTGCACTCAGATGTTGTTGGCAAAATCAGCCCACCATCGTTAGGTGGAGCCAACTACTTTGTAACATTTACTGATGACTACTCAAAATATAACACAGTGAAAGTGATGAAGAGAAAAAGTGATGTTTTTGAAGAGTTTAAGAAATTTCACAGAGAAGCAGAAGTTTTCCATGAAGAGAAACTCAAGAGTATTCAAACAGATAATGGTGGAGAGTACACTGGTAATGAGTTTAAGTCTTATTTAGAAGAAAATGGTATTAGACATCGTCTAACTGTCCCTCATACCCCTCAGCAGAATGGAACTTCGGAAAGGCTGAATCAAACGTTATTAAACATGGTGAGATGCATGTTGATAGAATCAGGGCTACCAAAAAACTTCTGGGCCGAAGCTGTGAGCACAGCATGCTGCATAAAGAATCGTTGCCCATCAACTTCAACAAATAATGAAATTCCGTATAAACTGTGCTCTGGAAAAGAGTTAAAAGAAGAAGATATGAGTCACATGAAAGTGTTTGGTTGCCGAGCCTGGGCTCATACATTAAAACAGACTAAACTAGACCCAAGAGCAGAAGAATGTGTGTTTTTAGGGTATCAAGATGGCGTCAAAGGCTACCGACTATGGAATATAAAACATCAAAAAATTGTAGTTAGTAGAGATGTCGTCTTCGAAGAAGATGTCTTCCCTTTTAAGCACAACAAAACAGAAAAGACTTTAGAAGTAAAAGATGAAGTGAAGTTTACAGTAGAAAATGAAGATGAGAACAATGAAATTGCAGAAGATATAATTGAAGAAGAAGTACCAAGAGACGAAATACCTGAAGAAGTTGCAGATGAGATAAACGAAGAAAGTGAAGAAGAAATACCTCTAAGACGTTCTCAAAGAAAGGTGACACCAAAACATTGTAGTTGTTGCAACATGGTTAGAAAATACAACTCGAGAGAAAGTATTGAAGAACCAAGGACGACTGAAGAAGACTTAGCTGATAAATTTCAAGAAAAATGGAAGAAAACCAAAGAAGAAACAAACAGAGTGAAGATAGGTACGACACATTTGATGGAAGTAGATGTCCCACAGACGTACGAAGAAGCAATAAGTAGTCATGAATCAAAACAGTGGAAACGTGCAATTGTAGAGGAACTTGAAGCTCTCGAAAAGAACAAGACTTGGGAACTGACTACGTTGCCTGTTAATAGAAAACCAATTGGTTGTAAGTGGGTTTTTAAAGTTAAGAGAAACTCAAATGGAAAGATTTCAAGATTTAAGGCCAGATTATGTGCAAAAGGATGTGCGCAGAAAGAAGGTGTAGATTATACGGAGATTTTCTCTCCTACAATAAGATTTGATTCGATTAGGGTACTTTTAGCAGTGGCAGCTGCTCATAACCTTAAAATAATGCAGTTCGACATCAAGACGGCTTTCCTAAATGGTGAACTTCACGAAGAAATTTTTATGATTCCTCCAAGTGGAATCCAAGTGTCTAAAAATGTCGTATGTAAATTAAAGAAGTCACTTTATGGATTGAAGCAATCACCCCGCTGTTGGAACAGGAAATTTGACAATTTCTTACAAAGTTGTGGTTTTATTCAGAGTAGTGCTGACAATTGTGTGTACAGTGGTGAATTTAAAAATACAAAAGTACTTTTAGCTCTCTATGTTGATGACGGACTTTTAATATCAAAAGACAAAAACGTTTTAAAAATGATATTAAATGATATGAAGACAAATTTTGAAGTAATAGCAGGAGAAGTAGATTATTTTGTCGGAATGGAAATAAGTCTTAATGAAGATGGTTCTGTTTTTATTCATCAATCTAATTACATCAAACATATTGTAAAACGTTTTGGTCAGGAAGAAGCGAAGTGTGTGTGTATACCTGCTGATCCTCATACTAATTTGGGGTTAGAAGTGAACTCGGAACTACTAACAGATGTTCCATATCGCGAAGCTGTAGGTTCTCTGATGTTTGCGGCTATCGTCAGTAGACCGGACATAATGTATGCAGTGGGAGTGGTGAGTAGATATTTGGAAAATCACACTCAAGTTCATTGGAATGCGGTAAAAAGGATCATCAGATACTTAAAAGAAACTAGCGAGTATGGAATTATGTATTCCAAATCAGAAAACACATCATTAGTCGGGTATTCAGATTCAGATTTTGCTAGCGATGTGCAAACACGACGATCAACAACAGGGTATGTTTTTAAAGTGTCAAATGGTTGCGTCACATGGTCAAGCCAGAGGCAACATAGTGTGTGTTTGTCCACTACAGAAGCAGAGTTTGTAGCTGCATCAAATGCAACAAAAGAAGCAATATGGCTACAACATCTCATAAGAGATATACAGGAAAGTGTGGATAAGCCAACTACCCTATATATAGACAATCAAAGTGCGATCCGGTTAATTCAGAATCCTGAATTTCCCAAACGTACGAAGCATATCGACGTACGATATTGTTTTATACGTGAGCAATACAAAGAAGGAAGCATTAATCCGAAATATGTTTGTTCAAGTAAACAAGTAGCAGACATCCTAACAAAGGCTTTGCCTCGTAATCATTTCAAGAAACTAAGAGAAATGATGGGAATGAGAGAACTATAAGAAGTTATATCCTTTTTTGTAAAAAGTATGTTAATGTTTCAAAGAAGTTGAGTACCATGTTTTTTTTTTTTTTTTTTTTTGTTAATTATTGTAATATTTAAGTTGCAAAGCACTTATTTAGTGGGAGTGTTAAGAATAGTTGAAATTCGCGCTTTGCATTTAGTAAGTAGTTCAGATAATCTTTACAAGGAGGAAAGTAGTTCAAAGAGAAATAGATGCGGCGATGAAAGTGGACAGTCGAGTTGTAGACAAGAGAAGAGAAGTAACATATTTTAAGTTCACTGTATTTTCTTTTACTCAAAATAAAACACAAAAGCGAAGAACAAGTATTTTATTCGTGTCTGTGCTCTGGCTTATAGAAGAAAAATCACACTTAAAACTTTATTTCCACAAACTCAAACTGCCTTTTTAAGTGGGATTTATCCATGGTTACTAGTGGAAATGGTTTCATCAATTGCACAAAAATGTGACGTAAACCAGAAACCCCTAAGCTCCGCCTACAAGGTTCTGCTATAAAATTATAATAAACCACACTGACATATTATATCCCGCGATTAATTTATGGAGATGTGTAAAGACTAATCACTGAATACGGCATTACTTTTAATTTAAACTATGTTAAAATTTACCCGTTGGTGGTATCAAAGATTTTCTATTAGGAAGTGTATTGCTATTTTGCTATTTTATCAGCTTCAAAATCATCCTCCGTAAAATGACTTGACCAAATTCTGCTGTTATTAAAATTTCATTCACCGTCACGACGGCATTACTTGTTTTTGTTGAGTGAAATTTGCATAATTTGTAATGAAATAACAAAGTTGTCTGAAGAAAAATCTCACCTCGCAGTATGTTTGGATATACATTATTCAACTACGTGGACATTTTAATGCAAAATAAATTATTTTCAGTAAATGTCAAAAACTGCCGCCTACCTACCTACTTGTTTGTTTTAAAATCAAGTCTGAGACAACCACTTCACTGTAGTAATCATGGGATTTACCCTAGTTCACAGTGGCAATCAATGTGCACGAGCGAGACAGACGAGACTTCGACAAGAAGAAGAAATCACCCAAATTGAATGTTCACCCCCTCACATTGTAAAGCTCGACTTCAAATCATATTGTTGGACTGACAGGGGTGGTTCGACAGTTCGACTTCTTATTGTTGAGTTAGGAATGTGAACGAAATATTCAGTATCAATTAAGAATCCCACCGGCATTATAGTTTATAGTGATATTGAATATGATGTGCTAGATTTTGTGAGGGCACGAAAATTTAATAATTATAGGAGATTTCAATGCAGTCGTAAGCACAGGGCGAGAGGGCGGAATAGTTGCCCCCTTTGGATTAGGCAATAGGAACGATAGGGGAGTTAGACTGATAGAGTTCTGCGATAAACATAACTTAACGGTCGCGAACACTCTATTTCACAATCATGTTAGGAGACGCTATACTCGTACGTGGAAGATGCCAGGAGACCTAGGGAGATATCAAATAGATTACATTCTTGTTAGGCAAAGATTTAGAAATCAAGTTAGAGATTGTAGAAGTTATCCAGGAGCAGATAGGTATAGATAGTCGTTATGAAGGCCAATCTTAAATTTAAGATTTTGAAAAGACGAAGCGGAAGAAGATATCTTGACCCAGAGAAACTAAAAGATGACGATACGCGCGATAAGTTCGAGAAAAAGACAAACGAAGCACTAAAGAGCGCGGGTGAAAATATTGTTAGAGACATAGAGGCAGAATGGAATTGCATTAAAAATAGTTTAGTTTCCTCAGCTAGGGATATTTTTGGTCATAATCAGAATGAAAGTAGGAAACCCTGGATAACAAAACATATTGTGAGTCTAATAGAGGAAAGGCGAAAATATAAAAATAGGTTAGATGAAATATGGAAACACAGATATAAGGCGATCAAGTGGGAAATTATTCGGAAATGTAGGAAAGCGAAAGAGCAATGGATTGATAATAAATGCAAAGAAGTGCGGAAGATAAGCTCGAAGTAGGAAAGACTGATGAAGCATATAAAATCATCATCATAAGGTTCTCAGTCCGAAGACTGGTTGGACGCGTACCTCCACTCTTTTCTATCCTGAGCTAACCTACGCATTTCCCTAAAAGTAGAACATCCTACATCCCTAACTATTTGAGAGCAGTAGTCTAATCTAGGCCTACCCCTACCTCTTTTCATTCCTATCTCTGACTCTAGTATGTCGCGAACTATTCCTTCGTGTCTTAGAAGGTGTCCTACCATCCTATCTCTCCTACTCTTTATTGTCTTCCATACCTTTCGCTTTTCCCCAACTCTTTCTAATACTTCCCTATTGCTAACCTTATCTATCCACGGTATCTTCATCATGCGTCTGAAGCACCACATTTCAAACGCTTCTACTCTTTTTCGATCCGCTTCTCCTATTGTCCAAGTTTCGCACCCGTATAATTAGGAGAAATTTTAGAGAAATTGTATCTAGTACCAAAAACATTAAAAATGACAAATGAGGCAGGAGATATCCTAATCGGAAGCGGGGAGAAGGCAGATAGGTGGAAAGAATATTTAGGAAACTTATATGCGGGACAGGAAGTGCAAGATATATTAGAAAGCGAAAGCAGTGTAGAGGGGGATAACCTAGTGAGTCCTATAATGAGAGAAGAGTTTGAGCTAGCACTAAAAAGTTTAAGGAATAATAAAGCACCAGGTATAGATGGCTTGCAGGCAGAAGTCTTAAAGTGCGCAGGTCAAGAGGGATGACAGAAGAATAATACATTATCTCTACAAAGAGCAAAAGGCAGTTATAGAATGTGAGCAGGAACGAAGAGAAGTAAATTTTTCTTTGATTTGTGCCAGTTCCAAAAACTTTAAATTTCCAAATTTTGTGAAATTTCTGGCAGTTTTTTTAACAAATAAAACTTGTATTTTTTATTCGACGTTTCGCCCCCGTTTGGGGGCTTTGTCAAGAATATTTATTTAAACTTGTAAAGATATAAAAAAATATAAACGTAAATTATTTGACAAAATTTTTTAAATATTATTGTTAAATTAAACACACTACCTTTGGAATGTTTTGCAAAATCAAAAGTGCGGAAATTTTATATTTTTAGAACATAGTTACCACATAAGTTTTGACTTTTTAAAAAATTTTGTCAAATAATTTACGTTTATATTTTTTTATATCTTTACAAGTTTAAATAAATATTCTTGACAAAGCCCCCAAACGGGGGCGAAACGTCGAATAAAAAATACAAGTTTTATTTGTTAAAAAAACTGCCAGAAATTTCACAAAATTTGGAAATTTGAAGAGAAGTAAATATCCGGAAGGGAGTGAGACAGTGATGTGCATTGTCATCTCTAGTTTTCAACTTATATGTATATCGAAGATGCGATTAATATTGTTAAGGACAGAACAGCCTCAGGAATTAATGTAAAGGGTCAAACTATTAACATGCTCAGATTTGCGGATGATATAGCAGTGTTAGCATCTAGCAAAGAAGAATTAGGAGCGGATTTGAATGAAATGGAAGCAGTTTTGACACAGGGCTACGGCATGAAAATCAATAAAAAGAAAACTAAAATTTTGGTATGTAGGGAGTGTGAAAATAGAACTAAAATTGAAATACAAATAGGAAATGAGAAGATAGAGGAGGTCGCGGATTTCTGCTATTTAGGAAGTAAAATCACTCAAGACGGTAGGAGCACTAACGATATATATAACAAAGAATAGCGCAGGGTCGAGTTGCGTTTAACAAAAAAAACAACTGTTATGTTCGAGAACGGTTAATATAGAGACTCGGAAGAGACTCTTAAAGTCGTATGTATGGAGTACTGCATTATACGGGTGCGAAACTTGGACAATAGGAGAAGCGGATCGAAAAAGAGTAGAAGCGTTTGAAATGTGGTGCTACAGACGCATGATGAAGATACCGTGGATAGATAAGGTTAGCAATAGGGAAGTATTAGAAAGAGTCGGGGAAAAGTGAAAGGTATGGAAGACAATAAAGAGTAGGAGAGATAGGATGGTATTACACCTTCTAAGACACGAAGGAATAGTTCGCGACATACTAGAGTCAGAGATAGGAATAAAAAGAGGTAGGGGTAGACCTAGATTAGACTATTGCTCTCAAATAGTTAGGGATGTAGGATGTTCTACTTTTAGGGAAATGCGTAGGTTAGCTCAGGATAGAAAAGGATGGAGGTACGCGTCCAACCAGTCTTCGGACTGAGAACCATGATGATGACCGGCATTATGGCCCAAAATGTAGTCACCTTGACATAACAACTGGGTTTCCGATTGTGGCCTTCGAAGGTTAATCTCCCGGTATACATGAGGATGTATTTTGTTCTGTAAATATAACGAATGTCTGTTTGTATCGGTGTCTTCTTTCAGCGTTGCTAATTTTAGAATTCTAATAATGAACCATCATTAATAAAAAGTCCGTACGTTCTGCGGAGATATTATTGGAATATAGTTACTGTAAAATGGTAACTTTCGTTGAATACGAGCCAATAATCTCATAATTTGCTCCTTGCATCCAAAAATATTTACAAAATTCAATTTACGAAAATAAATTATAATTTAAAGCTCATCAGCACAGTTTGAGGCTTAACAGTTTCACTTTCATTCCGGTTATAAGATACTGTTTCGTTTGATCTTAAGTAGGTTAGGTGTAAGTGTGACCTACATGATACATAAAACCAGACATTTAAAAAAATGTGTACGTACCTGTTGTGTCGTATGTCAAACATCGGCAGCTATTCAAGTCACGTATTTACCACAAAAGAAAAGTTTCCTCTTCTCTGAGAGTTTATTCGATAAAAAAAGTTTTGTGAAATGCTCTCGAAATTTGATCTTGTAATTTTTTAGTAACGTAAGTAATATGTGAAATAGAAAGTGACAAATTTGAGCTTAACCTTTCTGTGGGCAAGAAGGTACTTAATGACCGCAGTTTTTTTAATAGCAGTTCTGCTTGCAGAATATTTGCTGTGCGTTCATACAATCGCTACTCAATATCATATCCGACTTTAGTGACGAGGTTTCGTGATTGTATTGCAGCTTTAGCGGCAACCGAATAAATCTGGGAGGATTAGTCGGCGGTCCTATCTTTAAATTATTATTTTCTATTTAGAAATAAGAGGATAAACTAAAGCGCCACCGCCATCTGCATTGCAATGACCACACTACTACTACTGTAAAACGTCCAGTTTACTGTGCATTTCGCCCAAATATGCACAAGATGGAGAGATTGCAATATAATTTTCATTCCAACACGCCGGTTCAACCAAGTAACGTATCATGAATAATTAACTTAGACAACCCTACTTTCTAATTACGATAAATATGTGTACAAATAGTAAAAAAGGTGTCGAGTTTATGACGGATTTATGACGGATTTTTCAATATAGAAAGATTTATTTAAGGCGAACGAAAAATATTACTATAAAAGTAGTGCGAGCCTCTAAGTTGATCCATTATTGGTAAATCTTTTTTTTATTTAACGCCCCATCTACTTTAATTTCAGAATGGTGTTGGAATAAAAATGTGTCTACATGTCCCGTTTTTAGTGCTCAAATTCCGCACCCTTAACCACGTTCTGCATAAATGGAATTTTCTGACCCAAGTAATGCCTGAAGTCAGGCGTCTTGATTGACTACCAAAGCAAATAACGCAAATTTTGAACAAAGAATGTTGAAGGAAATGCATTTGTTGATATAGCGTTATAAAGTTCAAAACTAAATAAAATAGGTGTTAGTTTTAACAAAACCCACAGAAATTCGTGTAGGTAGGCAAATATTTAAGCTGCTGTATTTTGTACAATAGTTTTAGTTCAATCACCTGCTCGTGTAAGAAACTTTAGCACGTATTTTCTCTGTAATGATTTTTGTGGGTCACGTGTGTTAGGTCACACGGTATGTATTGAGATACCTGAAAATATCATCACGGTAGGGTAGCAATACTCTACAATTAACTTGTAATTTCTTAAGTAAAGGTCAACTCTTACATTATGTTATGTTAATAACATTGTTGGGAAGTATATTCGTAAATTTCGAATCTCTGTAAAGCGTACCTACCTAGATAATTTTTATGTACCATGTTCTCCAGGTTGATGGATTGGACGTTTCTAATTAAACCATTAGCTTAAAGATTTTTCAGGTTTCTTCAAGTTTCCATTTTATGGCATGTCGGTTGGTGCAGTTTTATTTTGCTCGTGGTTGCTTTTTGCAATCGTACCATCATTTTACCATTGTGGCACGAAATTTTATTTAAGACAGATTTTCCAAAAGTAAAGTAAAAGTCAGAATATTCGAAGACTTGCACGCGCTCCATTATGACTAAACAAACGAATAGTTTAAAGAACAAGAATGTTTGTACGGGTTTGGAACATCTTGAATTTCACGGCACTTTTGGATTCAATAAACGATTTCAGAAACAGGTTTTTACGGATTGTTTTTGTCTAGATGTCATATTTTTTGAGTTACCGGCATATTTTTGAAATTTTGGAGTACGGCACTGTACGGGTGCGAAACTTCGACAATAGGAGAAGCGGATCGAAAAAGAATAGAAGCGTTTGAAATGTGGTGCTACAGACGCATGATGGAGATACCGTGGATAGTAGGGTTAGCAATAGGGAGGTATTAGAAAGAGTTGGGGAAAAGCGAAAGGTATGGAAGACAATAAAGAATAGGAGGTATAGGATGGTAGGACAACTTCTGAGACACCAAGGAATGGTTCGCGATATAGTAGAGTCGGAGATAGGGAGAAAAAGAGGTAGGGGTAGACCATGGATATAGGAAGGCCCAGATTAGACTACTGCTCTCAAGTAGTTGGGAATATTCTACTTTTTAGGGAAATGCGTTTAGGTTAGCTCAGGATAGGAAAGGGTGGACGTACGCGTCCAACCAGTCTTCGAACTGAGAACTTTATGATGAGGACGGATGCAGATGAGTTTTGAAAATTAAATATTTTAAATTGAATAAAGCTGTACCAGTGACATTTTTGTAAGATGGAAAAATATTATACAGTATTAAAAGTATGGGTGAGAAAACCCCTACTGGGTGGACCCACTATATGGACATATTTAGAAAAGGTAAAGCTGCTTTAACATACAGTATTTTGATTTAATACCTTGTTTGACAGGTTTGTTATCCACTATAATTTGCTCACTTCATACAATTAACGCTTAGATTTCATTTAAATATGTCTACATTAATGTATTACAAATTGATCCCTGAATGTATGGCGCCACCTGCGGAACAGCAACTTTGTTTAGATTGTTTTCACAGTTTAAAATTACTTTTACTTAATTACGTTCCATTTTCTGCCCTGACATAACAAAATTTGAGGAAATTAGATAACATTGAACTTAAATATAGTTGGTAATTTTGCTGCACTAATTCTAATGTAAAATTTGAAAAATATGACTATTACATTGGAAGGCGACTAACAGAGATTATGACAGCACTTTGACGAATGAATTTTTAAGGGTAAATAATAATAATTGCTTTGAGAAAGTAGGTTTTTAAGTCTTGTACCAAATCTATACGCAAAATGAGAATATCACAACAAACGTTCCGAATTGCCTTTGAAGTTGCCTCCCACATCTATTATTCTTTGTTCATTTAAACCATTTTACTCGCCTTTTTGTTTTATCTAATAAATAAAATGACTTCGCAAGGACATTAAAAACTCGTCTAGTACCTAGAACACTTTTAGTTTTGAGATCAATCACCAAGCTTCCTTAATGAAGACTTTGTCGCTTCCTGTACTTACGCACTGAATGGTGACTGTAGCATTTTAAATAAGAACAATAATTATTGTCACTAAATCAGCTCCTAACGTCATTTTAAAAATGTAGGTACTGATTAATACTAGTTTATTGACCATACATAATTCTTTCGTTAGAATATTTAATTTTCAAAATAGTCAGCGGTTATATTTTAATGAAATTACAAATTTCTTGTCGACTCAAATGTGTGAGAAATTAAGAAACTAAAATACATTTTATTGACGGCTTATTAGAGTTCAAGATTGCCTAATTTCTTGTTGAGCAATGCCTTATCTGAGACATCTCTGTACTTACTCTTAACGTACGTCACAAAATACAACCTTATTTCTGAAGAAATTACATTAAATTTAAGATAACGAACCCCTAGCTGCAATTTACTGTTGCATTCTTATCTATCACAGGGGTTATGTTTATGTGACATACGTTATTAGGTATAATCTGCTTCATGTTGTATCTGCATATAAATTATATTATTTTTTGTTACAGGTAAGACTACAAATAATATGTATTTATGGAAGATTCGTTGAAAAAATAAGGTAAGGTTTGTATTTATGTGCATACCAAGTACTTTCATAAAACTTGCGTTATAAATTTGTTTAAATATGTTAACTAATATAATGTAGATCTTGTTTTATAAATACTTTCACTGTTTAGAGATCTATTTTGTCAATGCAATAAGTTTAATTCTCTGATATGCTTGGAGATATTATATTGGTGGAGGCCCAACAGCATATCCCGCTTTACATATATTATAATCGACATTCATTCCTATCTCTCCAATCATTTTGTCTTCCTCTTTTAACCCCATTTTGTGACTGGCACACTGGAAAATTCTCTTTAGGGTCTGCACCAACTGTATTCGTTTATTCGCATGACATGTCCATTAGGGTTTCGCAAGACCAAGACGAGACTTACACCAGTCTTGATATTGGTCTTGCATCCTCGTGTTGGGCTTGGTCTTGGTCTTGAAACCCAAGACCAAGACGAGAACCACATAAGTCTTGGTCTTGGTCTTGGTATTGTTTTTTCTTGGTCTTGTTTGTTTTTTATGAGAGTACGAGAAATTTATGAATTTCTCTTTCCACACCCACTGAATGGGAAATAGTTCAAAAAAAAGAAGTCGTATTTCATATTTGCATAACTTCATAATATTTTGTTCGGAAAATAATGATTCAGTAAGTTGTACAGTTGACTGAATACAACTTTTGTATTCAGTTCATGGCTCTACTAAAATTGGTACATATGTATTTTGTGTTAAGATGTAATATAATAAACTTAATTAACCAAAATGAAAACTGTTAAAAGTTATCCGACATCTGAAATGTACCTACTTACTTCCCATAAAATTTATTTTATGTATTCTAGTACAGATTATAGTGTAAGGATATACATATAGTGTGATCATTTAAAACCAGCCACCTCAAATATCTAAGAAACTAATAGAATTATGAAAAAACTTATGAGGCAAGGAGGACATATTTTGAGTTATAGTTGATGTCTGTAAAACCTACCCGCTAGCCCCCAGTCACCCTCACTTTAAAATCTCATATTGCATCATATCGCTTCTAATATCTCATTTTAAAGGAAATCGAATGAGGGATACAGCAGCGATATTTATTTTTTAATTATTCCTTATTTTAAGGTTGAAAAACTAAAATAAGGTAATTTCAACCTTTCAGTAAATAAGAAAAATAATGGGTTAAATTTGATACAAAATAAGAGTTAAACCTTGTAGATATCAGATCATAAAAATTTCATACAAAAAAGAAGCGTTGGAATTTGAAACAGGAAAATATAACTTGTACAATAATTTAAGAAAAATCTATCTTAATGCTCAAAATGGGCCCAGTTATTTGCAAAACAATAATAAAGCCTATATTCTCGAATTGCCTTCTTACATTCAGGAATGTTTGGGAGGGAATATTTCGGCATGTTTCGGATATTGAGCGCCTCAAATCAATTAAATTTTCTGGGTGGGTTTGACACACTGCTGATTTAAAATAGCCCCAAAAGAAAAAAATCTAGCAGGCTGAGATAAGGAATAATTAAAAAATAAACATGACTGCTGTATTCCTCGTTCGATTTCCTTTAAAATGAGGTGTCACAAGTAATATAGTGCCATTTAAGATTTTAAAGTGAGGATGACTGGAGGTTGGGGGTTGGTTTCACCAACGTCAACTATACGCCAAAATGTGTCCCCCTCGAACCCTCGATCCATAAATTTACCTGTCTCGGCAATTTGACGTTTTTCTATTCGTTCCTAAGATATTTGAGGTGGCTCGTTTTTAAATGATCATACTGTATAGTATGCTGGGTAGGCAGCCCAATTTTGTCACCACTCGCGCATGACGTAGGTGCGAAACAGAGATTCGCGGGAAACACTTCTCCGTGCTGTGCGAACGCAATGATCAATGATGGGATGGTGTTAGTATTTTGTATTATAAGAGTACATATTATACGAATTTTAAGCATTATTTCCAATTTTTGTTATGAAAAATTGCAGTTGTTTTAATTAGTTTTTCAATAAACTAAAAAATAACTGTCAAACATTTTCTAAAATATCAAGACCAAGACTTTCCCAAGACTCTTGGGGGTTAAGTCTTGGTATTGGTCTTGGATCATTTAAGTTAGTCTTGGTCTTGGTCTAGAATTCAACACCAAGACAAGACAAGACCAAGACTTTTCTTGGTCTTGTGCGAAACCCTAATTGTCCATGCCATATAATTTATTTGTCTTCTTTTCTATTAACTATGCTTGTACATCTCTCCCGAATTTTTTATGTCTTATTCGCGAAACTTTGTGAGCTCTTACGGGAGCTAGAGGCGTTACATCTGTTTTTCTCATTCCTGACCTATATGTAATTTGGCTCCATCTGCAGATTGCCAACTTCGTTATTAATCTCAGTCTTTTTGACCACACCAAAAAATTCAGTTTCTGGATTCTCTTATTAGCTATTTCTCCTTAAATCACTCTGATGCTACCAGCCTATGCGTTTAGACATCAACCCAGACGCAATTCTTGATAGTGTGTTCTTAACTCTAAAGCTGAAGGTACTTAGGGTATTTTCGGACTGCAAGATATCCAGTTTTGTTTGTATTCATTTTAAGACTCCATTTAGCATCTTATATCAACGTCCTCGTCATATTATTGCCTTAGTAGTTTGTTATCAGTACGTACCTGGGTCGTCAGAAAAACATATGTAATACTGGATATCATTTCCATTTTCAATTCTTATTCTTCTATATTTTTTGCTCCAGATAGAAGTTCTGTGCGTCCTGAATGTAGATCTTTAAAAATATGTCCCTGCGTTGGGCTCCTATGTCAAACGATCCTGACATATATTTTTCCGAATTTGTTGGCACTATTTATGCTTTTGTATACCTACCTTTTACCTTTTTTACGAGAACCCAAGATTCCAAACAGTAGTTTAACAGTTCACTCTGCCGTGTACCTCTTTAAATTCGATCAACCCCGTTAAATAAGAGTACTGAGGCACCTTTCCCTTAATTTTTCAACCAGATGTCGCATGGAAAAGTTATTATTTTTTCTTCCTAATATCTCATCACGGTCTTTGTTCTGAACGTATCCGTATTCTTTGACGTTTCTCTTCTATATCAAAAGCTAATAAAGTTTCTTTGTCCAAGAGCTTCTTCTGCTGCTTTATCATCTTCGAAATATTCACGGAAGACAGTTTTCCTACTAATAGTGTATCGAAATTATCGAATTAATCAGTGACCAGTTGTGCACAATGAAGACCGGTAGAGGTACTGTTTTGTTAATACCTTCAACCAATTTTTTTATAGTTAGTGAAGAAAATGTTCGAATTTTTAATAAAATGCAATCGTTTAGCTTGATAACAATGAATTAGGAATAATAAAATACATTTTTTTAGAAATTTCTGCTCACATTTGGAAAATTTTAAATAGAAAATTTCGGGAACTAGGTGTACATTACAGTTTTAACAAAGTACATAATATTATTGAGCTCGTCGAGATGCAAAACTTCTTTAAATTTAAAGTACTGAACTGAGAAAATAAGTCTCCCATCAGAATGCATTCCATTGTCGTTTAAAAATGCAAGTGTTAATGCCGACTGGAAGTTTTGTGCATGTACCAAAGTTTATACGAGTTGTGATAAAAACCGAGGATATACGCACACACATAAAAGCGGTAGAGACCAACATTGAAACCCCAGCGTAATAAACTAGCCAGGACGAAGTCTTTGCCTAATAAGGGATAATGTAACATTGTTTTCAGCTTCAGGTCTTGCAGCGGTCTACAATGAACCCTCTGCTCTGGTCAGTACACGTCATGTTCTGTCGTGTTGTACCTGACGGAGCCGGCTTTTGTCTCCCTTGTGTTCGTGTGTTATATAATAGCGCGTGGGTTGCCCTTGGTAGTTTATTACTAGTGCCCAAAATGGAGAAGGAGAACATGGGTCAAGTCGAAGGTAGTGGTTAAGACGTCCACGGTGGGCGAAAGAAGTTTATTTAAGTCCGGTGTTTGTATTGTCTCTAAATTATAAAGTATAAGTTGTTACCACACGTGGTAATTAGTGTTTATGTAGTACATATTCGAGTTGTAAGATGTCTCATTATCCGGGCGAGCATGATATAGGCTGCGACTTGCTATTTATGAAGTTGTTAGAGAACCTCATTTTATGAATAAAATGCCCTATAAATATGAATCGTAGATGACGCTTCATTTTTGAGATTGGCATTTAATTAGAAAATAAAAAAATATTTTCCTTTAATTACTAAATAACAGCTCCTAAGAACTTGTCTGAGATGAATGTGTTTATTAAAAATTTAAATTTTGCAAATTTTATTAAAAATTGTAAAAGAGCGTCCAATCGCTGGGACGCAACGTTTTCAAAGTAAATCGAAACTGTTGATTACGATGTACGATTATACATAGTCAAACCTACACAAAATAAATAGAATATGAATATTTAGAATATTTATATTTAGTCTATCAAAATCTGTGCAATTAATTAACTGGAAGGGTTTACGATTTTGATAAAATTTTGGGACCAAATAATTTTATATTTACATTAAGTAGGTCTTTAATAATATAAAATCGAATATCATGATTTGACCGCTAATCAATATTTTCGTTTTTTTGTTGAAAACGGTGCATCCTAATCGAGCTCTGACAAGAGGACCTTTTCTCGCCAAAGGTGACTGCTATTTCACTATTTTTAACAATAATATTTTTGTCCTACAAAATAGAAAACCGACTTCAATATACAATGAGAACATTATCAATGTAGTCGAAGTCAATTAATCAAAAACTACTAGTCAGACCTTGATCAAATTTATATGGGACCACATGAGAAGCACCAGCTTTCAAATAAAAAAAGAATCATCAAAATAGGTTCACCTAGAAAAAAGTTCTGAGGTAACACACATAAAAAATACAGTCGAATTGAGAACCACCTGCTTTTTTGAAGTCTTGATAAAAGTTGCTACTTGAAATGTAATGTAAATGGGTGCAAAAAATTTGAAATTGTGGTTTCGCAAAAAGAAAAATATTTGAAACTTAAAATTAAAGAGCATAAACATACAGAAAGTTTCTGGGCGGTAAAAACTTGCCTACGCTCAACTTTAAAATTGGCAATTTTTTAGTTAATTGTCCTAGAATATCTTCGTATACAGAAATAATAAACACAGATGCATGTTTATTTGGGGGTGGTTATCTCAAAAACTATAGGAATTAATCTTAGAAGCGGGAAAAAGTGTATGGACATTTTTAAATTTTAATAAGTAATATTTTTGGCGAAATTTATAACAGTCTAATAGAAGGCATAGTATTCACCAATAATGGGGCATTTTTAGTGGAATATTGTGTGCATTAAATGAGCTCTTTCATTATCAATGCAGCACTCCAAACGGTGAACTAAATAGCGGTGGTCGGTGGTGGCTCATGGCTTCGGGGATAGGTGAAGCAGATTAAGTGTATCCTCCCATTGCGACATAAACGTATTAGTGTTTTTTCACCGTTTTTACCGTTTTAACGTGGCACACAGAAAAGTTTATTTAAATAATAACTGCGTACAACCACTCGAATTTGAAGTACATTCCATGTTTTTCTTTATTGGTTCTTTGTATTTACAACTTCATTTACATTTAATAGTGATATACGTTTTTCACAACTTAGAGGTCTTTCTTATCATTGTCATATTATCTTGAAAATGACGTTTCTAATAAAACACTACCGGATCATGTGAATGAAACATTAGTCTAAATAAGTCTGCACAGGATGTAGCACTTGACCGAACGTTGCTATAGAAACGTACAATACATTATAGATACCTACTACAAGACTTCTTGACAAGCAAATATAAATTTGACGTTTTCCGCATCACGGAAACTTCTTTATGCTACAATAAGAGTTTTTCTATTGGCTACAGCCCATTGAATAATGGTTCATTACTCATTGGCCATTAAATAATGAACCTTATTATGCGGTCGGAAGCGCACAAGTGATGAACGTATAATTTGACGGTTGTAGATATAAACATAGATGACAGCTCAGGAATTTATTAACTTGAGTCACTGAAATTTTATCCTCGCGTATAGTGAAAAAATGAAGCGAGTTTAATTAAAATTTAAAAATCCGATTTAGAGGCCGGCAGATATTAGTTAAATTCCGAAAAAGTCGATGTACAAGGTGTCCCAAACTGGACGCGTTCTTATGGGAACATCCCTTATTTGAAGAGATAGAAAAAAAATAACCAAGGTGTCCGGAGCTCAAATTTAATGAGAAAACCACTGGCGCAAACAAAACTTTGCTATCTCTTATCGTTTGGCCGCTAGAGGGCGATTCTCAAATTTCGTCGATTTCTTTTATGTCCTATAACTTGTTTATTAATAAAGATAATTAATTTTGGTAAAAACTTTCTTAAGGCACTTTTTTCCGTAAAATCCATTGCAATAGGCAGTTCTTTTACAGGGCGTTTAGATTTTCGTGCACCACCCCAAACTCATTTTTTTTATATAGACCACCCTATATATTATGAGATTTTTGAAAAGCTCGTAAAATTTCCTAAATTTTGATGTATCGCTTGTCATGTTTATATTAAAAACCATTAGCAACATTACGATTTAAAAATTAAAATATTGTGCCTACAGAAATCAAGATTGCCTTGACTAATAAAATGACATAGGATGCTAACATGTTATGATTAGAACCACAGATTTAAAGTTTCATGATAAGATTACTCATAGTTATTATATTAAATTAATAATTCTTTAAATGTTGCTAATGGTTTTCAAGATAAACGTGACAAGTGATACATCAAAATTTAGGAAATTTTACGAGCTTTTCAAAAATCTCATAATATATAGGGTGGTCTATATAAAAAAATTAGTTTGGGGTGGTGCACGAAAATCTAAACGCCCTGTAAAAAAACTGCCTATTGCAATGGATTCTACGGGAAAAAGTGCCTTAAGAAAGTTTTTACCAAAATTAATTATCTTTATTAATAAACAAGTTATAGGACATAAAAGAAATCGACGAAATTTGAGAATCGCCCTCTAGCGGCCAAACGATAAGAGATAGCAAAGTTTTGTTTGCGCCAGTGGTTTTCTCATTAAATTTGAGCTCCGGACACCTTGGTTAATTTTTTTCTATCTCTTCAAATAAGGGGTGTTCCCATAAGAACGCGTCCAGTTTGGGACACCTGGTACATATGTATATACCTAGATTCTGAATGGAAGGGTTTACGATTTTGATAAAATTTTGGGACCAAATAATTTTATATTTACATTAAGTAGGTCTTTAATAATATAAAATCGAATATCATGATTTGACCGCTAATCAATATTTTCGTTTTTTTGTTGAAAACGGTGCATCCTAATCGAGCTCTGACAAGAGGACCTTTTCTCGCCAAAGGTGACTGCTATTTCACTATTTTTAACAATAATATTTTTGTCCTACAAAATAGAAAACCGACTTCAATATACAATGAGAACATTATCAATGTAGTCGAAGTCAATTAATCAAAAACTACTGGTCAGACCTTGATCAAATTTATATGGGACCACATGAGAAGCACCAGCTTTCAAATAAAAAAAGAATCATCAAAATAGGTTCACCTAGAAAAAAGTTCTGAGGTAACACACATAAAAAATACAGTCGAATTGAGAACCACCTGCTTTTTTGAAGTCTTGATAAAAGTTGCTACTTGAAATGTAATGTAAATGGGTGCAAAAAATTTGAAATTGTGGTTTCGCAAAAAGAAAAATATTTGAAACTTAAAATTAAAGAGCATAAACATACAGAAAGTTTCTGGGCGGTAAAAACTTGCCTACGCTCAACTTTAAAATTGGCAATTTTTTAGTTAATTGTCCTAGAATATCTTCGTATACAGAAATAATAAACACAGATGCATGTTTATTTGGGGGTGGTTATCTCAAAAACTATAGGAATTAATTTTAGAAGCGGGAAAAAGTGTATGGACATTTTTAAATTTTAATAAGTAATATTTTTGGCGAAATTTATAACAGTCTAATAGAAGGCATAGTATTCACCAATAATGGGGCATTTTTAGTGGAATATTGTGTGCATTAAATGAGCTCTTTCATTATCAATGCAGCACTCCAAACGGTGAACTAAATAGCGGTGGTCGGTGGTGGCTCGTGGCTTCGGGGATAGGTGAAGCAGATTAAGTGTATCCTCCCATTGCGACATAAACGTATTAGTGTTTTTTCACCGTTTTTACCGTTTTAACGTGGCACACAGAAAAGTTTATTTAAATAATAACTGCGTACAACCACTCGAATTTGAAGTACATTCCATGTTTTTCTTTATTGGTTCTTTGTATTTACAACTTCATTTACATTTAATAGTGATATACGTTTTTCACAACTTAGAGGTCTTTCTTATCATTGTCATATTATCTTGAAAATGACGTTTCTAATAAAACACTACCGGATCATGTGAATGAAACATTAGTCTAAATAAGTCTGCACAGGATGTAGCACTTGACCGAACGTTGCTATAGAAACGTACAATACATTATAGATACCTACTACAAGACTTCTTGACAAGCAAATATAAATTTGACGTTTTCCGCATCACGGAAACTTCTTTATGCTACAATAAGAGTTTTTCTATTGGCTACAGCCCATTGAATAATGGTTCATTACTCATTGGCCATTAAATAATGAACCTTATTATGCGGTCGGAAGCGCACAAGTGATGAACGTATAATTTGACGGTTGTAGATATAAACATAGATGACAGCTCAGGAATTTATTAACTTGAGTCACTGAAATTTTATCCTCGCGTATAGTGAAAAAATGAAGCGAGTTTAATTAAAATTTAAAAATCCGATTTAGAGGCCGGCAGATATTAGTTAAATTCCGAAAAAGTCGATGTACAAGGTGTCCCAAACTGGACGCGTTCTTATGGGAACATCCCTTATTTGAAGAGATAGAAAAAAAATAACCAAATCCGGAGATTTCTTTTATGTCCTATAACTTGTTTATTAATAAAGATAATTAATTTTGGTAAAAACTTTCTTAAGGCACTTTTTTCCGTAAAATCCATTGCAATAGGCAGTTCTTTTACAGGGCGTTTAGATTTTCGTGCACCACCCCAAACTCATTTTTTTTTATATAGACCACCCTATATATTATGAGATTTTTGAAAAGCTCGTAAAATTTCCTAAATTTTGATGTATCGCTTGTCATGTTTATATTAAAAACCATTAGCAACATTACGATTTAAAAATTAAAATATTGTGCCTACAGAAATCAAGATTGCCTTGACTAATAAAATGACATAGGATGCTAACATGTTATGATTAGAACCACAGATTTAAAGTTTCATGATAAGATTACTCATAGTTATTATATTAAATTAATAATTCTTTAAATGTTGCTAATGGTTTTCAAGATAAACGTGACAAGTGATACATCAAAATTTAGGAAATTTTACCAGCTTTTCAAAAATCTCATAATATATAGGGTGGTCTATATAAAAAAATTAGTTTGGGGTGGTGCACGAAAATCTAAACGCCCTGTAAAAAAACTGCCTATTGCAATGGATTCTACGGAAAAAAGTGCCTTAAGAAAGTTTTTACCAAAATTAATTATCTTTATTAATAAACAAGTTATAGGACATAAAAGAAATCGACGAAATTTGAGAATCGCCCTCTAGCGGCCAAACGATAAGAGATAGCAAAGTTTTGTTTGCGCCAGTGGTTTTCTCATTAAATTTGAGCTCCGGACACCTTGGTTAATTTTTTTCTATCTCTTCAAATAAGGGGTGTTCCCATAAGAACGCGTCCAGTTTGGGACACCTGGTACATATGTATATACCTAGATTCTGAATTAAAACTAAAATATTTGCTAAAATATTCAAACTAAAAAGCAAATAGTCAAAGTGGAATGTGGAATGTGGAATCATTAAACAAATATTGGAGAAATATGAAAAATTAAATTCTGCAAAACATTCTGTAGCCCACATGTGCGATCGGAATTTTGGACGGATCCCCTGCAGTGGTATCATCTTCTGTAAAGCGAAGCAACATAAAAACATGACGCTTCAGCAAACGCGTTGCACTTGCTTTGAGGCAGACTAAAAATCTTATCACTTGCCATATGGCACGTAATCTATTTATGCCTGACGTGATGTTATCATGGCAACAATCTGCCCTATTGCGCGATACATTGCATTGGTGCAGCCATGGCTTTGTAAGTATCTAAGTTTGGTTCATATGAACAGATGAAAATAGAAAAAAGTAAAAAATGTTAAACTATAGTAATTCTAAGTCCCTGGATTGGGTTACAAAAAGGACAAAAAACATTTTAAACTTCTCAAAAAGTCACTATAAAAACCCTTTTTGTTGCCAAACCCCCATTTTATTTTTAGTATTGAAAATACTTCTGGGCTCGTGTATATGGGACTCATATTACGAAAAATGTATCGACACGCGACAGATTCTGTTGGCGGCGCGCGCAGTCGAGGCCGCTAATAAATTGGATGTAGAGCGCTAGCCAGATCGCCAGATGTAAACTAAGGTACGGCGAGCGCGAGTACCGTTTAAGAGGGATATCGCATTGCAATAAAAGTCCAAACTGTACAAAACGAATTCGTTAATATTTTGTTACGTATTGCGTCAGTTTGACTATGTGCCTTGTGCTTCTCACAAATCATTTATTTTATTCTATCAATAATATACCAACTTGAAACGGCACAGATCACTTTTGTTGGACATCTTAGAAACCGAGCAGTTGTGTCGGTATTTTCAATACGCCTATGATACTTGCGTAAGATGCGAGGTCTGTGAATTTTTTATACAACTGTGGCATGAAATATGTTTTTAATTTCTATGTATTTGTCCCGGTATTTGTTGGACTTGGAAACCTTTTATTAAAATCAATAAAACGTTTCCTGGAATAGTTGGACAAAAATAATGCGTACCTATGCGATGGGAGGATTTTTTGTGAAGGGCGATTTTTTGGAAGTCAAAATTAATTCCTTTATCCCTTTTTGCAACCCCACCTGGGTTCATATTGTATACAATATAAAATGAGTCAAATTTAAAAAAGCAATTTTGGTCTAGGTCAAATTAACTGTTGACAAAAAAAACTAAAAATAATTAAATAATTTGGAGTAAAAAGGTTGACCACGGACATTTTAGATGAAGCATCAGCTGTAGTGGTTCTACCTGCGTCATAAGGCGAGAAAAAGTAGGGAACAGGAATACTAGTGACCTATAGGGCCAGTGAAAGTCGAACGTCCTGAGAAAGATTGTTCCAAGCTTGTTAAGGTGGAGTGCGAATCACGCGGCCGAAGCGTCTAGAATCGCGCGGCTATAGACGCGCGACTTTTGCAGCGCGGCCGCGACGACCTATTCGAGTGTCAATTAAGCGATCGTGGCCGTTTTCGTTTTAAGATTCTACTTACGAAATCCTGGAGAAAGCAGTATTGGCGGTACGAGAATTAGAAAATGAAGAGGAAGAGCTTTTGATGATCCTAATATTAGATTCCTTGATAAGTAGTTTCCAAGGTATTCTCTGCACCCGAAAAGAAGGTTTCCAATATGTGTTTATTTAAACATCTTTTAAAAGATGAAAGGAAGTTTAGAGGTTTTTCCGTCTTTTAACATCAATAAATTCATTAAAAATAATCATGTGGATTAGTCAAACACCCTATTATAGCGGTTTATCTTCAAAACAAACAAAAACCACGTGTTAAATCGAAGCCACCGTAATATAGAAAGCCTAGCACATCGCCCCACTCCTCGAATGAAACGTCACAAATGGTGGTGGCTCTCCAGGCGCTCCCGGTCGCGACTATTCGTATTGCTGCATAAGAATGCGATAATAATGCAATGGCAACATATTACATTTTTTATTATAACTGAACAAGTAACTAATTTTACAACTTTAGATGCCAAAATATTGTTGCGTTCCTTTGTGTAGGAGCAATTACGTTCGTACAAGTGAAAAAATGTCCGTGCTTCGATTAACGTCATACAGAACAACTATAAACATCAGAAATAGGTACTATTTTTTAAGTTTTCTATAAACATTCTCTCGGATTTGCGCTTAGTTATTACTTATAACAATTACTATGTTTGGGTTTGTTAGGGCACAGTTCTCTATGTAATAGCTGGTTGAAATGAGGGAAAATAGTGGCTCAAATTAAATAAAAGTTTGTGTAGAAAAAGTATTGAATAAATCGGCGTTTGATAAAATTGTTTTTAAGGGAACAATAAATTAGGGTTGATATTAAAAAAAAATTACGTATTCACCGAATATGTTAATTTAGTCATTTGCCCAGCTAGAAATGAGTTTTTTATTTAAGGGCTTCTTATTTGTCTTCAATACACTTGTTTAATAAAACGAGGCAATATAATTAGTAAACCCTACATTATTGACTTTGCGAATACTATTACACCTAAATAAGAACAAAGAAATTGGTGACCTACTTCTACTCTTTTACCAAAGCTGTTGACTCCGAGGTTGACTCTTTGCAGTGCCGTTTTGTCTTAAGTTTTAACTATTAATAGATTATTTTACCTAGATAAATACAAACGTATTGACAGTAATATAATTACGAAACTACAATTCATTAAATAAAAATTACTATTTCCCAATATTAAGCCGAGAAACTCTACCCGTAGTATATGCTCGCCAGACAGAAATCTACAACCGCGTGTGACGTCACCAGAGCAGGGTACAGGCTTTCTATATTACGGTGGCTTCGGTTAAATGCAACCTGTCGCAGTGGCTGTTACGACTAGACTGCTTTTTTGCAGCCGCGCCGCAACGGTCGCTGCAGTCGCTTCTGTCGTCGGACGGAAGTCGCATGATTGGCAATGGGTATATTTATTTTAACGTATATCAGTGGCTAAAGCGACGTCGTTAGAGCCGCGCGTCTATAGTCGCGCGGCTCCAGCCGCTTCAGCCGCGTGATTCGCACTCCACCTTTAGGCAGCTTTTTGCTTTATGGTTGGTAGCGCCATCCTGTTGACATCGAAACCTTGCCATCTCCTGATTCTCCAAATGAAGAAGAAAAATCTTCTCTGCAAACGTTTCTTAGTAAGCCTCGCTTTCGTAAATTTTGTCTACTATTCCAAAACAGTTTCATATTGTAGATATTACTGCTGACAATATTTTGCGGAACTTAAAAAGTGGGTAGGTATGTTTACTTTGATATCTCAGGAAAGTTTAATGCTCTTTATCGTAATTACTATTCGCAAAGACTAAATATTTGTTGTTAGATAGTTGACGGTTATAAAAAATTACTAGGTACATTCACTGATGTTGGTTAGTCTAGCGCAATAGGATCGGGTGAAATGGAATCGGAAGAATAAACAGAACTGAAACATGATGCAAATGCAAATTGAGCCCTTATCATTAGCGAATAATTAGCATACAAAGTCCACTTGAACAAGCCTCTATCAATGTGATGTGGGGTGGTATACAGATGATCATAACTTAACACTTAATAACATGATACTCCCATTATAAACATGTCTGTTGATCATTGTTGATGTCCGTTAAATACCAGCAATTTTCATATATCCCACAGACCGTAACGCTCATATTCAGTCACTGCTAATGCGTTTTTAACGCGTTTATTGTCTTTATCGAGCACTTCAAGCGAAACCTGTCAGACAAATTATGACGACAGAAGATAATGTCATGATTTACAAATTCTTAAATGCGCCAATGAACGAGTAAGTGATTAAATAATGTGTTGTGCTATTTTATGCCATCATGTGTGGAGGCAAGTTACACAGCAGTAATTTTATTATTTATTTATGACAGAAAGTCCAGTATATTGTAGATAAGTACTTGTCCAACATTATTGAAGCAGAAGAATACTACATATATCGGTACCTATACTATAAAAATTTACATATATATACAGATGTCACATCTTCTAAGGAATAGAGTATAGGTCTCGGTATAGGTATATAAATCTTTCCAACTACATATAAATATCAAGTGTTTTAAAAATGTGATAAACATTTCCTAGGCAATACTGAATACTTAGTTATTTTAAAAATATTTAACAGAAAGTGAAATTATTTTTAGGGATTCTAATACTGGATGATGATTTCGTTTTGATCCTCCAGAAGAGGCAAAAATGCTTTAGGGCGATTATACCTACAACTTTCAGCCGAACTCAGTGTGATCCTTATTATTATTATTATTATTTTATTTTTGGCGATACTATTGTGTGAGTTTTCTGTCTACATGCTTGAACACCGGCAAGCTAGAAACGGTAGCTATCATTTCAAATTAATCACTTTGCGTCATAATTGACGCAACAGTAGTGTCATATTTTTGGTTCTGTTTTTGGTTGACTCCACTACTATTGCCTATTTGTGTCATTTTTAAAAGCTTATAACATCTTAAAATAGTTATTTGTGTAACTAGTGCAAAAAGTGTAGGTATATTTGCTATGCACGATGCATGAAGTCGAGAGCTGCAATCATGCTGAGTGCAACAAATATGCTTTTTGCACAAGTTGCACACAACATTTTTTCTACGATCGAATTAAGTTTGTTTTTATTTCAAATTGTATTCGAGTATTTTACAATACAAGAAATATTACTAATACTTAGAATAGTTCTAACAATAACATGAACAGTTTAAACTAACTTTATTTTTATAAAACTAGTCATGTATTTACTTTTTTTGAGTTAATTTCAATTTTAATATCGCAGTTAGAGCAATTTACTATGGTAACTAATGGACAAACTTCATTTCCGGTGAGTTTTTGAATTTTATTTTCGTTTTTGCTTGTGGAGGTCTCAGGTTCTTCACTTAAAACTCTTTTTCGGATTGTTGTGAAGTTTGCGGTACTGGTACTTGGTTCACCTTACAGAATTTGAGTCGCTGTTTTAGTTTTTTTTAGAAATTGATTCCTCAATGTAGCCCTCAGCGACCGTTGAAGATTTCCATCCTCCATGGCGTTTTAATGTTAACATGTCTGCCCCGGATTCCACAAGCAATGTTGCAGAAGGTCTGCGAGAACAGTGTCCTGTGAATTGCATTGGGTTTTTAATATTTAAGTATTTTGCAATATCACTTTGTATTTTACTAAAAGTATTTACTCCAACAGGTTGAACTGAACATTTTCCGTTATAATAACACCCGATAAAAAATCTAGTGTGATTGGTAGACTGGGGACGAAGGGATGCGTATTTGCGATACATTTCAACAAAATTAAAACATCTAATTTTACCGCTTATTACAAATGATCGAGGTTTGTTTGTCTTGCTATCGGGAATGTTCACAGTAATGATAGAACCCATGTCATTAATATCATTTAATGTCAGTTTCTGTAACTCGTCCCTGCGGCATGCTCCTGTAATGCCAAATACTGCAACTATCTATAAAAAAACATAAGTAATTATAAAGTTAAAAATTAACATCAATTGCATGTGTTGCCTTCATCATTAGATATTTATTGGAGTTTACTAAAAGTAACGCGTTACGTTACCTGTAACATTGAAATTATGTACGTATCTATGGATACGGCTGTTTCTGTCTGATTGCATAGAGCATGGAAATATAGTGAAAATAGAGTGGCATAGAGTAGATATGACAGTTGGCGTTGTAAAGTCAGCATTTGCAGTGTTTGTTCGTTCCTAAATTTGTTGAATCTTTTGATTTAATATGGAAAAACCTAATATTAAATACTCCAAATATTGCTTAGTGCCGAAATGTGAATCAACGCCTATTCGAAAACCAGGAAAAGTATTTATTTCATTGCCAGTGGAATCGACGTTTAGCAGATTGTCACTTTTCTTCTTCTACTTTATTGGCCTTTTGTCTAAGATTGTCACTTAATTACTGAATTATGAACAATTTATATTTTGATGTAGTTAGACATTTTCGAACATAAACCATCTGATAAATACACATCTTCTTATACCAGGGTGTATTCGAATAAGTGCGAAAAAAATTAAGAGGCGATTCCTTGTTGAAAATTAAAGGGGGTGTTTGATATAAACAAATCCTCATATGTACCTCCCTTAGGAGTGACGCTCCTCCAAAGTGGGAGGTGGAAATTAGGTTTTTATTTATTTTCCCAAAATCTGAAAAAGTTAAGGAAATGAAATTTGGTGGAAGGCTTCTAATGTTAAAAAGGCTACATTCTAATATTTTTTGACCTATCCATATTGTTATAAGTGGATGAAACTCGCAACCCCTCTTAATTTTTTCCCTTTTAACGTTTTACATTTTTACCGTGTAAGAATTTGATTGTTTAAAAATATGCCTTAGAAAGTTTCATTCATTTAAAAACTTTCGTATCTTTTTTGCTGTTTTTGTAAAATCAATAGTTTTCGGGAAAAAAATGATTCACTTCATTATGCACTGAAAGAATTAAATTCCAAGTAAAAGTAGTAGGCGGCACTAAGTTGCTTAGAGGGGTTGCGAGCTTCATCCACTTACAACAATATGGATCGGTCAAGAAAATCTTCGAAAGTAGCCTTTTTAACATTAGAAACCTTCCACCAAATTTCATTTCCCTAACTATTTCAGATTTTGACAAAAAAATAAAAAACATAATTTCCACCTCCCACTTTGGAGGAGCGTAACTCTTAAGGGAGGGACATATATGAGGATTTGTTTATATCAACACCCCCTTTAATTTTCAACAAGGAATCGGCTCTTAAATTTTTTCGCACTTATTTGGATACACCCTGTATATAAAAATCAATTGCCGTGCGTTAGTCTCGCAAAAACTCGAGAATGGCTCGACCGATTTTGATCAAATTTTTTGTGTGTGTTTGAGTAGGTCCAGGGATGGTTTAGATACACAATTGGACCCGGTAGGTGGCGCTGCAATCGGGTTCTATTAATTTTTTACGGCTGGGCTGGACCGATTTTGATGAATTTTTTTGTGTGTGTTTAAGAGGGTCCCTGGATGGTTTTCATTCACAATTGGACCCGGTAGGTGGCGCTGCAATCGGGTTCTAAAAATTCTTTTACGGCTGGACCGATTTTGATAAAAAAATTGTGTGTGTTTGAGTGGGTCCCTGTATGGTTTACGTTCACAGTTGGACCCGGTAGGTGGCGCTGCAATCGAGTTCTAGAAATTTTTTTACGGCTTGACCGATTTTGATTAAATTTTTTGTGTGTGTTTAAGTGGGTCCCTAAATGGTTTACATTCACAATTGGACTGGGTAGGTGGCCCTGCAATCGGGTTCTAGAATTTTTTTACGGCTGGGCTGGACCGATTTTGATGAATTTTTGTGTGTGTGTTTAAGTGGGTCCCTGGATGGTTTACATTCACAATTGGACCCGGTAGGTGGCGCTGCAATCGGGTTCTACAATTTTTTTGCGGCTGCGCTGGACCGATTTTGATGAAATTTTTTGTGTGTGTTTAAGTGGATCCCTGGATGGTTTACATTCACATTTGGACCTGCAATCGGGTTCTAGGAATTTATTTTCCAAATTTTTTTAAATGTCGGGCAGCACAACGTCTGTCGGGCCCACTATTTTGGGTATAAAACTGACATTCGCGTGTACCCTGTTATCAAGTGATTGAAGTTAAAGTAATCGTTCGTAAGGAGTAAACTCCAGTCGTGCGTCGGAGGTGACACACACAAGTTTTTTTTATCTGGAGCTTCAATTAAAAATTTGTAAAATTCCTGTCTGGTAAAAAAATTTGATTTCTTGGGACGGTATCCTACCAACTTCTTCTTCAAAAATGGAATTAATTTGGTAAAATGTCGAATTTCCACATTTTTATTGATTAAAAGTGTAGCCTTTAACATTGAATATTCTGACCATAAGGTCGATGGCTTTAGTAGCTCTGATTTTTCTTTTGAATACGCTATACTTGGGCCGCCGAACAGACGGAGTGATCACCCTGCAAGAATGTGCTCTAGGCGGGACCACTATCAATTTAGGATGACCGAACCGCAGTGATGCGCTTTCTTTAGACCCAACGAAGTCGCATCACTCCAATTCGGTCGTCATAAATTACTTTCGCGATTATGATCATTATTCACTCAGATGATTTGAGCCACTCGCCTTCGGCTCGTGGGCTCAAACATCATCTTCGCAAATAATGGCTGTCATAATCGCTCATATAATAATATACTATAAACTGACAACTTGAAATTAATTACGGAAATTGTCACTGTTAGACGTCATCCATAGGTAACTATGATTATGCTTTCGTTAGTAACAAGATTTGGATTATGTAGTTAATATTTTCTTTATTCACTTTTTGGTAGAAATTCATTATGAATTATTCAAATACTCTGCGTACTACCAATAAATTAACACTTTATTCTAGGATTTGTATTAATTAAAATTAGGGTAAAAAATATTTATATTTAAAAGCAAACAATAAATGTTTTGAGGAATATTTAATGTTACCTACAAGTACCTATAGTTACCATGTTTACCATGTTTACGTATACTCAAGTTACAAGAAAAAAATGTTATCCTTAGATTAAACTCGTAATCAATAGAGGATCAAAGTATTTTTTGCACTAGTGCAAAAAGTTAAACTTCTGGCACGATCGTAGAAAAATATTATTTGCAGTTTTGGGCTACATCGAATTTTTCCTAAAAATTTTAATACATGTTTGCTAAATAAAGGTTCCCTGGACGTGTTGCGCACTTCCACCTTTCCAACTCCTTACTGGTTAGAGCAGATTTTCACCTTTGAGATATTCCACACACTGGTCTACCTGTCTCTCCTATACTAGTTTCTCTATGCAGAGAACAATATTAATTTTGCTCAACATACTCAAATTATGTATTATATCCTTATATGTAATTTTTTTCTGTGTCGAAAGACCTTACGACTTTTAGTTAAACTTGACATATTTTCTAAACCGGGAAAATATTTTTTTGGTAGAATGATGCTTATTAGGAAGATATTTTGTATGAATAGTATTTTTGTTAAATAACTTGTAGGTAGCCTAGTTTAAAATACTTGTATAACAATGGAGTAATTTATTCGAGTTATTGTTACTGGACAAAACAATATCCTGATATATTTTTACAAAGAAGATTTGTTTTACTAACTTTTAGTTGACCTTAAATGTTTAGTGTCATACATTTAATTCCAAAAATAGTTCCACAAAAATTATGCCGGGAAGAAATGATTTAGATAAATTATTATTCATGCCGGTTTTTTAGATTAGCGGCAAAATCAACTAAATTAATAAAAATTAGCCACTCCAAACTGCTTTAAAATAATACACTGGAATGAAACAGATTTAAAACGGGATATCATCGCAGCCAAGTTATTTCAGTGAAGTGTGTTAAAGTAGGTTATCTATTTTTTGATAAAATAAATAAACAACTTGATATATGTTTAGCCTAGTAAAACAAGCGAGCTAATTAGCTTTACATTAATTGGTTGCAATATTCACTTGCATTGTGCCTCCAGAGGTGTATCTTTATTTTTGTTTTTCTGAAATTACTATTTGAAAAAGTAGGTTTGACTAATGTGCAAATGATCTAGTTAAAATGATTAATTGGTGAATTTCTACAAATACTTTAGCATATTATACTTATGTACGTGGTATAGGCAAATATAATTTCCCTGTATACAGAATATGTATTTGGTAATTTATTGCAATAAAATCAAAATATAATTTAAAATAGTTTGCAATGAGACTTCAAGCTAGTAAACCGGGACAGTTATTATGTACCTATTAGTTGAAGCGTTATTTTTGCCTCTAATTTAACATATCCTACAGAAGCCGAAACAAATAATTTCCGCTTCAATAATCCGTTGTGTATGAATCGTCAATACAATTATGACTCACCGATTGATTCTCCCCTATTCCGTATTGTCCTTGAATTATTGGGTTGCTGATACCGGGAGTACATACAGATGTTGAAGCCTGATGGGAATCTCCACGGGTTTTTTTATGTTATACCTACTCATATTTGCAAATTTGACATTTCTTCGTTTCGATCGCCAATAAAACTACCTACTTGACCTAGGAAACAAAAATTTCAATCTACGTAACATAAAGTGAGGTCAGGTACATTTATGCATGGAATTTACCTTTCGATGTACGGGTTTCTAAGTTGGTCCGTGCATGACTATAACGGAGCGCTATCTCCTGTCTGCTGCTAGATCCTGGACTTGTAGCCACGTCAAATCTTTCTTCGTTCCATTCACGCGTTGACCGTCACCTCATCCTGGTTCCAAGAGTTTTCGCCTACCAAGTAACTAAGTGACCCACCCCACCGTCTTAGCTGACTTTCCATCATACCATTCGCATGCGGCAGTCCCAATCTTTTCCTTATTATAGTGTTCCTGACATTTTTATCTTGTCTTGCCTCGTCTTTCAATAGCACCAACAACCCCTTACTGTCCGACTCCTTGTTATACATATCGTTTTCTGGTATTCCTCGTTTTTACGCAGTTCCTTGTATCATCATAGAGACTTTGCACGGCTTTGATTTGCTTTTGTAACCCTTTCTTTTATTATCCACCATATTTCATTTTTCGGTGCTTCTCTGTGTATATGAAGGAAACGAACGCTTCTCTGTTCTATTTCAGTACTGCAAACTGACGTATAATGTAAAGATGTGTCTTGTCCTAAAACAACTTTGGAGCATCATTCAAGGTTTGATCCACATAATTAGAGTAGGCCCTGTTTGATCCACAGCTTCTCTTGATCGTTTTTAGAATTTTCACCCACGGTTTTCCCGGTATACACAGTAATCATAATATGTATTTGTATATCCCTTTAGTTTTCGCTTTGACTCGCGCCACTTTTTTGTAGATGAGCATAATTATGGGGTTTTCCATAGGATGGCATAAATAGCATTCCTTACAGACCTACAGCAACGGACGAGGGACTTGTAGACAAGGGAGACTTATATGTATATCAACAATAAAAGTCAAATGAGTGAAACTGTCTCTGGCGTTGATGGCGATGCCCTATCTGACCTTTTTGACCTGATCGATTTTTTGTTCATAAGAAAAAGCTGATTCACTAGAACAAAGTAATTCCACCGCGGCGAGACGGGAACCCCTAGACTTGCACTTTCGTTGAGGATGTATATAACCACTGAGCCACGAAGGTGTTAACGATCGCATTTAACTAAATGGTGTTTAAGCAGTCGCTTCTACGCTGTAGGTCTGTAAAGAATGTTAATATGCCATCGGATGGTGTAATACCTACATGTTTTTCTTTTCAAGCTACGCTAGAGATTACAGTAACGAGAGATGTACAGTAATTATTGACCGTAGCAGAGAATACAATAATGTTTTTAATATAAAATTCTTGAACTTGAAACCACTTTTATTCCACCTACTTTCAGCGAAAGCGATACCATCGGTACCTGAAATGATTCTTGAACAATTTGAAATCTTAAGAATATAGCAATTCCTGCACTGTTTCCCATAAGAGAACCGTCGTTGTCAAATTCAGTTTCCGGAAGACCGTTTTTGGTTTAGCAGCAGAAGCCCTGGAAGCTTGGTTAGAGGAGTAAAATGCATACTCCATAACTTCAAACCCATGTAAATAATAAAAGTGCCTTTACACCATCTGGTTTTGCATTTGATTTTCTGTTGGATTTATAATATATTTGTTTCTTTTTTCACACTGCTGTACGCATGCGCAACACAGTCTTATCCAAATTGCGTAAATGAGATGTGACTTCAAGCAAGTCTTAGCTTAATAGTGGAGGCTGTGAAAACTATTAACTTTGAGAGGCTTTTTTGTAGTCTGTTTGGTTCGTTTTTCATTCCGTTTAAAAATATTACAATTAGATTCTGATGAACGTGAAGTTAAAAGAGATCAAGAACGAATAGGTTAAGAAGATAAGGAAAAATAGAAAGCAATTATTGTTGATGAGTACTTGTTTAATTATACGAATTTTGAGGCACTTGTTTGGACACAACAATTTAACGAAAACATTTTTGAAAATACGTGGATTTTCTATGTAAAGTTGATCCCACTTCCCACTCACAGTATTGATTGAACTAAGCAAGAAACAGTAAAGAAAGATCTTCCCACGATTGAGGGGGAAATCTAGTTTACTCATCATGTCATGTGCAAAGAATTTTTTCAAGGCCATTTTATTCCTGGAAAAGACGCACAACCTGAGAACTATCTGAAAACAATGATGAATCCGTTGTCAACATAATGGCGAAACTCAACCGTAAATGGTTATTATAGACGTTTTAAAACAACATTGTGTTCTTCATGTCTTTATCGTTTAATAATTTATGCCCGCTTATCCTTTTAGTCTTTATAAAAGTTACTTTTGTAGTATAGACTAGGAAATTATATAGTGAAGTGTATTTCAAAGGAAATATGAACATCTGAATTGTTGCATTCTTAGGATATGTTCCGTGCTTTCTACTTATACTATTTACTGGAACGCCCGTGGGTTTAACGTGTTACAAAGCAATAAATACCTATTTTTATGTTAAAAACGTCAAAATTCTGTTGCCTTAAACTATGCCTTTGTGAATGGTAATATCCTAGTAAACAAACCGGAGTAAAATAGAAATAACTCTATTCAAAGACTTATTATAAAACCACTAAACCATCGCCAAGCTAACAAAAGCTGTAAAAGCACCGCGTAAAAATTTAATTATAGAAGACCTGAAATAAATTTACTGCAACCTCCAGTGCATGAATTAGAAAATAGCGTCCGCCTACATTAAAATAGTATTGGACATCAGCCCGATGAATTTACATAATTTACTAAGTGCCACTGGGTCGTAAATCTTGTGACATTACTGTGAATGTTACACAATTCGGGAAATGATGAAGTTGCGTAAAGTTAATATAAGAGATCCACCCAAGATTTTTAATACAGTAGATCCATTATTAAGATATCAGGAATAAGACCAATTATTTACGTACATGAGTCGATATGCACTACCAAAACTTATGCTATAATAGGTTATTTTTTCTGATACTGTTAATTTATGATGATTTTGGGCGGGTCTGGTACAAATATTGACGTGAAAGTCTAAACAGCGGTAATGGTACTAAAAATTAAGAATTCCGTGGCAGCTAGTATTATGTAGGTAGTGTTGTGTATAATCACATGGAAGTACTGCATAACTACGCTTGAAACTTCCCTAGTTCTAATTCTCAAAAAATCGATTTAGAGAACATTTAAATTCGGAGACTGGGATCGTCTATCAATTTTTATTCTAATTGTTTTTTGAATTTAGAAACTAAAATAAACCAACCCATATTTTTTATTTTTTCGGTATGAAGTGTATTACCTGAATTTAAAAATAAACGACATTAACGCGACACCATGACGTCATGGAGCAGCTCGCAGTTCAGGATATTTGTTTATACACGGTGTCTCAACGAAAACTTGTACCCCCGTAAAACTCGGCAAAATAAACGTTTTGACAAAAATCCAAAAACACGTCGATTTTTATATCAATGGGGACCAATTTTTATGCAGTAATCATTCTTGCAACTCTAGCCCTGTGCGGGTGGCGGGGGGGGGGTAGCGACCCCCTAAAATTTTAAAGGGGACGGGGGGGGGGTCAAATGATCCCTACTTTGGAAGGGTTTTTCATTACTTACACAACCGTATTTGTTTTATTCAATTCGATCAATTTGTTACCGAGAAATTGCTTCTTGAAGTTTCCAAGTTAAAAAATTAATAAAGCACAAAAAGGTTTAAACTATCGAATGTATTAAAATGGAGAAGTAACAAAATCAAGTAAACTAATAAGAATAAAATGTAAGAATAAAAGAACATCAGAACAAATGTTAAAATAAACTTATTCGCCACAGTATAAAATCGTGTTTATTTACTAAATCAAAATGGTTTATTCCAAAGAAGAATGCCGGCTAATAACTCCTGAGGTCTTGAGAAATGTTAGATCTGGATTTGAATCCAGAATGTATTATTGTATGACAATTGGTGGAGGTCATTTCGAGCAATATATTCGATAGTTTAAACCTTTTTGTGCTTTTATTAATTTTTTAACTTGGAAACTTCAAGAAGCAATTTCTCGTTAACAAATTGATCGAATTGAATAAAACAAATACGGTTGTGTAAGTAATGAAAAACCCTTCCAAAGTAGGGATCATTTGACCCCCCGTCCCATTTAAAAATTTTTGGGGGGTCGCTCCCCCCGCACAGGGCTAGAGTTGCAAGAATGATTATTGCATAAAAATTGGTCCCCTTTGATATAAAAATCGACGGGTTTTTGGGTTTTTGTCAAAACGTTTATTTTGCCGAGTTTTACGGGGGTACAAGTTTTCGTTGGGACACCGTGTATATACTTTTTGACTCTAAATGAGTTACCCGCTGAATTGCTAAAATATGTAAAAATCAAGGAATCCAAAATGGGATGACACATTGCCAACACTTTTTTGTACCTTTACAGAAACAAAGAAAAATCTGAAATTTCCGGTTTTTGTTTTGTTAATAACTCTGTATGGTTTGTTCAAATGACTTTAAATTTGAAACACTCGCATAAACGAACAATGTGCTTCGGTCTGTGCCGATGCATTTAGATTTAGAGTTTTCATTCTTTCAGATCGCCCCGGTATTTATAGAACTACGTCAAGGTCAAGTCCAGTAGCAAATTTTAAATGCATATTTATAATGAAAATTTTGCAAAGAAAATTAAGCTTGAAAAATCCATTGGCGTATCATTTTTCTCAAAACAAAATTCTTGGGGTATCAATGGTGAAAACAAAAAAAAATCACAGCCTTCGCAAGGATGCACCCGGGGGATACATTGAAAATGACGAAGCAGACTGTAATCCTTGGGCGTTCGGGATATTTCCGCATACGCGATAGCCGTCGTTTCACTCGACTTTAATCGCTAGCGCTCGGCATGCCGTATGTGACAAATGCAACAGAATATTTTCGGTTAATATGATCCCTATAATAGGATACTAAAAACATTTTCAATGTTAATACTGTACAGACTCGATAATCCGGATCAATAAAAACATGGGCGATCCGGATTATTGAAAAATCCGGATTATTAAATCAATCTATATTTGTTAATAAAAGAACTGAACAAGAGGGATTTTTAATGATTTCATTGTAAAAACATACAAAACAGGTAAAATGAACATAAAAACACTTTTGCATAATTGCTTCTACTACATTAATAAATAATAAAGTCTGTAATTTTAGTTTGGCTGACCTTCTGCTGACTCAAACAAAATGCTTGATGCCTGAGTATTAACAATTCATTTAGGGGTGCGTTGTTCTTTCCAGCCCAATCTATACATTGTTGAATGCTTAAATCTGTCTAATCGGCTTCTGTGAATTCAGGGCATGGGGTAAAGAGCATTTTTTATACAGTGTTGAAAAATAGTAAAGGTGCACTTTCGTTTGCGCCGGTAGATGCGGCACGTACCGGCGGCCGACACGCGCGACGGACACAGTCCCATTTGAGCGTGAATGTACCGGCCGGCAGGTGAAACGCACAAACGAGAGCAGTTCTATTTAAATACTATTGGAGAAGTACAACGGGTGTGTCGGCTACCGGTACACGCCGCGTCTACCGGCGCAAACGAAAGCGCACCTTTAGTCGTAAATTTTGAATTTCATCAAGCAAAGTCGTTAATGTCAAAATGTTCTCTTTATAGACGTCGGTATTTCCTTTGCAAAACAAAGAAGCCGCCTCGGCATCCATAAGCTACAAGGAAGTGTGCGGATTGCCGGCATTTTTATTTTCACCCTTTGATACCCTCGCCGCCACTCCCAGTTGACCAAAATCAACTTGTACCAGTGGAGTAGCCAGCCTTAAATCGGAAAAAGAATTTAAAATGTATTTTTGTACAATCAGGTCAAAAATGTACTAGATTCATACATTTGTACTAGCTGTGGCAACGCTGATTCGGGTTCGCCGCCGAACGCCTGACTCGGCAAGTATTTGGGGATTGGTTAGAAAAACACCTTAGGAGGGGGTGACGCAACCGCAAAGCGTTTAAAAAGTACGTTAGAGGCGCATTCGGATTACCGAAACTGAAATTATCCGGATTACAAAGTATGCAATGCAATCAAGGAACTATCCGGATTACCGAATAATCCGGACTATTAAGGATCCGGATTAATGAGTCTGTACTGTATGTATTATTGTCTGAATATTCATACTATGCATTGGGTGTTTATATACCAACACAATGTTCAAGTTCGGTTTTGCAAATACATAATGTATACGGATCTTTTTTCTGCTTGAACACTGTACGTGTCCTGCAAAGTAAGCCGTTATCGTCATATGGTCATATGAACTTTTTATCTAACACTAGGCGGAATAAGTCAAGGAAACTATTCATTAACATTTTTCAACCCCCTCAATATGGGTATCAAATGAAAGGGCTTAACTAGTAGAATACAGTACACTATGAAAAAAATCCGAGATGGCCTCCACCACAAAATGGCGGATTACTTTTTTCGATTCCCTCAATATGGACATCAAATGAAAGGGCTTGACAAGTAAAACACAGTACACTTTAGAAAAGAATTCCTAATCCAAAATGGCGACCGAAACAAAATGGCGGATTAGATATTTTTTTCAACCCCCCTTATATGGGTATCAAATGAAAGGGCTTAACTAGTAGAATACAGTACACCATGAAAAATGCAAAATCCAAGATGGCCGCCACCACAAAATCCCCGTAATATGGGTATCAAATGAAAGGGCTTGACAAGTAGAACACAGTACACTTTAAAAAACTAATAACAAAACGAAAACAAACAAGTAGATTATCTGCATCATTATTATGTTTCTTTACAATAAAACCCTTTAACTTGAAAATTTGTTTTACTTATTTTATTTTTTATTCAGTTTAACTCGACGTTCAGTCTTCAAATTCATTACCTATTTCTCCTGACTCAAATGTTGAGTTCTTTTTAGTTAACAGTGAGACTCTTTGCAAGATCTATAATTTTAGAAAATAGTTGGTCATAATTATTACTAGAACTTCCTATATTGCTAATGAATATTACAAGTCTGCTATTTAGTGATAGTGTACTTTCTTTATGTTTATACCAATCTAATATTCTCGTCCACTAACACTTTACGCTTTCATATCGATATAAAAAATCAAAAAACTACTTCAGTAATACTTGCGTCTCGCCATCTTGGCGGCACTATTCGTGCGTCGCTTGCATAAAAATGTCATCACGATCACGGCTTTCTTAAGACTAAATCTTGCAGGAATACTTTATTAATAGTCCTTTAATTTGTATTCACACGTTGAACTACCCTAGGTTTACACGAAATGTGTTTCTCCACTTACATTATATGTTTAGTGATAATATGGTTTGAGATAAGAAACTCTCTTTAAATCTCTCCCAGACAAATGGATTACGAAATACTTTTTCGGTCAAATAGAATATTTATTTAAATTTCTATACCAGCTTATTAGATGATTGAATCTTGGACGAATGATCTACATTTTTTCTTTACAAATGAGATTCAAGGTACGTAATCAGTTAAGGTGGATGTCGTAAACGCAATTTTGTTAAGTATCTTCAGTATCTGATCTCAGAAATTATTGCTGGGTAGAAATTTGTCAGGCGTTCTATAATAAAGGTATTTGAATATTATGGTGTTTGCTACATCTATTGTAAGCATTCTTTATTCTCTGTCGGATGTTATCAAAAATCCTCTTTATTTAAAATTTCGTAAATAATTATTGTACCCGTGGAAAAAGTTATAAGATCAGATTTCTGACAAAACACTGTCTTACAGGCTACAATATGCGACAAGACATAAAATATGTCCAGAATTTTTTCGCTAACATTCGTAATGTTATTGTGAGTACGGTTAACCAACATGGGATAGTATTATGTGTTAATAAATCAGTTCCGTTTTATCATCTTGGCCCGAGTCTGCACTTTTAATTAAATTCTACAAAACCGCATCTAAATCCGTTCCGGAATTTGTACTTTCAAAGACAATTGTCATACAATGGACCAGTTTTACGTGGGTTTGCATAAATGCCGACACGCCGTAAATTACACTCTTAATTTTCGGTTATGGATATCTTCGCATATGTCATTATTTTCCGAAAAGATGAAATATTCTTAAGAATAGCTCGTTTAGATATGATAGAAAATACTCTTGAAAATGAGGTGTTCTGCTTAAAAAAAGAGGATAGTTATTTCCGATAAATAGTCAAGTGAAAATGATTTTTTTTTACCCGCACGTTCATAGGATTATGAAGAAAAACTTTGCGAATATGTTAGGTGTACCTCTTTGACAACATACATATAGTTACATACGTGCATTAATTTAGGCGACGTAGGCCAGTGGAAGTTCAGTTTATATCGGTTCCATTTTGCTGGTCTGGGTGATCTTCCTCTTCCTCTTAAACCTCCTGGCCCCAGACCACCATTAAGGTTTAGGGTCCTCATCTTCCAGACGGCCGGGACTGTTTGCTGCAGTCACTTCCGTCACAGTGCCTATACATATTTCAGCATTGGAGACGGTGTTTTTTATAGCTGCAGATGGAGAATTCACAGCCTAACACGAAACCGGTTTCAGCAACTGTTCTGGGGCTGGCGCCCAAAACTGGTCCCCGGAATCAGCAATTTCAGCAATTCACTTTTCTTAGTCGCAGTCGCTAGGGGACCTGCCGAAGTTGCAGGTAGTGATGCCAGATTGAAGGGCTATCGAGTAACTCTTTGATATGTACACATCTCCGACCTCAGCCTGTGAGACCTGACTACTGTACAATTCCCTGTAGATGTTTATTTGATCCCAGGAATAAGCATTTGCTCAAGGACATTCAGGAGCACCAGAGGTCTGTATCTTGTTCTACTGTCCATGTGGTCTTTCTAGATTTTGCACCCACCACGGCTGTGGTTACCTAGTTACGAAAGTTTGCCAACATCAGTGGGACCCTGATGAACAATTTTATATCCAAGAGCAGCAAGGTAACATGAAAGAAGTTTTATTAGACCTGTCTTGTTCCTAGAATTCCGAAAAAATACATCTTGAAATGTGACATTTAGCTCTTAAATATAACACGGTACCTACCAACTAAGAAATTGTTTTTATCTGCTAACCTAATTGACCAAAATACTTCCAATAACGTAGAAAGTTAATACCTATTACAAATTCAATTATTTGAAGTTATGCTTCGCAAGATTCCCTTTTTTGTTTCTAATTTAGATATTTCAAAAACTCAAAGTTTGTTTTCAAGGCGAAGGGCGATGGATAGGTTTCTTTTGCAATTTTTCAAAAGGTTTGAAGTATCCTCTAGAAGTCCCCGCTATAGGGACTTCTAAAATGTTGCTATGTTGCCCATGAGGTCGGTATTAGTAGTTTCATATGAGAATGGACAATGACGTAGCGTGCGGACAAACAAGTTTTCCTGGTATCGCCGTTGCTAGGCAACAAGAACGCGACCGTCCATTTTCCTCTCGCTTGAGTGTCGGACGGTCACAGCCTTGTATAGTCTCTGATGTGTGACGTCATTATTTCTGCGCAGTTTTGATGATTCAATTGTCGGTTCTCCGACGAAACAATTTCTACTAGGTACATCTAGACACGTTCCAGAAGTTTTGCGTGGTAATTCCAAGTTTGTAGGTTCTTGAGCTAAAGTAGCTTAAATGCGTTGAACTATAACCGAAAGTGATACAATATTGCTATTATAACTTAAAATTCGATGTAACAACAATTTAAAAACTACAAACTTATTATATTACAGTAAATTAGCAATTTAAGTGTTCCTTGTAATTTCGCAACGCATTAGGTATATACCTTGAGTGGTCGTTCGAACAACTACTCCTCGAGCAAACAGCCCGTCAGCTATTGAATTATAGAACAAATCCAGATTTCTTGTACCACAAGTTATCGCAGAATGTTACTTCAGCTAACTGGTATTGAAAGATTGAAACATTCATGATGTGCCTCTGCGTACATTACTTCAACGAACAAAATTCGTTTTTTAGGTTATACCAAATATGTTACGTTCAACAGAAAATAGTAGGCTATTGGTTTCGTCCCTGTTTGGGACTCGTCGGTGCAATGCTTTCCATTTTCTTTTTATAAACAACTAATTTACTTACCTGTGTCGATCAGATATACGCAGTGTCACAATTTAGAGACGTCAGTATGGGCAACTTGATTAATATTGAAGATACAAAGATAATTAAATAGGGAAAGTTTAGCAGAATCTTATGACCACGTGAATCTATTTGGTTTCTGCGATTCAAAGATACGGCTGCTAAATTTTATTTTTCTTTTGGATGCCAATTATTTTGTTTGCAAATTTGAATAGCGCTTTTTATTACCTTGTCAACGACATACGAGTATTACAACCCCCCAAAATTTTTAAGTTTTTCAAAAATGAATTAAAACAAAAGAACAGAATAAAAATTTATTTTCAAACAAAAGAATACATTAATACTTGTTCCATTCTTTTGTTTGAGAATAAATCGTTATTTTCCGTTTTTTTATTATTTTTTTTAAATTACAAATTTTTAAGGGTCGTGTTAAATATATCGTTGAAAAGATAATAAAGAGTACTATTGAAAGGTACAAACAACACAACTGATGTCCATAATAAAAACAAAAGTTAGTAGTCTTATCTCGGAAATAAAAAGAGCTATGAAACAATTTATAAGACCACCAAACGTGATATAACCTACAAAACGAATCTTGTTCGTCGAGGTTTAAGTAATGTACGTATAGGGAGGTACGTACACACATTATGAACGTTTCAATACCTGCTAAAGCTAGAGTAGCATTCTGTGCTATCTTGCAGTACAAGTAAGCCTGAATTTGTTCTATAACTGAATACGTGGCGGGTTGTTTGTTCAAGTAGTTGTTCGAACGATCCAGTACCACTCATTGCAACTAAGTAATTAATAAAATAATTTGCGCTCCCTCATATCTGATCGCCTCAGGTCAGTATACATATAAGTAAGTTAATTTCGTATAAAATCAATGCAGAAAGCATTGCACTGACGAGTCACACAAGCACGAAACCAGTAATCTGCATTTTGAACGCAACATATTTGGTTATGTACCTATTTGTCTGTAGGACATCATGTACCCAATAACTTAAAAAAACAAGAAGTGCGGCTATATAAGCATACTTCTAGTATACTTACATAGGTATGTTTTCTTAGATACAAAATGAACTTTTTACATAATTTCGTAGATCGTATGGCTCTCCTAGTACATATATTTTCAGAATCTGGAGGCTGCTTATCTAATTTATTTTTACACGCTTCAAGTCAATTTCGTGATATGAGAGGGGCGAATACATTACAATTACAATACACATGACAAAATTCAGAATCCTATGGGAGTGGATGCAAGCGTACATCCGGTACATCGCTGGCCATGTGTGCAAGTTGTAAAACCATAGAATTATGAGAAAATAAGAATGTTACATTAGTTTGTGACTTTGAGTATTCTTGGATTTACACATTTAAAATTTTACAAAAAGTAGATAACAACTACATTAAAATGTCTTGGAACGAACAAAATGATAAAGTTTTTGTTATTGGTACGAGGGCAGCTTGATAACTGATCATAAAAAATGAAAAACGCTAAATTTATCTCAAAATTCTTGTGTCTAAGCAAGAAAGATTTTTGTAGGAAGCAATGAGAGAAAACAATGCGAATTTTAGTTTTGCGTTTGAAAGTTTCCAAAGCAGACGTGTTAGGTGTTTTTGAAATTCATTTTCAATGACGGTTAAATGAATAGCCGACTTCAAACGTGGGCATACAAACTATCATGTTGAATCCAACAGCAGGTGCGCAAAGGAAACTATACTTGCAGAAAATATAGAGAAATTCCACAGAATGATTATAGCGACGGTCAGATGAGTTTTTGTGATAGCTGAGTCCATGGACATGTCGACTGAAAACCTTTGGGGCAGATTGGCTAAGAAACAGGCCAAAAGCAGCAACACATTCGAACGATTTTCGGGAGTGTCTGGCCTGCTTCGAATATGTATAATCCGAAGGATTACCTGTGAAGTTTTGTGACTGTCAACAAAACGTGGGTTTAGTAATGCACATCTGAGACCAAGGAGCAAAGCGACCCTTGCTTGAAGAAGGTCAAGGTGATTTCCTTTGCCGATAAAGTCATGGTCAGCATTTTTTGGGATGCCCACAGAATTATTTGTATGACGTTTTGTAAAAAGGGAAGAATACTAAATGGGGAATACTATACGCTGGCTTGTTGCAGAGGTTCCGTGACGAATTGCTAGAGAAAAGAGGTCATTTGACCACAAAGAAATTTCTGCCTAGGCGCATACTTCCATCATCGCAACGGCAAAAATTTATGAATTGGCTACGTACTTATAATTCCCTACTCCCTACTCTAGATTTGTCCCCAAGCGACTTGTTCTTGTTTCCCAACTTAGAGAAATCCCTCGATGTTAAATGCTTTGTGGACAATTCGGAAGTCATTCGAGTTGCGAAAGGTTATTTTGAAGAGCACGAGGAAAAGGAAAAGAAGACTTAATGGCGTTTCATAAAAGTTCGTCCATGTATACTATTTTAAAAAATCCGCTGTTAATTTTCAATCTTCATCACTATCAGATTGCCCTCGTGGATGGACGAGTGGCATTTACTGTGTGGCCACTTGCTATTTTTCGTTTTCCATTACCTATTTCTTTAGTTAGTATAGTTTAGTGTGTATATGTATACTGCAGAATATATTGTATTTGCATTAATAATATATGGTCAGTATGTACAGCTAATTATTCCAGTGTACGCAGGTAGGTCATTGTGAATGTCAAAACACTGGATCATATACATTTGTACATCACAATAAGATGTACATATTTCATAACGTATGCTTATTTTAATGGCAGCTGGCAAGATCAATTTGCGTTTATGGAACGTGGAAGTTATTGATATGTCATATTTGTTTCTTTGCGCTCTAGACATTACAAATGGCTTGTAAACAACTCGGGTAAAATAATAAAGCACAAATAATAGTATATCATCTTTTATCATGGTTTTGATCATTTTAATATGCATTATTGATATTATTCTAGTAGTATATAAAAGTTGTCTACATTTGTATATGTCAATGGTTAATTATACATTTGTGCGCCAGACTATTATTTACGATTGATACATGAACTTGTGTGTTACTGGTTCGAGTTTACAGGCGATAATAGTGCAGTCCTTATTTTATTACCAAGTTCTAGGAAGCGTGCCTTGCAATTTGCTAGCCAATCTTAACCTATGGCAACATCGGCATTAACAATATTAAAACAGCTTTATGGCTTCGAAGACTTGGAGGGCGTATAAATATTTAAAATATCCCGAGACTTCGCTGCATTCTATATTCGCCCTCGCGAAGTTTAAATTTAATTTTATAGGTGAGCCCAGTTTATTGTTGCAACTTAATCTGCTGCACCATTAATATTGAATTACATTGCAAATGGGTTTTAATTTGACTTGTACTTAATATAATGATTGGAAGTAGATAGTTCGGATAACTACTTCCCGGATAAGAACCCCGCTAGGCATTGAATTCTATAACTGAATTCAGTTATGTATGGGGGCACTGCAGTACTGCTGGATCCCACAAGGACAAAACCAGTGGTCTGTGGACACGCAATATTTAGTTTAAATGTACGTAATTATATACACCACTGGTTTATGATCATTCATCCTGGATTTCAATGTCTTGATTGAACCATACCTAGCACCAGCACGTTCAACTAAATATACAGCGTACCAGCACCAAAGACTTGATTTTGTTGTGAAGCCTACACGGTCGTAGGCTAGCTGGTCGCGGGTAGCGTTGTTTGTTATTATATTCAAACAACCGACTAGGCGAATATTCCGCGATATTCCGTTTCCGCTGCTTTGTTTTGCCTTTTCCACACACAAACTCTTAGACTGTGAGTATATCTGATGCTTCAGTCGTAAATGCAAATAGCTAAGTTTCCTCTTCAAGTCTTTGACTAGCACAATACCTACTCCTCTCGTGTAACGATCGGAAGGTTGCTGGATCAAATCCTTCTGATAGCACTTTTTATACTAAGTCCGTTCTACACTTTTTTATAGAAAAATCTGCTAGGTCTTTTGCCAAGCGGAGCGAAGAGAAGCGAGCGGAGCGTTATCAACGCCAGTGGTTGGCATTTATTTATAATAACATTATTTTATTGAAGAACATACGTTTAAATTTGGTAAAACACGATTGCGTTTTAAAAACTGCCAAACAACGCACTTGTGTATTGCGCTGGTACGCTGTGTATTTGGAAGGGAGTGCTGGTGCCAGGTATGGTTTCTCCGCTTCGCAGTGAAGGCGTGACTTGTGCCAGTGTCGTGTATATTTAGTAATAATAAGCCACCGGGTCTCGTAGTGTATTTGACTAAGCGTTACAGAACCCGAGCGTTTACCTAGTCCGATTTATTACTAGCGGATAAAGACAGCTTGCGAGAATCATTTATAAATCAACAATTATCTAATGTCAAATGAATAGATGTCTGTCTCGCGTGATGGCGATCCCCTATCTGTCCTCTTGGACCTGACCGATTTTTTGTTCAAATGTTCAAAAGAAAAAGTGAAATCATCATAACAAAGAATAACTACGGCGAGGTGCGAACCCCCAACGTCGCGATTTGGGGGAACGGCACATTGACCACTGAGCCACGACGCTACCGGGTCAGGTTGATTCTTGGTTGAACCCGTTTATGGAACAGATCCGTTTACTTTGACGGTTTGCAACTGTAGAAATTTTAGAAACAGGCCCGTTTGCTTGAATTGTACTCTCATTCAATGTATTACAAAAAAATAAATTGGGATCCATTTATTAAGCGGATCCGTTTTACAAACGGACGCCAAAAGTTGCTAGAATTAATTTTGTTTAGTGGAAAGTGTAACTGGGGCCAGGTCCCAAATTCTATGAATATTGAAATAGGCCGAGGAAGACTGAAATGGCTAAGTGAAGCGAATGTGAGTCAGAAACTAGATTTCCAGTTGAACCCAATTTTATAGTTTCACACTTGAAGCTTCCCTCTTTGCTCAGTGCGGAGCGCTCTAAAATTTTACCAAATAATAGCGAAATAAAATAACATGAGCGAATCTCGTACAACATGAGAGATGAGAATTCTTGAATATTAAGCGGAATATGAATTCCTACATAAATGTTAATATTTGCGAGTAGGGTACAGATAAAGGGTATAACTAAAACAAAACCCCCCTCCGGTGCAACCCTAGGAAATGTTGTCCGGGCATTTGAAAAACGGCGAATTGGGTAATATTCAAGGAGTTCGTTGTGCCTGATTTTTATACATCTATGTTGTCCCGGTCTTCCATAGGAAAGGTGTGCCAGTTGAATAAATAAACACTTAACGTGAAACTGTTAGTTAATTCATCGACCACTGTATTTGTTGAGTTCCACCTATTTTTTTTGTCTTCTATTATGTAAATTAGCTTTATTTTGTCAATTGTAGTGTTGAAGATAAACTTGAAAAGTCTTGAGTCTGCTCAGGATGGAAGGATGAAATTCAGGTCTACTTGATATCTAGATAGCAAGCAACCTCTTACTATTGTTTGTTTTCACTGTAGTTTCCAGATAAAGTTTTTTAGTTGTTGTACGAGCTATAAATACTGAAAGTATATTTTAGTTTTCACATACCTAGCTATTGTTAAATTGCTATACGACCAAAGACGTTCTATTAGTATAGAATGTCGTTGTATGCGACCAACATTGGTTTATTGGTTGTCACTTGTCATAGTCATAGGAAATTATTGACTGTGATTTTCTGTGTTCCCTAACGTTGAAAATGATGAATGAAACAAAACTAATTGAACTTCTTAACTGATAAATCCAGGACAACGCATGCTGATAAATGAAGATGTCCGATTCTTTTCCAAAATACCATAAATAAAAAGATCTAATTGCAAATAGGGGAAAAATCTGAATAAGTCGTTTTGTCACAGAAAGAATCTGATGTTAAAAACTGCAAAAAGGAAGCTTTCTCTTTATCAGGGTCAAAAATTTGCGAGGCGCCGACTGAAGTTGAATCGAAAACATCCGGTCAGATGATTTACAATAATCTGTACTTTCCACGGCGAAATACTTACGCTAACTGGTCTGTTTGTAAAATATGGTTAGCAGAGTAATTATAAGTCCGGTGGTAAATTAGGTGGTTGAATGAAAGTCTCTCTTAAAGAATTTCCTGTGCCAAAATATTTATCTAATCACAGTTAAATTTTTCTAACTGTCATAACCACCTGTTCTGTGACTTGCTTCAACCGCTTAGTTCTTAGTTATTTAACCAACAGGAAGCAAATAGTTCGAATTAAAAATAATTGCTCCCTGGATAGCACCTTGGACAGAGTTCCACAGGGTGCCATCCTTGGCCTCTTCTGTTCTCTATCTATACTTCGAATTTGTATTTATGCTTATTATATTCCAGAGTGCATTGCTATGCAGACGATACGCAAATTTACTATACATTTTCACCGGTGGATATTGTGCAGGCCAAGGATCGCATTAACGAGGTTTTGTCATTATTAATCCAGGCTTCTCTTGACCACAATTTAATCATCAATCCTGAAAAGTCTGTACTGATGTTGTTTGGAAAACCTTCAATTCGCAAAGAGCTTGTTAACACTTTCAGAATTAAAGCTGGTAATGAAATTTTAAACTGTGTTGATGAGTCTAAACGTCTTGGTGTTACAATTGATGTGGATTTGAGGTTTAAAACACGTATAAAAAATTGTGTCAAGAGGGCTTTTTGCAATCTAAAACTTATATACGCAAGCAAGGATTTTTTGCAAAAATCTACAATCCTGTTGTTGTGTGATTCGTTTTGTCGCATTTTGCGTATTGTGATGTACTATATGGATTTTGCAATGATGAAGATACGTCTTGAAGGATACAGGTGGTGCAAAATTCGTGTGTCAGGTTGATATGTGGTGTGCGTAGAAGGGATCATATATCTCCTAAAATTAAAGAACTAAACTGGTTTAAGAATGTGCAACAGGCGTTTTCTGCATTCATGTGTTTTCTTTCACGGAATTGTTACTACTGGTTGCCCGCCCTATCTGTATAACAAAATTCGTTATCGAACTAATGTACAAGGTGTCCCAAACTGGACGAGTTCTTATGGGAACACCCCTTATTTGAAGAGATAGAAAAAAATTAACCAAGGTGTCCGGAGCTCAAATTTAATGAGAAAACCACTGGCGCAAACAAAACTTTGCTATCTCTTATCGTTTGGCCGCTAGAGGGCGATTCTCAAATTTCGTCGATTTCTTTTATGTTCTATAACTTGTTTATTAATAAAGATAATTAATTTTGGTAAAAACTTTCTTAAGGCACTTTTTTCCGTAAAATCCATTGCAATAGGCAGTTTTTTTACAGGGCGTTTAGATTTTCGTGCACCACCCCAAACTCATTTTTTTTAAATGGGCCACCCTATATATTATGAGATTTTTGAAAAGCTCGTAAAATTTCCTAAATTTTGATGTATCACTTGTCATGTTTATCTTAAAAACCATTAGCAACATTACGATTTAAAAATTAAAATATTGTGCCTACAGAAATCAAGATTGCTATGACTAATAAAATGACATAGGATGCTAACATGTTATGATGAAAACCACAGATCTAAAGTTTCATGATAAGATTACTCATAGTTATTATAATAAATTAATAATTCTTTAAATGTTGCTAATGGTTTTTAAGATAAACATGACAAGTGATACATCAAAATTTTGGAAATTTTACGAGCTTTTCAAAAATCTCATAATATATAGGGTGGTCTATATAAAAAAAATTAGTTTGGGGTGGTGCACGAAAATCTAAACGCCCTGTAAAAAAACTGCCTATTGCAATGGATTCTACAGAAAAAAGTGCCTTAAGAAAGTTTTTGCCAAAATTAATTATCTTTATTAATAAACAAGTTATAGGACATAAAAGAAATCGACGAAATTTGAAAAGCGCCCTCTAGCGGCCAAACGATAAGAGATAGCAAAGTTTTGTTTGCGCCAGTGGTTTTCTCATTAAATTTGAGCTCCGGACACCTTGGTTAATTTTTTTCTATCTCTTCAAATAAGGGGTGTTCCCATAAGAACGCGTCCAGTTTGGGACACCTTGTACATAATCTCAACATACGTAGAAAATATTTTATTACTCCGCTTTTGCATAAGTCTGCATTGTTTGAAAGATCTTTCTCCTACAATACTAGTAATGTTTATAACAAACTGTCAAGAGAAACCAGGTCTCTTACCATATTTAAGTTTCGCAAAAAGGTAAAGCAGATCCTTCTAACTGAAAAATGAACAATAAATATAAATACTACTGTAATTGTCTCCTGTTTGCTGGTTTTTTTCATTTTCTCTTGCTTTTTTCTACTTTTCTTTGCCCTTTACTTTCGCCTTTTTCTAGTTCTTCTTTCCTATTCTACCGCATTAATTAGTTTTTCGTAGCCCTATAGCCAGATACACTTGTTCTTGCTTCTTGTATTGGGGTTAAGTGGAAGAACAGCATGTGCTGAACTTCGCCCTTTGTGGCATTGAAAATGTTTTTTTCTGTTTTTCTGTATTGCAATGTCATAATAAAGACGCTTATTAATATTATTATTATTATAATTAAACAATTGCGTCGATTTTTAACTATTAAAATAGCGCAACAGACGAATTCCTACCATTAGATATGTTGGTCCATAATGCAGTAGGTTACTTAAAAGGCTTCCTAGATTCCCTTTACACGACCCTGGAAAGTCATGGATCACTTTAACAGTTCTACGGCAGTATAGTAATTGCTTGTATAATGTATAATTAAGTAAAAAGTGTTGTACCTATTTAAAAGCGCTTAAAAGGACCTGGAAGGTTAGAATGGGTGAGGACGGGGACTCCGCAAATTCCACCAGCAATATAAATAAAAGTTTGAAGTAACTTATTCAGAATCGCCTTCTTTCACAGCAGAAATAAATGTATTATTCTAAAATATAACACAAAATTAACAATGCTTCTGGAGAACTTTATGAAATAGGTAAATGTTTGAAAGAAATTCAGGACCGTCTTCCTTGGAGAGTGCTGTTCTTGCCTCTGGATCTCTAGTTCCACGCTTTCGCTTCGGCTGAATTTTAGATCTGGCACTTCTTCATTGTTTCGGCGGGAAATGCGATGAAAATGAGAGGAAAAATAAAATGTAAAATAAAGGAAAGGGTTAAAAGGTTGCACTTACTTTTGTATCTCGTCTCGAATGTTTATTATGATGATGACGATGGCGAATACACGCCAACTTTTATTTTACATTAATATCAATGAAGAAAAACAAAACTGTTTATTTGCGCTTGCTCGCAAGACGACTTTAGGAGATGTTCTGTCTGTTTATTATGTATTATTATTATTATGTATTATTACGGACAAAGAAGTTCGTTTCACGCGATGGTAGTAAGGGGTAGTTAGGTTAAAAATACAGATATGAAATAAGAACATGTGGCGAGGACGAAACATTCGTCTTCTCTTCAAACCCAGTTAATGTTCTTACATTTCCCCGTACATTTCTTTATCTTTGTCCCGAGTCACGTGTCTGAATAAAACTGTTAGTTGCCATGCTTCTTCCGAAAGTATAAAAATGCTCGATGGTAATATTCTCCGAAATTATTCCGACATACCTACTTATTCTTTATTTTGATTTCTTTTTTTACGCCACATGAAAATTGCGGTGTTTATTTACTTTATCTTTCTCTTAAACTAGGTACTAAGCGGGTTCAATTTTGTGAAACTTATTTTTGCGAATGTTGTGTGGTCTTTGCATACGATAACGGTTCCGAGAAGAGCTCTTCATTAAAGATTATAATGTGTACGAGAGGCTGTCCATTACTACTGGATATGTGCCGGCTTCCGATAAGTAGGCTAAGCAATTAGTAATATTCAAATTTACTTTTCGCCGGTACTTATAATTATTTTTTCTAGGCTATTCAGTTGCATTTTTGCTTTTCATCACTCCGGAATTGGCAATGTACTCAGAATTTTGTCAAGGTCGTAGTGTCCACAAGGTTAAGTGGTATTTATTTGCTCAGTATATGCTTGAATATTCTTTTTCTTTAATAGCATCAATATGAGCAGTGCCTGCACATGGGAATGATTTAGGGGAGACGAACAGTGAACTATCGTTAATAGAGATGGTATAGTATCGGAAAGTCGTACTCGTGCACATCATAATAATTATCTTGAGAGACACTGAATTTTAAAATGTTACATAAAGGAAGTATAAATTATTTCACACGTGAATAAAATTTCACAGGAAGTAAGTTTGATACAAATTGTTGTAATGGAACTATCTGAGACATTCAAAGAGTAAAAAGGAAGTGTATGAATGTATTTAACACATGCTATCTGTGGGATGCACGATATATATGTGTATACTGAATGTTACATGTAATATGTATTATGGATGGAAAGGAACATGTGCGACAAGCACGGAGATAACCGCACCTACCAGGGCGCCACATCTTCAACATTGAATATTGCCATATCTGTTTGATTATTGCAAAAGATATTCCAGGTCGTGTAAACGGGGTCAAGGATGTTCAATTTCTGGCGAGTTATTGGCCAGTTGAAAAGAAATCTTATCAGATAAGTGGATAATGCAGGAACATACAAATATGTTCAGTGTATTGTTTTGACAAACTATATGTATAATTACGAGTATAATTATAATACTTCAGCAGCGTACCTATTTGGATACTTCCCGTTGCATGTTCATATTGTAATATTCCTAAAAAGAGCTACCTATAGATATATTTGTACTCGTACATGTAGATATGATTTTAATTTGGGCAACCCCTTAACTTTAGTCTGCCGACGCCCGTGAACATTAAGTAAAACGTAGAATGATATGGAAACTAAGAGGAAGCCATCAACAAAGATAAAGTCAAGCTGTCAAATGAAAACTTTAAGACCAGATCTGTGCCCCCGCATGTAGGTCTCATGTTGTATATCATACTGCACCGCAAGATTGTCGTAGCTACCCACTATGTTTTGTCCTTGAGCTCGAACCAACTTAAGCAAATGCATATTTACGTATAAAACTGTCTTCGAGCATTATGCCCGATAAAAAATGTAACAATAGCTACAAGTAATTTGGATACTTTGGCAAGTTCAAATTTCAAATAGGAGAGAAATATAATACAGGGTGTCCCACCTCGAGTGTGTCAAATGAAAATTTCTAGTAGGGAACGTCATTCTAAGCAAAAAGCTCATATGAACGTCGGTCTGAGATAAATAATTTTAAAAACTTTCGAAAAGTGTTTACGAATAACTTGCACATAAATCTGCATTTGTACATCTAAATTTTAATATCTCTCATGTGCACCGTGCCACCGTGTGGGGTGTGTCGAGTTGCCTTCTTAATAAATCATTATAAAATAAGCCTCATGACCTAACCTGACCTCCACCTGACTGAAGTAAAAGTGCCAAATTTTAATGCGAAAATATCCAATCGAATTCTCATTTTATTCGAAATATTGTGCATTTAAATTATTGTTCCCTTAATATTATAGGTAAGTTAATGGTTAAATTGTGTAAACTGATTTTTCGGGAAGGTAGTCGCAAAACACTATTTTTTATTTCTGTATACATATTTGTATAGTGTACACTATACTATACAGTTTTAAATAAGCAAATAATACAAACATTGATTGATATTAAGACTTACGCATAATAATTATCCACAAAGAAGTCAATATCAAACAAAAAAGAGGAAACCTGTTTATTTTTGAATACTATTTAATAAAATATAAGAATATACAGCCTGCCCAAGCTAAGAATGCATACAGCATGGGGATATTGGAATCGGAAATAAATACGGATTCTGTTAAATGGTGAAAAAGTTGCGCAGTATGGGTACTATTAAGACGATCTTAAAAAATCTTCAAAATTGTTTCTCGTTTTTGCGTTATTTCTAAAAAAGTAAATTTATATGGAATTTGGTTTTATTTTTTCACGTTATTATCACAAATAACAAAAAAACTAAAAATACTTCTTCATTGCAATTTGTGACAAGCTTTAATGCGGCAATGCCATTTTTCTTCTACGAAGTTTCGTTTCTGTGGAACCATCATCAACTTAGTTTTTCAAATACGGAACTGGAATTTTTTTATCGGATTTTGGAAACCTTTTCTATTCTGAACTCGTCTTTGTGTTACACATAGCATGGCTAAATTATGTTTTAAGTTAGTTTTAGTCATCATAAGAATTTTTAAAATGCGGCCATCGTCGTAGAAGACAAATGCCATTTCCACATTCAAACTTGTCACAAATGGCAATGAAGAAGTGTTTTTCGCTATTTCTAATGATAACATGAAAAAATAAAAGAAGATTCCATAAATTTACTTTTTTAGAAATACATACTTAACTCAAAATTGAAAAATATTGTTTGAGATTTACACAACCTTTTTACCATTTAGCCGAATCCGTATTTCATATTTTGCCATTTTCCATATCCCCAGGCTTCGCATTATTATCTTGGGCAGACTGTATAGTCTTCCAAGTGAATTTTATTAAAAAAATTACAAATTCAAATTTAATACCTTGCACAACAGTTTTGAACGAAATATTGTATATATGACTTTACTGCGAAGGATCCGAAAAGGACTGAGGCAGAGGGTTGTCGCCTCTAGTTTTCAATTTCCGGATATATATCGAAGATGCGATTAATATTGTGAAAAAGACAGAATAGCCACTGGAATTAATAATATACAGGGCCAAACTATTAATATGCTCAGATTCGCGGATGATATAGCAGTATTAGCATCCAGCAAAGAAGAATTAGGAAGGGCTCTGAACGAAATGGGAGCGGTTTTGATGGAGGGCTATGGTATGAAGGTCAATAAAAAGAAAATCAAAATTTTGGTATGTAGGGGGCGTGGAAATAGGACTAAAACTAAAATAAAAATCGGAAAATAGAAGATAGAGGAAGTCTCAGATTTCTGCTATTTAGGAAGTCAAATAACTCGCCATGGTAGGAGCTCTAGAGATATAAAACAAAGAATAGCGCAGTACCTAGTTGCATTTAATAAAAAGAAATAACTATTATGTTCGGGAATGGCAAATATAGAAACTCGGTAGAGACTCTTAAAAACGTATGTATGGATTACGGCACTGTACGGGTGCGAAACTTGAACAATAGGAGAAGCGGATAGGGAAAAATTAGACGCGTTTGAAATGTGGTGCTACAGACGCATGATGAAGATACCGTGGATAGATAAGGTTAGCAACAGAGAGGTATTAGAAAGAGTCGGAGAAAAGCGAAATTTATAGAAGATAGTAAAGAGTAGGAGAGATAGGATGGTAGGACACCTTCTGAGGCATGAAGGCTTAGTTCACGACATAGTAGAGTCAGAGATAGGAATAAAAAGAGGTAGGGGTAGGCCCAGATTAGACTACTGCTCTCAAATAGTTAGGGATATAGGATGTTCTACTATTAGGGAAATGCGTAGGCTAGTTCAGGATAGGAAAGGATGGAGGTACGCGTCCAACCAGTCTTCGGACTGAAAACCTTATGACGATGACAATAGTAAGGGTGCTTTTCGGGAGAGTTTGGATGCAATTACACTCACAAAAATACTCACTGAACAGAATTTACTACCAAATAAACATGAAATTGCATCAGAACTAGATGCCTGCTTAAATTTTCCATTCGCGGAAATAAAACTAATTGTTCCATATACATATTTTAACTTCAAAGGCCCAAAATATGTATCAGTTTCTGCAAGCAGTGAGTCAGTGAGCGATTATTTGGAGAATGATGTGACAGATCCGTTTAAAAATATATAGGGTAATTACTGAATAAATGAAAAATAAAATTTTCAGTTTTTTCAGGATATTTCAGAAACTATAGGTAGTAGACGATGCGATAGACGAGATGAAAAATTCAATTTTCGCCCTAATAGTTAAACGGTGCTTTTATGATAAGTAACAGAGAAAATCAATAATTGGAGCCAGTAAAAATGCAGACTTTGTATGAGTAGGTTCTATGGGAGTTTTTTATTTGACTTTGGTAGTGATTGATAAAATACCATATTGTCGCCCAAATTATACATATTATTAGACTCAAATTATTTATGTATTTATATAGATATTGTAGAAATATTTTACGTCCAAAAATTCTGATAATTTATTATAAAACCAATAATGGTTCTTCAGTTCAACGTTTGGAGAAGCTGATTCACTCACCGTCAGTCAAGCATATTGGTTCGTGGGTAAAGGCTGTAAGCGCCTGCAGACAGGCAACCAGTCTCTCACTATTAAATTTGTTCGGGGAATTATCAGCATTTTCGGCTGGGAGTTAGTTGTGTTACAGACTTCCGGACCTCACCTGCGCTAACATAAATACAAAGTATTTTATGTTTGGTTATCTTTAGTGAACATAAATAAACCTTGGTGGTGTGAGTTATCCTTTATGTTACCGCATTTATTTTCTAACCCTCAGACAAGGGAAGTGACTACATATTGCCTGTTTTATCTTACTTTCAGTCATGGGGTTAAAATGTAGTTTATTTTATGAATGAACTATTTCAGAGAAATAAGTCTGGATAATCCTAGGGATAATCTGGATAATCTCGATTATAACGTAGCAAGTCCCACCTACACGTCTCAAAACTGTCCAAGTAGAATCTGAGCACTGCAGTAATGTTTTAAAATTCAGGAATGGTTTTTCGTTGGTTTATACTTATAAAAAACTTTTGAACAAATAGCGTAATTTTATATTACTAATTGCACATATGTGTATTTAGCCATATTTTCTAATTTGATGTTCATTCAAAATACTTATTGAGTATTTGGTGGTATTTTACAAAATTTTGTGCATTTTGGAATCTCTAGAAATGAAATATTATTTTGAGTAGATTGATTTTTCAGTTATTTTAACTCGAAACTTTTTACATACTTTTTCTAATTTCCCAATTTTGAGGAGGCTTAAATAAATTGTGCGGGCTAGTTGGAAGTAAGGAAGAAGCGTCGAAAAGTGATGAATTTGTATGCTCTTGTCTGGCCAATATCTAATTTTTAAATTTCGCGATTCATCTGTTTCAGAAATTAAAATGCGATTATTTAAAGAAATTGTAAAGTTTCTGGACAGGGAATTGCTTTTTTATGAAATTTGCTGCAGTTTAGCGACTTTTTGAAGATTTTGAATAACCCATCATGGTTTAGGTTTAGGGGGTTTAAAATTGACCTTGAAAGAACGAAGGACAAGGTTTCTAGGATGCTTGTCGTGGGAGAGGGCTGATTGCTCATTTTTAGAGAAAAATTGGACAACGTTGAACCGTTTCGTTTTGTTTATTGCGATTTTTCCCAGATGGTGCGGGTCCAGAAATGGAATGCCATTCTGGGAGTTATTTTTTAGCAATTTTAAAAAATTTGAAGTACATGATTTTGTTTTTGAATATTCCCAACTCATTTTACCAAATATTAAAAATCAAGTGCGCAGGAGAACTTTTAACTCACCTGAAGCTGCTGTTGACGCCTTTGAAACGTCAGTTTCCGAGATACCCTAAGAGTGGTGAATACAATGCTTCGCCGATTGATTTCGATGTATGCGGAACACGATCATCTGTCAGTCAGTCACACGTTTGACACGTCAAAACATCTTTTAGTGCTTACGTATTGTAAACTGTATTTTTTGCCAGAATATAATTAAATTTGGAATAGACTTGCATAAATAAAACTTGGTGGCACAATATGGGGTTCTTATTTTTTGTTCAGATGATTTAAATATTAATAGATATCAAATAGCACATCCTTTTTGATGCGGCAATAAATTGTTAAAATTTAAATCACATAGTAGGAAAATACACGTTCCACATTGTACTGCTGAGATTTATGTAGGCCTGTTACAAATTCCAGAACAATCTGACGAAAAGTATAGCTGTAATATAGAGAAGGCTAAACGATATTTTGCCATGTTGGGTGGGGTGTATCCTACATCCATGATCACGGTAAACGCCACTCTTAAAATGGACCTCCAGTAGCATTTGAAAACTGGCTCCTCACCAAGCGATAGAAAGAGGGAATTATTCGACACATGCAATAGTACTGCTTTATGACATGCTCAGTGAGCACATCAATAACGAAGTACTCACTTGAGGGTTGAGGTAGCTTTAAAGTACACCATGCGTGGAATAATACTTTTTTGAACTCGCCGCTCTCAAAATGACATTTCGCGAATCCGACAGACAAACTCAAACAAGCAAAAAGCACTGGCCCTTTCAGGCTTTCTAGAAATAATTTGACTTGATAGTAATAAAGTTTGGTTAACAAAACGCCATTTCTCTAATTTGGATGTTGAAAATAGTGAAAGAATAAAGATAAATCGCTATTAATTCGATTGACACTTTGACAACTCAATTCAATAAATTAAACCAAATGTCATTTTCTACAATTGTCAAATGGAAATCTGTCAATGTAACCACTTGATTTTTTGAAATTTTAAATTGGAAACGTATTAGATAATAATTAAAAAATTATAATGTTAGTTTCAAAAAATATTGTAGGAACTTCGATGCGCGAAGACGTCTTCGGCGCATTCGCGTAAATGAAGCACTCGTTTCGTAAATAACTATTACGAGGCACCACAGATTACTAGGTGATAGTTCTGAATAAAAATGGTTATGAATGGCACTGTAAACGGTGCACTGTTTTGAAGAAAATGCAATAAAATGAGAAAAACATAAATCTCCAGCAAGTAGCTACCCATATTTGAAATTTCAAATGCAAAACTTTTGAAAGACTTCAAGAAAATTTTACTCAATACACATTAGGAAAGTTTCTCTAGCAAATAAACATCATGGCGACCTGCTGATGGGAGGTAGAAGTTCGTGTTGCAGAAACTGGAATATTGCGAAAATCTGTGAATACAATTTTGTTTCAAATATCTGTCTTTTCTGTGACTGACCTTCGTATACGTATACTTCAACATAATATACAAATTTAAAACTAAGTAATACTCATCATTCTTGTAGAAATTGAAATCTTTTGTGGGCGTTCTTCATTTACTTTAATAACATTTACTTTCGGTTGCTTTTACGAAAGCAATGAATTCGAAGACTAAGGTAACGAGACCATTTTATTTGACTTATGCAAGGTCTGTAATAATGTGTAATTTATTTTAAGTGCATTTCGTTGTATTTTAGAATATTGTTGGCGATATGTTGACGTGGAAGACACATTTAATTCTGCATCTACCCACGCACCTACATAAATGGCAAATCTATAACTTACAGGCATTTAAAAAATAGGTTGTTTTTTAATTTGTAAGAACTGATCTTCACTAAGTACCATTTTTGCCACAACCTGTTAATGCCTTGTATCTCCGTTGTGTTATAGGTTGGCACCTTTGTTTTATTTATCTTTCATCTTCAAAATGTTTAATTTAAAGAACAACAACTTAGTATTTGTTCAGATTAACATTGTCGTGGGTATTCCCTAAAATATTTTTTATCAATACCTCTCTTAGGATGTACCGCCAATGATACGCTGATTAATCTCAATGTAATTTCATTGTTGATTGTAGCTCGTATCGTATATTCAGCTTATGGTCTTTAGGAAACATTGACCCTAATGTAGACAGCGCCTTCTGCATTCCGTTTGGCGAGTCATAATATCCGTGAATCAAATGTGGTTTTTATCACGTCGTGGCATCTATAGTAGACAAGAATAGTAGAGAAATCGAAAATATGGATCACGAATATTAGATAACGTTATGTCTAGTGCTGAATAGGTATGTATCAGTATGGCGAGTAATTCATCCCAATGAAAATGCTTATTTCGCAGTTGCTGCTTTATTAACTCTTGAAAATTTATGTGAATACCATAATAAATTAGTATTATTTATACGTATTCACAAAACTGAGAAAACGCGAGAAAATTTGCCTGTAACAATCGTTTTTTTAGTTTTGTTTTCGATTTTCTTGGATTTTCTCAAAATGACCACACACCACACAGACATTAGGATAGGAGGGGGGCTACACTCTCTTTTGAAGTACCTACTTCGAAAATGTATAACTACTAAATTTTAACTGGTTTATCTTTATTTACATTATTTCCAGATTGATTATGTACTGATACATACATATTCCTAGAATCTACAAACAATTTTGACTTATCAAAAAATTTAAAGGATGTATGTAGAAATTGAAATTTTGATAATTTGATTGATCACCTTCTGGGAAAGCTCAAATTTTCCTCCGTAGACGATAGGCGCCTATTTTAATTGCTGGTTCTAAGAATAAAACTGTTAGTAACTCATAAAATTGCTATACATAGTTAAGTATCTTTATATAATTCAGTAGGAAACTGTTCGGATTATATTGATACTTAAGCCTAAGATGAATCAACGACGGCTCTGTTAAATTTTTAGTGCACCAATATTTGTGCACATAATATGAACTTGCAGGATTATTGAATGTAGGCACATAATTTAAATTAATTCATCTTCGTTGATCTTAAAATTTTGGTGATGAAGATTTAAGTCTAAGTCTGCAGTCTTGTTCCCCAAACATTTTCAGCAAAATTTGTTTACAAACAGTTCGCAAACATCGTTTGATCTGTGTTTGCAAACTGTTCCGTTTAACAGCGAAGTAAAAGACAAGACGCAATAGTGAATAGGACTATCTTTTAAATCAGAAACGCACAGTTTTTGCTACCAGTTAATGTGCTAGCCAGAAAATTTAAATTTTAAATGCTTCATGTTGTCGAACAAATTTGGTTTACGGAACGGATTTTAAACTGCTAAATTTGTTTCAATCATATCTAGAATTGCTTGTAAGTAAAATGTGTTTAACAATGCGGAGCTAAGTGAAGTAATGAAATTTCTGTTGCTAATTGAAAAATTAAGAGTCATTTATAAGAAATTGTTAACTGGTTTAAATTATTGTCAAGATACTAAAATTTAATTGCTGGAAAACTTGTTTTATCTAGGAAGTGTTAAAGTGTTGACCGTGGGTAACACTATGGTCTATCTCATCACGATAAACGCGGAAGACATCTTATTAGTTATACTGTTACTGCGAAATTATTTTCTGAATTGCTATTACCAAATGAGAGTAAATTAAAATAAAAATACTTCCAATTTTATTTTTCGTTTGATATGCTAGCGGTTTTCAACTTATTATATTATATTTTTTTATGATGGAAATACATGTGTGGATTTATTTGGAAGCGATTTTTACTCTCTTGAGGTGTCTCAAGATAACCTCACAAAACGATTAGTAAGTGTGGATAAAATAAACAAAGCAAATCGGATATCTTCGAAAATATTTTATTTTAGCAAAATCACTAAAACGGGTCTAAAAGTACATTAAATTGCGCAATGATAAATTTTCAGACATAAAAATAACCATGTTTGAGAAATTTCAATGGCCTGTAACTCAAAAGCTATTAACTTTAGGACCATCTCTTTATACTTTTTTATTCAGTTTTTGATGCACATTTTAAAACTACAAAAATACACCGGATGTTCTGCTTAAAAAAGTAACTGTTTTTTGGATCAACTTGTATATTAGTGAAGTAGGCCAAAAATCGCGCAAAAAAACAAAGAAAATCGACGTGTCCCAGCGATTTTTTTAAAACATTAAATAACGCAATTATGAATTTTGTTTCGAACTTTATCACCACACGGTATATTAGATATAGGTATATGTCCTCTAATTCTAATATAAAAGCCGCACCTTTTTCTCTCTCACATGTTCTACCTATGGTTACCTATAGGAGAGGTTTGTAAACGAGAGCCATAAAGTTGGTCATGTTTTCCAGCTGTATTTGAAGTTCCTCGTTTCATACCAGAGGCGCGCACAACAGCAGGGCCTTGATTTTATTATAGGATCTTATGGAAGTATCAAACATAAATTAACATTTCTAGGAGAAAATCAAAAGGTTAGGCGGAAATGTTTTAATGAGTTGTCTAAAATAAAGTACTCGAAGAAGATCGATTTCAAGAATCAAGTTTCTGAACCTGGAATTTTAATTTTTTAAGAATAAAGCAGGTGATATTCTTACAAATTTGAATTACGCGCTATGTCACTAGTTTGAGTTTTTGACAACTCCCTTGTTTTAATCATCTGTCAATCTGGCGGTTTGCTTTAAGGTAGTTTACGAGATAGTTAAGGTTTAATTTTTTTTATTTTTTACGATTTATTCAGGAAATAAAGAACAGACTTACATCAAATAATTTGTGGCATCAAGGGGCAAAATGTTTTATTGACATTGAATTCGCTTATAACAAGTATTTAAAAATTACAAACTTATTACCTCAGTTTTAATACCAAATAGAAAACGGATCAAAATGATACAACCACGGACACAGTGCCGTAAAATTCGAAGTGCCTTGTAGTCATCAGCCATAAAATGATAAAAAATGCAACTCGGACACACTTTAGTTATAATTTTGTCAGCCGTAACTAATCATCCTTAGCCGTATAAATAAATAGTTGAAATTAAACTAAGTTCTGCAATAAAGGTAGGTACCAACCACTTGTATTTTCAGTGTTATCATATTTAACTTACCTTTGAGATTTAAACAAGTTTATCCTACTTGAACTAAAGCCTGGGTCTCATTAGGACATTTTAGTGGAGTCAACAAGCGGACGCCACCGAAGTTGCTCTGAAATGTTTTGGTGTGATTACATAGTGGCCGGTTGCCTTCAACTGGGCAAGTAGAAAATTTACTTTCCCCTAGGAGCAAACTTTAGTGGCCAGTTGAAAGCCACTTGGCTTCCACTTGTTGACTCCACTAAAATGTCCTAATGAGACCCAGCCTTAAGAATTAAGATTTGACGTTTGACATCCGAGCATAACCTAAATTATTGCTGTGAGATTTCAACACCAAAAATTCACATGCCTTTGCAAAGATGCAATCGGGGGGCATTGAAAATGATGAAGTACCTAGTGGTAATCTTGTGGGATTTGGAACATGATAAAAATGGAAATTAGTGTTGATTTATAACGTAAAGTGCAACAGTATTATCGATATGTATTAGAGGTAAGTGTAATGTAGAAATAAAAGCGTCGATGTGTAATACGTGGGAAAAATGAGCGCGCTGCACGCGCCCATTATAAGGTGAATCGGAAATACAGGTAACCCCCAGCAGACAAACCACCCCTAAAAATCACCCTTAAAACCACCCCCCAAAACAACCCCTAACGCCACCCCAAAAAGCATCCCCCAAAACCACCCCCCATGAACCACACCTAAAACCATCCCTTAAAACCATTCCTAAAAACCAACCCCTCAAAACCAGCCCCCTGAACCTAACCCAAAAACAACCCCCATGAACCACCCCTAAAACCACCCCCCAAGACCACACCTAAAGGCACCCCCAAAAACTACCCCTAAAGCCATCCCCTACAAACCATCCCCAAAAATCATCCCCCAAAAACCACCCCTAAAACCACCCCCGACACCATTCCTAAAACCACCTCCTGAAAAACCTCTAACCAAAAACCCCCAAAAACAACCCCCAAAACCATTTCTAAAAACCACCCCTAAAAGCACCTACAAAACTACCCCCAAAGTTACCCCTACAACCACAACTAAAACCACGCCCAAAAACGAAACTCACAACCAACCCCGAAAGCCACCCCCAAAACCACTCCTAAAAATCACCCCTAAAACCAACAGCAAAAACCACCCCCATAAACCACCACTACACCCACCACCCCTAAAACCGCCCCTAAAAACCACCCCTAACAACTGCTCCTAACACCACCTGTACAAACCACCCCCATAACCACCTCTACAAACTACCCCTGTCGCGTTTCTTTTAAAATCTAATACGTTCAGAGCCGCCAGGCTCTCGCATTAATTTAGCCGCTAGCAGTCGGGTCTGTTTGGTCAAATGCTGCTGCGAATGAAACACGAAATCGAACTCCATACTACGAAAATTAAAACATTTTCAATGTTAAATAAATATTATTTTGTTATGTTGTCCTAATCGGCAAGCTGTGTGTGTACGCATATAAACCACCTCTCGTTCCCGCATCCCACATGTGTCATTCATAGTTGTGTGCCAGACGCTCGGCCTTATTCGCCACTGCCGAATTCTCACGAAGATAGGCTGCAAATGTAACACGAAAACGAACTCCGTACTTGCCAAAACATAAACATTTTCAATGTTAATTTTTGCGAAAATAAAAATAGACCTTACAAAAAATATTATGACTAAAGCTTTCACAGAAATTTTTGGGGCAATTTTATTGCCTTATATTCAGAAATATTGAACAAAATTCTTGGTCGCCCCGTTTAACTCTTAATAAAAACGAGGCCCTTAAGCCTGGGTCTTATTAGGACATTTTAGTGGAGTCAACAAGTGGAAGCCACCGTAGTTGCTCTGAAATGTCTTGGTGTGATTACATAGTGGCCGGTTGCTTTCAACTGGGCAAGTAGAAAATTTACTTTCCTCTAGGAGCAAACTTTAGTGGCCAGTTGAAAGCCACTTGGCTTCCACTTGTTGACTCCACTAAAATGTCCTAATGAGACCCAGCCTTAACGATCCAGTTGACATCTGGCGGCTTCAAATTGACATAGCTAAGAACGATACCACGCGATTTACATTGTGGAATAGCGGCGATTGGCATCCTCCCCTCTAGTTATCCATAGTTCTACCTAATAGCTGCCATATTAACGTCCTTTCTGATAGACCAAAAAATTAAAAAAAAAATAAGTAGCGCCCTAATTAAATTGTATGACATTTACGCGTCATTTCGAATTTTTATTTCGCATTCAATTGTTCATACACTGACAACTCTAAAATGTGCGATATCAAGGTTACCCAGTAAATGTCAGATTGACTTTTTTCCGGAAAGATGCAAAATTACTTCTTGCATTCTACAAACCAGGACGCAGAGGTCGGAGAATATTTTCATGTCACACGCATGTTTTCAACGGTATGAGAGTGTCTCTTGGTATCTACATATAGAAATAGAAAATCTTTGGGTAAAACATAAACTTAAAAAATGATAGTGCAAATAGGCAGAGCAGAATGCTGTGACATTAAGTTACTTCTGAAAGGGTATCAGTTTGATTTTTATGTGCTCAGTAGTTTGTCTTAAAACTGAGTATCTATTCTTTAACTAACGTTGGAATTGCAGACTGTCAAAACTGCACATTTTTCAAGATATTTTTTTTTCGAGAGACGGTGTTTCACCAGTATCGTTTTGGTGATTTTAATGCACTATTTTAGTTCGTTTCGATGCCTTAAATGTAAAGGCAGGTACATACCAAAATTAGATGTTCGCTAGCTGCTCGCGAGCAGTTCGCAAACTCACTGTCTACACCAAAACAGTATAATAGAGTCTATTAGTGTAACGGCGAAATCAAAGCGCGAAATTTAAAACGCTATCCTAAGAGAATAGTTGGATAAAATTTTTCAATGCAATTTAAATAGAGGTTAAATGACCTTGCACTTCACATTCTATTTTTACCTTTCATCCTGATTTCTTAGCATTAAATCATTAGATGGCGATTACTATGAAGCCTTTTTTCACCGTTTGTCTTGTAAAAGCATTTATTTATGCTGTCATTTTGTTTAAAACTAAAATTCAACAAACTACTGCAATTTACGGCGCGAGAATGTCGGTGATAGAACCGGCGCAGTAGATTATTTAAATGAAGTCGTTAACAACACTAATTTTTAGCATCTTTTCTTCCTTTTTACACTTTTTAAATATAAATAAGAACTTAAACCGCCTATTAACTAAAAATTAAACAATAAATAACCCGCAGAAATAAACAATTTAGCCTCAAACCCTGTGCAGCAAACGTCAAAATAATCTCCAAGGTCACTGGTCTGGTCTGAACGCGACATACGTTCTTTTCTAATATGTACTGTGCTCCGTTTTAAAATATTTCTGAAATTAAGTTGTATTTTAAGTTGTTTTTGAAAATGTAACAGAAGGAAAGAGCAGTCTATATGTCACTTGCAGAATCCCCGTTAAGAAATGCACTGAATTTAAATAATCAGTGTTTAAAATCTATGTCCCATAAGAGCTCCATGTTAAGAATTTTGAAGCAGGATAGCCCGCGAAACTAGTAACATAACCTAACTAATGGACTCTATTATTTGCTAACAGATCGCCAGCTTTTCTGTGTATGTTCGCTAGTCATACGACGACGACGTTTTAACTGGTAACACGCAGCGACGCGTCCGGGCAGGTTTTAAGCTCACCGAGTGTTCGAGAACAAACACGTTTATGTACCGCTTCAACACCGAACCGAGTTCGCGAGATGCTCTAGAACTGTTCGCGAACTCGCGTCTAGACCGAGTTCACGAGCTGTTCAGGAACTGTTCTGGAACAGCTCGCGAGCTTGGTCTGTACCCGCCTTAACAGGTTTTTTCTTGTCTATCCCTCGTCTCTCCTGTGCTTGGCTCTGGCTGAGCCAGTCTTCTCTTCCTCAGCATCTTCTTGTGCAAGCAGTTTAAGTCCCGGTTTCTTCCTCTTCTTCGCAGTCGCTCAAAACTTAAGAAATGTTTTCGCGAGACTATCTGCTCTGTTCTTTTGCATTACTACCAATTAATCCAATTTATGTAAGTTTACCGAACATCAAATCGAGAAATTTTAAGACATGCTTTTTTCAAATTGAATACACTATCAAAGGATTGAAAGATATACGATCTTAATCAAACGGTATAGAAAATATGAAAGAAAATTAAATTATGAGGACTGTGAATTTCCACTTAACGTAACGTAACGTAACGTAACGTAACGTAACTTAACTTAACTTAACGAATTCTCAAAAAACTTTGTACACGTATTTATGAATAGTAGGATAACCTTACTGAACCAGAGAAATTTGGTTTTTGTGTCTTAAATGTTTGGAGTGTTATTATGAATTCTTTAAAAGTTAATCATATAGGTATTCCACAACAGTAATTATTAACCTCGAAAGCTAGTGTAGAAATTCTTTCTGCAACCCTGCTTTTCCAAAAGACTGTAGCTTCTGTCTGATGAGGAGTCGGGTATGGGGTTATTAAGGCTTTTCTTCATATTTTTAGTTGAGGAATCTACCCTTATAAATTCGTTGTCGAATTCTGTGATACCGTTATCGAAAGCAATCGAAAATTGACAAAATTCAGTCTTAGCCGTCTGGTTATCTCCATATGAAGCAAATCACTTGGGTATGCAAAATTTTTAAACATTTGGTATTACCAGTTAGCGACAGTTAATAAACGCTGCGCGTAAGCTGCAAATAAAACTACTTATGTATTAAATCATTTACGAATACAGATTATGTCTGTCAAAAATATCATCTGTAAAGTTAGTTGGTCAATGGTACTATTTTATAAGGTTCGTAGTTATTCATTTGTATACACTATGCAATCTGAATATAAAAAAGTAATTTGAATTGCATAATCATAAATAATTATTATTATTTGCTTCGTACCTATCTACAAAGAGCTTGGCGTTTCAGCTGCATCTATTCCAGAGTTAACAGTTACCGTACTTCATGAATGCAAACTGCTAGTAATTCAACTAGAGAATTGACGATAATTAGAATTTAAAGTGATTCATCTATAAGAGAGTGACTAAACAACCAGAAGTCGAGTTGAACTAAGTAGTTAGTTGTTAGTTGCGTTGAACCGACTGCGGCGATAGGACGCGCTCTTTGATTTAAAAATTGAATCCCGCGCTTGAACGTGCGGTTTTTGTTACAAATACGAACATTATTTTCCCAAATAACAAATATGCAAAAATAATAATTGTGTCAAGCATCCATCTTTGTGTTTTACAATGTTTACAAAAGTGCATAACAGTAAATCAAAAGGTATGTTTTACAAGACCTGTTATCTCGTTTACTTTGCTATTGACGCACATTCTTTTCTTGTTTGTAATCACCAGTCTCTTTGGTGATGGAGCCGAGGTAATGTCACATTGCAGTTGGGTACTACAGGCAATATTTAGTGTGCAAGAAAATATTGTCACCATGAATATATGAGTTGTCAAAAACGACCGTAAAATCCAATGAAATTTCCGCTTAATTAACATTTACCTTGGCTTGTCACTGGATGAATACACGTAAGATTCAGTCATTGAATCTGTTGCTTAATTATAATTTGTTAACAAATGCAAAGTGAACGGTGGCTCGGTGATGTTTGTGATTGATAAAAATAGGCAAGACGATTTTGTTTCTATACCCAATGGATTTAAAACTGTAAGTACACCATAGTCGAATTTCACTCAATGATGCAGTAAAAACAGGGTTTGAACTACATAAGAATTAGTCCGTTCATAAGAGTTTGGTTGTAACTCCTATTCGACATGTAGTTTAATAATCCGAAGAGTCCCTAAAAATTGGAGTGGTGGAAATTAGGTTTTTGGGGGGAGGGAGGGGGGAGACATTTTTGAAAATGTACTTTTTTGAAAGTGGAGGTGTGGGGAGTCGTTTTCTATGTTTTCTTGCATGCTGAATCGAATGAGACCAAAATCAAGTCGATAGGATCAACCCTTAACGAAGAAAAATTATTCTAATTGTAAAAATACGATAAAACGCAAGAGATTTTATTAAAAAGGAAAGAAAGATGTACAGTGTTAATGTAGTACATACAAATTTTTTATATGAAGTATGTAGTACTTGGTAATAAGTATTTTATTCATCGAACATGTTGTACTCTTCGCTAGTGACGTCATCAAAGTCTGAATCTTCAGGCCTCTGCTGATATGGGTAACACGTCTGACGAAACTGCAATTTCGGTGCAGCTGTTCATGCAGGCCCCTCCCTCACAAATTTTGCACAAAATTGAGCATTCCACACCGCTTTTTACACAGGAGCACTGAGAAGTGGAGCAATTTCCCTTGCAGGCACAGGAAATCAACTTAAGGATGGCCTCTGGAGCAGCGTCAAGGGTTGTCCTGATTGGGTGCAAATCATTGCCACGACGAACCCAACCCCACTGTTGTGGATCCAGTTTATTCCCAAGCCACAACTGTACTTGATAGAAGGTACGATATGAATGTTGTGCAGCACTTGCTGATGTAGGAGGAAGTGATTCCAGCTTTGCTACATTTTCAGTGAGTGATCTCTGGAACATGACGTACCGTACTTCATCTAACGTATGTTTCCCATCTTTGGAGCCATAAATATACAAAAAAAGAGTCTCTCCGCCTTTTTGTGCTTCACTGTGAGTTGCTATAGCTGTTTGGAATACGCGTATGGTGTGGCGCAAACCAGGTTCTGTCTCAAGCATCTTGATGATGTCCTTTTTCCCTTTTCCATAAATTTTCACAATTTTGTGGTGTCACAAGCACTAAAAGAGTGAGCGAGTAGGATGTACGTGTTGATGTGCATATGTTGGTTCTAGAGGCTTACTGATGAAAAAAGTTTCTTCTTCGTACGTCCGATTTTTGGTTTGAGTAAAAATATTTCTTGATTCAAAGGAGCCAAAACAGTCAACTATAGTAAAATATCAGTATCCCGACAAACAATGGCAGAGCCGTGTTTTCCTATGGCTGTCTGGACAATTAGTACGTCAGCATCTCCACTGGACTGTCTTACCTCAATGTTGCTGTCCCCAATTTTTTTTTTGAGCAGCTCGATCAATTGCTTTTTATTTTCCACATTGGAAAGAAATTTTTCTTGGTTGGAATAGATGGGGGTGTTCTCTGATATCTGGAATTGAGGAGTACAATGTTTGTACCTGCGTAGATGTTCGAATCTCTTGATAATGTCATGATCATCATATCCATCGAAAACAACAATAGCGGACTCATAATAGTTTTTCATGTAAGTGAAATATGTTTCACAGACATCTGAATGTTTGATTTTTTTCTTCATATCCCACTTTACTGCATGTTTATATACAGGGCGTTTGATAAATGGAAAAATTCAAAAGGTGATTTTTTGGATGATTTTATGATGATTTTTCTCATCGTCAAATTTACCAATAGGAACATTTCATTTGGGTCTAGAAGCGTGTATTATTACGGTAATTTTTTCGATAATTTTGCTTGTTGATAAGTTGCCATAGTTGCGAATTTGTAGGTGCATTTATAATTATAATCTAGTTACTTTAGTACCTGCCAAACGTCAAATATTCCCAACACATTTCTTTTTATGTGAATTAATTGAGATAAAATTTCGTTTTGAACTACGTTACTTCGATTCAAAAAATAATCTTGTGAAATACAATTCGTGGTCTGGAATTTTTAGGTAATTTTACTCAAGCTGTTGCTTTTACCAATCACTCGTGTAAATTTGACAGAAGATCACTCGCGCAAGCGCTCGTGATCTTTTAACTGTCAAATTTACACTCGTGGCTACCAAGCAACGCAACAGCTTTCGTAAAATTTCCGACAATTCCAGACCACTTATTGTATTACTATAGATAATACTTTAGTTGCCTATAGTATTTTTCAGATTTGTTGGCGTTTGCGCCGCCATATCCGATTATCCAAGCAACCGCCAGCAGTTCAGTAGTTTCCAAAATTTTGCTGTTGCTAGGAATCGTGACAAGCGTGTGCGCCGCGACTCTGGACACGGCACACGGCAATGACAATTTTGACGTTTTCCCCCAATAAATGTATTCTTTTACCCACAACATTAGCCCGTTCACACAAAAGACACCGGTTTGTAGTTAAATCTGCTATTGGTTATAAACGCCACAAACCTGTGTCAGAAATATCCACTATTTGTTTTGTTTCTAATTTGTTATTTAAAATTTTGTCATGGAATAAATAGCATTCCTTACTTCGGTTTTAATGCTGTCGGTTACATCTTCACTTTTTAATTTTGATTTGCTGTGCCTTTTTCCGGGCGTTGCAGCAGACAAACCTCGTTTTTCCTCTCCAACTATGCGTGACACGCTGCGTAGACTTACTTTTGATGCAACGGCCAATCGCTCCTGGTCACAAGTTAAAGGCAATAGGGGACCATTATTTTCCTTCTCTCGAGTAAAGTATTCAAAAATATTTCGTAAAACTTCTCAACACTGTTTGGTAAAAACATTTCCAGGCATCTTTACACCTGACAATCAAACTGACAGTTATACTTGAAAGGCAATAATTTTTAATAAATTGCTTGGTGACCACTGGATATTGCAAAATAAGCATATTAATACTGAAACCATTTTGTTTCACACAACCATAGTAAGAAAGAGTGAGATCAAATACGGAAACGTGAGAATATTCTCAAGTCATCTTACGGCAGCAATTAAAATTCAACAAATCCATTTTACAAAAGGGAGAAAGACATATGAACGTAATGCGCAGATTACTGCACACACACGCCAGGATATCTGAAAAGAACTATACCTATCTTTTTCTCATTTTTCCACTATTAGAACCATTTTTATTGGTTAAGGGTTGATCCTATCGACTTGATTTTGGTCTCATTCGATTCAGTATGCAAAAACATAGAAAACTACTCCCCACACCTCTACTTTTAAAAAAGTACATTTTCAAATTTTTTCCCCTCTCCCTCCCCCCACAAACGTAATTTCCACCCCTCCAGTTTTTGGGGACTCTTTGGATTCTTAAACTACTTGTCGAGTAGCACTAACAACCAAAGTTTCAAGGATGGACTAATTTTTATGTTGTTGAGGTACTCCTGGCTGCAATTTTCATTGTACTACAATTTTTCATACCCACTGCGTCTGTTTCTCAAATAAGCACGAAAAGTACTGAAATGTAATTCCTTTTGCCTTATATAACCAATTTTACATAATTGTGTCACCTGTTTTTGACTTGTGGGGTGAATTTTTAAAGAATTCATAGTGTTTAAATTTCTGTAAAGTAATATTTTTGTGTCAACTTTTGTTTCTTGTATTACCTGTGGAACGGCGGAATGCTTGAACGATTTTGGTACCTAATCAACTTCAGCTGTCATGAATTTCAAATTTGTAAACGAACTTAGCAGTGTCGACGTTAAATTTGTCTGTTAAAGGTCATTGACGTAATTACCAATTTGTTTTGACTGAGGTTTTTTGTTTGATAATAGGCTCATAAGTACCTGTATATTTCAAATGTATTGTTATATAAACTGAATGTTTCTAACCTGAGTATTATATTATGTTCTGTAGTTGTTATTCACAACATACCTGCCTACCAACAATTAGTCATTTTTCGTGTGCATATATGCGTACATAAATTTAGAGTTAATTTTAGACATACGTATTGGAAGCGTTCATTGTTTTATTTTTGAATAATTCAACAATCAAGAGACGCATATTATTAATAATTCCAAGAATTTCCTATTGTTATAACACCAACAGTTTCCTATCGGAACACCAAGTATAATCGCGCGAGTGCCTGCCACGGTTGATAAGCTTCGACTTGCAGTAAAATGACTATGGTGTGTACAAGTTTTAAAATTCAATATCCAAATCACAAATTATTTTTTGAGAAAATTTATGATCCGCCGATAGTCCAAAAAAATGAAATTGTATGTAGGTACTGAAAACGTAACGAAAAAATAAATAGGAAGGGCGAAGTGATTTCATTTCATTTGAATATTTCAAACCCTGTTTCAAACCATGGGCACAATGTCGGTTACCGCATAGTTTTTTGCCCGAATCATGCATTCGACCGAATGCATAATGCTGTTCGAATAGTTGCAAAAAGTATTTATAATATCAAATAACCAAGATATGCTCCAACCTAAGGAAATCCGCTTACTTACAAAAACCTAAGAATGGAAAACTCACCGCGAGCAGCGATCCCGAGCTCAGTTGCTATTAGCCCGTTATACTATCCATTCAACCACCGAAACGCTGAAGGTCATTTCCGGTACTTGAACGCAAGTTTCCTTCGTACTACGCGCACGTAATTACATTCGATCGAACGAGCAAGCCCGAACAGACTGGAGAACTGGTAAAGAAAATAATGTTTGCTCGAGGCCAATGTCGTAATCATCATTCTTCTTTCCCTAAACTTCCCGTTGTAGAAAGTGGATGCTCGGATTAGACTGAAGCAGTAGCTTTGTAGGTACATCGTTTATGCTTAGCTACACAATAGGTATGTGGAAGACCGCAAGAACAAGGAATGCAATACAGATTTTTTCTGTGCAAGGGTAAGGAATCCTTGGTCAATTATGGCACCACCAACCCCGCAGCCATTTTATGTGTCCTCTACATTCACAATTCTCATTGGTCGTATACACGTACGTATTGTGCTAATCGCAGTATATATTTAGGTTTCTCAATTGGCGCGTGGGTAACGCGTAAACCATACTACGCGGTCGAAGCTTCGCGCGCGTAGGCACACGGACGGATTATCCACATGCAAACTACAAAACGAGTTATCGAAGTTACTCATTACAAAAGCAAACAAATAATAAGTAACAGCTATACTATTTTTGGACTGTGTGAACTCTAACATAATTATTAGGTAACTCATTTTGCGAATTCAGTAATGAAAATTATTATTTTATAAAATGCGAGAACTTCTACCAGTTTTAGAAACACCGAAAGCTGTGATTATATAAAACAGCCAAGCAGCCCTTTAATAATTCGTTAAACGTCGGCATTTAGCCCCGAAGTCAAGTCCATTAAACATCTGCAATATCAGTAGTAATTAACAAAAATAATTTGGTAAAGTTCAGCGAACCTTTACGTCCAGATAAAAAATAATAGCAAGAAGGCGTGGATTTTAGTTTCTGTAAGCAGAGCTGTGGAAGCAAAATTTCATTTTGGAATTGTTTAATTATTTCCAGTAAATAGGGGCAACGTCAATGGTTCTATATTTTTTCTTGTGTTTGTTATGATGGTGATTGATTATTTTTTTAGCCTCTGGGTATATTTAAGGAGAAACTATATTTAGCTCCGGAAATATTTTAAATCGTGTTTATATCTGTGTTTTCAGTTATGACTAGGTACTTCCAAGACATTGCGATAATTTCGCTTCTTAAAAAACTGGTACGCTTCATTCAAAACCTTGAAATTTGTTAATACAATCAAATTAATTATAGCGTGTAAAATAAAAGTAAATGCTGGCAAAGATAAAAATACAAAGAATATCATTAAATGCGCCTCGAAATGCACTATACTTGGGCCGCCCAACAGACGGAGTGATCACCCTGCAATCACGAGCTCTAGACGGGACCACTATCAATTTAGGACGACAGAAGCGCATTGATGCGCTTTCTTTAGACCCAACGAAGTCGCATCACTCCAATTCGGTCGTCATAAATTAATATTGGCCCCGCTAGAGCACGTTCCTGCAGGGTGATCACTCCGTCTGTTGGGCGGCCCAAGTATTACTTGTCGATTTTTAAGTTTGCTGTAAATTGTTTGATGTAACCTTGGACATGATTTATAACTAATATAACTTATTCAACATTCTTACAGAATCTTTCATAGAAAATTTTTCGAATTAAACTTTTATGCAGTTATTGAAAGATTACTTTATGTACTAGGTACCGAGAAAATCTTTCACTGGACACACTTTGCTTACCTAATTAATTAATTCAACAGTTGACGGTGCTAATTTAATGCAAATTTTACAAGGGTATTCATTTGTTAATTTTTAATTCTTAAATTAAGCCCAATTGTCGCCACCTATCCTTCATTTTTCATCGAGTAACAGATGTGCATGTAAAAATGTATATGTGTGTTTCCTATCCAGACAGACCCAAACTGTATCCGTATATCTGCTCAAAATTAACATTATACAAACTGAATATAGAAATAGCATAATAATACACAGTTGTGGGAGTGGTTGTTGAAACCATATTGCTCTTCAAAGACCGTAAATGCCGCTTCTGAACGCATTGTATTGAAGTCACCGAAAGCTGAGTAATCCTATAAAAATACCATAAAAATTGTCTGGAGTAGGTGATAAGTGTGTTGAAAGATGCGTTGACCTAATATTATATTGACTAGTGCTTAAAATGAAACCGTTCATATGTATGTTTTATTCATATTTTATAATTGTTTCTCTGATACTTATTTTTAGGTAACACGAAGGTAACAGCAGAGAACGTCTTAATAACAGTTTTGAATCTCATGCGCGCGAATTATATATCAAATAACAACAAAGTTTGTTATAAGCTTTTTATTTATACCAAATGACTCAGACTCTCTCCAGGGTGCAAATTCCTAAACATCCAATGTGTTATCCACTATATCCAGTCGTCTTTTGCTAGAAGTGTTAAAATATCCAACCACGGATTTTGTTAAAAAAATCCTTTCTCTGACGGGAAACCTGAAAGAACGCATCAAAGTGCAGGCGGGGTCGTCCGAGTGCAGTCGGGAACAAAGAATATCCTGCTTATCTAATAATACATAGGTACTCCGTTATTCTGGTGTTATGTTCCTTGACAACATAAATTAGGCACCCTTATAATTTAACATGACTTAGGACCCTATACATGATAAATTTTGGCAGTCTAATACATTTAATTGTATATGGAAACAGACATTCCCTCTCCCTGCAGACCAAAATAACTTTGTGATAGATAAAATTCGCCACCACGATAGAGGTATCTATAAATTGTAATTACAACGAACTGGATGGCTTAGCATTCAAAATCGTTCAATATGGCATTCTGCTTGCATTATTCTCAAAGTACCCTGTGAGTTAGACAACTTGTCGACTGATGTTCACACTCTGAATGTTCAGTTTAAAGGTTAAGCGTGCCTTATTTGGGACGCCCTGTATATTGAGAATACGGGAGTTGAGCGTGTTCCAACCTATAAAAAGTAATCTCGAAACATTTATTTTTTGTTGACATCACTTCGACCAGTATGGCGCATATCATGTAACCATTCTTAAGGCGTAAGGCAATCTTTCGTTATTAACGCGCTCAGAAATAATCGCACAAATAAAAAGAAATAATCTAAATCGATGACAATTTTGTCATACCAAGACTACGAACCTGCAACAACTGCCAGCTACGTATGTTGTCTCCCAGCCCATCCTAAAGCCTTGGTTTTTAAGAACTTTCCGCCGACGCAATTGCGCCGACGGACTCCGTCGACGCACTGCGCTGACAGACTTCGCTGAAATTAAACCTGCATATTTGTTTGTTGCTAAAGCCCTGGTTTTTAAGAACTTTCCGCCGACGCAATTGCGCCGACGGACTCCGTCGACGCATTGTGCTGACAGACTTCGCTGAAATTAAACCTGCATATTTGTTTGTTGCTCAGTTACACCAAAAAAAAACTAAAAATTCTCTGCCGTTCAAACAGGGACAGACTTAAAATACAGCAAACGGAATTGTTGTTAAAAACGAAGGCTTAAGGCTCATTTCGCACCAAGCCAGTCCAATCCAGTCACATCCAGTCGCGTAGGACGCTTCTGGATTCAACCAAGTGGGTTATCATTGAAATAAAGCAAATCTCAGTGTTTGGTTTCAGACTGAATCCATCACGTCCAGCCGGTCGAAATTTTTGCACCAGTCTTGTTCAGTCCTCTGCAGCGAGAATCGTATACCCCGCCTACCTGTCATGTTTTTCTTTTTTATGCATGTGGAAAATTTTATCTCTTGACCTGTTAGGTTTATTAATTATAAAAATAATTCTTGGTTCAATCGAAAATACTTATAAAATTATTGTGGATTGTCTAAAAAATAAGGAAGTAAATGACTAAAATGATCCAAAAGCAGGTCTTTTCTATTGTTTATCGGATGAACCCAAAATAGTTTTGTTCCTCGCCTCGCAATTCTTTTCTTTTGCAGTCGACGTAAAATTATCACTAGAGCAAGTACGCCCATCGTCCACCAATTGTGTCGCAGACCGGCATAATTTCTCCACACGTGACGTTCTCAGTGCGAAACCCACCGACTGATATGACTTGACTAGACTTAACAAGACTGGGCGTGACTGGATTGGACTGGCTTGGTGCGAAATGGCCCTAAGGCTCATTTCGCACCAAGCCAGTCCAATCCAGTCACGCCCAGTCGCGTCGGATGCTTCTGGATTCAACCAAGTAGGTTATCACTGAAATAAAGCAAATCCCAGAATTTTGTTTCAGACTGAATTCATCACGTCCAGTCCGATCACGTCGTGACTTGTCAAGACTGTCTGTGATTCAGCCGGTCGAAATTTTACGCCAGTCTTGTTCAGTCCTCTGTAGCGAGAATCGTATACCCCGTATGCCTGTCGTGTTTTTCTTTTTTATAGATTTGGAAAATTTGATCTCTTCACCTGTTAGGTTTATTACTTAATTGAAAAATAACTCTTGGCTCATTCGAAAATACTTGCTTATCAAATTCTTTTGGGTCGTTTAATAAATCAGAAAGTAAATGACTAAATGATCCAACAACATGTCTTTTCTATTGTTTATCGGATGAACCCAAAATAGTTTTGTTTTTAGCCTCGCCCTTCTTTTGTTTTGCAGTTAACGTAAAATTATTACTTGAACAAGTACTTCCGTCTTCCACCAATTCTGTCGGAGATCGGCGTAATTTCTCCACACATGTCGTACTCAGTGCGAAACCCACCGACTGAAATGACTTGACTGGACTGGACTTAACAAGACTGGGCGTGCCTGGATTCAACCAAGTAGGTTACCTATCACTGAAATAAAGCAAATCCCCGGATAGTTGTTTCAGACTGAATTCATCACGTCCAGTCCGATCACGTCGTGACTTGTCAAGACTGTCTGTGATTCAGCCGGTCGAAATTTTACGTCAGTCTTGTTCAGTCCTCTGAAGCGAGAATTGTATACCCCGTATGCCTGTCGTGTTTTTATTTTTTATAGATTTGGAAAATTTGCTCTCTTGACCTGTTGTGTTTATTAATTGAAAAATAACTCTTGGCTCATTCAAAAATACTTGCTGGGTCGTTTAATAAATGAGAAAATAAATGACTAAATGATCCCAAAACAGATATTTTCTATTGTTTATCGGATGAACCTAAAATGGTTTTATTCTTCGCCTCACCCTTTTTTCTTTTGCAGTTAACGTAAAATTATTACTTGAGCAAGTACGTCCGTCTTCCACCAATTCTGTCACAGATCGGCGTAATTTCTCTACATGACGTTCTCAGTGCAAAACCCACCGACTGAAATTACTGGACTTAACAAGATTGGGCGTGACTGGATTGGACTGGCTTGGTGCGAAATGGCCATAACTCGTTGCTCAAAAATCACACCTTCCTGAAAAACACAGAACAGAAACAGTCTGGTCAGAAAAAATAATATTGAAATACTCAGCAAAAAATGAAAGAAATCCTTCTTTTCTGTACATGATATTAAAACTAGAAATAAACTTTCATTCTCCTGCGGTAAAAACAAAAGTAGTGCAAGTAGCATCCAGAAACTTTCGAAACAATCACATTAAATTTAATGAAAACAAAAAATTAAATTGATAGTTCAAAAAATAAGAAACCAAATAAAATCTCATCTCAAAAATCAAGAAAAATAATAAGAACAGGGCAAGAAAAATAAATAAATAAAAATAAAATTTTACCATTTTACCGCTTAGAGACTAATTTTATGGTTCCTCTGAGTAACTGTAGAAAACTGTAGAAAATTTAGAAATCAAAAGTGGATCTCCGACATTTCGAATATTATTTGATATAGTTCAGTAATTTTATTAACTTTGAATGGTATAGAGAGTCATATTGTTTTCGGGTGAATGTAGAAAATGTGAATAAATGTGAATTTCTTGAAATATCTTCGCCTCGTTTGTCAAGTGCTAGTTTTTCTCGTCAGTCTTGTTTATTCGAAATAATGAAGTAGATATTCTTTTTTCACTGTGCCTTGAAGCTATACAACCTAATGTCTAGTTATTCTTTTTTCTTTTCCAGTTTATATTACATCTGCTTTTGCGGCATTTTGTGGACACACCTAACCAAACAGTTTTAGTATTTTTCTTAATGTGTCGTTTAGTCTGAGAACGAACTACTTGTTTATATTTCTATAACGCATGTGTTTTTTACAATCTTAGGCCTAATTAAGTAATAATAACATAATTAGTGATAACTTGGAACATTCCCAAGAATTTTAAAAGGAATATTTGAGATAGAGGCTGTGGCGCGCTTCATTTTGCCTAAGCGATCCCCTGTTTAGAACTGGAACAGGTCTTATTTTTAGAATAATAACTTCACATCCGTTGGTAATGTGGAGGTTTACTGCAGAAGCGGCGCTGCAGTAATCAGAGTCATCGCACTGTTGTCACTTGAACATTATTACGCCCGCATGATAGACTTAAGTACGCATAATCGGTAAAAATGGTTTTCAGTTTATTAAAATTGTTGATGAAGAGTATAAAAGCAAGATGGTAATTTAAATTTTGTTGTTCATTATGTATCCGGTTGATTAACATTTTTTTTTTATTTTCAGGCTCGTCACCCGACTTGATGCCAAGTATTATGGGTGCTATTGATGCTTTATTAGAGAACGTTACAAACGAAGACGCTGAAAATAGAACGAGCACACCCAAGAAATCTTATCAAGCAAATAATTTCGCAAATTTATCTCCGAACGTCCAAAAAATTCTGTCCAACGTTCCTGACCAGGAGCTCACTAAGCACTTCAGTTCTGAAGAGGTGTTGAGTCCTAGAAGGAGCAAGTGTTTCCAGTACGCTAGTACTAGATCTTTGCGGTCGCCAGAAAAAACGATTCAAAGAAACAACGAGAACGTCATATCACACAGCATCCAAAAAATGTTATCAAATCTGCCAGATTCGGAGTTAGTAATTTCACCTACAGGTTTGAATTGCGGCGACAAAAAAGTGGGAAGGAACAGCTCGTTTCTGCACACAGCGTTAAGAAGTGAGAGTGTACATCAGGGTTTAAAAGGTGACACGAGTGACATTAAATGCAACAATGGAACGGCGGGTCGTGTCGGGGTGACGTACGATGATAATAAATCTTGTGGTCCCGTTGATTTACTTAGTGATTGTGAGAAAAGTAATTGCGATAGCCTGGAGTGTAGCGATTCGTTCTCGTGCAAGCCGCTGGGAAGTTATTTGCATACTTCTCCTTCCGGAATAACGTCCAGAACTCCCGTTGGAAGACTGAATATGGGGAAAATGTTGCAGGTATGTAATTTACTGTCATTTTATATAAGATAATTTAATGATCGGCTCTGAGATAAGTGTATGCCTCGTGGCTTTTATTTAGTATAAATAATGCGTTACTTTCCGGTGAATGCGAAGCGATGTTGTCTTCGCCTTTATTGTATAAAGCAAGAGATCAAGACGTTGTAAGTACATATGTAAGTATTTAGAACAGTGAATTGAAAATCGAATGATTTTTTCACGAATAAGTATTCATGTTTTGATTTGTAATTTTACCTTTTTTTGTTTTTATGAAGTCCCAGTTTTGGTGGTCTCGTAATTTAAAAGATAACCTTATATTCACCCAGGTGTGAATTTTGTTCATATTACGTTGTATGCTCTATTATTTCTGGTTCTTGCCCTACAATTTGCACTACTTAATTAAAATTACTTGGAGTGCTTTCATTTGGCGCTTCGATAACGTCCCATGCACTACTTACTGCTTTGCATATTCAAATTTTTGAAGATGATGGTTACTGATTATATTGAACACTTCTCGTTAGCAACGTATGCAGATCTTAAGAAAAATGGTCAGCCTGGTTTCTTAACACAGAATTTGGTGGTCACAGAGCTCTGCGCCACTTAATCTCTTCTCATCTCATGATGTGGCGCTGATATTGCATTACCTCTTTTTGTATTTCATCATACGCATACGTTTCGGCATACGTTGTTCTATTTTTAGTTCATCCAACATAGAGTTGAGGGTTTTGAATAGCATCCAGTTTTTTCCGTTCCAGGCATCACAGCCATACGATAGAACTTGAAACACCAAACATTTCATCAGGTGAATCTTAATCTGCGGACAGTCACTTATTCCTCTACTGCTACCTTCGCCAATTGACATTTTCTGCGACACCCTTTCTTTCAGTGTTGCCTGTTTTAGCGATTAGGAACCTCAGATAACGCAGTTACCTTTATATTTGTTAACCACTTCGACAATTTTTGTTCTCGAAGCGTAGTGCCAAGCTCTCTTACCCACTGTAAGTATGGAAGATTATTTATATAGGTTCTGTTTACGGATACACCATATATCCAGTGCCCAGAGCTTTTAGCAAAATATAAGTATTAAATCGTGTTGCAGAGTTGCAGTCACAATAAACATCGCACGCTGGCTGTAACTCATTCTCATTTTTTTCACTTATCCGTTGCTTTATTGTATAGATTTGAGATGATGCTGGGAGATTCCCATTCACCCTAACAGGGTGTGAAAACTTTGCTTTAATCAACAAAACATGTAGGCACTTCACAGTTCACATTACTCAGGGATGTTAAATTTTCTAGTCTTTTCGATGTGCATTATGCAGGATCTGCTCCCGCGTGTCTCTCCCGTTAACTTTTTCATTAAACAGCGGAAGTTTCTTACGTACCATTTTTTTCTTGTTATGGATAACTACTCGGATAACTCTTTATAACTACATTAACTTTGGAAGCTACAGCTCTGAAAAGTTTCAAAAAGCTGAAGTCACTCTATCCCCTCATGTTTCTTGCCTATGAAATTCTTGCATTTTTAACTTCCTTCAACTAGAACTATAACCTCGACTATAACATATTTCGAAATCTTCCGTGCCTTTGATCAAAATTGAGAAAGCCTCGTATTTCAGGGTTCCAAGTGGCATTAGTCTGCTTTCTCTGTTCTGTCTCTGTTTCTACATTGCTCTTCACTTCATGTGGTGCGTTCCCGACCAGCGGATAGGCTTATCCATAAAAAGTTGATCGTCTAACTCGTCAATATGTCCCGTGCAAGATGGAGTTCTGCCCTACTGAAGCTGCATTGGAAGAACTACACGAGAGTTGAAGTAAGGAGATGCTTGGCTGTTCACTTAAAAGAAAAATGTAAAGAATGCGACTCCATAAAGTCAACTTGAAAACTCACGCACTAGTTGTGGACTTTTGAGATCAAAATCTTGCTACATTTTGATCTCAAATTTCTAGAGATTTTGTAACTATAATTCTAGACGGACGGAACAAGCCAGCAGAAAACAACAGATCATGAAAATAGAAAATTATATTTTCCCACGACCGCCTAGGAAAGCGGCACGGCACGTTGCATAGCAGCATAGTAGGCCGGAAACTTGACAATTCGGGACCTAAGTGCCTCCGTCATACGTCAGATTTTCATTCCAAACAAAACAAAAGCACCTGCAATTTGACGTTTATCGATATTATTTACAACGTCTTAAACTAGGTTTTGCAATGTAATTATAGACGTTTTGCAGTGAAAACAGTTCAATTTGTGTATTGGGCTTACGCGTAAAAACTTGAAAACAACTATATGTAATTATAATTATGTTTCAGAGGTTAGGTTAAAACGTCAGAAAGCACGTGGCTTTATTTTGTTTGGAATGAAAATCTGACGTTTGTGACGCGCCACTTATCTCTCGAATTGCATTGCCCGTGCGCAGTGATGTGAGCTGGTAATTTACCAGTAAATAACCACGGTTATTTACCTTAATTTACCGTAAAATACCAAAAATTAGTTACCGTAATTTACAGGGAAAATTACCGTAAATGACACAGTAAATTACGAAGTAAATTACCATATTTTATAGTAATTTTGTTTATATTTTTTACAAATAAAATTTATATTTTGTTGACATCATCTTTCATCTAACATCTAATGCTAAATTACTGTGTTACTGGTAAATTACGGTAATTTATCGGTAAATTACGGTAATTTATCGGTAAATTACGGTAATTTATCGGTAAATTACGGTAATTTACAGGTAAATTTCGGTAATTTATTGGTAAAATAGGGTAATTTACCGTAATTTACGCAATATTTATTACGGTAAATTACCGCACGGTAATTTGCAAAACAAATTTATTACCACGGTAATTAATATCGGTAATTAAAAATCGTAAATTACCGCCGTAAATTACCAAAAATATAAATTACGGTAATTTAACATCACTGCCCGTGCGCTAAACTCAAAACTGTGTTGTAATTTTTGAAAATCGCACAGTTCATTCAAATTTTGTAGTCAGCTTTGAGATTTTGACGTTTACTGAATAAATATCCTGTCGCGTCTCTTTTTAAATCTAATAATTTTTTATCAGAAAAATCTCTTAAAAGGTACGGCAGTTGAACATTTTAATGGCTACTCCGTGGAAGACCTAAATATTTTCATTTTCATTCATGAGCTGGTCGGAATTATTAGAATATTATGCTCATGGTAAGTTAGTAGGCTACTTGGAAATTTTGACGTCTATTAACATCGACAAGAAATCCTTAAAAATAAAGTTACTGTTTTATGAATAAATTTGTCTTCTTAAGGGGTCGTGGGAAAAATAGTGTACATAACTCGATGGAAAGTGTATTTCCTATAAACTGGCATTATTTCTGCTCGTATGAAATTTGTCACTTTCCATGCTCGTTACACGTTACGTAATATACTATTACACATTACCGTTTTACCTTCGGTTTTACCCTCGGTTTTACCAGTCTGCTTTTATAATAAACTAAGTAGATACATTATGATTCACTATTCCAGAACAACCACGGCGTTCTAAAATCGAAATTAAATTAAAATGCGGAAGTGGCCTGTTGTTTCCTCCTCAGTGTAATAATAAATGACCGACAAACAGAAAGAGTAAATAACTTCCAATTTTCTGGAAAACACGCATTACGTTCTGTATACCATGTGTCTAGCTAAACAAAACCTGCTTAAATATCACAAAAGTATTTGAATTACTAAATGACAAACTGTCCAAGATACGTCGGATAATATTGAAAATGCTCATACATCGGTTCATCCCATAAATGTTTACCCTTTTTATATTTGAAATTTGCACATTTTCATTAACTGCTGTAAATCAAGTACGGTTTCATATGGGAAAATTTTCTTAAGAGCTTCACTCTGAATTTGAGCATTAAAACTTGAAACTATTAATGTTTCATGATTTGTATTTTACTTACTCATGGATGACCTTTCTAAAGTCATTGATGCATAGTTTGAATATAAAAGTCGATCAGATAAGCATCGCGATTCTTCTTAGTTGCTTATCTTGTATTAAACAACCATCACTTTTACTAATATTGTGAATTGGTATTGGAAAAGTTAGAATTACTTTTACAACAAATATCTGCTTTGCTTTTAGCAGTTTAGAACTTTTTAACCTAGAGAAAGATACGTCCAGATAGCAACTAGTCCTACGTAGGCCTCGCGAAGAGTCGTATCCCTCGTCTGACGAGGTGTCTGGTCATGCATAGTAAAAATTGAGTTTAAGTTGAGTCAAAAACTGAATTTACAATCGCATATACAGGTTGTCACTTCAATGCTTCGGCAAGCATTAGATGCGATTTTTTTGAAAAAATTATTATGGTAACAAATTTTATCCAGTTATGCTTCCTTGAGGAGCTGCTATCAAATTTTAAGAGGAAATTAATCTTCAACTCCTGAGGATGCTGACGTTGTCGGCGAAACACGTGTGTCACTGTCCTTTGGTGTGTAGGGTTAACTTATTAAGAATTCATAGTGAATTTACGTCAAAGTTCTCGATCCAACCACTTTATGTAAGTGTTAAAATCGAGGTTAAAATTATAGAATTTGAAAGTAGGAAGTGGTCTCACAAAGATTTTTAGAAATGAAAAAGATGGGCTTCATGCATCTGTGAAATATTTGGTTGGTGTGCTTGGGAATTCTGTTCCTTCCGAGGTTCCTTCCTTTCAAGAAGTAAGAAATTGGTCTCTGAGTGCAAATGTGATAGACTCGGTGACAGAACAACCTGTGAACATGCAAAAGTTTCTGGTCGGCTAAATTGTGCGTGCGCTAAGGAAAATATTGATCGTGTGAATGATATGGTTAAAGAAGTCGCAAGTCTCCAACAAGACCCACTGTGGAGGGAACCGTCGTAAATGACAATGAGTTCATAAGGTGTCGGTGCCAGGAACATTGACGTCCAAATAAAGGCGTGCGAGAGTCGCTTCTCGAATGCTGTTACAATTGATGAGACATGGGTTCATCATTCGATGCTCAGTCTAAACGACAAAGTATGGATTGGGCTCATCCGGGGTGTCGTGCTGGTGGATCTATTGCGTACGTCTTGTGCGAAGTGCACCATCGTCCGACCATCGTGCATAAACCACATTCTTCCTTGCGTAGTTAAATACACATTATCTAGCAGTTTCGGAATTAAATATTACTAACATTTGCAATACTTCACGGGTCCTAAGACAGTTGCCAATAACTCCAGACCAAATGGTAATTGAAAATTGATGTTAGGAATGATGAACAATTGTGACACGGAGATTTTCATCATTCCATCCATACCTGTAAATTCGATACCATTAATCTCACACCAGACGTATTATCTGCAGCTTGTTTTTTGCTGCACTAGAAGAAAATGCAAGAAGCAAAAATGTTTGTGTGGCAACATACTTCTTGTACTTTCTAATGATAGTAATATTTGTATCCTTCTAAAACAATAAAAATTGTTAGAGATGGAAAAACGCTCCCCTAAAATAGCGTTCCTCATAATCTAACAATGTTTCCTTGAAACCACACTAGGGGCTGCAAGTTTGATGTAATGTAATGTAACTCTTCAAGGAAGAAATTTGGATAACATCGTTTTTGCCCAGCCATTATCGTTATTTCTTGAGAAGTCGTCCCATTTTTGAAGCTACCTAAATGTGTACCTGCATTTTTGCTCCAAACTTCGAGATAAACGATTGCTTATCTGTGGTCAAGTTTTCATACTATATCACGTGAAGTCATGAATGAATTTATTTTTAGAGAATGATGAAGTAATAAAGTTGTGTCTTTAAGCAGTTGAGGCAAATCTACATTACTGGACATAAAAATAACTAAACTGGAGCAACTGAGTGATCTTAAAATTCAATTATCTTTATGTAAAATGGCCTAATTATCGTTGATTAACCCCAATTAAAAATTTTAAGTTAGGTAACACCGAAGTTAAGTAGGTATAACGTACCCACCTATTTTTATATAGAAGAAACGGTTTCTCTTGTTCTAAGTACAAATTTATTACAACACTCGTTACAACATAAGGATGTAATAGTGACATCTAAATTAAAAATGAGGATTTACTTATTTCTTTCGTTTATTATGTGTACTTACGTGTATTTTCTACGTTGAGTGTGCCACGGGCTGATAAGCAGTATAATATTTCCTAGTTTTATTTAATTGCAGGTTTTGCTGGTGTTTATAGGTAATATATTTTGCTCTCGATTTTACTGATATGCCAGAAGTTATACTCGTAGTAGGTGTTCAATATGCAATATGCATTGAGTAAAATTGACATTCTATTGGCCGCTTTTCTCGTGTTGTGAAATATAAAGTAGATTATTACTTATTTGATGACAGAATTATTGTTATTACTTAACTGTGAGGCGGTCAAAATTTTAAGAACTTATTACTCTTTTAATTGAGGTTATTACGTCATTATATTTGTATGTCACTTCTTATTTGGTCGTGTCTTACATCAATTTCAGTTACGCTATTATTTATATATTCGTCACCGTCATTCAATAAACAACCTAGTTCATCTTATTGCATAAGTTTTAGTACGAGATAATTTTCCACATTCACGTGACAAAGAATTTCCTAGCTTGGTTCTGGATTTTTTCACAGTTGTTGTTCAGTTTTATCCATCCTCTCCTTTTATAATCATTTAAATAGTTAGTGTGTTTTGTGTCACAGTATTCCGCAAATTTTAGTTTTTCTATTCCTACTTTAGGTATTAGAAGTAATAGCAAAATGTGAGAATCGAAGATGTCAATAACCAGTATGTCCTCCTCTGTTCTCGAGCAAAACATTAGCACGTATGTACAATCCAATAAAAATGTTATTAATGGCTTCCTGCCGAGCTTCCTGGGGTACCTATGTTATTCCATTCTTCTTGAGCAGCAACAATTAGCTCCTGAAGGGTGAAAGAGGGGGTTATCTCTATTTAAAATGATCCTTTTTAGCATATCCCACACGTTCTCACAAGGATTCATGTCAGGTGAGTTTGCTGGCCAATTGATTCTTTGAATATTCCCTAACTGTAGCAACCTGGCAACCCTTTTTGTGCGGTGAGGTGTGGCGTTATCGTCCATAAAAACGAAATTCCTCGCGAAATTCTCTCCAATTTCGTTGGAGAGGTTTGCGGCACTTGAATAAGTGGAGTGCGGCGACTATACATTATACCCCCCCCCCCAAACATTACCTACTGTTCCGCCTTGATAAGGAACAACTTCTCTGGCAAAAGCAAGTCTTTCTTGTCGTCCCGGTCCTTCCCAGACCCCTTCACCTCGATAATCACTCACTAACCCAATTTTTGTCTCATTAGAAAAATGATTTGCGCCACTGGGGTAAACGCCAGCCCCTATGTCACTGTGCCCATTGGAGACGTACGGCTATATGTCGAGGAAGTGTGCTGTATATAAATAAGCCCAAATATCCCAAACATCCTAGAATATGGAAGGTACATGGAAAGTGACGTTATTATTCAGATAACATTCACAAATCGCTCTAAACTCTATTGTGTTACAATAACACAGTTCCATAAATGTAAAAATTTACTTGTTCTTTTCGATATGCATGCATGAAATCTAATGTGCAATGTATAATATCATGATTATGTGAGGGGAAATGCAATTTGTCTGAATAAAAAATACAAATGTTCTCGATATTAATGCAGCGTTTGTACGCCTGCACCTACACCACTAACAGGGCTCAGCGCGGCTAGCGCCCACAAATTATTTGCGTTTAATCCGCTGTAACTTTTTTCAGCAACAATATTAATGTTTGGTTTCTTCACCAAAAATAATTTCGAGCCTTTGTCCGTATTTGGTCTCGCATATGTATATGTTAATTCCGAAAAATAAGATTACTTACCCGATACATGAAAAATACATTACACAAATTTGTGGTCTAGCAAGAAAACATTTTTCTTTCAGAAAATTGGAAAATTGTAGAGTCAACGTGAGTAAACTGTGATGATCAGCACACTTCAGTGTATATTCCACGAAAAAAATAGGTCTCTAACTCATTTCGTTGCTGAAATACAACAAGAAAAGTATTAAAAAGAGTCGAAAATTGATTTAGGAAAATTTTACGAAAAATCGATTTTCCGGCATTTTCGCAATTCTCGATCTTTTCGCGACCTCAAAATTCGAATCCGGCAGGTCATTTTACATAAGAATCAGTTTAATTTTCCTGTGTGTGTTCGAGTTGTATAGAGGGTGTCGAATTAGAGCACCTTGCTCCCCGACTATCCACTTTTTAATTCATACTCGCTCGGGCATCAAGCAGCCGCGGGCCAGCAAATACCTACTTTTTGCCCTTGTGACACAATATACTATTAAATTTTTTCCACAAGACAGGGCTTTTGGGGAGGATTTTGTTCATTATATTTTTTTACATATTAATTGTCGGCGTGGATGCACTTTAATATTTATGCAAATTATTGTTTTCGATAACATTGAGATCGTGCTTTATTTGGACTTAATAAAAGGGAGCTAATTTATAATGGCAACCTTGCGGCTAATAATTCCATTGTTTCACTTTCCTTATCCTGTTACAGCAATGCAAATTTAATAAAATGCATAATCTATAACATAGGTAGTTATAAGTACAACGTCTTGATTAATAATTCTTAATGGGTACCTTGGACGTTTATATCTATTTATCCATCGGCAGTCCATGTACCTGCCTCTGTAATATTATGCACTAATAAGGACTTAACATATCAAGAAATGAACAAAAAGAACCTCACTTTCCTGCTTTCAATATTAATGTATTATTTTATTTTCTTCTAGGTTGCCAGTGAAAGCAGTGTAGCTACAAACAGCACGGCATCCTCGGAGGTATCCAGACCCGTTTCCTTGACTAGTCTTGGGTCCTGCTCTTCCAGCGGTAGCAGTGGACCGCACCAAGGCGGTTCCGCATATCTGGCTTCGGCGGAGAGTTTGGACAGTGATCCGGAACCTAATGGAAGTCAAGGTAAGTAATGCGATACACTTCGCCAATCTCTTATAAAATTAAAATTGTTAAGGAGTAGATGTGCGTGTAATAACCGTTCATCTAGGGGTTTTTGAACTTTCAAACTTCAAACATGTAAGTGTCAGTAACGTATATTGCAGAGTGGACATAAAATTTGTCAAAGTTCTTGCATTGCACGTCATGGCGATGTGGATAATATTAATTTTGTTCGTACAATGAAGTAGGTACGTGCCAATAAAAAATATAAATTATTTGTTACTTGAAATGCGCAACAGTGTTTTCAGCGATTTAACTTGGCACTTGTCAGTTGCTAAATAAACTTTAAAATGTATATTTTTAATACCTAGTGATTTTAATACCTTAAAGAAACGGAAAGTTGTTGCTCAAATCAATTCGTATAGGTACTTACACCCTTTAGGTATACTAAGAAAATGACTCAACGGTTTTTCACTTTTGATTACTCGCTATCAGTTGAGATAGGAAGTTCCAAAGGGCGTTAGAGAATTCTGAGAGAAAAACAAACTGGCAGCGCTCACTTGATGGTTGAGGAAGAGGGAGTACTGGCATAAGGCATAGCCGCTTTCAGTAGGTACTCCACACTTTCAGATGACTGGCAACTATACACGGAGCCTAAATACTCTTCCTCTCTTCTGTGTTCAGATAGATTTGTGTTCTTTTTTTTGCAGCGAATAATTTCCTGGTGATGTAGCGTAATAATTTTACGCGTCACATACTACTACGTGATTACGTTCTAAATAAAAATGGTTAATTGCATTATAGTACTCTAATCAGCACAATGTTTAGAAGACAACATAATTAAGCAAGAAAAAAAGCTAATAAAATGAAACAAGTAGCTACCCAAATTTGAAACTTCAAATACAAGACTATGTGTTTGACGATTTTCAAATGATGTGACGCTTCATGCACAACATTTTCTAATAATATTTATGGGACGGCGCTGATGCCAGGACAGTCCAGTTATGGTAAAGCGAGTGATAAAGTAAAACATTTTTGAAATAACTTTGTTTTTGTTATTATGTTGAAAAAGACAAATTTTTGATATGATCACATACAAAATGTGAAAGAAATATATTGTGTCATTCAATAATATTAAATAAATTCTACTCTCATGTAGTAGGTACGCATCTTCCTAAATATACATTTTTCGACACAAGTATATTGCGGGTTAGTGTATTGTCCTGTAGAATGTTAGTTTCCAAATTTGTTAGAATAAAACTGAGAAACGCTGTATGTATATCTGCTCTATTTTTCAGCGTTCGCATTTTCTTTCTTTTCTGTTTTTAAATTTATATTTAGTGTTCAATTCGTTTAAAAAATATTTCGGCCCCAAGCTCAACGTGTGGCGGTTATTTTAGACTAGAGCCGTAGATTAAGGACTTCTCAATCAGCCTTAGAGTTTAGAGGTATGTTGTCTTTGAGTCTGATTCCGAATCAAAGCTGATGTATTGATCTCATTGTTTAGGGTCATTGTTATTTAGAAACATGTCGGATAAGGATGTAAAGTGTAAAGTCATCATTTATTAATTAACTAATGTTATCTCGTGAAATTCCTAAAGGTCGAGTGAATTCCAGGAACTGTAATTTCAGCAAGATTTCAATTTTTTGTGTTTCGAAACTGATTTTTCCTCGGATTTTTCTATAAAACAAAATTTCTGAAATTTGCAAGTAACACGTCTTAAAATACTATACCCGCGAATTTCCTTTATTTCAAATATCAATTCTAGATAAATTACTTACAATACACGTCTGGAAGGTTGGTTATGACCAAAGTTAGGTTATGACCTCTTGGTCAGCGACTTGAGTTAAAGATTTAAGTAACACTAGATGAACCCGTGGGCTACGCTTCAAGACTTTTACGTAGTGGTGAATCGGTGTAGTAATTATACGTAAAACGTGGGTGCATCCCAGGTGCACCACAAAATATTCCCATAGAATATTCTCATATAATTAATTTTGTTTAATTTAATACGGCAAAAACCATTCTACCTACGGGTGCGACGTTGAACCCCCCCCAGGTTGAACTACGACTGCGAACAGCGCTGAGCAGATCCAAGCGTCCATCGGAATGATGCCGATGCAATTTTCTTATTTGCGTTAAAGAAACACCTAATCGAGTGCACAACCTCACCCATACGATCTCCGCCAGTTGAAAAGAGACCGAGCGACCGATATCCATCCCCACCCGTAAAGTGTTGTGCTAGTTCGCTTTTAATATTATGATGATTAACGTTGAATTATTAATAATTTAACCATATATCCCAGATTGACTAGGTTTGCTAATTGAAATATATGCTCTGAAATATGTGTTATGCTCGTATACGCTACAGATGAAAATCGCACGGATATGTTACGTACATTCAAATCTACACAGCTTTGAGATTTTGACGTTTTCTGAATAAATATCAAGTCGCGTCTCTTTTCAAATCTAATAATTTTGTACCCAGAAAATCTCTCAAAAGGGTCGACAGTTAAAACATTTTAATGGCTTCTCGATGGAAGATCTAAATATTTTAGGTACGAACTGGGCATTTATGAATTGGCGGGTAAGAGAACAAACCAGTGTCATTCATGAGCTGGCCGGAATTATTAGAATAATGCTCATGAGGTGGAAAATGTTTCATTACAATCATTAGTTTTAATGAACAATAAAGGAACAAATAATTCATTTTATTTTTTAAATGCTGCATTTTCGATGATTCTTGGTAGGCAGTGAAATTGACATTTATATTTTTATTAATTATTAAACTGACGAGCATCGTGTTTTGACAATAAAATAACTGAATATGAAAGAGTATTTCTGGTGGTAAAATATGCCTGGTAGTCAGTTGGAGTACACATCAGTACACTCAAGCAGAACTCCCCGAGACCGCAGAAAAACGGTAGGAAATTTTATTTCAAGTTTACATAATGCGTACTTAAAGTACAAAATCAAATAGGCACTGGTTTTCCACCCGGGTGGAAAATTTCCCAACCCGGTCGGGAAGTAGAAGTTAGGAAACCTACTTGCAAACTTTTTAAAAGTTGGCAATTGACTTTTTACTAACCGATTGTGAATAAAATAAAGTTACTGTTTTATGAATAAATTTGACTTAAGTATAAGGGGTCGTGGGAAAAATAGTGTAGGTACATAACTCGATGGAAAGTGTATTTCATATACACTCGTGTGATTTCTGCACTCGGCTCGTGCACCCGTACGAATTTTTGCACTTTCCATGCTCGTTACGTAATATACTAATAATGCCGATCTTCTACATTAAATGACCTGCAGTAATCTTAGTAGTCGTATAACCCATGGTTTTGCGTACAACTTAATTGGTTCGCTTAAGAAGTAAAGGTACTAACAAGAAACTTTTACTTACTCATGACATTTATTATGTCTGACAATCTTCCAACGTTTTTATTACTTGCCATGCAAGAGTTTATTCAGCTTTAATTAACGGTGGCGACGTTTGCTAACTAAAAGACGACGTGCCCAAGGAGCTACAACTTTATTTAATTTGCTGAACATACACGATGTAGGCGGTAATCATGATGTTTTCGTTTTGATTTAATGGCACCACATACCCTCTCGCAGTATTTTACATCCGCATTACTGGGAATTGATTTGAACTGTAGTAAAATTTCCCGCATTTGGTCGATTAAGACCTGAAGAAAGGCGGCGAGGCACAAAAAATCAGAATTCCAGTGTAAACACACACATTTTGCATAATGCGTTACTGATTTGCATGTCTGCTTGTGCATGCATTAAATTATATTTGCATGGACGTGCATGCAACGGCGAAGGAACATTAATACATAAACATCACATCATCTCGCCTGTAGGCGGTAGAACGTTGCGGTGTTAATTATGATGGCAGTGATGGCTACAGGAGATGGACATGGGTGGTGATGAACGATCTGTTTACAGGTTCCGCAGACAGTGGGATAGCCGACCAGCCGACCATGAGTCCAGAGATGCGCGTCTTGCAGGAGGTTATGGACACGGAGACGGATTACGTAGCGGATCTTAAGGAGGTCATTGAGGTACGTGCATTTTATATTATGGTTTATGATATAATGATACTTTGCAATTTGTGCATAATTTACTTGATATTTAGTCGTTTGGAAGAACGTGCAGAAGTTTGAAATTGTTGCGTTGTACGATTTTATCACTTGCATTACATTTTACGATCTCCGTCAAATTAGTACGCATCCTACGTACTCCGAAATACCACTTGTGTATAAACGGAGACGGTATAGGTATAACATAAGCTACATCGTCCTATACTGTTACACTTTAGAGTTTTAGAAAATTCAAAAATTTCTTGGATGCATTAGATAAGCAAAGAAACTTTTTAATACTATAATCGGGCAAGCATGGCCCGTCATAATAGATAGACTTGGCAACATTTATCAGAGCGTCATACGCATTGTTTCCGTATAATTTTATTTCTGTCTGTTGCATTAAACTCGACCTTTGCAGGAAACGTTTTTCGATAATGTACATGACTGGAATTTAGATGATAAAGAAAATGTATAAAGATGTAGGTTAAAACGTCTTCAACGAAATGAGTTTTTGGAGAAGGAGCTATAGACTCTCCATGTTAGATAAGGTTCAATAAATTATAATTTGACAGAAAAGTGAAGGAACAGCAATCGTCAAGTGTGATGGCAAAAGCCCGCGCAGGCTAGGCCACGCCCTAGTTTCAGGCAGTGGCGCGAGGTTCCCTGGACTATAAATGAATTTATTATGAAGTTAATCGTGCGCCACTGACAGTTGCGTGCGTTTACCGAAAACCAATCCCGGTCGAGAGCGCAGTGGATGAATAGTGGGGATTACTCAACTGCGCATCTCTGTTCCTCGCCATCACGTCTGACGATTGCTATATGTTGTCGTTTTAGCCATAACAGAAAGAGAAGGGACGCCAGTTTTTCACGTTAACAATCCGTAAATATAAACTTCATTACTTCTTGCCACCATTTCATATTTTTGCAAAGGACTCTATAAATTTAATAATGTTTATTTGAATATTGCCCGAAAAATATACTGTGTTCTACGGAATTATATACCATATAACTGGGTAATATAAAACTTTTGATGGTATAGATTTAGTAAACAACTCTATTAGGTATAAAGTTAGAGAAAGAATGAATATGCAATATTCCATTATTGATGGTATATAACAATATTGATGGTTATAACAAAAATAGCTTCTTTGTTATTGTACTACCTAACTTAAAAATAATGTTAGATGGAAAGGGTAATGTACACCTTGAACAAGGTAAACGCAGAAGATTGATGGAGCCATGCGAAAAAAGGGATCTATATACAGAGGGATGAGTGGCAAAACTAAGGACAATGAAAATTAAGAATACGGTTATCCGTTCAAAAATTCGAAGGGACCTGTACTTGGGCCGCCCAACAGACGGAGTGATCACCCTGCAATCATGAGCTCTAGGCATGATCACTATCAATTTAGGACGACCGAACCGCAGTGATGCGCTTTCTTTAGACCCAACGAAGTCGCATCACTCCAATTCGGTCGTCATAAATTAATATTGGCCCCGCTAGAGCACGTTCTTGCAGGGTGATCATTCCGTCTGTTCGGCGGCCCAAGTATACACAATAGTCGTATACATCGACTACTGTTGGTAAAACCACACGTTCTATTCAGTCTGCGAAAAAATTTAAAGTTAGTAGGAGTTTGTTCTAGAAATGATAATGGGTACCCGGTAACAGCCAAAGTTAATATAACTTTGGGTAACGGCAACGAATTCTGGTACTGTTTTCAGGTACCCGTTACGTAATAAATACCCGTTACCCGTTAATTACCCGTTAACTACCAGATACCCGTTAATTATCCGGTACCCGTTAATTACCCGTTAACCGTTTGAGTGATCACGTCAGTCCGTTACGTGAATAGGGGCGGAAGCCAAAATTTTGTCTATGGATGCATGTGACTCTTTTGAATATGATTAATTATTATCTCAAATCTTATTTCATTTCAGAGATACGAATTTAAAAAAATAAAGTTTGGTTTTGGTGGAGGCGCCGGAACACATTTTCCGAGCATTTTTCACTGCGTAGGTTAGCTCAGGATAGAAATGGATGGAGGTACGCGTCCAACCAGTCTTTGGACTGAAAACCTTATGATGATGAGAAATATGCGATATAACAATGTCGAACGTTTAAAGTTTGCTAAAAATGTATCTCAACTTTACACCACTATAATCTCGCTCTCGTGCATCGCAAACCCCAAAAACCAACTCATACCATGTTGGCTGGTTCTTTCTCTTTCCAACTTCACGAAGTATGCTCTGTAGCGTCCAAAAAGTCGCTTTAATCCTCGTTATTTTCGCCCCCTCTAATCTTGCATTTTCTATCCCTCCTCCCAAAATTCGCGTATAACGGGATCTTCAAAATGACACCAAAAACATTGACGTCACAGAATTTCTACTGGGACCCTCGTACCGTCACACTTCCAATTCATTAAACATTTTCAATGTTAAAAAACATTGTAAGTGCTCTTTATGTTTAATTTGTTTTGCATACATAATAAGGGCAGACTAAAATAATTAAAAATTTAGTTATACCGCCCGCAATTTGCTTTTTTTGGTCCAAAAATATTGCGATGTCAATAACTACATAATTACTGCTCGATGCCTCCAGTTCTACAAGTTTTTGTCTTGCATTTTAACATTGAAAATGTTATTAGTATCCTAGTATAGGGTATGATATTTACCGAAAAGATTGTGTTGCATTTGCCACATACGTCACGCCCCTGAGCGGTAGCGATTAAAGTGAGAGAATGCCATAACAGAAATGCAAATTATAAATCGGCGCAGGTGTTTTATGAATGATTATTTAACACGCTATCGCGCATGCAGAAATATTTCAAACGCGCAAGGGTTACAGTCTGCTTCGTCATTTTCAATGTCTCCCCCGGTTGCATCTTTGCGAAGGCTGTGAATATTTATCTGTGTATCATTACAAGCTCTGGAAGTTCAACGCTTTGCATCTTCGTTAGGGCTATTTTAGTACCTATTGTACATCTTCATACAAACATTTCTTATTGATTTGACCTCTTATCAGTTTAAGATATTTTCTTGCACTATGAACATTCATTCATTACATTCAGCGACCTTCAGATTTTCACCTGCAATCCTTAGAAAATTTGTTAATAGCTTTGTTTGACCGCGCATTGGTATTTATCTGACGGGAATGCAAATGGTGTTCTTGGTATTCCGTGCATAACGTCATGACCCAATCAAGTTTGACCACTGGTTCCGAGTGACTCATGCAGAAATAACGAATCTTCACTTTTTTATTGCATAGCAAGGACGCGAATCATGTCGTAAGAATACTAATTATAAGATAACCTCTGAAACAAATGTACTAAAAGTTATCAGCTGTAATTGACACGAGATTAATTTTAGACTTTTAGGTTACGGTACATTAACTAAATTTAATCAATTTAATTCTCGTAATTTTTGTTCGCAAAATCTTGTTTACATAACTGTTAAAAATAAGTAATATTAATTCAAGGACTTATTTATCAGTCGAGACAATCCGCCTTCTGAGCATGACGAAACGCAAATCGCGTTCTCGTACCAGCAGAGTTCCCGCTTTCCGCCATGGATATGATAAACCTAGGTGTCCCACTTGTAACTGCGTTTCAACACATTTTTTGCAGCATCTCAATCGCAATTCACCGAAAAATTAGTGATGTAACTTTGGGGGTAGGTCCGTTATTCAGTACAAATAAACAACATGCCACGTGCCCTTGAACTCTGCCGGTTTCAGTTAAAAATATCTTAGCATACATATAAATAACTTTTGCAATATAATTATATTAGTTTTTAAGTTTTTACACTCAAGCAATAAATTATATTGCAAAAGTTAGGCAAGTTAAGTATTTGTAAGTGGCACTGACAGATGTCAAGAGCACGTAGCATTTGTTTTGTTTGGATTGAAAATCTGACGTTTATGTCGACACACTTGTTCGTTTCTAGTGTTATTTTCCTATTTAACCTGTCACATATTCAACGTTTAGGTCCGTGCTCTTGACTGTCCACATCTTATTTGAGTAGGTATGTGGCAAGCAAGGGTTTGGTTTTCCTTGATATAGCTTAAAGAAATGTGTAGCTCCGTCATTCGCTCGCGGCTCCTTTGTTATTTGAAAGTCAGTTCGTTCACGCTATGATGAAGAGACCGTTCGTTCCGCTTCTTTTTATCTCCTGGGACTCAACTGCAGAGCCTTGTCTGTCATATTATGACTTCATTTCACTTACACTTCAGTGTGTCTGGCGGCGGTGGGTGAGTGTCGGAGCTATACTTTTTGAGGTATTTCAAAGTCTCTTCATACTTTCATCAGCCTTCTTTCAGTTCTTGCTACGTCTATGTCGCGTCTCTTCCTAGCAAGGGAACCCAATGCTTCAGTTTAGCGCCCCCTCCTAATCTCCTTTTAGTCTCACGAAGAGAAAGAGGTTGGTGTAGAAGGGGTCACATGAGAAACATACACTATCTGGTTCGGCTTTAAGTTTCGTAATTTGTTTACAAACAACTTCCACCTGTATATGTAAATCGTAAGTAACATTCCTTTTCATATATGGTTACGTGATATGTGAATCCTAGGCTGGAACTGCTAACATATTTAATTTTTAAGTCACGCGTATTAAATTAATTTAACGCCCTTCAAATTATTGAATTGAAATTAGATGCGTTGGGCAGATTCAACGCCGATATTGATATTACGTTTGCCACCCCAAGCGATTTTTTTAACAAAAGTCTGCCGTTTTCTGCAGCTAAATTCCTGTTTTGCAAACTCAATTTTGTTGCCGCGCTCTTATAGGCTGTCAGTTTTATTCCTCAAATTGCCTGGCAACAACATTTCGTTCAAAACAGAAATTTATCCGGCAAAATAAAAAGTACTCGTCAAATTACTGTTGACAACTTAACGCAAAATAAATAATTTTCCGCAAATGTGAAAATTGCCGCATGCTTGTTTGTTTTAAAATCAAATATTTTTAGCCTTAACACTCCTTGGGGTATTATCAGTTAAAGTTTTCTGTTATTTAGAGAAATGGTGAATTGTCATAGATAGATGCGGCCCACGTTTCTTTAAACAACCAAAAATGAATAGCAAGAAAATGGATAGTTTCATTTTTAGTTTTTTTTTAGTTCTCTAAAGCCGTGACTAGCCTGTTGTGCATCCGATTCTGTTATTGTGAACTTCATCCAAACCACTCACCTGAACCATTTTTAAATGCTTAATTGATATAGATTACGCAACTAGTATATAGACGCAGTTTTTATAGCGTAGTTTTAGTAAGCAATACAGTAATGAGTGCATTTCTTTGAAGCGTAGCAATCACCTTGCGTGCAAGCTCTTCAAACTGGCAATTTTATATTTAATGGCAAATTGCATACTCCGTAAGTGCAGCACAAGTGCAATTCTAAAATGACAGCGACTTTGAATCTTTAATTGCTTATTGCTTGTTCGTGATTCATGCGCCTGTATTTCCATAGGATATAATCAATTGAAGTAAATTTTGCTGGGCAAATGTTAGATTATTTTGGTTTTATGTAAGCGCAAAGGTCAAGGAACGTAATAATATTAACCATACTTGTTTAGTGAGCAAGGATCTTATTGAAATAATGAAGATAGTAAAAAGCTATTTCTCATCTTTTATAGTTATATTTTGATGGTATACTTCAATCAAGAGAAAGAGTCACATTACTTACGGTTGGTCCTCTACCCACTAGTGTCCGGCGTGTTCTGGTCATCTCTCCCCTAACACCTATCCTCCTGCAAGTATTCCATCCAATGGTCGAACACTTACCTCGCAGTTTACTGATCCATCGCCTCGAGAGGTCCGCTTTCCCCAAGGGTCCGTACTTGAAACTGATAACGTAATCTACAGTCTACACATCCTTTTACATCAAATTTAAACTAGGCTCACCACTCATAATAAATCTGCACATACGAATTTGCTCCTGAAACGCTTTGGTTTCATCCTTCTGATTAAATCCACGTTGAACGAGTTATGCGACAAGAACACAACATTTATCCAAAACTGGGGTTAAAAAGGTACAAAAATATCGACGGCCTACCTCGAGTAGGTATCTACCTTCATTTCGCAGATCTCTTTGTCCTGATCAGTACCAATCTGGAAGAAATAAGTATGTACAAGAGATCTTACAGAAAAAATGGAAGGCTACGCCAATAGACTGCGTTGGAAGAGCATGACAAAAAGAAGACTAATCGCAAGTGACAAAACACAGAATGGAGTGGAAAGGAAGAGAGGATAAAAAAGAAGAGATGGCCCCTTAGAGAAAATCGTCGTCCATGTTACCGAATTATAGCCAGGAGAAGAGCACATTGTCCGTATATGAAATAGGTCTCGAATTGAAGAAATACGGTCGCAAAGAGAAACTGAGGAAGCTGTTTGTGATGTAGACATAGGTACTAGACATTGAAGGAGCGTGAAGATACTGATATGTGCTGCTCAAATAGCTTCTGCAGTGGCTAGCACTAAACAATAAACAATGTTACCTACATTTAAATATTTTTGTACTCATAATCACCTGGCTGACGGAATTACTATTCATCACTCTTATGGCGTTTTTATTGCGATTCCGAATCTGTGCAAAATAATAGTTAACATAGGTAATTTGGAATGAACATTGTATCCGCGGCCATTTTTAGAGACGTACGTTTGATCTGGTTCTAGTTTGCTACATATTTGTCTTTTGCGATATCCTTATTCGCAAGAATCAATGAACGGTACAGGCAAACACACACTGAAACTAAAATGGAAAACCCGTAATCGTATTTGACAGGAAGTTTACTTATCGAAACAGCACGTGTTATATGTAGAATGTGTAAAAGTACCTTTTTTGTCCGTTAACTGTTTTCTTTGCAAGATTTCTCCCCGTTAAACTCTAATCTCGCACGGTTTTTGTTTACCTATGGGAACTTCCTTGTTTAAAATTCGATCATCACTATGCAATGAGCTAAATTTACTGGAATTATTGAATGATATTACACTGCGATAGAATGTTGAGTGAAAACTATTTTAAATGCAGTTTAGTGCAAACACTTTAATGCATCAGAATGTTCATGCTTATTTTTATTTTATTTTCAGGGTTATTTGGACCCATGGAGAGAGGAAAAAGATTGCCCACTGCAAAGTTTTTTGCCGGATTTGTTCAGCAATTTGGAAGAAATATACAAATTTAATAGGTACGTAATAGCTAAATATTAAATATTGGGGTTATACTTTATATTTAAGAAATATATGCAGTAAGAATAATAACGGTAAAGTCACGAAAGCTTCTTAAACATAAAAAATGATTAAAAATCCTGTTTTTCCTATGCTGAATGCACTGCAAAAATTGCTCATCACAATTGCCACTTTTCTTTCCAAACAAACCCGTTTTTGCAACCCTAGTCAATCAGATGATACAAAATTAGTGGAATGGAGGAAAACGAACCACGGATTAGTTGATGGGGGTTTATTTGGAATGAAAGTTATGCCACTATTTTTGTGATGTATTACATTAATCGAGACAGTCTTTCATTGGACGGATTTTACGCTTGCCTCAGTTTCCTAGGAGTAATTAATAGTATATTATTATATGAGCGATTATGACAACCATTATTCACGAAGATGATGTTTGAGCCCACGAGCCGAAGGCGAGTGGCTCAAATCATCTGAGTGAATAATGGTCATAATCGCGAATATAATACTATACTTTTTCTACACCTATTAAATAAATAAATTAGACTCAAATTTGATAACTTTAATGGAACACTATTTTTATATTTCAATAAATGGACTACTTACTAGGAATATATATTGAAATTTGTGCAGTTAGTAATATATAAATTTGGAGTTGTTCCTTCCATTGTTAAATTCTGGCAGTTTTAGTGGTTGAATTGTTAGTTTGTACGGATTAATGGGTACCTACTCGACCGAAGTGCATACGTTGGAAAACGTAAACAAGTAATATGGCGAGATACACTTGGCTGTCACCCGAGCGATTGTCAGCTCCAGCAAGAGTTGATCGCGGTCGATATAAAATATTATTGGATTAGGGAAACAGTGATTATTGAATCTATATTTGTGATTGGCGGAAATGCTGTGAATTATGATTTCATAATTCACTACAGTGAATTATGGGTACGATATTTCACGAAGAAAATCCGAATAATTATCATATAATTAAATAGGTGTAGAAAAACATATATTATTGTGTTGTCGTAATTCGCAATTTTATTGAACATAAAATAACTTATGTTTGTAAAGGAGAGGGAAACTTCTCCAATAAATTGGCGTCCGTGGTATCGAATTGCTGTTCTTTCATACAAGCATCTTGGCCTACAGGCATTTTTGAACCCCGCATGCGGATTACATAGCAAAAATCAACAAAGTTTATTATTCAAATATTAAATGATTGAAACTCGCTCCGGCTTAACGGCTTATTACGCTCAATTTTCGCTTTGCCCCCTTCCTTCTCATGAGAAAATTGAATGTTAGAGACATATTTCTTGCAGGAAATTTAATGTACTTTCACGTGGTATAAGAGTTATTGTTGATATCATGTATTCCGAGTTGTAGTAGGTGGGAGTGGGCGTTTTTGACGTTTTCGCAGAAGGGCCAAAAAATCGCTGTTTTTCAGCGCGCTTTAGCGCCGATACCGCTCGTCAGAACATCAAAGTTGACTAGTGCATTTTGCAGGAAATTTTGTCTACTTTAATTTTGTATAGAGTGGTCATCTTCGAAAAACGCATAGTTTTCGAGATATAAGCGAGAAACTGAAAAAAGTGCGAAAATTTTGAGGTTTTTTGCGTTTTTCGTTGTGAAGCCGACCTCCTACACGGCAGCAAACTTGAAATTCGAATTCAGCACTCCAAAAACATATGGAACCGTTGAGAAAAAACTTCCTCAATTTTGTTACGAAAACGGCAATTTTGGACACCGATTGACTGGATTATTACTGAGTTAGAGCCACCTGAGGTTTTAGTTTTAGGTTTTAGTTTACTAGTAAATTACTTTTATCCAGTAAAAAAAGTAAAAAAAGCACGTTAATAAAGTTAATAGATAATAAATTAGTGAAATCATAATAAATGTTCAAGATGACTTCCATGGGCAACAATACATTCCTGAACTGAGCTCTTCGGATTAAGGACTGCCTACACCTTGAAATATTCCTGATGTGTTAACGATCTTCGACAGAGAGTGGAAGCCTCGGTGGAAGCAGTCTTCCGCTCTCTGTCGAAGACCGTCAATATCATGAACTGAAGTAGAATACACCATAAATTTTAGATGGCCCCATACATAGAAATTCAGAGGATTTAGATCGGGAGGTCGGGCAGGCCACGTTTTCTCATTTGGCAAACGTCATGGGAAATAATCTACATAAAGTGGTACTTTCTTGCTTCAGCCCTATTGCCAGACCATACATCAAGTGCACGTCTAACATCTCTTCAAAATAATAATCACCCATTTTTGAACATTTAACTACAAAACCCGAGACAAAACCATACTAATCACTACAACTTAATGACTTTTCCAATGCCACTAAATGAAAATGACTGATAAAAAGCAAGGGTTATTTTATAATAGTGAACGAATAATTTAAAGAAATAGCTCGCCCTTGTATAGTGATTTAAAATTTAAACCATAAATAACCCGAAAACGACAAAGTTTAGACCACATGCGTACTAGGAATTTTTTGTTTATTTTGGCAAGTACTCTATGACTATGCATAGTCAGCGCACCATAGTAAATTTTATTTTCATGTTTGTATGTGTGGTACTGGACCGTTCGAACAACTACTCCTCGGGCAAATACCCCGCCAGGCATTGAATTATAGAACTAAATCCAGATTTTGTGTACTACGAGATCTCATACGGGATGCTACCTCAAACATACACAAGATCTGGATTTAGTTCTATAATTCAATGTCTGGCGGGGTATTTGCCCGAGGAGTAGTTGTTTGAACGGTCCAGTACCACATACAAACATGAAAATAAAATTTACTATGGTGCGCTGGCTATGCATAGTCATAGAGTACTTGCCAAAATAAACAAAAAATTCCTAGTACGCCACATAATTCGGCAAATAATTAGCTCTTACTAATACTTGCACCAAGCGTGTAAGTATATATACAACAAGCAATATTGTGTAGTTCGGGTGTGTAGGGCAAAGCACCGTGCTGATGAGTCCCAAAAGGACGAAACCAGTGGTCCATACACATTCGAAACATGCAATATTGTATTGTATTGTATGTTTGTATGTGTTTAGGGCATTCACGATCAGTTACATACATTTCACACTTCTTCAACAAATAGTCTTGGAGTTGAAAAATTGTGAAGTGAAGAAAGAACACCTTGAGTACATGTTTCCCGTAATTCAAATTTTTTCTGGAGTCACTATCTTCTGTAATTATTTTCTATTTATTTCGGTTTGTACAGTCGGTACCTATATGTGGCATCAGCACTGTATGCATGCTGTTCAGACACGTTTTTCAGAAACATCGTACGTACTCTGGACTAGCCTTTAAGACAAATTAAAAATTTCGGACTAGTGTAATATACCGGTTTTGTAGTTAATGTAAGTTGTTCACACGCGCAGAAGCATGCACTAATTTGGCAAATTGTGAGTCCTAATTATTTAATGATTCTATTATGGTTGTTCCAGATCTTTTCTCGAACAGCTGATGGTTGGGAGTTGTGATCCTTCCCATGTGGCAACGGTATTTCTTCACAACGATTCTGGTTTTTCGGTATATAGTGAGTACTGTACAAATTATCCACGTACAATGGATATACTAGTCAAATTAACCAGAGATGATAAAATGGCGCCATTATTCAAAGAACAACAGCTCAAATTAAAACATGCACTGCCTTTAGGTTCCTATTTGCTCAAACCAGTTCAGAGGATACTGAAGTATCATCTTTTGCTTCAGGTAATTATGAATTCCATATTACTATATTTTAAAATATTTTTATGTTTTTATCTCTAAGACAAATACGCTAATAGTAAACATTTGTAGCGACTGTCAAAACAGTGCGAACTTAAGCACAAGCCATCGGTGGATTTGGCTCTAACAACTATGACAGGAATAGCATCTCACATAAATACAATGAAACGAAAACACGAACATGCTGTCAGAGTACAAGAAATTCAATCTCAGCTTTATGGATGGACAGGAGCTGATTTGACTGCCTTAGGTGAATTGATCGCCGAGGGAACTTTCAGAGTAGGCGGTGCAAGAGGAAGACGACATGTTTTTCTTTTTGACAAAGTACTGCTTATGGCAAAAAGTAAACAAGATGGTGCGCTTGCATATAAGAATCATATTATGGTTGGTTAAAATGTATTTTCTTAGTCGTACACATTTTACTGATTGGTTTAACTTTTTAGTGTTCAAATTTGATGCTCGTGGAACAAGTCAGGGGAGAACCACTGAGTTTTCATATTTTACCTTTCGATAATCCTCGTTTGCAATGCACCCTTCGAGCTAGATCCCCACAGCATAAGCGAGAGTGGACTTTACAAATTAAGAGGGTTATTTTGGAGAACTATAGTGCTGTTATACCAAACCATGCAAGGCAACTTGTTATGCAGTTAGGACAAGATATAGCTAACATAGGTGTGCTCATTCACAAAGTTTCTTAATATTAACTTGTTGGTTAACGTTTTTTTGGTGTTTCAGATGAATCAACAGAGAAATGGACACCTCTAAAACAACATTCCACGCCCCAGTATTTAGAGAGGCGAAGCCGTGTCCGAAAATCAAATAATTTTTCTAATCGAAGAGCCGCTTCACAGGATAGATTATTTGTTTCACTAGGAAGTTGGAGAAGAAAGTCTGAACCTGATATGATACCACAATATAACACAAAGACTATGCCCAAAAAGATTTACAAAATCAAAAAGGCTAAAGACAGAAGTGCTAAATTTTACACCGATTTGTCTGATTCAGAAAACTGTGATGTAATAGGAGAATCATGCGACAATCTTACTACTAATTGTACAAAAAACGGCCTGGAAACTCCAGATAATGTAAAAGATTGTTCTTTAGAAACTAGCGAACAGTGCAGTATTGAACAAGTCGTATCAGATTTGTTGATGCAGAATGAAGAATTTAAGAACTTTTCTGGCAGAAAGAAAAAGCAAAGAGGTAGTGAGCCTTTACCAGAAGTGTGGTCAAAATCAGAAAATGAACTTCCTTCCAAAGCTGATTCTCTACCTCGAAATATTCAATTAAATGATCAGATCGATTCTCAAGGAAAGCAAACTAATTCTGGTAGTGTTCAAGAAAGCTCATCATTTGACGTGAAAGATAGACTGAGTCCTAGGAGTTATGAAGAAAATGAACAGTAAGTAAATTTTAAACAACCTTAAACACATACTTACATACTTAGGTACTTAATTCTGTTCTTTTGCAAAAGGGGCAAGATTTCTATGGTGGCATCGTTATGCCACTGACGGCAAGCCTTTTTCTAAACTGTATTTGTGTAATTAAAGATTAATTTATTATGATTTTTATAGCGGGGTCGTATGAACAATTTATTAATACAGGGTATAACAAAAAAATGCGTGCAGATATTGAGGTGGTTAACACAAGACATTTGGTTATAGAAATGCATGTCCGTTGAAGCTTCATTTCTGTGCTACACCTCTGTGAAGTTGCTAGGTACTTCTAAAGATTGTCGTGTAGGTGAAATGTCTTATCGGTAAACAATAGCAAAAAAACTTATTTGAAAAAGTTTTTTAGAAATAAAAATTAGGCTAGTACACAAAGTTTTGAGTCAATCGGCGTACTTCCCGGTTTTACGTTTTTGCTGTACCTACTTAAATGCGTTTTTTGTGTGGGTAATGTAACATTTCGGTTAAGAACAGCAAAAAAAAAATATCAAAAAAGGTTTTGTGGATTAAAAAATCCTCACTTTTTGGACCATTCATTAATTAAATTGAGTACATGAAACATCAGCGAGCAGGCCGCTAAAAATTTAATGGTATTTATTGGGTGTTGTTGTTCGCAATTAGTAAGAGAGCTTATAAAATCTACAAAATGGAGATTTGCATTACACTTATAGGAAACATAGAGGACGTAGTAGGATTGCTCTGCGCATTTATCGGCAGCGTTCTCCATAAATGTGCCATCCAGATTTTAAATTATTTGGCTTTCTTGTGGCTGTGTGAAGAAGATTCGTACCTAGGTCGACAGCATGATAGTGGTCGACCTAGGTCAATCTGAACCCCTGAGTTCGAAGAAGAAATCTTGGATCTTTTTTTACGCAAATCCGATGACAAGCACTCGCACTGTTAGTCATGCGATGAACCAGAATCACATCCTGGCCCAGATGATACGGCATTGTCAAGCCTGCATCGACAATGGGCAATCGGACAACTTTTTTTTTATTTTATAATTAGAAAGATCTTGTCAAAATATTTGACCCGTTGCAACGATTACTTTTGTCTTCTCTACTCGGACGTCACGTATACAACGACGTTCTCGGTTCGGACCCCTAAACATACACCTGTGTCCCTCAGTCTCACTTATTGGGACACACCGTATATCTAGGAGGATCTGTACGTTCGCTTATGAACGTGTTCGGCGTTGCCTGTACGGTCTGGTCGGTGGAAGATTTATTCGTTGTTCACCCTTAAGCTCTTAGTCGCAGAAGGGCGAGTTCAATTACATACTATTGCTAAACGTTGATGACATAATAAGCAGAATAAACAAAATATAAACGGACTCTATTACTTTAACTATATATACATTTTAAAACGGTAAAAGAAAAACTGATTATAGATACAAAATATTTACATGAAAATAAAATGTTTCTCTCGCGGAGTATCCCTGATAGTACATTAGGTCCGTCGTATGATCAAAACTGAACTTTTACGGTGCCTCGGAGTATCCGTAATAGCAATAAAATATGCCGACTCCTGGACGGGCTTTGGAGAGATTTTCGTTGCAGCAACTAGATTGCGATCTCGTTGGGGAACGTCGGTGCCGCTAGGATATTCGTAACAAGTAAATAGTTCGTTCGCGCTCCGTATGTCACCAGTGACCCTCAGTTACCCGGGTGCAATCGATTCCTGTCATCTCATTCATAGGCGCTGTCGCACAAGATTGAGAAATTGATTTAACCTTCACTGTCCAGGTCCTTAATTACGGGGTTTGAACATATTACTACTCACTGGGCACGGACAAGCTAGGCCAGGTACTATTTCGGATGCGGCAGCCTGCATCATCCCGGATGCTGGGAGTATTTGTTCCAGCTGAGGGCCGGACGGCCAAATACTGAATTTTTTTCGGCGGAGCACCCACTTTTATAAGTGGTGAGTGGGGGGTTGACTTCTAGATGTCCAGCGGTAGGAGTACTGTCGGATGCAAAATGCATGACGTCAAATTGGTGACGGCCGCAACTACCATCCATCTCGTTTGACGGAGGTCTTGAACGGCGCGCGCTTGTCTCTCCCATCTGTGTTTACGAACACAGGTGACGCACATCTCTTCGGGATCTGGGCGCGAAGTAAAAACGCCCAAAGTAAACACGAATCATCTTGATTCTTTCGCGTGTTTACTTTTGCAACGTTACACCGTGTTTTTTCTTTTTTCATCTAGAGCCCACATTAACCGAAAAAAAAATTTATAAAAATTGCCCCTTGTATATGACTAACGTAATAAAAGCCAGGATATATCTCTGTTTAACACACGTGCAGCATGCAGGTGCGAGGGTCGTGACGTCACTTTGGTTAGTTGCCGCCGAATAAATTCTGCAGCGAAATGGCAATGTTTAAGTGCTTCCTTAAATATTAAAATTTTAATCATTTTTACGATTATGTGGGGTGTTAAATGGGTATAATCTTTGGTTTAAGAGTAAAGTTTTCTAAAAATTTCGTTAGTGTCTGATTGCCCATTGCGGAACTTATTATAAATGTGTAATTTGTATGCAATCTCAATTTAATTAATTAATGGTCCCAAAAAGTGGGTAGACATAATTTTTTTAAATAGGCACTTCACCTACATGAGAATCTTTAGAAGTACCTAGCTACTTTACAGGGGTGTAGCACGGAAACAAAGTTTCAGCAGAAATGCATTCCTTCCTATAACCAAATGACTTGTGTCACTCAATAATCACACAAAATATGTACCCATTTTTTTGGTGCACTCTGTACTTATATATGCAAAAGTTCTTTTCATGGAATTGCAGAACATGTTAGCTCTACTACCTGCAGGTTTTACTCGGAAAGGACGTTTTAGGCCAAAGCATTATTTTAAAGAATTTAAGGGATCTCAGACTCGCATGGGTCTAGGATGTAGATAGACCGAAAAATTGTAAATTGTTTGAGTTAGGTGTAAGCATTTTTTTCGCTAATTTTAATAGATGTAGAGGAATATTTAAAGTTAAATATCTTGGGGACAGACTACAATACGTAGCAGTGATATTTTAGTAGCACAACAAAGGCCAGACATAATGGGGTCGTTGCACTAAATAGAAAATCTATATAATTTTGATAGAAATAAGTAACTAGGTGTTTAATAGCCCTCTGGGTTACATTTATTTTACTCACCAATAGCCAAAAATTTAAACAACGGTGATTTTAGCATGAAGCACGCCTTCGGAGAATTAAACAGAAAAATGTGCTGCCCCCGTTACATCGTTAGCTTAGAAGCGCTTACGATTGGTCATCCGAATTGATGTTTTGATACCCAGAAAGTTAACGTTACGTGGAGTTTGAGTCGGTAAAGTAGGGAGCAATAATCAGAATTTGACATTTGGAAACTCAGTGCTGAAATGAAAAATATTAAAACAAAATGGTGAGTTCTTTATTTGGGAAGTAGGCAAACTGAAAAACAACACTGGACACTATCTGTCAAACGACTAGACTGCCATGATTGTTTATTAATTCAGTTTACGTTTGACACAAGATGACATTTGCGCTAGCAAGCATAAACAAACAACGGTTGTACTTTCCGGCTAATATCGACATTGCCCCAGATACGTCATCATTTAAAAGGCTTAAAGGGCCAGCGTCTTAACTTTGATGCTGGTTTAGATGCCTAAAACGTTCGCTGTGAGAAAAATAAAAAAATACGGATCAAATATTTTACGAGAATCTTCGGGAAAATATGATTTTTAAAAATTGTGTAACGACCCCCATTGTTGCAATAATAAAATATATACTAATAATGTCATCCAGGGTATAAGCAATTTCATTGCCAAATTGAAAAATTTCCAAACTTCGTAACTACTAATTTTATGTGTTAGTTGTTTTCTGTCAAAGTTATTATATGGGAAGTTGCCTAATGTGAGGTTCGTTCTTAGTCGGCAGCGATCGGAAATTGACGTCACCGCGTAAAATACGTATCAAAACTTTTGCGTTTCCTTTATTCGAACGAAAGGAAGATACACAACAATAATAATTATTTGTTATTAACCCAAAAACTAAATTTCGGTGAACATCTGTTTCAGTAGGTACCTAAATACACTTAACACTTTCTTCGCCATGATGAGTGATGAATCAATGAATGCACAAAATTCAGTACTACCGTACCTAATTATAGACACTTCCAGATTAGTCTCGGGAATGATATTAGGCAAGTAGGTACGTATTTATTCGATTAGTAGTAGGTATGAAGGTGGGTAGGTATTAGGTAGGTACATACTTAGTTTTGCTTTCAAAAACACATCAGCGGCGGTGAGCAGAAAGTGTTTAGAAGTAGGTATTTTTATTCAAATAACTGTACATAATGTTATCTATATCTATTTATACTGCCTACTACATTTCAAGTTATGCGCATACTTTTTTCAACTTTTTACTTTGTTTGGAATTAGTCGGAGTATGGGTGTATGTATTTATTTCTGAAATTAAAAACTGGATGTGGATTTTAGTTTGTAGTAGGTATACTGTTATTTTAATCATCTCCAGTTAAAATTGAACGGCATCGAGGGCGATTTCATTTTCAATCTAAATTTAACTTTATTAGGTTAACAATGCTAATTCAAAAATCTAAATTACTCTACTATATTAGAATACGATCATTTTTGCTTTAAATTTTACAAATTACCTATCCATATAGGTAGTTAAGTTTCAGTAATAAACCTTAGGTATACCAGAAATAGTCAGGCCCACGCCCAGAAGAAACTATAGAATCCGTGGAAGTCCGTAAGTATCGAATGAATGAAATTCCAATTTGAAACTGACTATTTCTCAATGAAATGATCCCCCGTTTTTACAATTACCTACCTACGGAAGTAACAAGTGTCGGAAATTTAGCGTGGGAATTTGAGGTAGGTAAGTATGTACCTTTAGTACCTTTACTTACACCCTGCAGAGCGATGAAACTTCATAAGAACGCAGGTTATACATAAATTTATGCCATCAAAGGCATGCATAAAGCGTGGGAATCGGGAAACACATGCAGACGTCTGTACAAGTATGCTTGCGGAGCGCGGCCGAGGTCCATCGCTGACGTCACATGCTTCCCCCACTCGTATTTCACGCGGTGCTACAGCGCTTTACGGGTATTAGGCAACTTCCTATATAATAACTTTGGTTTTCTGTATAGAAGTGTAATCTCTTACACTCATAAATTGTAGAGTTGCGAGCAGTTGAAAGTTAACGACTCTTACTAGCATTAATCGTCATTTTGGCATTGTTTAAGTAGACCTTTGCCACTACCCCTGTGATATAAATTTTGAAACTGACAGATTATTAAGTTGTCCTATCAAATTATTGCAAGCCATACTTACAGCAGGCAAAAAACAATCGTTAACCTTCATCTGCTCGCAGCTGTACATAGGAAACATCTGCAACATAAATATTATAGAATTCCATATGAAGAAATAAAGGTATGCTTGAGGGCTGTCAATTTCTGAAAAGATTGGTTTATCCTTACGTTAAAGTATGACCAATTTAAAAGAAAACGGTTTTAAAAAATAACCGATCATAGAGTAATAGACCAGTGGAATAAACAGTCATAGAATCATGACTGTATTATTTAAATAACCAGTCAGTTTAATTGATTGTAATAGTGGCTGTATCATAACTGATCAATTACTGTAGAATAAGTACAGTTGCGAGCAGATGAAAGTTAACGATTTTTTTTGCCTGATGTAAGTATGGCTTGCAACAATTTGACAGTGTAAAAATTGTCTTGGCTTAAATTTATATCACAGCGGCAGTGGCCTACTTAAAGAATGTCAAAATGACGATCAATGCTCGCAGCTGTACATTGGTATTATTTATTAAACAAAACAAATCATTAGTATTTATCGATAATAAAAATAAATACATCGTACATAATAGTTGCTAAATGCGATATTCACAACACACAATACAGCCTTTTTGTTTGTTTATCTTTTTTATCGGGTTGATATTGAAAATAGTGATGAAACGATTACAATTACGATCACGATTAATCTGCGATTATCACGGTTTTCCGATTAATCGTAATCGCCGATTATCTATACGATTATCTATACGATTAGTTCACGATTCTTCATCGGGTATTCCTCGACCGCAACCATGCGCTGTTTAGTGAGAGCTCTGGTATTCCCCGACTGCAATCATGCGCTGTTTACTGAAAGCTTTCTAGAAAGTCACAAGACTCCGGGTGAGTAAATAACTAAATACTACAGTTTACGAGTTCACTGACATGAGTTACTGTTCTGTGTTCTGGCCTTGTTTTATTGTGCTACGCAATGTCTTCAAGAAGTAGAAAAATATTAATTTGAAATTTAATTTTTTATGTATTTTTAATTTTAATTTTATTATGTATTTTTTTATCTAAATTAGATTTTTATTTGAAGTTTTCAAGAAATTAAAATTTATTGTTAGCTTGCATGTATTTTTTTATTAGAGCACTCTATGTAGCGTTTGTTTATGCTGGAAATTCAATAGTAATATAATTATTCATTTTTACCCATTTTTATTTATTAATTGTAATCGTAATCGTACGATTACTGAAGTAATCGTAATTTTATAACAATAATCGTTTCATCACTAATTGAAAATGGAGTCGAGCCGATACATCACCATCTTTCCATGTAATGACCGGTTATAATAATCATTTATGATGACTCTCCATAGTAACGGTTATGATGAGCGGTCATAATGATCGGTTACTATGACCAATCATCATAACCGGTTGGTTAGGTTAGTTTGCCATTGCAACAGTTACTATTGGAACTTGTTTTCATCCTATCTACTGCTACAGTTTTATTCTGTCCCAAGATATTTAATTTTCAAAATTCCTCTAAAAAGCCTGTTTTCAGTCGGCAATTTTCGTTGGGTGCTTACATATTAAAATAAAGCAAGGAATTCATTAATGCACTTGAATATTAAAAAAAACAATAATTTGTTGTGGTACAGAAATAATGGAACACTCTGTATAATGTCAAATAGTTTTACCATATAAATAACTTCAAACAAAAGAAAGAAACTTTTATATCAAGGTATCTCTTAAAATACCGATAACACCCCATGGAAGTCGCATACCTAGAATTATGAAATTTAAGTAATTGCTTGATACGAAAACAATTTTTAATAATTATTAGTAAACTTATTATTAAAATTAATTCATTATCACCATCCCCAGTATTGAATGTTTTACATCATATTTTATATTAGTTCATATTAATTAATTTTTAGTGATGTCTCTTCAGAACTTGACGATGGTGAGCATCCAGAGCACAAGATCTACAGAAAGTCCACAATTAGGTTCAGTTTACTTCAAAGATTTCGCACAATAATATCAGAGGAACAAAAGCGAAGTGGTAAATCACCAACGTATAAACAAGGATCAAGACGCATGGGTGAAAAAATAGCCAATCCGGATTATGTTGATCCATATACTTTATTCAATTCCCGTTCACCCAGTCAAGCTAATCTTGTTGGAACTGAAGCAACAGATATTGATTTGATGGGAGAACCAGAACGCCTAGACCTATCAATCAATGAAAATGATGTACTTACTGAATTTGAGAATCGCCTTAAGTCTGAACCAGATAGGAGTTGCTCAGAATTAATTTCAGATACTGGACAGATTGATTCTGAACAGAAATCTAGTCAAAGAAACAAGAGTAATAAGGCTGGTTTTGACAATAGTGTGTGTTCTAGTCAAAATTCTGATAGTTTTTACGAGACGATAATGGAAAGGAGTTTGAATGAAGAGATCGCAGAAACAAACAATCTTTCTGCTAATGAAAATGAATGTGATTTTCAGTCAGTACGAACAAAATTAGTGGAGAACAATTCAGATTATATTATTAACAGAGCAAGTAGTAATCTAAATTCTGAAATAGTAGGAAATATAATTAACAGTAATGCTAAAGTTTGTAAAAATCGGTTAAAAAGGCCAACAAAAGCTCCTCCACCCATTCCACATAAACCAATAGGGTTATCAAGTATTAATAACACTAATGCAAATAATTATAGCCAGATCAATAGAAGATCACATTCAATTGAAACTACTTGTTCAAAAGCTGCGTACAATAATAGTATTAAGATTAATGGAGAATCAAAATGTGAGACAATAAGCAATTCTAAAAGTTGGGTAAAGACGATGGTGCATAGGTTTGAATGACTTTTAAGATGTTATTTGTATTGTTTTATGTGCTATAGAGTGGCTGTTTTAGTATTACGTTACATGGAGGATGTATTTTAGTACGTAAAATTTTGAATAATATTGATGCATGAGAATCTCTAGTTTTATAAAAGATCGTGTCATTTCTCCGAGATATACTTAAATTTGAAATATTTTGTATGATGTGTGTATAGGTGCCAAATGTCTATCATAAGTTAATGTATATTGAGAAAGTTTTAAATTATTGTTAGTTCGAAATGGTATTTTGTATAAACATTATGTAAATTATTAATAAATTTATTAGTTTTTGTTCATATTGGTTTATCTCTTGACAGAGTAGTGCTCGTGAATAAAACATTTGGGTGTTCTGCAGGAGACAATTTATAAAATTTCAGGTGTGCCAATGAAAATTTTAGTAGGTATTATTCAAGAAAATACTGAAAACAAAACGCGTTTTTGGCGTAAATTTCTATAGAGAAATGAGTATAATTTGCGGGTACCTATTATAAATTATTGTTTTTTTTATCGTAAAATTGAAGTAATTTACAATTTAAGGGGATAGTGCACCCATACATTTACGGCACCTTCGTAGTTCTGCTCTAGCAAATCATCCGATTAAAATATTTTCTATTTTTTTGTCCCTACTTATCAAGAAAGTGTTACTCTATGAGCCCTACCAATATTTTGAATATATTTAAATATTTTAATAGTTTAATAATTATTTAAAATAAGTGAAATAATTACCCACATTCTCGACCGGTTTTGGCTTATTAAATGTTAATGATATGTAAAGTCCTTGGTAGGGCTCATTCTTGGTAGTTTTATCAATGATTCAAAAAAAGAATCGTTAAGATTGGATGAATAGTTTTCACACACTACCGGAAATACAAACTCATGTTTTCGCAAAGGTTCCCAGTCCGAAGACTGTTTGGGCACGTACCTCCATCCTTTCCTATCCTGAGCCAACCTACGCATTTCCCCAAAAGTTGAACATCCTACATCCCTAACTATTTGAGAACAGTAGTCTAATCTGGGCCTACCCATACCTCTTTTTATTCCTATCTCTGACTAGTAGTATGTCGCGAACTATTCCTTCATGTCTTAGAAGGTTTTCTACCATCCTCTCTCCTATTCTTTATTGTCTTCCACACCTTTCGCTTTTCCCCAACTCTTTCTAATACCTCTATCCCTATTGCTAACCTTATCTATCCACGATATCTTTATCATGCGTCTGTAGCACATTTTAAACGTTTCTACTCTTTTTCTCTTTCCGCTTTTCCTATTGTATGCCGTACTCCATACGTATACGTGGGAAGTTAAACTGATAGTTCTAAAATTTTCGCACTCATCCGCCCATTTCCGTTTTGGCAGAGCGACTATGATGTTCCTTTTGCAATCTTCTGGAATCTCACTTACATATCTCGTATATACGGCTAACTAGTTTAAATAAACACTCTCTTACCTCTCGACCTGCACACTTTAAAATTTCTGCCTGCAATCCGTCTACACCTGGTGCTTTACCGTTTTTAAACTTTCTAATGCTAGCTCAAGCCCTTCTCTTATTATAGGACAACCTATAGGTATTATCACCCTCTACACTGATTTAATTTTCTAATAATATTTCCTAGTTCTTGTCCCGCATATAAGATTCCCAAATATTCCTTCCACCTATCCGCCTTTTCCCCTCTTCCGATTAGGATGTCACCTGCCTTGCTACTAATGTTCTTGCTGCTAGATCCAATTTCACTGAAATTTCTCCTAATTATGCTATACGTTTTTCCTCCTTCGAACTTATTTTCCACTGCTTTGCATTTATTATCAATCAACTGTTCTTTGGCTTTCCTACATTTCCGAATATTTTCCCACTTGACCGCTTTATACCGTTTCCCTCCTTCATCTAGCCTATTTTTATATTTTCGTCTCTCATCTATTGGAGTCACAATTAGGGTTTTCGATCCCGGGGGTAAAATACCGAAATATTAATTTACGCAAAAGGAATTTTTCTGCATTGCGAAATTGTTCTTGTGTCCCACAGGGCGTTACGCCCATGACCTTACAAGTTTCTATCAGCGCCGTGGATCGGTTTCGGCGCCGCACTACCGCGTGCGAAAATAATCCGGTAAATCACCGGCTCACTCCCTGGTCGTCGATTGTATTTGTGAAAATACGTAAATTCGTTCAGGGTGTTTATTAGATATAAATAGTAGTGTTTCCTATTTCAACTTCGGAATTTCGGGTTCGGGATTCAATCCCGGGATCCCGGGATTCTAAATTTCGACCCCGAAATTGAATCCCGATCCCGAATTCTGAAAACCCTAGTCACAATATCCCTTGTTATCCAGGGTTTTCTACTTTCAGTCTGTTTGTGACCCAATGTATCTCTAGCTGCAGAACTCAAACAATTTTTAATGCAATTCCATTCTGCCTTTACGTCCCTAACAGTATTTTCATTCGCGCCCTTCTTTCCCATTGATCCAACCTCGTAGGTTCAATAATAATCGAATTACCAATGGTGTAAACTTAATTTTGTCCACCCTGTATGAATTTGCCAATATTTCACAGTAGTGTTAGTATTACTAGAAAAAATATGTTCGCTTTTTATAAAAATAATGTTGCTTTGTATTTAGTGTGTAAAAATATTATTATTGACTTTCTTGAATATAATTAGCTAACATTAATAAATTAATTATTTCTGGTGTAGATGTTACTTTATTTACAGAATTACTAGAAAATGTAGTGTAGCAGCACCGTAGCAATAAATTACAAGCCGCTGTCACTCAAAACCCTTTGTGAGCGCGCCCGTAGGCAAGTGAAGTTATCGAGCAATAAGGACGCTTGTATATTAGCTTCTGAACGTTAGAATGAGAAGGATTGCTGGAGTTAGGGGAAATTTGGAGGGGGAAAAGACAGGAAGAACATTCTCTATTTTAATATTAAAAATCAGTGTCAGGTGTCTTAGTTTTGGTTTAGTATAGATAATGGTTCGACACTCCGAGAACCGATTTTCGTCGCCTTCTGCGCATGTGGACAAACTTGTTGAGAACCTCTGTAGTCAGGAGTGTCGGATTCTTTTCGATTTGACACTGCCAATATGTCAATTTAGGAACGTCAGTTGATTGTCATTAAATAAATTTCAGGATTTAATTCCCAAGTCTTTCGTTAATATAAAGTGTTTGAACACGAAAGTGTTCTTGTACGAACTATTGTGGTTTTTACGTAATGCCCAAATAGGTGGCAACTGCAAAACGGCTAATTTCCAGATTTCTTAAAGTTTCAATTTTGAAGTTTATGATCTGGTCACAAATTTTCAATTTCTATTCCAAATACTATTTAAATTGTAATTTACGCTTTCAGGTATGTTATTCTTTTGATTTTCCCATAATTTATTCTCACATTGAAGGAAAACAACATTCAAATTCAACCAAAAATTTTGATCTTCCACAAAGTTTGACAGCAAATTCCTACTATGGTGTTGCTACGAGCAAATATTGCTCCTAGGGTCGTTGACGGCTGACGGTAACCGGCAATTTTAGAAAAATTCAGTAGTTCGCGACAAAACACCCCAGAGTTCCACATACTGACGTCAGTATGTCCCACACTAGTGGCCCCCAAAAGCTGCGTAATGGCCAACCAGGTTTTATACTAAACCAAGTGTCTTAGTGTATTTCGGACTAAAATCTCAGAATCCAAGAGCGTGAACTATCCGACTATCCCCTTAAAAAGGTTTAGTCAACTAGCGTATGACGAACTAAAGATAAAATCCGAAGGCCGTCCATTGCCGGATATTGTTATCCAAGTATTGGGCAGTAGCCGCAGAAAAAGTTGCATTTTACGTTTAGTTTTTCCTCATATGTTAGTTGCATTAGTTGGTAAAACTTTTTTACTCTTAAATAGTAAATTGCTTCCATTTTATGATTTTCTGTATGAAATCTGAATCTTACCTAAAAATGACTCACCTACATACTCAAACAAGAATTTAATTATCTCGAAAATGGCCAGTTCCAGCATTATGCAACGAGTATGCCTTTTGTGTAGAAAAGATGATAGATTTGAAAAATTTGGTTAAAATTGCAAAAGTCTAAGAGGTGAGAAATTATTGAAAAAATAAGGATAACCACCCTTCAGTTTTCAATCGCTCTTTGCTTTCGAGCAGTTGGGAAGGTGTTCGAAAAAAATATTCCAGAATTTCAAGTTTAAATGTTTGTAATTATTTAGATAGGTATTTGAGAAAAAGTGATTTTTCAGTTTCGGAAACAAAATATTCCTGGATCTATGCTCATATGAACTTTTTTCTTCAGAATTATGAATGCTATAGAGGTAGGTATATCATTTCCCAAAATAGTGCCATTTCCTCCTGAAACACAATGTATATTCTAAATTCCACCATTAGAGCTGGGAGGCCAGAAATAATATAATTTATTATTATCGTTGATTGAATCAACCTTTACTGAAGCAAGTAGTTTGGCAATAACCAGACTGGTATACCAATTCTTTTGAAATATGCATCCGATCTTGAGCATTTATTGAGAAGTCCTCAATAAATCAATCGACAACATTGTGAGATAATGTTAGAAGTTTTTCAACATTGCAGGCCGATTTCTGAAAACGTTCGTTAATAAACGTATTCATTTAAAAACGAAAATTGTGAAACGTTAAGAGTCCGGCAAAGCAGATCAAAAGTTACATCTGCGGGGCATCGGGTCGGTGAGGTATCCGTTAGAAATCGGAGCAAACTATCAGCTGTGTTGCTACACCTTCGCACTAAACACATTATTTATGGACACAAGAGCAACGCACATTCAAAGCCCGCGCGTTCGGTACCTAGTAAATGAGACAACGCCGCTCTGAGTTTACGCTCAGTCGACACCGGGCGGCAGCACATACCAAGCCATATTTTGCGTTTGCAGCGCTCTCGCTCTACCATGATTACACCTTCATCCTAGTAAATTTAGCAACACGAAAGCCTGATTATGGTAGAAGAAGGTATACTTTATGTCGCCATTGAAACAATTTTTCGAAAACTGTAAATCTCTTGGCGCTATGCACGCGTGAAGTTGGTCAATTTCATGAGTGAACTGACACTTTCTAAGATAAAATTTTTAAATTTTCTTTCAATGGAAACATAAAATAAAGTTTCGTTTATAAACTGTCAAAAATTCAACACTTCAATTTTCACCGTTTAGAAATGAGCATAGCACTACGAAGTCAGTTTTCGGGTTCATTTAAAGGGGTTTGCCGGACTCTTAATTTGTCTGGGTAGCAATTTTTGACGTCGTTCGTTGATACATATCAAGTTAGTCGGTTTTAAACGAATGTCATATTTGACAACATTGCAAAAGCAAAAATTCATTGACAGTTGCACAGCGAATAAAGGTGTTGTAAGTATTTCAATTTATTTGTTAAGGGTAGTTTTATATTATTCAGATGATGTTAATAATTTTCAACGGTTTCTTTTATACAGAGATTGACCAGGCCATCGCGAAGATGAAGATTAAAGAAGGTAAAGCTTCAGTACCTATGTTAGGAAAGTATAACTGGTGGTGGAGTTCATGAAGAAACATCCGGCATTAATATAATATGATATATTTTTTCACAAAAATAAAGTTCACTTTGGCGTGTTAACTATTCATCATCATAAAGTTCTCAGTCCGAAGACTGGTTGGACGCGTACCTCCATCCTTTCCTATCCTGAGCTAACCTACGCATTTCCCTAAAAGTAGAACATCCTACATCCCCAAATATTTGAGAGCAATAGTCTAATCTGGGCCTACTCCTACCTCTTTTTATTCCTACCTCCGATTCTAGTATATGTCGCGTACTATTCCTTCGTATCTCAGAAGGTGTCCTATCATCCTATCCCTCCTGTTCTTTATTATCTTCCATACCTTTCGCTTTTCTCCAACTCTTTAATACCTCCCTATTGCTAACCTTATCTATCCACGGTATCTTCATCATGCGTCAATAGCACATTTCAAACGCTTCTATTCTTTTCCATCCGCTTCCCATACAGTCCAAGTTTCGCCCTTGCATACTCCATACATACGTCTTTAAGAGTCTTTTTCGAGTTTCTACAATAACCGTTTCCTAGCATAACAGTTCTTTCTTTTTGTTAAACGCAACTGGGCCCTGCGAGATTCTTTGTTTTATATCTCTAGGCCTTTATGCTCTGAACTCGGCAAAATCATATTTATTCAGATAATCCCTTTTGTTCATTCACGGATAAGATAACTTTCGTTACAAGAGTAATGCACACGAGTCGATACAATTTGCTGACCATCATTAGCCTTCAATAAAATAAAAAAAAATAAAATTCAGTTCTTTTTTTATGTTTCTCATATATTATATTGTTGAATTTCGTAATACTCATACAATGTGTTGTTCCTTTTATAATTATTGTGTGTTTCCTTTCATAATTTTATCGAGTCCGTTTTTCTTTTCAAATTGTATTTAGTTTAAACATTTAAAGAACCTATACCTATATTATTGCATTCCTGGCTACTCTTCAGCGACATTCAAATGTTCGAAAAGGACCTATTTTTTGGTCGGGTAGAATAGTCATTATATTACATGTTTTCTGCGTTTTCTAAGTTACGAATTATGAGAATTGAACAGAGTCATTATATTACATTATATTAAATGTTTTCTGCATTTTCTAATGTACGAATTATGAGAATTTGCATTAACTCATCCGTCGTTAAAAAATACTTTTATCGGCAAAGGTCACGGATTTCCCAAAAGAATCTGGATATCTAACATGCGGTAGTGGGGATATAATAAAATGGGTATATTGTCCGCCATGATGATCTCCTTTTTAGTGATTTTTGTCTAGTGCCTAGTGGGGAACCCAGTATTGTTGTGTCGTAACTGTTTGTCAAATAATGTCAATTGTGTTTTTGTGGCCCAGTGTTGATTTGACGTTCGTCGTTTGTGTACAATCCTATTGTTTTAATAAATTAAACTTGGTGCTTAATATATAGATTTTATTAATTTCATTGTGCAGATACATTTTATTACAAAACATAATTAGCAGTGGTTGACAGGGTGCATTTCAAAAGTTTGTTTTCATTATTTTTTCATCATGGTCCATTGTTTTGTATTGGGTTGGAAAAATGCTCATAAGAATACCAAAGGGAGAAATATAACTTTTCATATATGTAAGCTAATTGCTAAATTGTTTTTGGCCAGTATCTAATCAGTAGCCATAGATCATATATAACTATATGAATATAGGTGGTAAATACCTAAATGTTTCTAGGAATCTAGCCATTGCATTGGTCGATAAGTGTAAATAAACTTTTCTTTTAGTATTCAAAAAAAAGCTGTAGGCAAGGAGTGGTTGACATTAATTGGCAGAAGCGCAGAGACATTTTTAATCAATCTACGAATATGTTCTGTACATTTTACAAACTTAATTTTCTTGCCCGACAGCACCTATTTCAAAACTACACCTACGGTGTACCGTTTTTATTGGCTGACAACAAACTTTCGTTCAAAACCGAAACGTATCTGATAAAATAATTTGTCTAATTACAGCTGAGTATTATGAATGCCCACTTCCGAAAATAGGTGATCGTAAGCCGATTTCAATATTCACACAAAAGAACAATCTTACTAATGACATATCAAAACATAAACAACAGCTAATATGAACAACTACACATTTTGCATAAAGAACAAAACTTGAGCTGCCCACACTAGTGCCTGTGAAACTACTGGTCTGTAATTCAACATCTCCATAGACTAATCTATGACTCCTCGGTACCTAGCTGTATTATGTATTGAATAAACTGGTTTTGCAGAATAATTCTCAGCCTCAATCTCAAATGATCTTATTTACATAAATAAATTTAGTGCTATTGCTGTACTCTAAGATAAATGTTTAAAAATACTGATAATTTTTTCACTGTTATACTTAATAAAATTGTTACCAGTAACTGTTTGCATTATTTCATACTACATAATAATATTTAACTTGATAATTTTTTTGGAAATATTATGCCTGGCTTTATTCCATTCAATTTCGTTGGCGCGTGAAGTTAATCCTCCAATGAAAGAGGAAAGCAGTAGCTCTGTTATTGGTCGGCGGCAACCAATCAAAAGGGAACTCAACATGGCGGCCTGTATACCCCACATACTTAGATAAATATACCGCCTTTGGACCATTGCGCATCAATTCCGGTCATGCAATAAAAAGTGATAGAAAATTACGCCATTTTTACATACTCGCGGTTGATTGGTGGATGTGGTCCAATCAAATCTGGAGTTGCCTGCTGGCTCAACAACTGACAAGTGTCAAGTAACATAACCAAAGAAAATATTGTTTGTTTAGTTACTTATGTTCTTTGGTTTCACGTTTTGAATGTGGCTTAAAATCCCATACATTTATTATTCTGATCAGTTGGAATAGTTTAAGTGTTCTTTTTTTGTGTGAAGTTTTCATCTCCTAGTGCACCCATATACCTGCTGTTCCTTTTGGAATCAAACTCGTTTAAAACTAATATAATTTTGACGTAAAAATATAGATTGTGAATGTTTCCTGAGTCAGCCTTTTTATTCCACGTGATTGGAGCCTGATGTTTTGACTTGGAAGCACAGTTGCTGAAGCCACCGAGACCCAGGTTGCGGACATACAAACAGAGCACGGGATCATCGTGATTTGTGCGTGGAACTGGACTAGTTCATTTTTATTTGTATCAAACATGCACAATAAATTGTGATTTTTATGTAATTTGTCGAATTTTTCAATTGCTATTCTTACAAGGTCAATAAAAATACAGTGGAACTCCCATAAGTCAAATCTTAATCTCAAGGGACGCAAAAAAATTGAGTTAAAGAAACTTCGAGTTTAAGAACATTTTATTAAAATTTCCATACATTGCATTATTCACAAAATAACATATAACGTAACTATACACAATATACCCATACAAAATGCAGGTTATTACAATTCTGTAACCAATCTGTTCATTTTCACAAAATTGCTGTACAGACCTTCACTTGCACACAAAAAATTAAAAATGTTACAAACTGTCACCTAACTGCTTAGTTGTTGGTATTGTTATCCCAGTCTCAACGCCTTCACTTTCATTTTCTTCGTTGCCTTCGCTGTCGGACATTTCGCAATTAGACGAGTGACATTTTAAACTAGACAAAATGTCATCATTAGTTGGAAATTCTGCAATTTGGATGTCGTCGTCGATGGCAATGTTCTTCTACGTCAATATCTTCCATCTGTACCGATTCCCTGTATTTCGCAAGCGTTGCCTTTAATTAATATCTTCCATTTGTACCGATTCCCTGTATTTCGCAAGCGTTGCCTTTAATTCAATAAGACTAAGATCATCTTCATCCAACAAATGATCTTCATTTTCACGAATGTCGGGAGAATCCGGCTTTCTTAAAACAATTCTGAATTGTTGTTGCTGAGACATCTGTATCCCATGCTCTTGATATTTCTCTAATAGCATCTAAAGTTACCGCTAATGTTCTATGATCCTCCATGGCAGCGATAGTTTGTTTGAGAATCCATTTCCGGTAATTCATCTTCAGGTTCAAAGTATGAGAACTTGATTGACTGGAAACTCTCATAATGTACTGCTCAGCGAAGTTAATGAGTCTAGAGCTCTATATGTACATACCTATAATCAAATTGTTAATATAATAACAACTTTGTACAACTAGACACAAAATTTTCTTCTTACAAAAGAAAATATAAATTCATGTCCAAAATACCTGCTCTTACCATATATTACAAAGTTACATTCGCCGTGACAAGAAGCTTTATTAACAACAATGTGCTTATCAAAATATTGTGGTTTCTTCTTACTGAAAATTCTTGGGTTATGTTGTTTGACAACTAAAGTAGGTAAAAATGGCGCCAAGGTCAAGTTTCAATTTTACAAGTGTAGTTGCACTCTCTCAAGCGATATAGTGATCTATATATGTGGTATACCCAGGTCCGTTTCTGATGCTAACCAGATATCTATATATATTTTTAAATCTGTGGCAAAGGTTTATCAAATCTGCACATAAACTGCCATGAACTAATAACAAAAATGACTGGCAAAACGCATGACAGTCACCGCTCGATGAAAAACGACTGCTAATTGATCCTTTCGTTAAAAAACGAATGACCAAAAATTGCATTTTAGTTACATTCGTTAATTCACTATTCGTTTTTAAAAAACGAACGTCTAAAAATTGACACCCTGGAAAACCGCAGACCACTGGTTTTGTCCTTTTGGGACTCATCAGTACGGTGCTTTGCCCTACACACTCTAACCATGTAATATTGCTTGCTGTATATATACTTACTTACGTGCTTGGTGTAAGTATTAGCAAGAGTTAATTATTTTCCGAATTATGTGAAGGATATAAGTGGTACTGGAACCTGGAACATTCGAAAAACTGCTCCTCGGGCAAATACTCCGTCAGGCATTGAACTATAGAACTAAATCCAGATTTTGTGTACTACGAGACCTCATACGGGATGCTACCCCAACACATATTGTTGAGCTTGTAACATCCCTAGATCTCTTTGTACTTTCTTGCTCAACTAACAGTAGTATGTTAAGTTTTTAACATTGTAACCATGGATTGATTGGTGGATAGTGGGGGTTTCTTTGGAATGAAAAGTACGGGCTAGGTCAGGAAAGATAAGCTAGCAAAGGAATGTAATCTCTGCCACAATTCATAAACAGCGCCCACTCCCATATTACCCATTTTATATTTGATACTGGTGTTAAATTATAAGCCGCTGCCGCTTTATAAATACTGCAGCGTTCCATTCATACTGTTTCATTTTCATATTGTTTCCGGAATAAACAAATTATTATTATTATTATATGTTTGCACATAGTTATTCTGCATCTGGACCACACCACCATAAATAGCAAGTGGAACTTGTAATTTTTTGCAGTGATTTTATAAATATATTGCAAGTATATTCTAATTTATAGTATTATAAAATCACTGTTTTTTTGCGCCTATTATCTTTTGTCGCTTCTTCTATTCGTCTTTCCAGTGGCAGCAACAGTTTTACTTCATTTTATTAGGTATCAAAAAGTTCAATCACGCGCTTAAGTTCAACACGTCACGAAAATGGCTCTACACAAACCTCAGATTTTCATTCCAAAAAGAACAAAGCCGTATGCCGACGAAGTGGTTCGCACAGGAAGGCCGCGACGAGAGCGCCACCTACAGTGATTTATTACTAGGGTTAAAATCATTGTATCATGGGTTAAAATTGTTTTCTTATAACGTGATTTCTTAGCTGTCCTCGCACCAGACACACACATTTTTTTGTAAAAAAGATCGTGTAGAACACATATCTTAAAAAAGTTTTACGGGAGTCGACCCCACCCAGCCCGAGAGTATCAGACCACAAGCTCTATGCGATACCTACCGACCACGGACGCTGGATGGTTCGGTTTGCATCTAACAAGTTACTTATTCATGACAAATGTGGGTAGCGCTCTTGTAGGGGCCTTCCTGTGCGGACCTTTTCCTGTATGCTGTACCGATGTGCTACCTACCTCACATTTTAACCTAACCTATGCAATATAATTATAGTCGTTTTCAAGTTTTTACACGTAAGCGCAACACACAAATTGAAAATAAACTGTTTTCACTATAAAACTTCTATAATTAAGTATATGGCAAAAGTTGTAAATAACACTGATAAGCGTCAAATGGCACGTGCATTTGTTGTGTTTAGAATAAAAATCTGACGTATGACGGGGAGACCCTTGTGCTGTGTATTACCTAGGGCATCCAGTCTCGGGATCCCGGGACCGGGATTTCCCGGGACTACATGTGATTTAAGAGGTCCCGGGACTACAGCTTTAGTCCCGGGACTTACCGTGGTCCCGAAAAATGGTGGGAGATTGGGCTCGCGTCACAGAATATAGAGCACGTTTTCAATCAAACGACGCAAGGGCGTGTCATTTATATGTAAAACTTTCGTGTATGTTTTTTATATTTATTTCCTCTTATTTATGTACCCTATGTACATTTTTTTGTGTTTTTATGTTACATATTTATTTTGTTGTTATGCACTAATAAAAGTTGCAACTTGCAACGTTTCTTTTCATGTTAGACAGTTGTTTTATTCAACATTCATGGTACTCACATCTTAAATAATAATATAAAAATTTGCCTATTTAATATATTCGGGACTGCGGGACTAGGCCCGGGACTTTTTGGTCAGGTCCCGAAGTCCCGATTGGCCCCTTGGTCCCGGGACTTGGATGCCCTAGTATTACCATAGTATTACGGGCTATTACTATTACCATAGTATTACCAATATTTTTAAGAGGTTACTTGGGTTAGAGCGCACGCCTATGGATATGACATTTCATAAATTTTCTTTCTCCTACCCCGCAGCTCAACTCTCCAGCAACGCACAGTACTTCACTACTTTTGTGATCAATATTATAATTCGACGTCCTTTTCAGAACATGCAAATCGAGCGACAGGACTAAATTTTTGGTTTTGTTTTAGATTTTCGATAATATTAATTTTTTATTTTTTTTAGAAATGTTTAAAAATACGCCCAAGCGAGCGTACTAAATTTTGTTCATTTCATGGAGAACCGCGATACCACATCGTTACTTTTATTTAAAAGGAAGTGACAGTTTCAGCATTTCAGTTTGTGAAAATCCACTTAAAAGACAGCTCAGTTAAAAGGTGCTCCGCCTTTGCTTAATTTTCTGATTTGGGCATTTGAACTATCAAATTGCAGAAGTCTGTGAACTACTATTGTACTCATTGGATCTATTACTTCAATTTTGACATTCCGTCATTCTGATGTTAACCTTAAAATGTTTTAAATTTTTATTGTTTAAAAACCCACTCCAAAACTAGTTATAGAGATATTACACTTATGGTTGAATTAAAATGAATGGTTTGTATGTGGTTAATTATTAATAATTTCTTCTCAATCTTATTTTTATAGGTTTGCACATAGAGTTAATTATACTTTTTGTGCTTATTATATTGACTCGAATTTTATATCTAATTCACAAAATATCGACTGGCTTTAGCAGATTTTCAAAAAGAAGGACAAAGCCATGCAACACAGTAATATGTATAGGTTCTGGCGGGCACACAACCGAAATGTTAAAATTGTTAGAGACGATAGATTTTGCAAAGTATAATCCTAGATGTTATGTTGTAGCTAATAGCGATAAAACAAGTGTATCAAAAATTCTTGAGTTTGAGAATTTGAAAACTAAATCAGTAAAGTCTACCGAGTTTAAAATCATTGAAATTCCAAGGAGTCGTTACGTGAATCAATCATATTACAGTTCCCTGTTTACAACAATTTACTCTATTCTATACAGTGTTCCAATTATTTGTAAAATCAGGCCTGAATTAATTTTATGTAATGGTCCAGGTACTTGCATACCGATATGTTTAACTGCATTTACTCTTAAAGTTGCTTTTATTTGCGATACAAAAACTGTTTTTATTGAGAGTTTTTGCAGGACTAAAACATTCTCATTAAGTGGCAAAATATTATTTTATTTTGCTGACAATATTTTAATTCAGTGGCCGAAATTAAAAAGAGAGTTAAAGAGAGCAGAATATGTTGGACAATTAATGTAATAGAATGAATGAATTTTAAAAATTGGTACCTATAATTAGATGTTCTGCTAGTTATTATTTTTCATGCTGAATTATTATTGTATTATAGTTGTAAATGTACATCCTTTTATGTATGTAACAATAATAAAAAGATCATGAGAATCGAGTTAATTTTTCTAGAAAATCCCAAACAGATTCTTTGGTTCGTGAACTTAAGAGGGATACGTACGTTGAAAACAGCGCCGATATCAAGCTCTAAGTTACGAAACGTAGAGCTCTTACTAATAAATATTTTGCAGAAATTTCTTCTTTGTCAGAAAGAAGAAGATTTGTTCTACAATTCTGTCAAACCAAATTAAGAACAAAAATGTAAATAATCACAGAAACGAGACGTGAAATTTGGGTTTTGGTGTATTTTCAGCGGCTAGAAACTTGGTTCAAAACGCAAATACTGGAAAACTAATTAGAGCACATTATAATATGAACATTAAATTGCTTGCGTTTCAAATTTGAATGCATTTAAACTGAAAATAAATAAGCTACATTAAATTTACTTCGACAATAAACCCATTTCTAAAAACGGGAGCGCCTCCTTCCACTAGCAGTTTCTAACCGCCCCTCAGTAGTCGGTGACAGCCGAGTACGTTCGGGCTGTATCTGGCTGGCAGATCTGTTTCTCTTCGTGTTTCTCCTACGCGGGCTGGTGTAGTGGGGGAGACCAAGTGTTTATTTTTCTTGAGCAACGTACGTATCCCTCTTAAAGTGTTATAGAATTGACATTAAATTGTATACAGAACAGATACCTCATTTGATATGGTGTGTGCTTGTATGCCAGCATTCTTTTGTCATTCTACCTTGTAAGTATACAGGATGCCCAAAATTAAGTGCGCACCATTGCTAACTACGAAGTCTGTTAAATGGGCAAAGAAGTAGTATTTTTTATTACGAATAATATAGTGAAAACAAGAAAACAATTGAACATCACATTTTCGAGATATTCACACAAAAATTTTTTTAAATGAAACACCCTGTATATTCTAAAAAGTGTCGAAAGAGAATAAAATTCTGAATAAAAGTTTTGAGGAACAGCTACAGTAGAACCCCTATTATCCGTGCGCAGATTATCCGGCATGATTTGACACGTTTCCTTGTGGTTGCATTGGTTCAGTTTAGTTTGCTTTGCGTTATTACGTCACGTATAGTTTGTTACATAAAATAAAAAGTATTTGGTTTATGTTATGTTGCGTAGGTAGTTTGTTTTATGAAATAAAACGTATTTATTTTATGTCATAATATGTATATTATAAATAAGCTTGTTATGTGAAATAAAAGGTATTGGGATTGTGTTTTTCAATTATCAGTAGGTTACCTGGTCCCGCAAGGCACGGATAATAGGGGTTCTACTGTATCCCAAAATTAAAAATAACATTGTTTTTGAAGGATCAAAACTGCCTGCTGATATCCTATAGGTAGTCCATGAAACAAATTTGGTTGACCCCCATATTTAAAATTCACAAAGGAGGAAAGGAGTAATAAAAACAACAATAAAATACTGTTAACACCCACCGACAATAATTATCTCGCAAAATTAGTTTCATGGCCTACCTGATGTGGTATGGGTACCGGGGCATATTTTTGATGCTTCAAAAGTCAAGTTATTTTTAATTTTCAAATACATGTTCATGTACAGAATTTTATACTCTGTTTAAATATGCGAAAATATACAGGTTGTCCCATTTAAAAAATTATTGATAAGGGAATATCTCGAAAATGCGATGTTCGATTGTTTTCTTGTTTTTACAGTCTTATTCGTCATGAAAAACATTATTCTTTGCCCATTTAAATGACCTCGTATGCCCAATAATATCGAAGTTAGCGATGGTGGACACTTAATTTTTCACATTCTGTATATGATGCCTACTATGCGATCGGCAGGAACTTGTATCTCCCTGAGATGAATAAATGGCTTGCCTGGCAACATTATTAGTTCTGTAAAACTGAAATTTGCCCGGTAGTCTTTCGATTAGCTTTAAATAGTTTTAAAATTTGTAATTTATTGTGTTAACAAGCTCTAACTCATCAATATTATTGCTCTATAAAACAGGGTAAAAATAATAATAGGTACTTATAGGTAAGCACCAAAAATTATTTTAGGTGTAAGTTTTAAGATGCTTAAAATTTAAATCTTCAAAGTGAGGGTTAAATAACTCATTACTATTCTTGTATAATTCTCCAATTGAGTTAACCTCGAAGTTAACAATTCTATCGATATTACATAAAAAGCGCAGTCTGCATCGGCATCGGGTTTCTTAGGGATTCCAGCTATTCTGTTCTACTCTCCACACTACTTCCTAATCTGTGCCCCGACGTTGATAATAGTCAATACAGCTCCATATTTACTGCATAGAGTAGATTTACTGATTCTGGTTTCTATCATCCAGAGATTTATTGTAAAATACTCTCATCCAAGCCCTGCCAACGCGCAGGGTAGCTCTATCCTTGTCGCACATTATCACGTCGGCTGCGAAGCAGAACTGGATTCGCAGTGCTACGTGTGCGTTAATTTTGCAGTACTTATATTAAATGAAATAAAAATAAATTTCTTCACTCAAATTTTATTTTGGTCTCGGTTTTATGTTGCCAGAAAGTGGAAGGTGTTCTCGCAGTTCTGTCTTTGTTATCTGCATATGCCGTAGATGTAAAAAGTGCGTTTCTTTTATTATGTATTGTACCTACTACCTACTTACCTACAGATCATGTACCGCCAAGGAAATAAGTAGGCAGACAAGTATATGTAGATTAATTATGCGTAGATTAAATTAAGTGAAGTAAGATTTTGGATCTAGGAAAAATAAAAACTGTTAATTTGGTTCAATTGAATAATAATATACCTACCATATTAACTACAAGTGCCAAAAATGTTAATCTGTTTCTGTTTTATAATCTCGTTTGAAATACATATTTAGAACAAGAATATTACAATTTTAAGTCAAAAAGCATCATTAAAATCTCGTCCTCCGAAAGTACATAGGAATTAATTTATTATGCTATCCGTTTTTATGAAATGAAAATTAGCAAACTTCATGTACGCAGCATGGCCATATGAAAGCCGGTTTTATACGAAAAAAATTAAAATTTGAAAACAATTACAAGAATGCTCAAATGCCTCTTTACTGTGAATTACACTTGGATTTTTTAACTAAAATATTAATTTCGTACAGAATGGGGGATATCAAAAGTACCTACCTAAAACAACTTTGTAGAAGACTGCAATACCGATCCTCAACAAAATTTCGAAAAATATTATTGCATGTTATTATTTATAAAGTTAGTAATAAGAAATAACAAACTATACTTGGGCCCAACAGACGGAGTGATCACCCTGCAAGAAAGTGCTCTAGCGGGGCCAATATTAATTTATGACGACCGAATTGGAGTGATGCGACTTTGTTGGGTCTAAATAAAGCGCATCACTGCGGTTCTGTCGTCCTAAATTGATAGTGGTCCCGTCTAGACCTCATGCTTGCAGGGTGATCGCTCCGTTTGTTGGGCGGCCCAAGTATAGAACTCTTATTTTTCTAATTATGTATATTATCTTAGTGGCATTAAATAAAACGTCATTTATCAAACAGAGAAATGTATAAAATAGAGTTATTCTGCAAAATGTGCCACTATTAAATCAATTTTTGATACTGCTATCGGGAAGAAATTTATGAATACCTATTTTAAAAACATAAATATTCGATTTTTGCGAAAATTAGCATGTGTAAACAAAGAGATAACTTTCACCCAAAATAATTATAATTTATTCAAGTTATACTTCAAATAGTGATCTTTACAGAGTAATTTCTTAATAGAACTGCTCTTGGCGAAATACAAAGCAAAAGTCACCAACTGTTCTTATGTTTCACAATCAGCAACTTCTCGGGCCTGTTTATGATCCCGCGTAGCCAAAACAATCGTCACGATAGCGTCGACTTCTTTCGGCGGCGCTAACAATCGGCCATCCTGACACGGCGGAGCCCATCGTTCTTAGAAGTTGAATGGTGGAACATTGATTCTGAGAGTTTCTTGTATCCGACTCCAAGGCGTGGAGAACGCCCAAGATGTGGCAATCATGAGAAAACACAAATAAACAAATATTAGTACAATCGAAACAATACAAAAATACCGCAAATAGATGAAAGAAGCATCAGTCTGGACACACTCCCAAGGCCTAAATATATCAAAAGAAAATCAACTTAAATTCTGAAAACAAAATCCCAAAAAGAAATAAAATAAAATAAAATAAAATAAATGGGATTGTAGGAGCGCATCTGAAATGTTGCAACATGGTGACGTGCACCCTTCAAAGAGGTCCCCGTGCCGTCAACGTGGTGCAATCGCTAGTGTCACAACGTGGTGACGTGCACCCCCCAAAGAGGTCCTCGTACCGTCAACGTGGTGCAATCACTAGTATCGAAAATGGAATTGCCGAATAATTGTCAAATATAGCAACCTGGTGACTTACATCATCTCGAAAACCAACGAAAGAGATATCAAATGTAGTCAACGTGGTGCTGTACTATTAATCAGAACAATAACGATGCAGCATGGTGACTAACACCCCATCGCTGGGCTCCGTGCAGTCAACTTGGTGCATTGAACAACAACGATGCAGCGTGGTGACTGACACCCCATCACTGGGCTCCGTGCAGTCAACGTGGTGCACTCCGCAAAAATCATACGATCAATTTATTATATTATCATAGATGATAATCTCACATGTCGGAGCGTAAAAAGTTATGTCAACGGCGGTGCAACGTGGTGCAATTCCGCAACAATCAATTAAAACATTAAAAGTAGGTACGCTTCTAGGCATACACTAACTAGCTAAAAGCAAAACGTCAATCAATAAACTTAAAGATATAATATAATCAAAATAGTCACGTCAAAGCAGAACCAAAGTATTGGGGGCGAGTGGCCACTCGTGTAAAACGCAAGAGATATAAAAGTACAAAATGGCAATTGTAATACATTTTATAAAATCAGGTTACCCCTACTTCTTATGATTCATCATCAAGCAGTGTCCACAATTTTAAGTGTTCGATTGCATACACTCCCTTATAAGGAACACGACTTCTAGTGGAACCAGGTAAGTCACGGACTTCGTACCTGTCATTATCTAACACTGCAGATATTTTAAAAGGACCTTTCCACTTGGGAACCAACTTTCGGCTAGATCCGCTACTAACAATGGAGGAAATCTGAACCAAAACCAAGTCACCCATTAAAAATTGATGAGGTTTTGCTCGAGATGCATCAAATCGTGTTTTCTGTTTTTCTTGCTCAATTTGATTTCTCTTTTCAATATTACATCTCACTTGAGTGACGTCGACTACTGAACATGGCGCCTCAGCCACATTACTGGGACCCGACCTATAACCCAACAGAACCTCCGACGGAGACGTATTTAAAGTTTTGTTGATGGTATTATTAAGACCTAACTGAATGTTACTGATATTTTCGTCCCATTCGTCGTCATCCGTCTCGGCACCCATTGTTGCCAGAGACGACAAAATTGTACGGTTGTAGCGCTCCACCTGACCGTTTGCTCTGGGCATACCGACAGCATTCAGATGGTGAATGAGATTAACATCTGAACAAAATTTTTTGAAATTTTTCGAATCAAAAGCCTTGCCTCTGTCACTAACAATGCGCTTCGGGACACCGAAAATTTTTATAATTTCTCCTAGCTTTTCTAAAACATACCTCGTTTTTGTATTTCTTACGGCATATATGAAACAAAACTTAGTAAATGCGTCAATGAACACAAGAATTTGTGTATTTCCAAGTCTTGATTTAATAAAAGGCCCTAGATGGTCCACGTGCACCGTATGGAAGGGTCTAGGCACCTTATGAATTGGGTGTAAAAATCCAGGCTTGCGACCTGCCGGTGTTTTATGGTACAAACAATTTATACAAGATTGTACATATTTTGAGATAAAACGTCTCATTTTAGGAAACCAAAATTTTTCTGCAATTCGTTCATATGTTTTATCAACCGCAAAATGCCCAATGTCATCATGGTTGAGTCGCAGTATCTGCCATCGACACATTTTCGGAATAACACCTCTGTTTCCGTACGAAGTACGTCGATAAATCTTACCCCCACGTAAGTCGTAGTTATTAAAAATGTCCTTATTACCTTGCCGATCACCTGACATGAGTATAGTTTTGATTGCCTTAATATTAGAGTCGCTTTCCTGTACCGCCAACAGCCAATCGTCATCTGAGATAATGGCCGCGCAAGTAAATTTTTCTCCACTGGATTGCTGTAAATTCCTACTTAGGCAGTCCACATGAGCCATCTGAGATGACGCTCTGTGGCGAATGTCGAAAGTAAAGTCTTGAAGTTGTAAAATCCACCGACCGATTCTTAAATTTAAATCTTTTTTTTCGAAAGCGTGTCGGACAGCGGAACAGTCTGTGACAAGGGTGAACTTTCTATCACTTAAGTAATGCCGAAATTTTTGCACAGCTGTTACTATTGCAAGCGTTTCCAATTCGAAAGAGTGGTACCTTTGTTCTTGCAATGATGTGTGTTTACTAAAATAGGCAATAACCTTTTCATTTCCTTCCAATTCCTGAACTAAAATGCTACCGAGACCGTGCCGACTGGCATCCGTATACAAGATAGTGTGTTTATCGGGATCGAATATACTCAACACAGGTTCTGATACTAAATCAGATTTTAGTTTAATAAAGGCGGAATTTTGTTCTTCTTGCCAATCCCAGGGTTCGTTTTTGCGAAGAAGTTTTGTTAAAGGCCTAGACTTTGCTGAAAAATTTTGGATGAACTTTCTAAAATAACCTACGAGCCCTAAGAATTGTCGGACCTTATGAACATTGGAAGGTACGGGAAAATTCTCGACCGCTTCTGTTTTTATTGAACCAGGTTTCACTTGATTGTGCTCAATTGTATAGCCCAAATAATCAATTTTTGTTTGAAAGAAGAAACATTTTGTCAAATTCAGGGTTATATTATGCTGATTCAAAAGAACTAAAACCTCCTCCAAGGTTTCAAGACCTTCCTCTATCGTATTGCAGGGGATGAGTATGTCATCCAGGTATACCAACAGTTTCGTGAATCGCAAGTTACCAAGAATTTCATCAATCGTTTTCTGAAATTTATGGGGTGCTGTGCTTAGCCCAAATGGGACTTTCAAGTACTCGTATTTCCCATCGGGTGTGATAAAGGCGGTGTATTTAACGGAGTTCTTAGCCATTCTAATCTGATGGTATCCCTTAATTAAATCAAGGGTTATAAAGTATGTAAAACCTTTCAAACGATCTACAAGGTCCTCGATTCGCGGTAGAGGGTACGGTTGCTTCACGAGCAATTTATTAAGTGCACGATAGTCTATACAAAGTCTTGTTTTCCCACCCTTTTGTCTGACTAAAAGGGCAGGACTAGCGTAAGCCGACATTGATGGTCTTATGATACCATTAGTAAGTAAATCATCAATGATCATCCTCATTTCACCCTTTTCAGATTCTGATAATCGATAAGGTCGATAAACAACTGGTTTCTCAGAAGTCAGTGTTAATTCGAGTTCTACCCCGGGAATCGCTTTTAAATTTTCAGAATTAGCAGCGAAACAATGTTCAAAACGATTCATGAGACTACAAAGTTTTTCCGTGGATGAATCATCGATGTTCCCTACATTTAAATTGACATCTTTGGAGGTAATTGCGTTAACCGAGATAACCGAACTAAACCACAACTGAAAACCTGACCTTTCATATTTTATCGATGAATGTTCCGTAAAATTTTGTCCAATCAAGATGTCAACGTCGGGTAAACATGTATCCACTATTATGAGTTCAACGTCCAGTATTGCGTCATCAATCGTAACAGTGCATTTTGTGTATTCGGTGACAGCAATTTCGCTACCACCAAAGGCGACTAAAATTTTAGCTGGAGAAAGACTTTTGACAGGTAAATTTATTTGTGACATTGCATTGTTCGAAATGAGTGAACACTCACTTCCAAAATCTATAAAAGCTCGATGTTCAGTATCATTTAATTTTATTGTTTTATAAAATTTTTCCTTTGCACTGCGATCGGAAATTTTAAGAACGGTTAGTCATTGGGTCTTGGGAACACTTGTATTTATTTTATTCGTAGAGTTTGCAACATCAGTTTCATGTTTACGATTTCTTTTAAAACAATTCTCGACACTGTGTCCCAAACGCTTACAGTATCGGCACCTTTCATATCGCTTACCAGCGTTCGGACAATTATTACGTTTGTGTCCGCGAGCATTGCAACCAAAACAAATAATATCAGCACCGCGACTCGGGTTCGATTCAGTTGAAGCCGGGCTATTTTTAGAATTATTATTAATATTGGTTTCAACGGGAAAAGGTCTGAGCCTGGGACGTACAGAACCGTATTGGGAATTGGAGGGCTCAACATTTCCGAGGGCTTTGATATATGCAGCCAATTGCGACGGATCATTAATAGCAGCGGCTTTAATAGCGAGTTTTAAATTTTCATTCGCTATTCCCCCTACAATTAAATTGACTTCGTCAAAGCCTGACAAGTGCAAATTCATTTTTTGTATCAAAGATAATTTTTCAAAACAGTACTCAAACAAATTTTGTTGTGGTCGAGGTTTAAATGACAACATTTTGGACATCATACTGCATAAATCACGGGATGATGGAAATGTTTTGACCAAATGAACTTTCCATTCCTCCCAATTACGAGGTATCTCCGTTAAACTCTTATACCAAATTTTGGCCGAACCTCTAAATTTATTCACAGCCAAATGACAAATGTATCTGTCTTCCCACTTATAAATTTCAGCATGTTCGTCAACTTTATTAATCCAAATTAAAACATCATCCCTGAAGGGATCAAAGTCATGAATATCGCAGTCACTTACCGCCATGTTGGGGTACCTACTGCCGGAGTATTTTGCAAGTTGTTCGACTACTAATTGGGCAACATGAACGGACTGTGTTGCAGCCTCGTCTTCTTGTGCGATGGAAATTTCTTCTGGCACTGAAGCCGCCCCTGGGCCGTTATTACCAACGTCCACTTCGACTACCTCTGCCGCTGGCTGGCCTTTTCGGCGTTTGTTCTGTCTCGCTGAATTTTTCCTCGTACGTTTTGGTGGATTGCGTTCGCTTCCCCTTTTCCAATCCGGACGTTCTGGATCGTCTTGTAGACTGTCACTACTGCCAACAGACTGTGACCGTGGCCGTAATCTGGTGCTCATTGTGTAACACTCAATTTATGAACAATAAAAATGAAACTGTTTTAAATTTTTTTTTTCAATTAAACTTATCGTCTGAAAACTGTCACTAGCACCATTAAATATCCCACTTCTGATGTAAACAAAGAGATAACTTTCACCCAAAATAATTATAATTTATTCAAGTTATACTTCAAATAGTGATCTTTACAGAGTAATTTCTTAATAGAACTGCTCTTGGCGAAATACAAAGCAAAAGTCACCAACTGTTCTTATGTTTCACAATCAGCAACTTCTCGGGCCTGTTTATGATCCCGCGTAGCCAAAACAATCGTCACGATAGCGTCGACTTCTTTCGGCGGCGCTAACACATGGATGCATACCATTACAAAAGTAAATTGTAACACAAGTGAGGAAATGGCTTCATTACAAAAATAATGTTAGGTAGGTATACCTAGGTAGGTACAGGTACCTAATAAATAATTACATATTTCAAATCTTAAGTATTTAAGTTGGACATAACTTTTATGTTGTAAATAGCTTAATAGAATGTAAAACTGTGTCTACACGTGTAATGGAAATAGACAAAAAGTAGATATATTAGATAAATACCTATTATTCCCCACTTACCATTCTTAAACTTTATTTTATCATCTCGTCGACAAGCTACAATTCATTGTTTTGCCAGTTCGCTAATCTTTGGAAACTCGAAGTAAGTACTTTATATACCTTTATATACCTTCGCCTAGTTGGTGATTTATACAACACATTAGGTCCAAATCGAGCCGGATACAGAATAAATCTGGGATTATTAATTAGGAAAATTGAGTTGAATAAAATTTGAAACGGCGGCCGGCGTTTTGCGTATCTTAACACGGAGGAACCAACCTTTTGTCTTGCAGTGGAAATTCCCACGCTTCACACAACCAGGCATTTTAACTTAATGTTACACAATTTTTTTCATAGCATAAATTGCAAATAATGCTTAAACGAATAATACAAAACGCTAACAACACCGCGTCATTGCGTTCGCACAGCACGGAGATGTGTTTCCCGCAAATCTCTGCTTCGCACTCTACGCGTCTTGCGCGAGTGGGACAAAATTGGGCTGCCTATCGAGCATACTATATATGCTTATACTATGCTCTCATCCTCATTCTTTTGAGCGCCTTGTAATTTGCATCTTGTATGTTGGGAGCCTATCTATCAGGTTTGCGTTTATTTTTTTAGGTTAGAATCTGACAGACGTGAATATTATCTTGTTATCACATAAACCCTATTATAAAAATATTTGAACTTTATTCTACAGTAACTTGTTCCATTTATAGAAAGTAAAAACGTTGATTGACTAATCAGTCAACGGTAAAAACAAGCGAGTAAAGTTTACAGTGATTGTCCAGATTAGGGAGTACTGTGGTGATTGCATGCTGCAAAATACTTTCGTCTTTCTAGTGTGGGTTGGAAAAAGTTAATTGTTATCATGTTGAAGGTAAGTTGGGAAAATAAAAAGAAATGGTCACATAATATTTTTTCAGAGAAGTTAAATAAATTAGACAAGGTACTTACGTACAGTTTGAAATTATAAAATTTCTTTTAGACTAATATTTTACGCACAGTTGTAGGATCAGGAACTTTGACGTAAATACACTAAAATAGTGACACAGCAATTAAACTCAACATGCGTTTCGCAGACAACATTAGGATCATCAGGAGTATGAAGGTTATGATTTAATCATCGCACTCCTGAGGATGCTAACTTATCGAGTTTAATTATTGTTTTGGTATGTGCGGTAATCTTATAAAGAATTCGTAGTCAAATATTTCAGTATAAAGTGATGAGAGGGTGCCAATGACCTATTGCGTGTAGATTATTAGAAAATCCGCCCTCCTCCATCAACAGGGTCCAAGAAAATTTTTATAAAATGAATGTTTCAGAAGCCATCTCAACCCCCATCTAGTGACATTGACATCAAAAACATTGATAATGACTATATTTTAATATTCTGATTTTCAAATTCAGAGTGTCCTACTCGAGGTCCCAGTATAGTGTGTATACCTGTGTAATTGGGCCCGCTAGAAATAGATGCAATGTTCCTGTTTTTGCCTAGAAATTTGCAAGTGCTATCAGCTCAAATCATTAAACATTAGCATCCATGGTTTAGTGCTTGATGTGTTTGTTAAACTTCTAAATTACGTTGAATAATAATTACAGGTAGTTTTTGTGTAGCTGCGGTGCCAAACAGTGGGTCCAATTATTAACTTTACAGACTTTACGTGTCTGAACATAGGAAACTTGCTTATTTGGAGAAGTACAGTGAGTTAACTGGGGCTAAAGATGTGCAATTTTGTGCCTAGGGTGACCAGACGTCCTCTTTTCCCCGGACATGCCCTCTTTTTAACAGATGTTGCCTGGGTCCGATATCTTTTTTGTGAATGATGTTATATTGTATATTATTACGGATTTTGTTTCTCAATCATTCTATATGTGAGTCCATGCGAAAGTAGCAAATCTAACGGCCGCAGTTTCGTGAGCTCCGTCTATCTGTATAAAGAGGAAATTAATTTAGATTTAGAGCTTCATCTGTATCTATTTCTCCCAAACATTGTCATGTAGTTCTACTCCATTCCTGATGGAAAATTGAAATAGGAGGCTTATTATTAGTTTTTAAAATAATTGTTGCCAATTATTATAATTTTTAGATGATACCAGAAATGTAAATTACCTATATAATTCAATGGTAAAATAAAAAGTCGTAAAAATATGCTGGTATCATTAATTTTGAAAAGTAAGAAAATACATACATTATACATAGGTATACCGTGTGTCAACGAGAGCATGTAACATCCCGCCATTTTTTTACTTTCCGCTGTAAGTATTATACTCCTAAAACCTCGTATTTTTATCATATTTGACATCTAATTACTTCCGGTTAAACCGGAAGTGACATATTTATTATGTTAAATAGCAATAGGTATATCATTTTTTTTAGATAGTTCGATAGGCCTTTTTATTCTCTTGACAACCATGTATCATACATACCCCAAAACTTTATATTTTTGACGTCAGAGGGCGTGCTCTAGAATGAAATCATCGCTCAGGGGTTGGGGGGGGGGTCTGGCGGTTTCTCCCCCGTAGTTTTTTTATGAAGTGCTTTAGAAGCCATTTTCAAACATTTTCAAACAAGAAATTTCACTCACCGCAATATTTAACGAAAATTCCAAATCCAAAAGGTTAAACTTTCGCACACAACTTTTACCGCGACCTTTCAAAAAGCATTTGATACTTCGCACAGGCTTAAGACGTCCATTTCATTTTATTTCAAGTTTTTCGTCATAAGTCTATATTTAGATAAAATATTCATTTTTAACTGAATGGAGTATTACAACACAATAATAATTTTGAAAATTGCAAACATCAGGCGACCACTTTGTTAAAGTTCATTACACAAAGTGTTGACTTTAACCAAACCGCTTCCTTTAGCCATGCTAAGTATTTCAATATTTCAATTTCAATATTTAAAAATAAACACAATAATGCAGCTAATTACTCACGTTATAAGCAAAGAAACGAGCTATCTCAGACCTAAATATGGTAAACAAAAACAATAAACACTGCCGCAGAAGTACACTCCCGCGCCCCGTGCTTCGCCCAACAGTGTGTGTGCTCAAACAGCGCTCCCAGACGAGCTATAACTCTTCCACCTAAAAGCACATACGACGAAATTTTCCCGAGTCGCGCCGATCTCGCGCCCATATCGAATATGCATTTGCCTTAGAGTGCCACACCTCAGTACTCGGACGGCTGGATGCGTGTGTGGTAGGCATTTTGAAAGACGACGCGGAATGCTTAGAGCGCGTACTATTTATTATCTCGCATAATAATTAATATATATTGCGGCAGAGATTCAAAAAGTTTTAAACTTATTAGTTTATAAGGTGTTTGAACCTTTTATCAAAAAAGGTTAAAACCATATTTTTGTAGGCAGTGCGCGCGCACGAGCGCACTTATTAAGGAGCCGCCGCTGTTAAAACAGTCTATTAGAATTAATAGTTTAATTCATTAAAACGTCTAAAATTAGCCTCATATCGTCAAATTCACAGCCAACGTGACTTTTTCATTTAACGCCCTCTGACGTCAAAAATATAAAGTTTTTGGGTACGTATGATACATGGTTGTCAAGAGAATAAAAAGGCCTATCGAACTATCTTAAAAAAATGATATACTTATTGCTATTTAACATAATAAAGTTGATGTCACTTCCGGTTTAACTGGAAGTAATTAGATATGTCAAATATGATAAAAATATGAGGTTTTAGGAGTATAATACTTACAGCGAATTGCCAAAGTGTACTTCAAAAAGTAAACAAATGGCGGGATGTTACATGCTCTCGTTGACACCCGGTATAGTAGAATTTCAAAAAGTCGAACACACGTTAATCTGAACGCTCCAGAAACCCGGACGGGCAACTCTCCCTGAAACTTAACTCTAAAACTCGGATCACCCTCTTTTTTCTAGATGTTACGAAATAAAGCATTAAATCACTTGTTTACACCCACCAATCTGTCATGTTTACTCGTTTGACATTATCTGGCACCTTAAGTAACTTAGTGTGTCTGTTGCAGCATGAATGTTCGTATTCAATTCGCTCAATACAATACGCCTCACTTTTAATGAGCAAGTAAACGCAAACAAAAAAACATTAAATCTGAATGATAATGCCTTATTCTGAACTGTAAAATATATAGTTATGTAATGTTTGTGTTGCATATTATGTAAGGAATATTTTTTATGTATTTTAATATAGGCTACAATTAGAATGTACTCATTTATTGATTTTTTATATTTTGTAATTTAAATGAAAAATAAATGGCATAAAAACAAAAAAAATACTCAAAAACACGGACAATCCTCAAACTCGCACGACACCTTGTTGTTGAAGCTGTACTGTATTATAGCGTAGTAGGTATAAAATTTTGAACACGTCCTCTTTTTTGCAAAGTGAAATCTGGTCACCTATATTGTGCCCGATAATAATTTATCAATGTTGATTCGTTCGAGAAATATTTATTCTGTTTTGTAAGTAGGGATCAGTAAGTTTGGTAACTGGAGGCGCTTCAGGATTGGGAAAGGCAACAGTTGAACGTTTACTTCAACAGGGAAGTCGCATTGTATTATGTGATCTGGCAGGTTCCCAGGGTAATGAAGTAGCTAAACAACTAGGAGAGAATGTAGTTTTTGCACCAACTAATGTATGATGACTTTCTTGTGTAGTTTAATTGGTTGTAAATAAAAAAGTTGTAGGTAACTTCAGAGGCCGATGTTCAAGCTGCTTTAGACATCACTATAAAAAAATTCGGAAAATTAAACAACATTATTAACTGCGCTGGTATTGGAACTGCGTATAAAACCTACAATTTCAATAAAAAGCAACCACATGCTCTGGAAGATTTTACAAAAGTTATTAATGTAATGAAACCTATGATAGTTCTGATTTATTAGTGTAATTTAATGTACCTTTTACAGACTAATACGATAGGCACCTTTAACGTTATAAGATTGGGTGTTGGATTAATAGGGGAGAATGAACCGGTTAATGGAGAAAGAGGCGTAGTTATTAACACTGCTAGTATTGCAGGTTACGAGGGGCAGATGGGTCAAGCAGCATATGCAGCTAGTAAAGCTGCAATAATTGGAATGACACTACCTATAGCAAGAGATTTGGCTAGCCAGGGAATTCGTATTTGTACAATTGCACCAGGTAATTCATAGAAATAACAAACTGATCATCTACCATCAAGTGGGGACACGTTTTAAAAGTATTTCTGAGATATTTGCGATAAGAATAGGCCAAAAATTATGAAAAAAAACCCATAGGTAGCTCTACATCTAACCTAGGCATGACAATCAAAATTTGAAAAAACAAAATATGTAGTCTAGAAATTTTAATTTTTTTAATGAGTGTCCAGTGTGCAGTCGGTTTAAAATTTAATATTTGTATATTTTCCTTGGGCTTGAATTCTTGAATTTATCCTTCGTGGGTCATTGTCATTACGAAGCACTTAATAGATCTAAAGTGAGGTTGTTGGTTAATTATGAGATTCATAATATTGTTATTTCCATCTTCTTTTGTTACCTAGATATGGCATTTCTCTCGCGTTTGATGTGTCATTACTTTATATTTATTTAGGCACAGAATATTTTTCGGCAGCAGCTCTGATACTCAAGCAGCCTGCTTTAACATCTTGGATTGCTCTACCCATATTTTCTGTCAAATAGTTTCAATTCGGCTTAACGACCAATTTTTTTTATAATTCCTGACCATTTTTAGTATGTCCAACTCTCCCCTGCAAGAAGGGGAATTTTCAATGTGCTGCCCCCTGTCAACTGCCATTAACAGTTTACGAGATATAATTTTAAAATTTTACTGATTCGTTGTTTACATACTAAAGCACTAAAGCAAACTTTGGACAAATATAGCTATACTACTGCTACCTGTATAACAGTTACAGTAGTTATAAGAATGATTTTATAAAAACTTCGAAATTCAAGCGCCATGTTTACTCAAGTAAACAAACGACTTATCGGTAGTGATTCGCCCTACTACGTGTTTGTGAAGAAACTAAGGAAAGCATATGATCAGTTCATCTCAAAGTTGCCCCCTCCTTGAGTTGTCGAGGGGTGTTTGAAAAATTACCCAATTCTCCAACTTCATCCTTACTGTCCAACATCACCCCACTTGACGGTATAAAATTGTAGCTATTGCCATTGCCAATTTAATTTCTTGTAGGATTATTTAAAACACCACTGCTTGCAAAATTACCAGATAAGGTGGTAGCTTATTTATCAAAATCAGTACCTTTTCCACCAAGGCTAGGAGAAGGAGAGGAATTTGCTCTTCTAGTGCAAAGTATAATAGAAAATCCAATGTTGAATGGTGAAACTATTAGATTGGATGGAGCTTTAAGAATGATATAATTTAATAGTACAGAATTTAAGACGTTTTATATTTTTGTAAGTAAAAACGGTACAGTTTTATTAATATTAATAAATTATATTTAAAACACCTGACTGTTTGTAATTTTGTTCACCAGTTGTTTATCGAGAGGAATAAACGTTTTTACTTTGCCGACTGCAAAAGGGTTGTGGAGTTGAGATTACCAGATTTTCCACCCTCAATATGGGAGAGTTCAGTAAGTTTGAGGAGGGCTCGCAGGGGGGATCAAGATAATGTTGAGGATAATGCAAAACGTTTTTCAAAAACTTATTTTCTATGCGTTGTTAACTTTTCATTTATCCTTTAAAGTTTTGGTTACACAATCTTAAATAATATTAAAATGCAGATTCACGTTACTTTTACTATCTGAACTGTGGAGCATGTGGGGAGAGCGGGAACCACTGACCGCAGTATGACTGTGTCAACCTTTATTGTTAAAAAACTCCATTAACATAAATATCCTCAAACCAAGATGACATGAATTTGAAACAAATTGATGCCTCAAATAAATTTAGAATAGAGTGTCAAAATTCAGAATTCTTGTGAAAATATCAGTGCTTTTGGTTTGGTCTGGGATCAAGAAAAGTAAATAAATCTCGAACAACTTTCCGTGAAGAAAGTAAAATCTTCAAAGAAGAGTCGAAAATAATTACTAGACTACCACCTCGACTCCACCTCAAGTGAAAGCATTGAGTGAAACATATTCTTTGGGATCCGCTGCTGAAGTGAGCAATTCTCAGGAGATAATAAATTGTTCTCTGGAATTCCTCAAATATTGACACGGAAGCATATTATTATGTTGTCTCTTCTGACCGCCAGTGGCACTTGGGTCAGGTATTAGATACAAATGAGCTGCATAAAATTTCTAGAAAGAGATCCGGACAAGTTTATTTGGTTGTGAATTGACACTAGCAATGACTTTCTAGTTGATGGACGGATCAGTGCCAATAATATAATAATATTAATTGCATCTTCCATACATAAGTTGAAAACTAGAGATGACAACACACATCCCCTCGCACATCCCTGTCTCACTCCCTTCCATATATCTACTTCCCTTCTTTCCTGCTCAAATTCTATAACTGCCGGTCTCTTTGTAGAGATTAAGTATAATTATATTATCCTTCTGTACCTATATTTTTGAGCACTTCGAACATCTTTCCCCACTTTACGTTATCGAAGGTCTTTTTAAATTTACAAATCCTATATAGGCACTCTTTCCCTTTTCTATAGTTCTATAGTTTCTATAGTTTTTTCTGGAATGGCCTCGCACGTTCCTCTCTTTCGTCTAAATCTGAACTGATCTAATAGTTCTTCTGTCCTTTTGTCCATCCTTCTTTGCACAATTTTAGTTAAAATTTTTGACGTGTGAGAAGTTAAACTGATAATTCTAAAATTTTCGCACTTATCCGAGCCTTTCCTTTTTGGAAAAGCGACCATGATGTTTCTTCTGGAATCTCACCGGTCTCGTATTGTTAACGCCCAAACAAATTGCTTTTCTGCTTTCCGTGGTAATGCGGGAACGCATCCGCGTGTGCTCCGCTAGTTGCGCGCGCCTCAGAAGCTTCCAGAACATTCGAACGTCGAGTCGGGAAGAATTTACTTTTTAGCAGTCAAGAGACAAGAGTTAACACTTAACGAGTATACGTTACATTAAGCATAAGCAATATTTCAGTTTAAGTTTTATGTGTGCATAAGTTTATGTTGTTGATGAATGTACGTTATTTCGAAGACGAATAAAGATTTAAAAATATACAGTCCAGATGAGCTATTGAACATTGGTCCTACGGAGCCGGATGTTGGAAAAATCAAGAGAATAGAAGTTTGAGAATTGAGAAGAAACCGGCTGTAATTGAAAGCGGCTTCAGTGTTTCAAGGACTAGGAACGAGGAGGCGTGTTGCTGTTTAAGATTGATTAAGAAAGTTCCAGATTTAGAGCAGGTACCCGTCCATTCCTCAGTTGGTTCCCAGGTTTCGTGAGTTAATTTACCTTCGATTTGAATGTTTTCTTTCTTAATGTTGAGTTAATTTGTGTTTTTGAAGCAATTTTACAAGGGTTTAAATTAACGATTTGAGGTTAGATTTAATTTGCTTGAAATAAACATGTCAGCCGACAATTTGATTCAAAGACGGGGTATTATTAAGGGTAAGCTCACTCGTATGAAAAATTACGTTGGGGTTTTAGATAAAGAATCTATAAATGATGAACTTTATACACAGTTGTCAGACAGATTAGAGGGTTTACAGAGCTTGTTAGCCGAGTTTGATGAAACTCAAGCGGAGATCGAGGCTTTGGTTGCATACGGCGATGCAGGTGCGGTTGACCGAGCAAATAATGAAAAGGAACGCGGTGAATTTGAAAATACTTATTACAATGTAGTAGGAAAGTATAAAGCAATAATAAATGAATATTATGAAATACATAATAAGCAAGCCGGTCAATTGTCAGCTGGGTCGGCGAGCATCCAGAATGACCATAATAGTGCTGTTTTCAGTAATCAGATTAGAAATGTTGGATTTGATAGCCCAGTTAAGTTGCCTCCGATAAGGTTACCCACGTTCGACGGCCAGTATAGCAATTGGCTAGAGTTCCGTGACTCATTTAAAGCAGTTGTTGGTAACAACGACGCTATTGCTGATGTTAACAAATTTTTATATTTACGTTTATCGTTGGATAAAGAAGCAAAGCATATAATAGATTCTCTTGAAGTTTCCGAAGAGAATTATCAAAACGCGTGGCAGCTGTTAGAGGAGAGATACGAAAATAAAGATTTGATGATTCATAATCATATTAAAGCCATTTGTGAACAATCCACAATGTCTAAAGAATCATATACTGAGTTGAGAAATCTTTCTGATAATATTACCAAGCACATGCGTGCTTTAAAAACACTTGGCGAAAAAACAGAGTATTGGGACAGAATAATCATCTATCTCATGTCAATTAAATTTGATGACGTCACACGTCGTGAATGGGAAGGGCACATTCGTCAGAAAGATTTGTCAACAATGGCTGATATGAATTTATTTTTGAAGTCAAAGTGTGAAATGTTAGAAAAAATTGAGGCTAGTAAGGTAGAAAAATCGAAATTTAAGTCCCAACTGAATACTAACAAAAGGTATTCCAGTAGTTTGGTCTCTCATACGAATCAAGCAACGGAAAAGAAATTATTGTGTTTTTATTGTAAGCAAAACCATACGATATACAATTGCAAGGCGTTTTTAATGTTATCGGTAAATGACAGGCTTGTTGCGGCAAAGAGTTTGAAGCTTTGTTTAAATTGTTTGCGCGATTCTCATTTGTCTTGGCAATGTAAGGCGCAGAAATGTAATAAGTGTCGACGACCACACAATTCTTTATTGCATCTTGATACATTTGGCAGAAATGGCCAAAATCCTGAAAATCTTGTAGCAGAAAATGGTGGTTCGGGTTCGTCACATCGTCCCACGGCGGGCGGGGGAGCGGACATAAGCGAAAACTCTAGCGTGCCGGCTGAGAGAAACGGAGCAATTAATAATAGTGCCGCCACTGCCAATGTGTCTCTTAATAGTCATGCGATTCAAGGCACGGCTGCTAGATCTGCGGTACCCTCACAGGTGCTTCTTTCTACAGCGGTATTAAAGGTCAAATTAAATAATATTGAAGTTACATGTCGTGGAATCTTAGACTCTGGTTCTCAAAGTAATTTTATTACGGAAAAATTATGTAAAAAACTGCATGCAACACCAATAAAGATTGATCATTTAGTAAAGGGTATTGGCCAAGCATTGGCAAACATAAATAATCAAGTAAATATTTCAATAATGTCTTGTTATAATAATTTTAGTATGGATATTAACTGTTTGGTTTTGCCGAAAATAACTGATAAATTGCCGATGATTTCGTTTGCAAGGACAGAATTTAATATTCCCGAACAAGTTTATTTGGCTGATCCAACCTTTAATATTTCTAGTGATGTAGATTTGCTGCTAGGATCTAATGTTTTTTGGTCGGTATTATGTCAAGGTCAAATGAGGCTAGGTCAGAATATGCCGATATTGCAAAAATCACATTTAGGTTGGATCATCGCGGGAAATGTGCATTTTAATGAGAAGTCAAATTCATTTCTCAGTTTATTGAGCGTTGATCTTGAAAATTCAATTGACGAAAGGGTTCAGAAATTTTGGCAGATCGAAGAAGTCAAAAGTTCAAAAATTGTTTTCTCTGAATCGGAACAATATTGCGAGAGGCATTTTGTTGAAACCACTAAACGCGATAATAGTGGACGGTTTATAGTGGAAATTCCATTTAAGGATTCTTTGGGCGACTTGGGGTTTTCTAGGGAGATGGCAATAAGTAGATTTTACTCGTTAGAAAGGAAATTAGCAAAAAATTCCGAATTAAAGGAACAATATAGTAAATTTATGGCAGATTTCGAGGCATCGACTCATATGCGCGAAATAAATGAAAGAATACCAGAGTCACCCGAGAGTGGTTATTATTTACCGCACCATGCCGTTGTGAAAAGTACGAGTCTGACAACAAGGTGTAGGTCAGTTTTTGATGGCTCTGCCAGAACAGATTCCGGACTTTCTCTGAATGATGTCCAGTTTTGCGGGCCTACGCTCCAAAATGATATTTTTTCAATTTTATTGAAATTTCGAAAATATTGTTACGTAATAACAGCTGATATTTCCCAGATGTATCGTCAAATTTTTGTCGCGGAACCTCAACGCAAATATCAAAAGATATTTTGGCGCTCAGATCCGAAAGAAAGGTTGCGCTGTTTTGAAATAAACAGAGTAGTCTACGGTCTCACGTCGTCTCCATATCTCGCAGTAAGATGTTTGCTGCAATTGTCAATTGATAATATGTCAGTGTCGCCGGTCGCTAGTAAGATTATAAGGGATTGTTTTTATTTTGATGACCTGTTAGCGGGGGCAAATAGTAAAACCGAAATTTTGGAAATACAACGAGATGTTTCAAGAATTTTATCTGAAGCGGGATTTGAATTGCGAAAATGGCTTAGTAATGACCAGGACTTGTTAAAGAAATTCAAGGTTAAAGACGATTTAGAATTTGGCATCTTAAGAACAGGCGAAAATGAACCTAGCAAAACTTTGGGAATTCTTTGGAACTCGAATTTAGATAAAATTCAATACTCAATTGGTGAACCAGAAGAAGTGAAGCAAGTAACAAAACGTAATATACTGTCTGTAATTTGTCAAGTGTGGGATCCTTTAGGATTATTACAGCCAGTAATAATACTAGCTAAGTTGTTTATGCAGGAATTGTGGAAACTCAAAATTTCATGGGATCAGGATGTGCCTAAGGAACTGTGCTCTGAGTGGCTACAATTACGAACGGAACTCTCAACAATAAATCAGCTGAGGGTGCCTAGACAAGTAATGAGTTCGGGGTATAATCGAATAGAATTACATGGGTTTTGTGACTCTTCGATTAAGGCGTATGGGGCGTGCATTTATGTACGTTGTATTAGTGCTAACGGTACGTCTAGCTCAAATTTACTTTGTGCGAAGTCGCGTGTGTGTCCTTTGAAGCAAATAAGTTTACCGCGGCTTGAATTATGTGGCGCTGTTCTTTTGGCGAATTTACAGAAAAAGGTCATTGAATCCTTGGAAGTAAAATTTGATGGAATCTATTTGTGGAGCGATTCTACCGTCGCCTTAGCATGGATTAGAGGCCCATCAAGTAAGTGGAAGACTTTTGTCGCCAACCGCGTTGGTGAAATACAGTCTTTAACGAATATTGGTGACTGGCACCATGTGGCATCAGCGGAAAATCCGGCGGATTTGCTATCGCGCGGAATGAGCCCTAAACTTCTGGAAGCTTCTAATTTATGGTGGAAGGGTCCTAATTTTTTCTCGATGAATAACTATCTCTGGAACTTGCAAGAGCATGAAGCGAATTTTGAGGTTCCGGAACAGAAGTCTATTTCAAATGTTTGTTTAGTTACCAAAGCAACTTTCTACGATTTCAGTGTTATAATGAACAACGTTTCGACTTTAAACAAAATACTACGGATATTTGCTTACGTATTAAGATATATTAATAATAAATTCAAGAAAGAGGAAAGGAAATCGGGTCCATTGTCGCCCATCGAACTTGATAATGCTCAAAAAATGCTAATAAAAAACGTTCAGATTAAATGCTTTCCCCACGAATATTTTTCTCTGTTAGAGAAAAAAGCGCTGAATAAAAAGAGTAAATTATTATCGTTGAATCCTTTTATGCATGAAAACTTGATTCGTGTTGGAGGCAGGATTGTAAATTCTAAGTATTCATTTGACAAAAAACATCCGATTATTCTACCTCATGGTCATAGATTAACAGAACTTATTTTGGAAGGTGAGCATAAAAGGCTTTTACATTGTGGTGCTCAACAGCTTCTATCGTCCGTCCGTGAAGTTTTCTGGCCTATATCGGGTAGAAATCTGTGTAAAAAGGTTATTAAAAATTGCATAGCTTGCTTTAAGGCTCGTCCTTCTGACAATAATTATCTGATGGGCAACTTACCTGAAGTGCGTATCAATGATTACTCACCTGTTTTAAACGTTGGGCTTGATTATGGGGGTCCATTTTTACTTAAGGACAGATCTACTCGGGGAGCGAAGGTAATCAAGGCTTGGATATGTCTTTTTGTTTGTATGTGTACTAAGGCCGTACACATAGAATTAGTGTCGGACTTATCCACAAAGGCATTTATCGCGACCCTGAATAGATTCGTAAGTAGACGAGGCAAGCCATCAAACATCTATTCAGACAATGGTACAACGTTTATTGGTGCCAACAATGAGCTAACCAAGGTCTACGATTTCCTTGAAGCAGAAAAAATTGAAATTGCTGATTATTTGGCAAAAGAGAGGATAGGGTGGCATTTCATTCCAGCAAGGTCTCCTACCTTTGGCGGAATATGGGAGGCTGGAATTAAGCAAATTAAGTTTCACTTAAAACGGGTGATGGGTAATAATTCTTATACTTTCGAAGACTTCAATACAGTATTAATTCAGGTCGAAGGTATTTTAAATTCGCGTCCTCTGTGTCCCTTGACTTCAGACCCAAATGACTTATCCGCCCTCACTCCTTCCCATTTTTTAATCGGAAGATCCTTAACTGCTCTGCCTGAGATTAACGTTACTAATGTTCCTGAGAATAGATTGAGCCGATTTCAAAAATTGCAAGCTGTGGTGCAAAACGTTTGGTCCCGTTGGCAGAAGGAATATCTATCTGAATTGCAAGTTAGATCCAAATGGAAGCAGCGAGCAAATGAGGAGATAAAGGTAGGAGCGTTAGTTTTAATCAAGGACGACGCCCTGCCACCGTTAAAATGGCAGCTAGGAAGAGTGACTGGTCTGCACCCCGGTAAGGATGGTGTTATACGAGTGATCGACCTCAAAACAGCTACAGGACATACTAAACGTGCTACAAACCGAGTGTGTATACTGCCAATCTATTGACTTTCTTGTAAAAAGAAACATTTGAAACAATTTATGACTTTATTCACTTATTTTATTGCTGTTAAGTATGTTTTTTCATGTTGTTATTTTATTTGTGTTGAAAGTGAATCCTTTCAAGGCGGGCGGGATGTTAACGCCCAAACAAATTGCTTTTCTGCTTTCCGTGGTAATGCGGGAACGCATCCGCGTGTGCTCCGCTAGTTGCGCGCGCCTCAGAAGCTTCCAGAACATTCGAACGTCGAGTCGGGAAGAATTTACTTTTTAGCAGTCAAGAGACAAGAGTTAACACTTAACGAGTATACGTTACATTAAGCATAAGCAATATTTCAGTTTAAGTTTTATGTGTGCATAAGTTTATGTTGTTGATGAATGTACGTTATTTCGAAGACGAATAAAGATTTAAAAATATACAGTCCAGATGAGCTATTGAACACGTATATACTGCTAACTAGTTTAAATAGACCCTCTCTTAACTCTTGACCTGCACACTATAAAATTTCTGCCTGCAATCCGTTAGTCCTGGTGCTTTATTGTTTTTTAAACTTTCTAATACTAGCAGGTTCATTAAATTTGTATTAAGTACATATTTCTAGTTTTTGTAGTTTTTATTTTTTGCTAATAAAATTTTGTTATTCTAATGGTTAAGAATTTATTAAAAATCAATACTTGTGTAATCAGCCTGAACCATCCACTTCTGCATGCTCAGACTTCTCTAATGCAGGGGTAGTATAGGAATTTTTGTTTAAAATTAAGGGTTTTTTATCTCACAGTAGCGATGGAGGAGCAAGTGCGAAATGTTCGCTCTTTAAATCGACGCCTTGTGATTTTCTGCAACATTTAATTTTTACTCGTCTATGCTTTTTTTGTTAGTTAATTGATCTTTGTGCGTGGAAAATAAAGACATTTATTATTATTATTATAAGCGTTACAATGAAATTCTGGCTATAGACGGGTTGGCGTGGGGGAGGTTAATTCATAGGGGTGTATTGGACATTCTCACAGCTTTTAATACAGCTTACCCATCTAAACGTAAACAGCAATGATCGCTACTTAACTTTTTTAAACGAAAACTGGCGAAGTACTAGTGCAACTACGCTACTACATACTTAAATATTTAATTCTTTATTGCACGGCTGAATTCACTCGTCGAATTAATGCAATTCTCATGGAAATTTAGTTTTTAAAAAACAATAAAATTGCTACTCCTCGGGCAAATACCCCGCCAGGCATTGAATTATAGAACTAAATCCAGATCTGGATTTAGTTCTATAATTTAATGTCTGGTGGGGTATTTGCCCGAGGAGTAGTTGTTCGAACGGTCCAGTACCACTCATTACTGCCGCACAATTCGGCTAATAATTAGCTCTTGCTAATACTTGCACCAAGCGTGTAAGTATACAGGGTGATCCAGACCACCTGTACACTATCTTTTACGGGGAAAGTACCGGAGCTATGGACTTGGAGAAAAAAATCCTGCTGAGTAAATTGCCCATGAAGAATTTAATGAAAATATTTTCATTTTTCTCGGAGACACCCCTTCCGAGGTAATAGTGGGTGGGGTGCCTCAAGAATTTCAAATAGGATGTGGGGTCGCGCGATACATCATTAAAAAGGAATTAGAAGAATACTCATTTTTTATCTAAACATTTTTTCAATAATTCCAACCGTTTCAAAATGGCTGCCTACTTACGAAAAAATTTGAGGGTTGCAAACAATTTTTTTTTGTGGAGAACCCCAGCGATTAAGAACAAAAACAAACCTAGCTTATGATTGTACAAAAGAGTTTGCCTTTCGTATCATGTATTACAAAATGCCATTTTGCCAAAATTAGTATCATCTCCACACCGTTAAAATTAAGGATCATTCGGGGGAGGTTTTCTCGAAAAATTCAAATAGCAGTAGGGGTTGATTTCCATTTCATCCAAAAGACCCTTTCAAACCTTACAACTTTTGTCTGAAAGTTATCCCTCTAAAACGAGTCACTCTTGAGGGAGTGCTTAATTAAAAAAACTGCTAAAATAGCCCAAAACCATCAAAAAAGAGTTGGCTGGTGTCATTGTGCTGTCATTTTATGTTTATATTGACAGCGTTGCTAACGAAGCAAACTAAAGGGTCACAGAGGAAATTCAAATTGTTGTCCATAGTTCTCCAAACACTTCTGTAGTCTGTTTTCAAAAGAAACGTGAACGCGACGAAGTCCTTCTTCAGAAATGCTCCTGCATGCTTCCACTATCCGCCGCATCATATCCTGACTTTCAGTTGGACGATCTTTATACACTTCCCCTTTCAACTTTCCAAATAAGTAAAAGTCCATACAAGTGAGATCCGGTGACCTGGCTGGACAGACTACCGGACCATCTCTCCCAATCCATTTCCTTGAGCATATTTGATTCAATATTTCCCTGGCATGCCTAGAGAAGTGAGCAGGGCACCCATCATGTTGAAACCACATCAACTGTCTAGTTTCTAGAGTGACATCTTGGTTTAGTATAGATAATGGTTCGACACTACGAGAACCGATTTTCGTCGCCTTCTGCGCATGTGGACAAACTTGTTGAGAACCTCTGTAGTCAGGAGTGTCGGATTCTTTTCGATTTGTAACACCGCCAATATGTCAATTTAGCAACGTCAGTTGATGCACGGATTTCTTAAAAGAATCTGGATATCCAACATGCGGTAGTGGGGATATAATAAAATGGTTTGGGTATATTGTCCGCCATGATGATCTCCTTTTTAGTGATTTTGTCTAGTGCCTAGTGGGAAACTCAATATTGTTGTGTCGTAACTGTTTGTCAAATAATGTAAATTGTCTTTTTGTAGGAGACCTTAATAGTAGCTCCCGGTTGCATACAATACGCATGCGCACGCATTTTGGAAGTAAAAAAACTAAAGCTGAGAGAACGCATTTTAAACAAAGCCCTTACTTGCCCTTTCGCACCAGACACACGAATATTTTGGCAAAAAGATGATGTAGAAACAAACAAAAGATGCGGGACCCGTACGGGATCAGAACTCGTCTACCCGTAGGAGACCAACACGGCAGTTCTGTACGATACCCGAACACCCAGCGAGATTGTTGCCGATGTGTTCCATGAACGAATTACTTAAACGGTATAATATTGATATAGGTAATGGTCACGCCACATGCGTATTGTATGCAACCGGGAGCTACTACTATGTAGTGTCTGTTTTAAAATGCTTCAAAATATAATGAGACACTCTGTATTATATTGTAAAGTTTCCACGAATTAAATTTTATTCGGAGAATTAGGCTGGAATGTTACAAAACGTTAAAAAGTCAGAAGTAGATCGCAACTTGCACATAGGCACATCAAGTTTTATTGTAAGATACATTATTCCGAAATTATTATGTAGTTAATATTTTCTGTCTTGACTATTTGGTAGAAATCCATGAATCTTGAAACCGGTCAATAAAATAATTTTTATACTTATTGGTAGTACGCATAGTAATTTTAACCGAAATTATTAGTTTTGCCACCACTGCACATGTGTGTAAATTTTTATCCATAAGTAAATGCTGAAATTCATGAAAATGTTTTATTTAACAACAAATTTTTATTTATGGTTTGACGCCTCCAGTAAGTCTTAATACTTCCCCATTCAGCATTCGATTTTCAATAATACTTTGAACCAAATGTGCAAATTCATATGGTTTTCCCAGCCTCTTGGGAAAGACAGCATTTTTGTTAATGTATCTTTCAACACTTTCTTTGTCTTTGTTGACCATAGGCGTATCCATTCCTCCTAAATCAAATTTAAACATTAAGTCATTTAGAATATTTTGGCCTGCATAAAGTATGATACGGAATATTTTATATTTGACATAATTAATTAACGGATTTCTATAAATAATATCAATAACTTCCGCGGCCATTGCTTTAGACGATCGTCAGCAACAGTTTTGGTAGGTAAGTAAATGTCGGTGCAGATCTACTGACTTTTTAAAGCATCCAACAATGTCGCTGAAGGTTATATTGATGATTCAATCACAAATAAGATTGAAATTGCAAATAAAATAGAGAAATAAAAAATAGTGACATGGGACAAAAATTCTAAAGTAGATTCGAAATACGAACAACCTTCGACCAGTTTCTCTTACAGACGAGTCGACTAATATTACAGAGAACATGAAAGCACCACAAATTCTACTTCAAAATTGTACCACTTCAATTAAAATTTTAATTAATTAACATACATAATATTAAAATATCGTTACTTTGTCGTAAATGTCTAATTATGTATTAAGAACTAAAATAAAATATATACCTAATTTCCAAAAATGAGTTCTTAGGTATTTTTTTGTTCACAAAAATATTGCAGTCGTAGAAAAAGTATAGTGTGCAGTACGTGTGGAAAGTTAGACTTTCCATACTTGTTGCACAATATACATACTACCTATTGTAGAAGTACAAAATTTCAAGTGTGCTGTGACTTTATTGCAATAAACGGTTCAACAATGACAAGCTGTAAAATGTCTGCTTGTGTGTTTGCATAAATTCCAGTTTCAATAATGAGACAGTTGTTAATTTTATTTTTTCAGTTTTTAAAATCGGGTACGTAGTATAACTTTATAAAACCGTTTAATTTATTTCAAATAATCCAAATGTGAGCAGACATTTTACCGCTTGTCATTGTTGAATTATTTATTGCAATAAAGTCACAGCACACTTTCGAACATTTAATTATATACAGGATGTCCCATTACAAAAATTGCAGTTGCAGTAATTTGAAAAGTGATCTTTTCTTGTCCTTATGTACAGGAAATAGCAAAAAATTTTCAAAGTAGTGAAAAAAACTTTAAGTCACAAGTACATAACTCATTGGTGAAAATCGCACACCAATATCTCAAGCTGTTCGGTAGATATAAGGTGTTAAAATGCGTCAAAATATAATGAGACACCCTGTATTATATTTTAAAGTTTCCATTTTTTGGGATGTTACAAAACGTTAAAAAGTAGACGGTAAAAAATAATGTCCGAAGTAGATCGCAATTCGCAACTTGCACATAGGCACATCAAGTTTTATTGTAAGATACACATTCCATACCTAATTACTAGTTTCACCACCGCTGCACATTTGTGTAAATTTTTGTCCATAATTAAATGCTAAAATTCATGAAAATGTTTTATTTAACAACAAATTTTTATCTATAGTTTGGCGCCTCCAGCAAGTCTTATTACTTCCCCATTCAGCATTCGATTTTCAATAATACTTTGAACCAAATGTGCAAATTCAGATGGTTTTCCCAGTCTCTTGGGAAAAAGAGCATTTTTGTTCATGAATCTTTCAACACTTTCTTTGGATTTGTTGCCCATAGGCGTATCCATTAATCCTAAATCAAATTTAAACATTAATTTAGAATATTTTGGCCTGCATAAAGTGTGATACAGAATAGGTATTGTATATTTGACAGCAAATTTCATTTTTTTTATAATTAATTAACGGATTTCTAAACGTAATATCAATAATTTCTGGACATGATGGTTTTGTTGGAAATGAGCAGCTGTCTTAAGAGTAGAGAAAATATATACATTCACTAAGTGCCTAACAATAAATATTGAAGAAACCGTCTACATGGTAGGTACCTATTTAAAGAGAAAGATAAATTCGCTGATGCAATTTCTCTGATGAAGATCAGAAAAGGTTTAATAAATGCAATTGAAGACAATATATAGGTCTACATGTTGATGAGAGGTTCACATCATGGATGGTTCGAGGCAGTAATTAATAAATTAGGCTGTTCCACTTACAGGAGAATTGCAAAGATGCGACCACTTGATTCCAAAAAACGTAAATACCCAATGTACAATGGTAACATTGAATCTCATTTGGTCCTTATGGAAAACTATTTGATGCAGAATTAACAGTGAGCCCTCAGCAAATCCCTAAAAGTGTTATTCAGTTTGAATCCTTTTACACCAACCAGTGAACTTTGTGAAATTCTAAAAGTGTTACAAAATGATGGTCTAAAATTTACGAAGAATGTAAACTAATTCAGAAACTGCAGGGTAGGTAGTACCATGAAATCAAATAAGTATTATTAAGTATTAGGTAGGCAGGTGATATTTGCAATCGAAACGCCTGAGCCAAACGTCAGTTATACATTCCTGCAAGAGATACTAAATTAAGAAACTTGATCCTATTGTGAGGGACTCACAAATAATGTCATTGTTGGAATGTCCGTTTTCAAGAAAGTAGTTTGTAAGTGTAAGCACTTGCTTCTAAACAGAAGCTGTAAGTAATAGGCGAACTCCACTTAACTCTCAACTGGATGATTTATACCTATGTTATAAAAGAAAGGGGGAAGAGTGATGAGGGAAGAGTGAGGAGAGCGGAGAGAGGAAACGATTAAGTATTGTTTTTGTTTTTTTGAGTCAAGACTCTAAGTAAAGAGTGCATGTGTATGCTTTACATCGGTCAGTGAGTAAAGGCCCTTTTAATAGGTACCTTGTGACTAGAATTTATTTTCGGTTTTAAGGTAAACTGTTTAATAATAAATAAATAAAATATGTATTTATGAAACCTGGTCAAGGTAAAATCAAATTTCTGAACAATTCCTACCTGGAGCAATTGCACACACTCTTATGCCCTGTGCGGCCAATTCTCTTGCTAAAGGCAATGTCATGCCACTTACGGCAGCTTTACTAGCTGCATAAGCTACGGCACCTGGCTTACAGTCTTCAGCAGCTATACTAGAAGTATTAATGATTACCCCTTTCTCACCATCAATGGGAGTATTTTTATTCAGAAGTGGGATACCCAATCTCGTGACATTAAAAGTGCCTACCACATTAACCTGTAAACAATAAAATATAGTTAAGTACCTACCTATTCAGAATTTGTATATGAACTGTGTAAAAATCAGATAGGTACACGAACAAAAGATATTGACAGTCAAAATTACGTATTGATAACTATAATACTGCATCTTTATTCGATCTGGATCACACAAGATCCTGAAAAAAGTAAAATGAAATAGCTGATTATGTATACTACTTGGTCAAAGGTTATTAAACTCGGCATGCAGTCAAATTATAACAACAGCAGACGGTCACGCTAAAGAAAAATGTGAAAAAGCGCTGACTAGGAGTTGAACGAAGGTCTTCCACTTGCCGGGGGGCTGCTCTAACCAATTGAGCTATCAGCACTGCATAGATCCATATCCATAGATAGAACCATATAATAGACCTATTTAAATTGAGAAGGAAAGAGCAGCCACCGGGCAAGTGGAAGACCTGGGTTCAACTCTCAGTCGGCGCTTGTTCATATGAGTGTGACCTTCTGTTGCTCTTATAACTTGTCTGCGTTCCCAGTTTAATAACATTTACAGTCAATACAATAAGTTTTCACTTTATATCTGATTTGGACTTTTGATCACCACACTCTGTACATAGTACAAGAATAAGCTGAAAATTTATTACTTTAGTCCTGAATCATGAATCAACATGAATATTTACATTAATAACATTTTTAAAGGATTCCAAGGGTAACGGGAGATCATTTTCAAAATCATATGTAGTGGTGCGCCTCAAAATTCCCGCACAGTTCACTATATAATCCAGTCTACCAAATTTTTCCTCCACAACGTTATAAGCTGCAAGAATGTCTGACTCTGAAGTTACCTAAAACGCGCAAATATAGTTAATTCAGATTTGTGTATTAGTTCATTATTGACGAACATCGGCTGAAACAAAAATTACATCTTCCCCTAATTCTCCAGCAATAATTTCTCCTTCTGATTCTGCTAAATCGCAAAACACTATTTTGGTTCCAAGTTTAGCTAAGTGCTGGACTGTAGCTTTACCCAATCCAGATGCACCTCCAGTAATGAATGCCACTGAGCCCTGAAATGTATTGTAATAATTACCTGTTTTTTTTGTAATAAATAAGTTTTTGTTAACTTACGTTCATTTTTGTTGTAAATGATCAAGAACCCTTTGAAGTTAGACTGCCTTTTGTTGCTAAAATTGAACCGTTTTAAATAAACAAGTGCAAATAAAACAGATTAGGTACATAATGATAAAAGTGAAGCATTAAGTATCGCATTTGTTAAAAATATAGATCTTATTTAGATAAAAATTATGTTTATAAATTTTTTGTAAAATATTTTTTTTGTTTTGCACATTAAAACTATCCTTCAAGATTAACAATATTAATTTAACACAACACTAATATACCTATATAATGAAAAAAAACACCATAGTATCCAATAAAAGTACTGGGTATTGGTGTTTTTAACAAAACAGTGGCGGGTCGCGACAATTTTATTAATTAATAATAGATTTTCAGGGGGTTATAGTTTTCAGGTCCAATGACCTTTTTTAATAGGGGTAATCGCCAATTTTTGTTAACTAAATTTATTCTTCTCTCTTTGAAACTTGCAAATTTGTTTATTATGCTTTCGTAAAACTGGATCTGCACCAAAATGCGATAAACATTCTTTTTTCTATTGACATAAGTTCTAAACCCAGTAAGTCGTTTTTAAACGACATTAGATCCGCTAGTAGCAAGAATGGTTGAAATTAAACTTTTAAATTTAGCATCTTACATTAGAAGATTCTGAAAAACTCCTTCAAATTCCGCATGTATCAGTTTTGAACTTTTACGAACATCAAGACTCTGAAATTGGTGATTTCTGTATGATATTGAAAGTGGATAGATAAGGTTAGCAACAGAGAGGTATTAGAAAGAGTTAGAGAAAAGCGAAAGTTATGGAAGACAGTAAGGAATAGAAGAGACAGGATGGTAGGACCACCTTCTGAGGCACGAAGGTTTAGCTCGCGACATATTAGAGTCGGAGATGGGAATAAAAATAGGTAGGGGTTGGCCCAGATTAGACTACTGCTCTCAAATAGTTAGAGATGTAGGATGTTCAACTTTTGGGGAAATGCGTAGGTTAGCTCAGGATAGGAAAGGATGGAGATACGAGTCCAACCAGTCTTCGGACTGAAAACTTTATGATGATTTCTATTGTGAGTTTTGGTTATGGTACGTTCATTTTTATTGTAAATGATCAAATATTTTTAAGTCCTTGAACTGTAGACTGCCTTTTGTTGCAATAAGTGCATTCATTTAAACATATAAGCGTAAACGTAAATAAAAGATTACACAATGATAAATTACCTCATTATTTGATAAAAATATGTTTCTTATTTAGATAAAACTGTTTTTATAATTTTTTGGCTGACTGTTCATCGACGTCGGTTTCTAAAGTGGATGCCGGCGTTCGGCGCCTGTTCCAGACAAAAATGTCAGCGCCGGCGGCCGACTTGGTTGCAGACGTGCGCTACTTTTGTTTTATTTTCACAGGATTTCAAGAGTTATCATGTTTGGATTAAATCAATAGAACAACAAATTTTAATAAACAAAAAATGCAATAGTTATTTACGTATCAAGGTCGTAAAAAGCTTTTATGGCCCGAGGCGCAGAGCGTCGATAGGTACAATATGCCGAGGTCCCTTAAAGCAATTAGCGACCCTGGTATATACCAAATTTTATGCAGTATCGAATAATTTTAATATAGTAGTAGTAGTACTTATAGTAATTTTATTTCTTGCTTTTCGGCTTTGAAAGAAAGGGGTACAGCCATTTTCTTTACATTTTTTTTACAATTTCATGACATAATTTTTTCAAATTTTCCTTTTCTTTTACATAGTTGCTTCATATACCACATTTCCACAAATTTGTTTCACCATCCGTAGTTTTCATCCATGACCGTTTCGAATGTGAATCCTCTAGGTAAATTTATACATCTTTCTAATATGTTTTGAGGCATCTCATCCTCAACCTGACATTCTACATTTCCTCTTCTCTAAGCGTCATCAAAAATAATTTCCCATGCACATTTAAATTTGGCTCTTCTTTCCTCATCTGTGTTTTCCCGTCTATATATGCATTTCAGTAGTTTGTTGGTCACCAGCGTATAGAGAACTCGAGGTTTCTTAAGGAATATGGGAATCCCTAAAAACCTGGAGTTCTCTATTCGCCCCCTTTGCTCTTGAAAAATTTCCAGATACCTCCCAGACCTTGGTTTAGTATATAACACGGTTAGTCACTGCAGAGTTGCTCGTACTGACGTCACAAAGTGGTTCCCAAAAGGTGCGCAATGACTAACCGTGTTTTATAGTAAACCAAGCTCCCAGACTAATTAATCTGACACAACTGATTTTAGTGAGATCAATGGCAATGATAAAAACATTTGAATTGATAATCCATAGTTTTACAAGTAATCCAGGTTCAGTAATGCTAAATGCTGTTTATTATGGTACTTCAAAATCTGAAATTTGAGGAACTTCGAAAAATAGTAGGGCAGTTATCAATACTTGTCTACACTTGATATAAGTATAGTAGTCTAAGATTCTGACTAAGATCAACCTTCACCCATCTGTTTTCCTAGTGAAAGGTATTTTTATCAAACATAGTAGGTAAACAAACAAATCGCGGATGTGTTCTCTAATTATATCAGGTCAAGGCTACCCTTAATTAAAAATAATGTAATTTATTTTTCTAATTTCTACACTTATTTATTTTCTCAAATAATTCAGGACCAATCGAGAGTACAAAGCATAAGGAACAAGGAAAATGAATTCAAGTTACATAATGATATTATCGAATGCACACGTGACGACTGGGCCAGCCAAAATTATAATTTTTTTTTCTACCTCAATGTGAAGTGCAGAGAAAAATGCAAAAATACGGGTCAAATATTTTCAATATTTGAACTAAAAAAAGTCGTCTAGTTGCCCATTGTGTGATCTCCATTCTGTTACTTTCCAAAGTCAATGTAAGTACAAATTTGCTGTACTATGAACAGTTCCTTAGATATGGCCGACGTCCTTTGGACACCGGGTACATTGAAATAATTGAAGTTTTGAAAGAAAATCAATACGTTTACAAGAGGCAAGTGGGCACGATCGTAAAACCTTTGTAAACTTTTGCTAGTGTTTTGGACATTGTCGGTAAATAGAAAGTTCTTTGTGCATTTTATGGAACTTCTAAATCTCTCTTATAAACAACTAATCCTGTATAAAAATCAAACTGTATGCCGCCCCAATTACTTGTTTATGGGTATAGGAATAATAGAAATTGCCAATATTTACGGATATATTTTTCAGTCACAAAGTTATTGGGTATATGCACCTACATAATAACAGCAGATGATAAAAATAATGTCGGCTCATTTGACGAATTTTGGCACAATAAACCTTGATATCACATTAATTTGTAGTGCAATATAATAGTATATGTTATTACATTTAAATAACCATGTATGTACTAATAATTGCTTGTAAAATAATACACTAGTATCATGTATCATAGGACATTCAAATAAAATTATTTATTTAAGTGTGTTGGTGAGGGCTTGGTGACAAATTAGTGTCTAAATTAAAATTTTCGTGGGCGTATTAAAGGAAAGGAGTCTTAAAGACTCCTCTGTTTACTTGACAGACGGACACTAATTTGTCACCGAGCCCTCACCAATCCCCCCAATTCAGTACGTCTGCCTTCTGCCCTTGACTGCAGAAAATGTCTGCCGGTTGCATTTTCTTATGATAGTACGAGCCAACAATGTGTAAAAAAATTAACTTGATACTAATTAGTCATCGCATTTTCATTAGTTCTCCAGTTCCACAGATCTGCCTCCATCCCAAGACATGAAACAATGTCTGCCAGCTCTAAATTCAGGTTCGTCGATAGTTAGTTGATGATAGTTGATATGTATCATATTTCAAATGTAAATTAAGTTTCATTCTTTAAATGTTTCTTATTCATTATATTCTCTTGCCAAATATCCCAAAGGACTTGTACCTTGACGCAGTTCTAGTAATACTGGGACGGGTGGGATGGCTTGCGCGCTTCAATGATATAAAGAGCCGAACCATAGGTTTAACCATATTGGAGGGGTTTTTATTTGAGAAGCCAGACTAAATCAAGTCCCTGGAAGGGGGCAGCAGCTCTTTCAGTAATCATAGTGGCAGAGATCGTGAGGGTTGGTATGGCACTGTGATACACACTACTGCGATGTGGAAGGCAACGGGAAACCACCACATTATTTTATCCCTAGTACAGCGTACTTTAATTTATGATGATGGCACCTTCTGCAGTAAAATATTCCGGAGGTAAAATAGTCCCACATTCGGATCTCCGGGCGGGGACTGCTTCGGGGGGAGTCATCAGAAATGATAAATGTAACATCTCACGAGTCGGAGCGTGGAATGTTAGAAGCATGACACAAGTAGGGAAATTAGAGAATTTGAAAATTGAGATGGATAGGTTAGCATTAGACGTAGTAGGTATCAGTGAAGTGCGATGGCCAGAAGCTGGAGACTTCTGGAGCGGAGATTTTAGAGTAATACACACAGGATCTGTAGGAGGAAATTCGGGAGTAGGAATTGTTATGCGGAAAAAAGTAGGACAGAGTGTAGAAAATTTCTTACAGCAAAGTGACAGGGTAGTTATGGTTAGGTTAGATTCGAAACCTGTAAAAACAGTAATAATACAGGTATATATGCCCACTTCTAACTACAGTGATGAGGCCGTAGAGGCAGTTTATAGTGATATTGAATATGTGCTAGATTTTGTGAGAGGGCACGAAAATTTAATAATTACAGGAGATTTCAATGCAGTCGTAGGCACAGGGCGAGAGGGCGGAATAGTTGGCCCCTTTGGATTAGGCAATAGGAACGATAGGGGAGTTAGACTGATAGAGTTCTGCGATAAACATAACTTAACGGTCGCGAACACTCTATTTCACCATCATGTTAGGAGATGCTATACGTGGAAGATGCCAGGAGACTTAGGGAGATATCAAATAGATTACATTCTCGTTAGGCAAAGATTTAGAAATCAAGTTAGGGATTGTAGAAGTTATCCAGGAGCAGATATAGATAGTGATCACAACATAGTCGTTATGAAAGCCAATCTTAAATTTAAGATTTTGAAAAAAAGAAGCGGAAGAAGGTATCTTGACCCAGAGAAACTAAAAGATGATGATATGCGCAATAAGTTCGAGAAAAAGACAAACGAAGCACTAAAGGGCACGGGTGGAAATATTGTTAGGGACATAGAGACAGAATGGAATTGCATTAAAATAGTTTAGTTTCCTCAGCTAGGGATATTTTGGGTCATAAACAGAATGAAAGTAGGAAACCCTGGATAACAAAACATATTGTGAGTCTAATAGAGGAAAGGCGAAAATATAAAAATAGGTTAGATGAAACAGGGAAACAAAGATATAAGGCGATCAAGTGGGAAATTATTCGGGAATGTAGGAAAGCGAAAGAGCAATGGATCGATAATAAATGCAAAGAAGTGGAAGATAAATTCGAAGTAGGAAAGACTGATGAAGCATATAAAATAATTAGGAGAAATTTTAGAGAAATTGGATCTAGTACCAAAAACATTAGAAATGAGGCAGGAGATATCCTAATCGGAAGTGGGGAGAAGGCAGATAGGTGGAAAGCATATTTAGGAAACTTATATGCGGGACAGGAAGTGCAAGATATATTAGAAAGCGAAAGCAGTGTAGAGGGGGATAACCTAGGGAGTCCTATAATGAGAGAAGAGTTTGAGATAGCACTAAAAAGTTTAAGGAATAATAAAGCACCAGGTATAGATGGCTTGCAGGCAGAAATCTTAAAGTGCGCAGGTCAAGAGGTAATAGATCGTTTATTTAAACTAGTTAGTCGCATATACCTGACAGGCGAGATTCCAGAAGATTACAAACGGAACATCATAGTAGCTTTGCCAAGAAGAAAAGGCGCGGATAGATGCGAAAATTTTAGAACTATCAGTTTAACTTCCCATGCGTCAAAAATTTTAACTAGAATTGTGCAAAGAAGGATGGAGAAAAAGGCGGAAGAAATATTAGGAGAAGATCAGTTCGGATTTAGACGAAATAGAGGAACGCGCGAGGCCATTCTAGCTTTACGAGTAATTATAGAAAAAACGATAGAAAAGAGAAAGAGCGTCTATATAGGATTTGTAGATTTAGAAAAAGCCTTCGACAACGTAAAATGGGGGAAGATGTTCGAAGTGCTGAGAAAGGTAGGGATGAAATACAGGGACAGAAGAATAATACATAATCTCTACAAAGAGCAAAAGGCAGTTATAGAATGTGAGCAGGAACAAAGGGAAGTAGATATCCGGAAGGGAGTGAGACAGGGATGTGCATTGTCACCTCTAGTTTTCAACTTATACAGGGTGGTCACTTTTACAATGTACACCATTGGAGTCTTCTAAACCAGAAGAGATTCAGAGTTGGTCAAATTACAGAAAACGTGCACTTTTTCCATGCCCTTTAAGGATCTGAAAAGAAATTCTGGATAGCTCTCGTTGTTCCTGAAATATCCCGAAAAGAATTGAAGTATTGCATTTTCTTATTTCTTCCATATATTATTTATTACTTGAGCAAATGTAATGCCCTTCGGCAGGTTTACATAAGTAGGTATGGGGTATCCACTGGATGTTTCAAAATTTGTCTAAGCCTACTACATCTTTGAGTTTTCATAATCATGGCAACTAGATTTTGTAGATAAGGAGTGAAATTAGTGTTTCGGAAAGTTAGATGACCCATGTGCGATACATCGTTGAAATTGTATTTTTTTTCTCTATCCAACCTTATGAAAATCCAATATGGCGCCCATAAGAAATTCAAAAGTTGACCATGAAAACTTGAAGATGTAGTAGGCTTAGACAAATTTTGAAACATCCAGTGGAAAGCCCATACCCACTTATGTAAACCTGCCAAAGGTCATCACATTCGCTTGAGTAATAAATAATATATGGAAGAAATAAGAAAACGCAATATTTCAATTTTTTCAGGATATTTCAGGAACAACGAGAGCTATCCAGAATTTCTTTTCAGATCCTTAAAGAGCATGAAAATGTGCAACTTTCTTACCATTTGACCAACTCCGAATCTCTTCGGGTTTAGAAGATTCCAATGGTGTACATTGTAAAAGTGACCACCCTGTATATCGAAGATGCGATTAATATTGTTAAGGAAAGAACAGCCTCAGGGATCAATGTACAGGGCCAAACTATTAACATGCTCAGATTTGCGGATGATATAGCAGTGTTAGCATCTAGCAAAGAAGAATTAGGAGCGGCTTTGAATGAAATGGAAGCAGTTTTGACACAGGGCTTCGGCATGAAAATAAATAAAAAGAAAACTAAAATTTTGGTATGTAGGGGATGTGAAAATAGAACTAAAATGGAAATACAAATTGGAAATGAGAAGATAGAGGAGGTCGCGGATTTCTGCTACTTAGGAAGTAAAATAACTCAAGACGGTAGGAGCACTAAAGATATAAAACAAAGAATGGCGCAGGGCCGAGTTGCGTTTAACAAAAAGAAACAACTGTTATGCTCGAGAACGGTTAGTATAGAGACTAGGAAGAGACTCTTACCGTCGTATGTATGGAGTACATCATTATACGGGTGCGAAACTTGGACAATAGGAGAAGCGGATAGAAAAAGAGTAGAAGCGTTTGAAATGTGGTGCTACAGACGCATGATGAAGATACCGTGGATAGATAAGGTTAGCAATAGGGAAGTATTAGAAAGAGTTGGGGAAAAGCGAAAGGTATGGAAAACAATAAAGAGTAGGAGAGATAGGATGGTAGGACACCTTCTAAGACACGAAGGAATAGTTCGTGACATACTAGAGTCAGAGATAGGAATAAAAAGAGGTAGGGGTAGGCCTAGATTAGACTACTGCTCTCAAATAGTTAGGGATGTAGGATGTTCTACTTTTAGGGAAATGCGTAGGTTAGCTCAGGATAGAAAAGAATGGAGGTACGCGTCCAACCAGTCTTCGGACTGAGAACCTTATGATGATGCCAAATATAACTCGTGCTATGATTAATTATCGAGGATTTTACTCGTGAAACCGAAACAGGACATTCAACTCGTCGATTGGACTCGTTGAATCTCCAGTTCGGTTTCAGCTCGTAGATATCATCGATGATAATCATAGCACTTGTACTACCTACGACAATACTTACATTTAAATGTAGTCTGCCTGTGACGTTTTGGCAGATTTGCGAATAAAATAATTCCCTTGCGTATGCTTCATTATACTAATTGGCGGAGTAAAATGCGGCGACTAGTATGCTGGTAAGTATTTGCGTTGCCTGATTCACACAGAAATTAGTTTTCAAATTTTGAGGTTATAATATTCTGGATTTTGGTGTTTTTGATTGTTTATTTGGTTGTTAAAAGTTGAAGAGATTTCATAACTTATTTTCGGAATACAACTTAAAAGATATACCTAACACTATCCTAGGCTTTAAAACGCAAACAACAAACAACTAATGAATTAATCAATAGGTAATAAAGTTTAAGAGTTGAACACAAAAAACAACAGTTTAAATTAACGTCTTCCGGTAGGCCTGCTTGTACCACGCTTACAGTTTGTTACTAGGAATTGAAATCTCGCGCCCGAGGTTCGCAAGAAGAAGAAATACGGCAACTTTTGTGTGGCATAATAGTATTCCCTAAACAAAAAATATATGAATTCAAATTTACACAAAACTACATTAACTATGCGTAGCGATAAATAAAAAATAATTGCATTTAAACAACTTGAAATTATTATCTAACTTCTAACCTAAACCTATATCTAAACTACGTACCTATAACATAATTTAATTACTTACAATAATTAATATATTAAATTTTATTCGGCCCGTTTAAATAATAATGAAATCTAAGTATATATAGGGAAAGTCACCTTACTTTTTATGCACGTCACCGGCTTCATATCAGCACTGTTGCCACAAGAGTTTATGGTACTCAATTCCAAAATATTAAAATTCAATTTACCTCTCTAACTGAATTCAATGGTAATATGGGGTCCATTATTTTCCAATTCTCTTTCAAGATAGTTGATAAGGGACGCTACAAGCTCCTTACACCGACTGTTTAAGAACTTGGGCATTATACCAACAATAACAATAACAACACCGATAATAAATAACTAGGAGCACTATTTTAGTTCTCAAAAGAACAGATTTTTACCGCAAAAGTTGATGAACAAAGAAAACAAGGGTTTAAGACACCAAAAACAACAAAAGTTAACGAAACTTGACGCTTTCAGAATATCAGCTGTCAAGTCAACCGGGAAACGTCAACAAATTAAGCGGCAATCGTGCAACAAAATAGTGTTGTGTTTAGACATTCAAATATTTCTTTATTCTTTTTTAGCACATTCAATTTATATGACTTGTCATTTTTCGTAAGGCGACTCTCAATCGTTACATTTTGTGACGTGCATAAAAAGTAAGGTGATTTTACCTTTTTTTGTGGTTAATTCAGTTCATCAGTTTATCTGTACTTTTTTGCAAAGCAGCTATGCTGATTAAACTGTTCTTTGCTGACTTGCCCTGGCAAAGTTATAGGTACCTACTAAGCTGAATTTACCCAACCATTAATTCTTTTCAGTCAGCATTGAAATATTTTTACCAAGCGTTTAATTTGTTGCTTTTCTAAAAACTTACGTACTTTTCTCTTTAAGATTAACTTCACCACTCTTGAAAACACACCAAACACAACACAGCACACGATCACACGATGCAGATCTAACCCTACAAATAAAACAAATGCTAGTCTATTACCGAATAATGTCCCGAAAAGTCCCTTTTCGCAGATTGCACATTGCGTTTCGCGCCTGAATTCTGCACCCCAACGTCCCATGGATGTCCATATGCTATCCTTTTTTTATACATTGGGACGTCTAGAACGGACTAAAACGGACGTCGGCAGGACGTTATATGGACATCCCGGATGCCCCGGGACGTTATATGAATATATCAAATCCCAGTTCTATTAAGTGGGCAGTTCTATGGATATCCTTTTTAGTATGTACATTTTGAGGACATAAATAGGGAGTCATATAGACATCCGGGATATCCGGGGACATTATGTGAATGTCCCATATCCCGGTTGTGTTATGTGGGCTACCCACATAAAACAAGGCCATCCTAAGGATATCCACTGTACATCCCTTTTAGGACTTGGCACGTCCCTAGGATGTACCAATATCCCATCATTATAGTAAATTGGCTGTCATATGGACATCCCAGAGTCACACTTTGGGATGGTAATAATTGAGCTAGTGGACGTCCGCTGCACATGTCCACTGTACCCCACATGGACATCCCAGGATATCCTAGGACTCCTAGGACATACTAAGATGTAAAATGGACATCCCAGGATGTCCTATTCAGTTCATGAATGGGACTTCACAAGGATATCCCTAAATTATGAAATCGGATGTACATTAATTTTTTATTATTCACCTCCAGTGAAATGTGAAGAATATCTGGAAAATGGTCTTAATGACGTTTTCCAGAAATTTTTCACAGTTTAAGACTTTAAGAGTAGGTAAGCATTTAATAGAAACATAGAGATTATTTCTTCTTAAGGCTTTCGTGACCGTTGTCCATGGAATAATGGTTTCCGGGCTGGTTGCCACGTCGTCGTTGGTAATCTGTAACACTAAAATTAACATTAACACTTGACGTTTCGACTCTCATATCGGAGTCTTCTTCAGAAGCTATTCTGAAACTGAAAATCCTATCGCAGGTAACTCTATTTATACTCGCCGGTAATCACTGAAGCGCGACGTTTTCACGGAACAGTGATTTCCAAGTAACCGGTAGATCCATTCCTCCATCTCTGTTGAAGTTGGGTCTCTTGAAGATCTCTATAGCCTCCCTGATCCGTCTGGGCCAAAAATTGGGAATCCTTGCTAGCGCCTTAGCATCCTCGAAACGAATCTCGTGTCCTGGCAAAGAGGAGTGTTCCGCGACTGCTGACTTCTCCGTCCGTTGGTTCCTGACGTCCCTCTTGTGCTCTTGCAGTCTCGTGCTGATGTGTCTCTTCGTTTCTCCGATGTATTCCTTACCACAGATACATGGGATGCTGTATACTCCTGGTTCTTGATGCTTCTTCTGCTCTCCTACGGTCCTAGGGAAACTTGCAGCAATCTTTCCAGGCGGATTGTACACTACGTTGATCTTGTGTCTGTTGAGTAGGCGTCCGATTCTGTCCGTGCATCCATCTATGTAAGGAAGGTAGGCCGTCGCAATGTAGATTTCTGGTTCCTTTCGACGTTGTTCGCTCTTCCTGATAGCATGCTCTATGGCTCGTAGAGAATATCTATTCTTCCTTAGGGCTGTCTTCAGATGCGCTAGTTCTTCCTCCAAATGTTCCGGTTCGCTGATCTGGCGGGCTCTGTGCACCAAGGTGTTGATGGTTCCCTGTTTCTGTGCCGGGTGATGATGGGAAGCGGCATTTAAATAGCGATCCGTGTGCGTGGGCTTCCGGTATACTCTGTGTCCCAGGGTTCCATCAGTCTTGCGGTTGACGAGGACGTCTAGGAATGGGAGGGCGCCGTATTTCTCCATTTCCATCGTGAACTGTATGTTGGGGTGCAGCCCGTTCAGGTGGTCCTTGAAATTTCCGAGGGCGTCCGATCCATGGGGCCATACGATGAAGGTATCATCCACATACCTGAACCAACACTTCGGCTTCAGAGTCGCTGTGTCCAGGGCCGTGGTCTCGAAGCTTTCCATGTAGATGTTCACTAATGCTGGTGATAGAGGTGATCCCATCGCTGCTCCATCGGTCTGTTCATAGAACTCCCCGTCGAAGGCGAAGAACGTAGATGTCGTGCAGAGTCGAGCCAGATCCGCGAGGTCTTCCATCCCTCGTTGCCTCAGTCTGGAACGGGTCTCCTCCAAAGCTTCCTCGATGGGTACCTTCGTGAAGAGCGAAGTGGCATCGAAACTCACCAAAATGTCTCCTGGGTGTAGTTGTATCCCTCGTATCTTCTGGATGAAATGTCCAGAGTTCTTGATGTGGTGCTCCGTTTCCCCTACTAGACTCCGAAAAACTCCTGCGATGTACCTGGCTAGTGGGTGAGTCGCTGATCCTCTGGCACTCACAATAGGGCGAAGAGGGTTCCCGGCCTTATGGATCTTCGGCAGGCAGTAAAGCTGAGGCACTCTCGAGTCCGACTGCACTAGATGTTTGTGGATATCTTCTGGTATTGATGATGTCCTGATGGCGGCGTTCACAGCCTGTTCCACTTTCTTCACAGGATTGGATTTGACCCTCCGGTAAATGGGGTCCGCTAGAAGAGCCTTCACTTTATCCTTGTACTCCGTGGTATCCATGATGACAGTGGCATTGCCCTTGTCAGCTGGGAGTATCGTCAAATCCTTGTTTTCCCTCAGTTCCTGAATGACTGCTCGTTCCGTCCGGGATATATTAGGCCTCGGTGGCTTGGCTGTCCGTAGGATGTGGGCTGCTCCTGACCGCACCACTTCCGCTAGTTCTTCCGGTAGGCGGCGAAGAGTACTCTCCAGAGAACTGGCTATCCCCTCCTTCGGTATAGTCCTTGGTGCGATGGCGAAGTTCAATCCTTTGGCAAGGACCTCCTTGGCTTCCTCGTTGATGGTGACTGGCGAAAGGTTGATGACAACTCGTCCTTTATCCAGTCCTTGGTACCTAGGGTGTTGTTTCTCCATCAGGTTCTCAAATTTTCTCTTCTGGATACCTGCGGTCTTCCTGCTACAAAGTTCCGCCTTCTCCATGGTCAGCCGGTCTATGGTTTCCCAGGTGTCTCTATCTAGGTGAACGCTGAGAGCTCCGTGTGCATCATGTAGGTTCCTGTCGTTCCTCTCCAGTTGGTGGCGGGTGTCATGGATCCTTTCCCTTAGGAGTGCCTTGGATGTCCTCTGGAGGATAACTGCTGCTGCCTTGGTCCTGATGTGGTGCTTCACCTTCAAAAACCCTAGCATCACGTCCTGGTCTCGGCATCGGCTCAGGAACGTCAACTGGTTGAGTAGTTTGCACTTCTTGGTCCGGTAGGTTTCCAGTTTCCTCGATAACTTGTAGATATCCTCCCCGTAGAGGCGAATCATGGATACCACGGAGTACAAGGATAAAGTGAAGGCTCTTCTAGCGGACCCCATTTACCGGAGGGTCAAATCCAATCCTGTGAAGAAAGTGGAACAGGCTGTGAACGCCGCCATCAGGACATCATCAATACCAGAAGATATCCACAAACATCTAGTGCAGTCGGACTCGAGAGTGCCTCAGCTTTACTGCCTGCCGAAGATCCATAAGGCCGGGAACCCTCTTCGCCCTATTGTGAGTGCCAGAGGATCAGCGACTCACCCACTAGCCAGGTACATCGCAGGAGTTTTTCGGAGTCTAGTAGGGGAAACGGAGCACCACATCAAGAACTCTGGACATTTCATCGAGAAGATACGAGGGATACAACTAGACCCAGGAGACATTTTGGTGAGTTTCGATGTCACTTCGCCTTCACGAAGGTACCCATCGAGGACGCTTTGGAGGAGACCCGTTCCAGACTGAGGCAACGAGGGATGGAAGACCTCGCGGATCTGGCTCGACTCTGCACGACATCTACGTTCTTCGCCTTCGACGGGGAGTTCTATGAACAGACCGATGGAGCAGCGATGGGATCACCTCTATCACCAGCATTAGTGAACATCTACATGGAAAGCTTCGGCCCTGGACACAGCGACTCTGAAACCGAAGTGTTGGTTCAGGTATGTGGATGATACCTTCACCATATGGCCCCATGATTCCGACGCCCTCGGAAATTTCAAGGACCACCTGAACGGACTGCACCCCAACATACAGTTCACGATGGAAATGGAGAAAGACGGCGCCCTCCCATTCCTAGACGTCCTCGTCAACCGCAAGACTGATGGAACCCTGAGACACAGAGTATACCGGAAGCCCACGCACACGGATCGCTATTTAAATGCCGCTTCCCATCATCACCCGGCACAGAAACAGGGAACCATCAACACCTTGGTGCACAGAGCCCGCCAGATCAGCGAACCGGAACATTTGGAGGAAGAACTAGCGTATCTGAAGACAGCCCTAAGGAAGAATGGATATTCTCTACGAGCCATAGAGCATGCTATCAGGAAGAGCGACCAACGGCGAAAGGAACCAGAAATCTACATTGCGACGGCCTACTTTCCTTACATAGATGGATGCACGGACAGAATCGGACGCCTACTCAACAGACACAAGATCAACGTAGTGTACAATCCGCCTGGAAAGATTGCTGCAAGTTTCCCTAGGACCGTAGGAGAGCAGAAGAAGCATCAAGGACCAGGAGTATACAGCATCCCATGTATCTGTGGTAAGGAATACATCGGAGAAACGAAGAGACACATCAGCACGAGGCTGCAAGAGCACAGGAGGGACGTCAGGAACCAACGGACGGAGAAGTCAGCAGTCGCGGAACACTAATCTTTGCCAGGACACGAGATTCGTTTCGAGGATGCTAAGGCGCTAGCAAGGATTCCCAATTACCTGCGATAGGATTTTCAGTTTCAGAATAGCTTCTGAAGAAGACTCCGATATGAGAGTCGAAACGTCAAGTGTTAATGTTAATTTTAGTGTTACAGATTACCAACGACGACGTGGCAACCAGCCCGGAAACCATTATTCCATAGAGATTATTTAATATTCATTATTTATTAAGCAATAATCACAATAAAATAACAACCAGCAATAATAACAACAACAATAATAATAAAAATTAATGTATTTAGTCGCATTGACTATTTAAGTGCTATAATACAGTACATATTATATATCAAAAAATAATTAATTCTAGTCCACAGAAATGAACCAAAATGAAACTGAAAAGTGAATCGTAAAAGTAGAACCAAAAATTTCCATGGCATTATAGTATTCCCTAATCAAAAAATATACGAATTCAAATTTACACAAAACTACATTAACTATGCGTAGCAATAAATAAAAATTAATTGCATTTAAACAACTTGCAATTATTATCTAACCTAAACCTATATCTAAACTGATGTGCAAAATAATAAACAATTAAATCTATACATATTCTTAGTTAATTCGGTTCATCAGTTTATCTGTACATTTTTGCTATGCTGATTAAACTGTTCGTTGCTGACTTGCCCTACCAAAGTTATAGGTACCTACTAAGCTGAATTTACCCAACTAAGCGTTTAATTTGTTGCGTTTCTAAAAAACTTACATACTTTCTCTTCAAGATTAACTACATCACTCTTGAAAACACGAGTAAACCAACACAACACACGAACACACGATGCAGATGCAACCCTACAAATAAAACAAAAATGCTAGTCTATTACCCAATAATGTCCTGAAGAGTCCCTTTTCGCAGATCGCACATTGCGTTTCGCGCCTGAATTCTGCACCCCAACGTCCCATGGATGTCCATATGCCATCCTTTTTTTTGATACATTGGGACGTAGTAGAACGGACATTGTATGGAAGTCCCGTTTTGTGCATACATTTTACGGACGTCGACAGGACGTTATATGGACATCCCGGATGTCCCGGGACGTTATATAAATATATCAAATCCCAGTTCTATTAAGTGGGCAGTTCTATGGATATCCTTTTTAGTATACACATTTTGAGGACATAAATAGGCAGTCGTATGGGCATCCGGGATGTCCAGGGACGTTATGTGGATGTCCCATATCCCGGTTGTGTTATGTGGGTAGTATGATACGATAGGCCATATCATGTTTGAAATTATTTAGCGCAACAAGACACTATAGAATATAGATCAAATGCGGTGTAATCGACATTAATGTAATCGGATATTTCCAACAGCATCAATTCACGTTCTTGTGTGTATTAACAGAACTTATAAATCAATACAGCAATATCAAATTTCAAACTTCGTTTCAGATGTGAATTCATTAAATATAATATTTTTAAAACTATTAGGATTAGCTGGACTCCCAAGTAGTCAACTATTATTTAATAAATGTTATTTGTATTACTATTATCTGTATTATCAGTATTAGGTTTATTTAAATTATTATCACTACTTAATTGGTTATTTATTTGCAGCCAGTTGAAGTCAAAAATAAGTTTTCGAAATTTCATAATAAATTATGTATTAGCATACATCAAAAGTTACATTTACATTACGCAGAGCGCTGCTTCCAACTAAAATAAAAAATCTTGATTAAGTATAAGGCAAGATTTTGGATCCAAGAGTTTTGTCTTCACCAAAATTCTTCTGGTTGCGAAACTGGACGATGATGTTCCAATTTCCGATGGGAAATAGTTGGATCACTGATTCCGTTTCGAGAATCACCCATCACTGATTCAGTTTCGAGAATCACCCCGAGCAGTACCGTCATCAACTTTTCAACAGTTAAATTCCTTAGAAACGAACATCGATATAAGTATTCGATACGTACTCGACCCGGGAATACTACCGACTGCGCCAATAATTTATTTCGGACTACGAAATATCTTTTTGAAAGATTTTTTCAAATAATAGGCTTCGATGAATTGAGAGGTAATTATTTATGTCGGTGGTAACATAACTCATGAGATTATCGCTCAGTAAGTGACTCTTAGGCAACGCAACTTGATGTTGACTGAAATGATCTTTTGTGAGTTTCAGCGTTGATTGAAGGAATCAATCAATCAATCAATCAATCAATCAATCAATCAATCAATCAATCAATCAATCAACGGTTTCAGTTTCGACGGCTATTGAAGCATTTAAAATAATAAAAGAAATGCCAATGGCTTGACGCTTGAATATTTTGATTAAAAATAAATGGAAACAGCTAGCGTAGAGATGTATGATACGGAAACGGTAATGGTTGTAAGGTTGTAACTCAAACGGAGACAAAGTTGAATATGGTATATAATCTTTGGTATGAAATCAGAAAACAATTTATACGATCTAAATACATATCACCAGAACAAAAAATGACAGTGCAAAAATAGTCGCTGACAATGCAAAGAATAAAATGTGTCATTTATTACGGTAAACATTTGATAATTAATTTTACATGGAGTGCACCTCTTCAGACTGAGTATATAATTATACAGAATGTATATGATGTACCATTACATTATCTTAGCGTTAAATTCAGATTGCGCGAATTTCTACTTTGGTAATCTGGAACCTAGAATCTATTCTAATTATAAATTATTTGTCTTCTGTATCTCTATCTTTTAATTTGGGCGCTTATTATTTGCATGCATCTTTTGTCATATCTTGTCATTATCTCATGAAAGTGTAATATATTAATGTCAAATAATTAGAAAACGCACCATTTGTGATTTGTTAAAGCAAAATGGAGGTAGGTAAGTTTAAAACGTGTTTCAGAAATAGTTATGTATTTTTGTATTTATTTTGTGTTCAGGGAAAAGTTGCGCTCATTACTGGAGGAGCATCTGGATTAGGCAAAGCTACAATCGAAATTTTTGTTAAACTTAGAATAAAGGTAGTGTTTTGTGATTTGCCGGAATCAGGAGGAGGAAAGATTGCCCAAGAATTAGGGGAAGACGTAGTTTTTGTTCCAGCTAATGTAAGTAAATAATGTTGTAGTTAACACGTTGGTAAAAATTTTCTGATTCAACATGTATTAATTTATTATAGGTGACTTCAGAAGAAGAACTTCTTGCTGCTTACAATGTTGTTGAGGAAAAATTTGGTAGACTGAATTATATAGTGAACTGTGCAGGAATTGCAGATGGCGGTGCCATATACGATTTTGAAAATGATCGCCCGTTACCTTTAGAAGATTTTATGAAAGTGATCAATGTAAATATTACAATATTTAACCTCTCAAAAATTAGGATGTAGTTATTCTCATTATGATATGTACACACAGTGGTTGGATCAAGAACTTTGACGTACTTAAATTAACTATGAATTCTTAATAAGTTGAAGATTAAATAATCTTAATGTTCTGAGGATGTTGACGTTGTCAACGAAACACGTGTCGAGTTTAATTACTGTGTCACTGTCTTTTGGCGTGTGGGCTTAACTTATTAAAAATTCATAATTATAATTTATGTAGTATGTACGTACCTACTTATTCTTTGTGTGGCAGATAAAAATTTAATATGTGATAGGTATTGCGTTATCTGTATACCGAAATTGTAAAATAGGTTGTATCTCATTGCACCAATTGGAGTGGCTAAAGACCAGAGAAAATACCAATTCATCAGAAGTGGGAATGCAAGCAACAGGTTCTCCAAGATATTCCAGTTCTTTCTTTCTATACGAACTTCTTTACATACTATGTCCGCCTAGCGAAAGCTAGCTATCATGTTGGCGATTATTATTTTGTTGATGGCTTCTTTGAGATGAATTCGGATGTTGGATGTACAGACCACTACTCGGCGTTTTTGTTCTTTCGTATACATGGAGCTCCACAATGAGTGAGCTGTTAGACGAATTTGGAACTGAAAATTAAATTAATGCGATCATTTTAATTCCAATTTTTTTAAACAGTTCGCGTCCATTTGGGGTTTTAACCAAATTTTCAGGGATATACATAATATCTCTTTATATCCGAATACGTCTAAGAGACCACTCATCGTGGGTTGCAGAGCAAATACTCTGCATAAAGATATATAGTTTATTTGGTTTAAAGAAGTACTCGTAGTGTTGCTGTGATTGGGGCGACGTGAGACAAAGTCGTACTATCCAATGTAGTTATGCCATTTTATTATTAGATCTTTTAAAACAAATATTTTCATACAATAAGAATCGAAGAATGTAAAATAAAATGACATTATTGGAAACATTATACCAAGAAAAAAAAATGTTGGTCCGCAAATTGAGTGACGCCCACCACTGCACCCTTAAACCAAATATACCATATTTCTCTATATTAACTCATTTTTAGTTAGCCGCAAACCGTAATTTATTCCCCCACTCCTCCAATTGCCTAGTAATTTTCTTCTATTTAAATTTTTAACTAATTAACATACCTACTAGTTCTGCACAGGGTGGTCTATAATGAGTGTAACAAACTTCTAGGGTAGATAGAATACTTAAAAATAATGCGAAAAACCTTAATCAACGTATGTCCAAAAATGCCGGCTAAGCGAGATACAAGGTGTTGAAATTTCTTAATTTTGCTTTAATATCTTGAAAACTACCGGAGCTATTCATTTGGAATTTTGGACATAATAATTAATTGAAGTTATTTACTAATTTATAAATTTTGAGTTTTGTACTCTCACCAGTGGCGTCACTACGAGGTGGGGAGACCACATTTATTACTGAAACTATGTTACGCTACTGATTTACACAGATATGTCGCAAAATATCTGAATCTTTGTTTTATTTACAAGAAAAAATCTCTTTTGTTTTTTGCGTACGAGGCATAGTTTCAGAGAGAAATAATTTTGTGTAACATGTCGCATTATTTTTAAGTATTCTATCTACCCTAGAAGTTTGTTACACTCATTATAGATCACCCTGTATAACTAACTTGATTTGCTTGTAGGTTAATTTAGTGGGGACTTTTAATGCCATAAGATTAGGCATCCAACTTTTAAAAAGAAATGAACCTATTGATGGAGAAAAGGGCGTGATCATTAACACTTCTAGCATATGTGGTAAAGACTGTACGCCCGGCAGGATAGCATACGCAGCTAGTAAAGCTGCAGTAGCTGGTATAACATTGCCTTTAGCAAGAGAATTAGCTAGTCAAGGAATAAGAGTGTGTACAATTGCTCCAGGTATGAATTTTTGGAAATTTTTCTGTGTAACATAATAGGAAATAATTTTACCAGTTTCTTTTAAGTTTATCATTTTTCCATGGTTCCATTATAGACAAATTGTTAACAAAAAGTACTATTTTAAGTTTTAACTAACAATTTATTTTAAAGCACTGCGACTGTAGCGTCACGTGTATTGTCATTAAAAATATCCTTTCCGCGACCGACACGGTAAAGGTTTTTTTCCCTTTCCCCAGGGCCTGCCTACCCGAAGGCTCAGATGCACTGTAGCCATAAAATGGGCTTATTGTGCTCACCGTAATTCTAAGTCACACCCATTCCATGATCTTGGTGCCTTGAACCAGACGGTACAAGTCATACACTGGATGCGTGGTTCCATCAGACATTGCCCGAAAATTTGCTGTCTAGCGCTTCAGATCTGCACAAGATGTGCATAGCTGTCTCCCGTTCCCCATTACACAAGCGGCAGTTAAGGTCTCCCTAATATTTACCAATTTTCCACAGGAGTTCTTTAACGGTCGTGTGTCCCGTCAAGAGACCTGTAACGATACTAATTTGCATCCTACTTAGGCAAAGTAGTTCTGAACATCTCTGCAAGGGCCATTTATATATGACTTGCTGTACCTGTGTCCTGGAATCCTGTTCCAGTGATTGTGATGTTGAGCGCGAATCCATTCATTTACTTTGTGTCTGACGGCACTCTTAGTTATGCCTAGGGCAGGTTCCGGTCCAACAAAAGGTTCGCTGGAGCCCCGCTTTGCTAGTTTATCGGCTTTCTCGTTCCCTAGCAGCCCACAGTGATCTCGAATCCAAAACAGTCTCACTGAGTTTCGCATGGGTAGAATATTAAGTTGCTCTAAGCACTCCCACACCAGTCTGGAAGAGATTTTTGTTCTCAGAAGAGCCTTCAAAACTGCCTGGCTGTCTGATAAAATAAAGATCCGCTGATTTATGTAGCTCCTCTTAATGTTTTCCTGCGCACATTGTAGTATAGTGTAAACCTCTGCTTAAAAGGTTACTTAAGATCAACCTCTCCATGACCCACGACCCACGATCTACGATCAAGAACAGGAAAAAAATGGATGGGAGAATTGAACCACCAAACTGTTGCTGAGGCTCTTCCTACCTACGTTTGCGAGAGCTATTCAGTGTTCCTTCAATAGTTTACAATAGAACCGCGGCTAAAAGTTGGAAGTAGGAACTTGATGGAGCGTCAAGGTTAAGCTTGGAAAATCGACGGCTTGAGACGCCTACAAAATAATACATAGACTCACAATTTTCGAGCCGTCAGTAGGTATGGGTAACTTGGTTAGTATTGAAGATATAAAGATGGTTAAATGTGGAAAGTTCATCACGAGTGTATGACCACCCCAAATATACATTCAAATTTTGAATATACTTTTTGGTTCTTTAGATATCTGAAAAAAAAACAAAAGTGGGTGTTTGAGTTTTTTATCGATATCCTTTTTATTATTTATTTTACAATGTTGGAACTTGAACATTGTTGGCATACTTTTTGAAGACACGTTTGGTGGTCTTATCAATTTTTTCTTATCTCTTTTTATGAACGTCAGTTATTTTAACAGAAGTGATAATAAAAAGACAAACTTTTCTAGATTTTCACAATTTATTTTAAATAACATAACAAGTTTTTTGTCTTTTTATTATTAGTTCTGCTAATTATGGATTTTCATAAAGTAAATTCAGAAACCATCAACTGTCATTTATTTTGTTCGCACTTTTCAATATCACTTTTTATTGCCTTTTCAACGATGTATTACAGCCTACAAGAAGTTTTAATTTTTGAAAAAGCATTCTTTTGTTTGAAAATAAAATTTTATTCTCTGTTCTTTTGTTTTAGTTCATTTTTGAAAAATTGGAAATTTTGGCATGTTGTAATATGTCGTTGAAGAGGTAAAAAAAGCGCTATTCAAAAATTTAAGTATAAAAAATTGTGTCAATAAAAATATCAAAAGTTAGTATGTAGTTAATAGAGACGGGAAAACTGATAACACCACCAAACGTGTCTTCAAAAAGTGCCAAGTTCCAACAGCGTAAAATTAATAATAGAAAAATACGGATAAAAAAGAAAATGTAAACTTTTGTTTCTTTTTTTGTTTCTTTAGATATCTCAGAAAAAAAAAGATTTTTAAATTTTGCTTGTAGATTTGAAGTGGTCATAAGATTATAATAAACTTCCCCCCCTTAACCATCCTTGTATCTTCAATACTAACTAAGTTGCCCATACTGACGCCTCTAAACTGGGACACTGTGTACATATTGAGTTTTTCCTGAATTTCATTTTTTATATAACTGGATAAAGCGCATTGCCATAGTTGGACTATAGCTCATCTCACAATACGAAATATAATATAAACAACACAAAACAATAAAAGCACAAATTAACAACACAAAATGGCTGGATCAACCAAACAGTTTCAAAAATACATACTTAGATAAGAAACGGGTAAATCAATAATTTAGTTAAAAACGGGCTGTAAAAGACTCCGTAAAGACTAAAAGAAATTAACACCGAGAACAAACAGACAAATTCTCAAGCATAATAATTACTTAATGTTAAGAAGGGAGCTGTGTAAGGGCCCCCTAAAGACTAGAAATAATTGTATAACCTGGTAGAAACCTGTGGTCCGAAGGAGCCAAAGAACCACGTCGATCATATCGAGATTATTTCCCAAAATAGTGGACAGATTTCACACCAACATCGAACAGGACGTGCTCTACTGTGAGAGGTATATCACAAGTCTCGGCCTTGGTTAGACCAGTGTTTTATCGTACAAAATCCCATGCCACAGGAACAGTACCGTTGGCTGCTTGACGGACCTTAGCATCCGCCTACTCATTGCCTTGGATGCCAATGTGACTTGGTACCCTCACGAACAGTCACTTATATTATATTATTAACAAGTGGGCTTTTTCCGTATTTATAGCTTAGTTCACACTTTTAAGCAGGGCAAACAGTTTAGCTGTATACACAGAGGTTGGAAAGGGCAGGCGGAAACCGAATGTCTCCGAAGGATTCACAACTGCAACACCAACACTTTAATTCGAGTTCGACCGGTCTGTATAAAAGAGGCTGCCTCCTTTGTATTACAGAGCAGATACAGAGATAAGCCCAGAATTATTGAAGAGGGCATGTGATGTTTCGAATGCTCTGCGAGCTCAAATTGACATTTCTGGCGTGGTCCCGGGCGTGGTACAAGCCATGGCGGGGTCGAAGGCAGACCATCAGGAGCGGCACAGTAACGATCGATTTCAGCCTTTTGCAGAAAATAGGTAGACCGATATGGATAACTTTTTTCGATAGTTTGCGAGACGCATAAATAAACAAATGTAAATACGACTGAACTGCAAGGAATTAACATAAAACCAGCAAAAAGAGATGAATATGTTAAATTACTAGGTCTTTTCCTTAATCCCAACTTGAAATGTGACATATATTACGAAGAAATTATTCATTTATCCATATAACTTCAAAGGGTGGCTGAATACCATGCAGCAAGAAGAAGACCTTCGCTTTCATTCACAGTACCATCTCATATGAAGTTCATTATTATGGGGAAGTTCTTCGGAGCATATGACGTCTTTCCTGAAACAAAAAGAAGTCATTCGGATACCGTGCAAAGTAGAATACAGGAGCAGTTGCAAACCATTGTTTGGCAAAGAAGAATTACTTACTTTGGTCTTCTTATATACTGGTCTAAGTTAATGCCTATTAAAATCAACGTCAAGAGATAAAAATCGCCTTGTATAACACCCTACCACAGGGTTAGGTGTGCCCAACAGGAGAAACATTATCTATGTTTTGAAATACATAACAAACTACCACAAAACATAAAGACCTCATCATCAGCATAAGGTTCTCAGTCCGAAGACTGGTTTGACGCGTACCTCCATCCTTTCCTATCCTTAGCTAACCTACGCATTTCCCTAAAAGTAGAATCCTACGTCCCTAAATGTTTGAGAGCAGTAGTCTAATCTGGGCCTACCCCTACCTCTTTTTATTCCTATATCTGACTCTAGTATATCGCGAACTACCTATTCCTTCGTGCTTTAGAAGGTGCCCTACCATCCTATTCCTCCTATTTTTTATTGTCTTCCATAATACCTTTCGCTTTTCCCCAACTCTTTCTAATACCTCCTTATTGCTAACCTTATTTATCCAGCTTGAAGAAATTCAAAGCAATGCTGAAAGACTACCTAGTTAGAAAAGAGTTATGTAACTAACAGATTTTTATAATTCATCTCAAATCTTGCTGATTGATCTATTGTATAAATTTAAATTATGACACCATTGCTTCATTAATTTGTCATTTATAAAATACATCTTTACATATTGTGGTGATAATGGTGAATAAATTTAATCTTAGTCTGCCGTTAAATATCCGTGGTCGAATTCTGGAATATTCTGTATACTGTAGCTTGAAAGAGAGCATCACTTAGCGACATGTTGCAAGTTGCGTGGCACGAATTTGATTTATTACTTCTCTAAACTTTACCTGTAGGTGTGAATCCCATATTATCTGTGAACGTTATAAATGCCCAAAAAGCTTTTTCTAAATATTATTTTTTGTCATAGGAGCTATGGATACACCGATGATAGGCAATCCTTCCGATCAAGGAGTTTTAGACTATTTTGAAAAACGTATCATGTTTCCGACGAGATTGGGAAAGCCCTCGGAATTTGCACAGTTGGTCCAGAGTATAATTGAAAATCAAATGCTGAATGGAGAAGTTATAAGACTCGACGCTGGGGCTAGATTATAGACTTGAAACAAGCATGTAATTGAGAAAGAGAAACAATTCATTACTATAATTTTGCAAAATGTAGTTTATTGTAGCAAATACAGTCATCAGGAAGAACATAGCGTTTTTAATTTTTAAGTATAAATAGCCGAAATATTATTAACAATTATATTCATCTATAATGTATTGAATCTTTGATCTAGGTTTCTATAGGATAAGAGCAGTTTCATACCAACTGTAGAAACCGGAAATATAAGGAACTCGTAAATAAATTATTAATAAGAACTTGTGAAAAGAACGATGGAGAAAGTGGCGGAAGGAATTCGTGGAATACCAATTTATACATTTTTACTAAATATGGGAACGCAAGAGGAAATAACGCCTATACAAGGAGGTCACTTCTAAAGTGTACATCACCGAAGAAATTCAAATTACAAAAGTTCCCCCTTTTATGCTCTTCAAATATCTAAAAAGAAATCCGGAATTCACGTTAGTCATAAAATATCCTCAAAGAACAAAAATTTTGCGTTTTTCTGTTCTACATATTATCTAGGTACCTACTTCATTACTTAACGGATTGTAATTAAATCTGGCAGCTTTAAATGAGTCGGTATCCGCCGGACATTTGAAACATTTTCTAGGTCTCTCGTTTTTTTATAGTTAACTTTTGATTTCAGGAATAAAATAAGTTATCCCAGATATCTATTCAGATCATCAGAGAGTATGAAAATTTGCAACATTTTTGAACTCTGAGTGTCTCTTTAGGTTTAGGACCTCCCGATTTCCAAATGGTGTACGTTGATGGAAAAGTGATAAACTGTTTAGGATTCTTGAATTTAACCGATGTAAAAAAATGCAAAAAGATCAATGCTTTAAAATGTAAAGATGAAACATCTGGCGGGGTATTTGCCCGAGGAGTAGTTGTTCGAACGGTCCAGTACCACTAATTAATAAGGGTAGAGATTACGAGATTTGTAACAAAAAGCAAAATCGAGGAAGTAGATATGAAGATATGCGGAATGGAATGAGACAGGGACTGTTATCGCCGTCAGTTTGCAATTTTTATAATGTCGAAGAGTCTATTAATATTATCAAAGATATAATAATGTAATATACAAGGCAAGAGCACTCAGGCGAGCATTCAGGCTTTGCTGGCTGTCAGTTTTATTCGTCAAATTGCCTGGCAACAAAATTTCGTCCAAACCAGAAATTTATGCGGAAGAATAAAGAGTACTTGTCAAATTACGTATGATAATTATTATGTTATTTACCTTTTTCCACCATGACGACATTACAAATTTCGCATTTTGGCTTGTATAATGTTTAAAAATCGAGTCTCCTATTGATGCCGCCAGTTTCGCGATGTTATTGGCCAACAGTTTTTTCGTCAATTTGCTTGGCGACAAAATATAGTCCAAAACAGAAATAAAAAGCACAGGAAAATATTTGACCCCTATTTTTAAGTTCTTCTCGGTGCCTTACTTTAAGGGAGAAGAAATAATAAATAGGATCTTCGGCGACCAATTTAAAATACTACAGAAGTTAGTACTGAAGTGAAAAGTGAAGTTCCTGAAATGAAAAGTTAAGTTGAATGTTGAAAGTAAAATGGAGAGAATGAACGAAAAGATAGCGCAAATGAGTCAGGTGTTGGAAAATAGACCAGACGTAACGCTATCAGTTGGTACTGTACTAAACTAAAGGAAAAATTTGTTGACAAAAATTAAATCTCCAACTTCAAAGGGACGTCAACATGAGACGACACTAAAAATCACCGCGTGCCTCCGCATTGCCAACGTGATTTTTGGGGGAGAAATTAAATATTACCAGAATTTTAAAGTTTATTTTGCCTTGCCCAGCTGTTTTATTTTGGGCGTGTTGTGTTCCGTGGTCATATGTGTTTTGTACTCATATTTATCTTACTCGCTAGAAACACAAATACTGTGGTTTTGCCAGAGAAAGATTGCTTTTGATTATTTTCCAGTTTATTGCGATTTTTGATCCAAGACTTAAAAAATCGTAGGTTTTGAATGAAGGCAACGAAGAGAGGTTTAAATGCTTGAAAATTGATTATTTTAAAAAGTTAGAGGCCAGTGAAATGTGAAATGGACTTCTTGAGCTACCTAAAAAGGCATGTACCTACCTATGTCGCTATGTCATTATTGTATGTAATTATTTGTTAGTATTATCAAAGGCGTTTTCACTACACATAAGTGCAAGTACCTACATATCTAAAAATCTTTTGGTTTTAGATACCTACTATACTTTATAGATGAAGAGAGAATTCTGATGTGGGCCCACTTTTACCGTCGAAATGCTGGAATTAATATAAACATGGCCGTAGAAAATTTAAATAATTTTTGAAAAGTAATGAGCTAAAAAGAAGAAGTAAAATTACTGTAAGAATACTTCTTGGCACTTTAGAGGATTTTGTGGACATCAAGATGTGGCAGCGGATTATGAACCGAGAGGCCAAATGCAGGGAATTACGAAGACAGAATTGTTATTAAGGTAATTGAATTTGGGGCATTTGTAGAATTCAGGGTAAGTCATCAATAGGTAACCATTCTTATGAAGTATCTTAAAAATGAGATATGTGAGAATGAGTGCAGGACTCTCTTTTGTAGTTTGTAAAGTTCGTGTACATATGTAGATACAGAAGTGAATGGAATGTTCGGAGTATGCCGGAAGAAATACCATGTGTAAACACACCCACATGGTATACTTATGTATGAGCCGGGGACGGGTATTACAGATACTGTTGCGGAGATGTTCGAAAAAGAACGGTCAGAAATAAAAAAATATCATCAGGAAGAAATTGATAAATTTGTAGAAGAAAATGTTGCAACTGAACACATTTCTATTGATGAAGAAACAAAGAGAAACATTGACTGAAAATATTCAAAATTTCTTAAATGGATTGGAAAAGGAAGTACCTAATGGGAAAATTTCACCAAAGGAGGGCAAACTATTACATCAACCAAAAGAAAAAGTACCTACATTACCCTACAAAGCGAAAAAATAAATGCATTTAAACGTAATGTATTAAACTGTTATAATAAGATTAAAAATTTATCTTTGTTATTATAAATAAAAATATAGTTTGTTCTTTTAGTCTTTTGTAATTTTTAGCTTACAATTTCACTTATTAGTTGTAAAATTAGTTTATTATCATGCACCTTTAACTTATGCAAAAGTGAGCCTGTTGAATTTGATGTAACATTATTATTACTGATAGAACTTGTGAGCTTTTTCCAAGTTCTTATAGGACAGGCGATAATCGGACTTGGTTAATTTATTGGCTTTTCGTATTAAAAAACTTGCTTCAATCTCTAGAAATAGTTTTTATTTCGTTAACCCAACACAATTTTTTGGTAAGCAATTATACATAATTTCAAACAACACTTATAGTATCGGATTTAAATTTAGCGCCACTTTAGTATACACAATATTTGGTAACATTTCATTTCTCCCCCAAAAATCACGTTGGCAATGCGGAGGCACGCGGTGACTTTTAGTGTCGTCTGTCAACATGAGCTGACCTGCGGTTGTTGCTTTCATCATAGGGGAGCAGTTATCAGGACGGAACGTAAGGCGGGGCTTAGAGTGCGACGTCAAAATTGGAGGCTGTCGCCAGAGACTCTGGCGTTTACCGACTAGGTGAACATTCCGTGCGTTTTTATTTTTACCTATAATTTAGGGATGGATCAGCTGTAGTTTATAAGTAACTTTCATGAGTTTGCGCTGGTAACTTCAACGCCACGCAAATGCTGCGTACCGTGTACCGCGAATTGCAAAACAAATTACAAGTCGGGAATATTGCAGTGTGTTCAGATTCCCCTCGCATAAACCGCAATTACTGGCTACGTGGGCACGATATAAAATATTAACGTGTTCCTTTTTAGTTTTTATAGAGGGTGATTCATAATGAATGTAAAAAAATTTACTTTATGTAAACATATTCTGATGATGCGATTTTTTAAAAATCTTGAAACCGGTCAATACTCTTAATATATTATTCCATTGGTAGTACGCGAACTATTTTATTCATTCAACATGAATTACTACCAATAAGTAAATCAAGAAAACATAAACTACATAATCAGTTCTTCCTTAAGATTTCACCAGGGGCCGCCGATTACATAAGGTGCGATCGGTTTCTGCCGTTAAAAACGTCCCGTTACAGACCGAAGTCACGCGGGATTGCCAAATCGATCTAACTTTCTCCAGCAGACTCCCCTAATTCCTCGGCATGAACACATTACTACTCATTAGATAGGTATAGAATAGACCAATCAGGTTGTGACTGGTAATGCTTAATTGCAGTCGATCACACAGCGACGACAGGAGCGTTCATTCAGGTACTTCTAGTTCGGATATGAGGAGAAGAATAATAATCCTCTCCAGTGGTGCGGTCGTGAGGTCTTCTCTTTTATAGCGCAGGGGAGGGGCTATTGGCGGCGGTGAGACGTCGAATTTTCCTACGTCACCTTCATTCATCGCGAATTTTTGCTATTTCGCAATGGTGGGCGTCACGATCTTCTACGTCACGTTGGACCCGTGTCAAGAGATTAATTCGGGAATTTCACAGTTGACGAATTGTTTATCCGCCGTTCTGCTACAGTCTTGTTTGTGACGGCACCTTATTATTACGTTTCGGTGTTGGGTACCGCTTACTAAAAAACCACTACGATTATTACATAATTATATGAAAACGCTTTTCTTGACGTATTCTACCGCTATATTACGGCCGCTATATGACGACGCCGCTTTCTTAGGAAACCATAGTTATACAAACGCAGTGTTCTTTTATGGGACTTCAAAATCTCTCTTATAAATAATAATCCTATATAAAAATGAAATTGTGTGTCGGCCTAATTTCTTGTTTATGGGTGTTATACTTGTAATAGAAATCATAATATTTACTGATATCCTTTTTAAATGTATTAGACCTAGCGGTGCCTAGATAGTATCAACAGATGATAATGGCGGCTCATGTGACGAGTCTTGATATCATATTAATTAACAGAGTGCAGTAGAATATGTTACTCATTTAATTAATATGTACTTATAATAATTGTAAAACTTATATTTGTACAGCAAAGCAAAACTCTGTATCACAGTTATTTATCAATACACCCTGGTAAAGTACCTACGAATTGCTATTTGCAAAAACCCACCTTCCCTCACAGATCTCATAAATAAGGCGAATGAGTGATGTCTCTTAGTACACAAAAATCTGGATTTAGTTCTATAATTCAATGCCTGGCGAGGTACTTACATGAGGAGTAGTTGTTCGAGCAATTCGTTACCGGTTCGAATGTATAGGGAAAGCACCGTACTGATGAGTCGCACAAGGACCAAATCAGTGGTCCGTGGTTTTTCATGCACATTCGAAACATGCAATAATGAAACTTTCAATATTCTGTCTAGGCTGCTAGGTTAGCATGTTGTACGCAGAGATCAAGTGTGCTTCAAGCGATATATTTGGGGTGATATTCTGTGATATCTCGTAGTACACAAAAATCTTGATTTGGATCTGCAATTCAATGCCTGGCGGGGTACTTGCCCGAGGAGCAGTTGTTCGAATGGTCCAGTACCACTCAAAAATAAAGAGGGTCTCTTCCTTTAGCTTTTTCTCGAAGATAAATAGTAAGAGAGCTACAGAGAAATCCTTCTTAAGTGGAACACCCTGTATAATAGCTTATCAGAGCCTGATATACTTCAAATCAGTTTTGTAATATACAACAAGCAAAAAATGCACTTTGTTTTGAAAATAATAAGTTTTTATCTATATAAGTACCTACCATATTTTTGAGAGTGTCTAATTCTCCATTTTTATCATTAAGTATGTAATCAGCTTTGTTTGTGCTTATTTATTTCGGCGTGTTTATCTTGAAATTTAAATATTATATATAGGTCAAACAATCAAGAAGCGCGCCATTCGTCATAATATGTTATAAGAAAAATGGAGGTATGTACCTACTTACTGCAAAACAGAACTTGTTTCAGAAATAATTATTGTATAGGGAAAAGTGGCCTTCGTTACTGGTGGAGCATCTGGATTAGGCAAAGCTACCGTCGAGCGTTTCGCCAAACTTGAAGTAAAGGTAGTGTTCTGTGATTTGCCGGAATCAGGAGGAGAGAAGATTGCCCATGAGTTTGGGCAAAATGTAGTTTTTGTTCCAGCTAATGTAAGTAGATAGCATTGTAGGTAACTGATAATTGATTCAGTACCCATTTATTTTAGGTAACTTCAGAAAAAGAAATTATTGCAGCTTACAATGTTGTTGAGGAAAAATTTGGTAGACTGGATTATATAGTGAACTGTGCAGGAATTGCAGATGCCGGTGCTATATACGATTTTGAAAATGATCGCCCGTTGCCTTTGGAAGATTTCATAAAAGTGATCAATGTAAATATTGCAACCTCTCTTATTACTTTTTTATAATCTATAATGCATTAATATTTTGCGTGATAAGAAAACTTTATATTTTGCGATAATACGTTATCTGCCATCGAGACCGTGAAACTAGCTATATATCATTGCACTAGGGGGAGTGGAGAAATGGATCAGATGAACACCAGGAATAGCAATGCAAACAATGGCCTCCAAAACATATCGGTAGTATTCTTCTATGCGAACCCAATCTTTTACTTTTCATTCTTCACACTCTGTGTCAGCTTAGCGGACGTTGGAGATTATTATTTTGTCGACAGCTTCTCTAAAAAGGACGACATTCTAATTGCTCGGCTTCTTACTTCTTCCATATGTCTACATGCGGGACCTTAGGGAGAGTGATCTGCTAGGCATATTTGGAAATCTAAAGAATTATGTTCCTGAAAATTGTGTTTTGACCCAAAATTAATGCGATCACCATCAATCAGTTCTCAACACGCACTGAAGAAATATGAAATGGAAAGAGGTTCAAATTGTGCAACGGTGCAAAGTTACCCAAATTTCAACTCGACGGATTTTTTTTGGAAGAGGGGACACCCTTCATGGGCTCCCATACGCCTGGTTGTACGGGGAGTGTCAGACTCCTACTGACTAAAACACCTCCTCAGAAATCGTAGGCACGTAGCGGCGTCACCTTGCGGCATAACTCCACCTCGCCCTACCCATTTCTATTACAGGCTATTTCTCCTTTCTTCCTCTTCCTTGCTTTTTAATATGTTACTTATCATCTTGTCTATCGCTTTCCACTTATCTTCGTTTTCTAGCATTTATGTTCTATTATGTTTTCTTCCTTGAGTTCCTCGCCGATTTCCCCAGTAATTCCGTCTCTCATTTGCTTACTTTTGTCACATAGCAAGATTGTGTGTTTTGGCGTATCTCCCTCTTTGCAGTAGGTGCACTGGCTGCTCTCAGCGATTGCAAATCTATGCGGGTAAGCTTTAAAGCGCCCGTGGTCCGACAGGAACTGCGTCAGGTAGTATCCAATTTCCCCATGGTAACGTGTTACCCAGGGTGCACTTTTTAGTATCAGCTTCTTTGTCCACTGTGCCGTCGTGGTTTCTTGGTCCCATTCATCCTGCCATATTGTCATCGGAATTCCACACTTCGTTATCTTTTCTGCTTTCTTGTTCTTATCTCTTCCATATGTGCGCTCCATTATCAGCAAGTGCACTGGCATAACCCTTGCAATCACCTGTATCGCTTTTGTAGATACAGTTCTGTAGGAGCTTGCTATACGGGTCGCGACTTTCCTTTGTATACTTTCCACCATTTTTCTGTATTTGTCCATCTCCATCCAGTTCTTCTATACAGGCGCTCCATAGAGGACAATGGAATTCACCACACTGCTGAGAATCCTCTTTTTTGTGTCTTTGGTTTGTTTACGGCAAAGGGATGTTAAGGTTTTAATTGCTTATTCGCCAACATTAGACATTAATCTGCTTAGGGCCGCTGCCGCTCCCGACTGCGTCTTTTATGTCATTCCCATATTCATATTATGGCCCAGTTTTATGCCAAGATATCTCAGGCATCTGCCAGATGTGACAGTAATCGTGAATGATAAATATCAATAATTTAATTTTGTTAAATTGGTAAGACACTTTAATTACGTTTCGATGCAACGTCATAAGCAAATGAATGAAGAGCCTTCAGCAAATTTCCAAAAAACTGCCTGCTTGAAGGATTCGGATAGGAAGAAAAGTAATTCACATAAGATTCATTACGAACAATTATTGTTTTGCTTTTAGGTTAATTTAGTGGGAACTTTTAATGCTACAAGATTAGGTATCCAACTTTTAAGAAGAAATTTACCTATTGATGGAGAAAAGGGCGTCATCATTAATACTTCTAGCATATGCGATCACGATTGTACGCCAGGCAGGATAGCATATGCAGCTAGTAAAGCTGCAGTAAGTGGAATAACTTTGCCTTTAGCAAGAGAATTAGCCAGTCAAGGAATAAGAGTGCTGGCAATTGCCCCAGGTATGAATGAATGAATATTTCTCTTTACAGAAAATATATTTTTATTTGTAATTTGTTGGGTGGTATTGCTTGCAAATTAATTACTTTTTCAGCTTTAATTTTTTTATGAAGACGCTTCATAGTCTAACGCTAATATACTATGCGTAGTTTTTCTACTATACTCACGACAATTGCGTCACAAATATAACTGTTTGTCAGTGATTTTCCAACAAATATACTGCTGGACAAAAAATTGGGACTCTTTAGTTCTCACATATTAAAGCAGACTACTAATTAATTTTTCATCGATTTTTGAATTGGTACTAATTTTGATTAATGTTCTATTAAATAAAGAGGCAGACTTCAGAAAAAGAATTTAATTAGGCAGAGAAATAATAAAAGTAAATAAAACAACAACAACAACAAGAATAAAAAACAAGATGGAACAAACTGAAAAATGCCTGCATTAATACAGGCGAGATGAGAACAAAATGACTTTTGGTATCGACTATTACCTCCTCTTGCCAGTATTACTGCCTCCAAGCGATGAGGCATGCTGCTTATAAGGTCAAAGGTGAGGTCTTGAGGCAGCTGTTCCCATTCTTCCAAAAAAGCATCACGCAGCGCTGGAACAGGTTATCGGTGCCGAATGTATCTTTCTATAGCATCCCAAACATGTCCAGCTGGATTGAGGTCAAGACAACGTGTTCTAACACTGTCAATTCTGTACGAGCCTGCAAAGAAATGACACTCAAAACCATAATGCTCTCTCCACCAAATGGAGTTCTAGATGAAATGCAACAAGTCGAATAGCATTCATCAGGCCCTTTCCATACTTTGACGCCCATCTGGAGGCCTTAAAGTGAATTTGGACTCGTCCGTGAATAAAACATTTTGGCACTGTTCAAGAAACCAATCGATGTGTTCTCTTGTGACTCGCAATATTTCACTTCGATGAGCAGGGAGCAGTTCGGGCCCTGCTACACTTCTTCTAGACGACATTCCAGAATATTAGAGCCTTTCTCTAACAGTACATGATGAGATATTTGTTGCACGTACATTAATTTGACAACCATTGGGAAATAACATCAGACGTTGTGAAACAGTCTCTTAACGTACACATTGTTAAATGCGTTATTTTCACAAAATATCGCAAAACGCAATATGTGTTCACATAAGAGAGATGGAATTTTTCCTTTTTTGCTAAACTTGTGAAGGTCTCTTGATACATTCTGAAGTTGTTTGAATGCAGTTTCTATTAGCACATTCTTTTATAGTCGCATGTCTAAGTGTCCAAAATTTTATGTCCAGCAGTGTAGAAAATAAATGTTAGTTGTCATGAAAAACATGCTCTGCTCAACCGAAACTAAAAGTTATCGGAACCGACTGCCCTCAAAAAAATCACTCCAAAATTTCAATCCCTTTAAAAAAATCGATAGGTGAATTACCCCACACCCCCACGCTACTTCGCATAGCATATTTTGTCAACACGCTAATTACACCTGCGGAAGTTAGTCTATTGAAGTATTTACATTAGAACCGCTTCTGAAATCTGACGTTATGAGACGTCTTGGTGGAGCTTGGAAGTGTTATCTTGAGACGTCTATTTAGCACACTTTTTTAGTCTGAATTTCAATGCGAACACTCAATACGTCTGGGGCTACTGGTTTTAATTCTCCCTTTTCATGATAAGCGAGAGGTATGGAAGACAATAAAGAATAGGGGAGATAGGATGGTAGGACACCTTCTGTGACACGAAGGATTAATTCGCGATGTTCTAGAGTAGGAAATAGGAATAAAAGGAGGCCCAGACTATAGAGTACTGCTCTCAAATAGCTGTGGATGTAGGATATTCTACTTTTGGGGAAATGCGTAGGTTAGCTTAGGATAGGAAAATATGGAGGTACGCGTTCAACCAGTCTTCGAACTGAAAACTTTATGATGGTCAGTTCGGCTCCGAGTGGAACTATGGAAGAGCCTTTTTTAGAATTTTGTGAATCATTGCATTATGCAAGTGTCTAATATTTTATCTGTTTGCATCCAAATCGTTTTGAAATCACTTTCTATCCTTGAGTAAAATTTTCATATTTGACATAAATCGGCTATAATGGTTAGGGAGCCGCAATGGTAAATTATTACTGTATTTTCTACCATGCCAGACGTTATTAGTATTAATGTATCAAACACGAAAAACAAGAATATTGTTATAAGAAAGTTGCATCTGAGTCGCACCGCAGATGGCGCTCTTCAGAAAAGTTTGGAATCGTCTGGCAACCACTCGCGACTGTCTAAAGCGTCTGGCATTGATATTTTGGCATTCTTCATGATACAAAGAGTCAGTAAAAGAAAAATCGGTCGGTAGAAAATATGTCACGTGACGCTCCCGCCGAAGATAAGTTTGGGGTTCTCTAGCACCTACTCGCGACTTGTAATGTATCTAGCAGTATTATTTTGCCATTCCTCATGATGCAAAGAGTCAGTAAAATAAGAATCTGTTGGCAGAAAATGTGTCAGTAGCAACTTTTAATTATTCAACCGTTAACTTTGAAAGACCGCTATCTGCACTGCGACTCAGATGCAACTTTGTTATATTTATATTCTTGTTCCTCGTGTTGCATACATTAAGATTAATAATGTCCGGCATGGTAGAAACTACAGTCATAATTTACCATTGCAGCTCCCTAACTATAAGAAATACGTCATACATTACTTTGGACAACTGTCAAAGAAGCATTTTGTATTATTTGAAAACTCTCAAGGTTAATAAAGAAAGAATAATAAATTAGTCATTAGTTCGTTAACAAAGTATCTAATCTAACTTATCTAATTTCACAGATACATTTGACAGTTATGTCAGTCGAAACCAGTTTTCAATTCTACATGCTTTTACATTATGAATTCTTAATAAGTTAACCCCACACGCCAAAAGCCAGTGACACAGTAATTTAACTCGACACGTGTTTCGCTGACGACGACACTTAGCCCGCGACGAAATGTTACGTGCGGTGGGGATGATTGAATTTGGTGGTTCACAAAGTCAAAAAATAATGACCGAATTTGGAGTATCATGAAGTGTAATGTGTCGATTGTGGGGATGATACCAGGAAACTGGCGATTTGGCCGAAAGACATGAAGGCCGTAGAAGAGAAACAACACCTGCCCAAGACCGATTTATTATTCTTCAAGCCAGGCGTAATGCATCAATTACGACACGAGAACTTTCTGCGGATCTCCAAAATGTACATGTACAAATAATGTACAAACCATCAGAAATCATATCCATGAAGCTGGTCTTCATTCTCGTCGACCAATTAGAGTACCTGCAATTCGCCACGGCAATCGCGAAGTTCGTCTTGAATGGGCTGAAGAGCATGCTTAATGGGGTGAAGCAGAATGGTCCATTGTTCTGTTTACCGACGAATCTCGGTTCGGATTTCAACCTGATAGCAGAAGAAGGAGAGTGTGGCGAAGAAGCGGAGCCTTGGAGATGACCAGGCACTTCCAGGAAGTTCATAATTACCGAGGAGGATCTGTGATGATATGGGCTGGAATCGATTTGTACCATAGAACGGACCTCGTTTGTCTGGATAGAGCGGCGTTATATTGAACAAGTTCTTGTACCTGTTGTGCAACCATATTAATACGCTCCTGGTCCAGATTTGGTTTATATGCAGGACAATGCTCGTTCTCACATTGCACATCAGGTGAAAAATTGGTTTGAAGAAGAGAACAATGCCCTTTTGCCATGGCCTTCTCAGTTTCCCGACCTCAACACCATTGAGCATGTGTGGGACATGCTGCGGAGACAACTTCTTCCAATTATGGCAAACATTCAAGGCCGATTTGCATTTGAAAATGCACTGAGAGCAGTGGGCCCTTTTGCCACAAGATGCAATCGATAGGCTGATTAATGTCCCAGGAGGCAATACATCGTATTAAGTACAAATTTCAAAAAATTCACGTTGTCAAAAATACACTTTTATTTTAATACCTACACAATGTATTGTTTTCTAATTAAATGTTTATTTTTTCTTCTACTTTTACTTGTAAAAATCATACAATGAAAATTATTTGTGTTCCTTAGACAATTTTGAGCAGTGTATTTGAGAAGATTCTTGAAATTCAGTTGCATGTGTATTTAAACTCTTTTAATGTGCTGCCTCTGAGGCAGTCGGGTTATCGGCGGAGTCATGCTGTGCTTCGGCTCTGTCGGAAGTTATAGATGATATTTCTCGTGCTTTAGATAATAACAAACTTAGTGTTTTGGTCTTGGTTGATTTTTCTAAGGCCTTCGACATGCTAAACCGCTACATTTTGATTTCCATTTCCATGTTGGTCTTGCTCCTGATGTCGCGAAACTTATTGGCTCCTTCTTGTCCTATAGGAGTCAGTGTGTCGCTTACAACAATTGCTTATCCTTACCGTGTAGACCTACATCCGACGTGCCTCAGGGTAGTACCTATCCTTGGCCCTATCTTTTATACCATTTATACGTCTTCTTTTCATAAATCCTTTCATAACTGTAATTATCATTTTTATGCTGATGATACTCAACTTTACCATCATTTTGAAGCTGTAGAAGTCTATAACGCAATTTTGATTTCATCCTCAGTGGAAGGAAAATGCTAAAACCAAAAACTACCTAACATGAACAATAATTAGTATTTTTGAACAACGGATAACTTTTAGGAGAATAAGATTGAAACCAATAAGTGACAATATTATTTTCTTTAATTAAAGTCAACTCGTTTCAGCCAATATTATTAATTTTGCTTCTTAAATAGAACGAAATAAAATTTGTGGTCAATGACCACTTAAAACTGTTATTTTAATCCATTCCTATTTTGTGTTGCTTTATGCCTATAAATTAATAAGTTAACTCAACACGTCAAAAGACAGTGACGCAGTTATACAAAATTAGAGCTTGAAAATGAAATTCTTAGTAAACATGTAATTGTACACCTACCTACGTTTAATTTGGCAGTATCGCGATTTGAAAGAGATTATCACCAATCATCAATTATTAGCGACATAGCGTAAGTTGTAGAGCATGAAACTATATGACCTCCCTTGATTTTATTCCTATATGGATCCGATGTAAGAGATTATCTATAAATGTTATATAAATGCAAAGAGCTGTTCATGAGTATTGCTTTCTGTCCTAGGGGCTATGGATACGCCGATGGTTAACAATGCCCAACAAGAAGTCAGAGAATTATTTGAGAAAAGTATAATGTTTCCATCGAGACTGGGAAAGCCCTCTGAATTTGCACAGTTGGTTCAAAGTATAATTGAAAACCAACTGCTGAATGGAGAAGTTATAAGACTCGACGCTGCGGCTAGATTATAGATTTGAGTCAGCCTTATCTAAGTGAGAAAATAAACGATTCAGTGTCATATACCTTCAATTTTGCAAAATGTAGTTTAGTTTATAGAAAATACAACTTTGAGAAAGAACATAGCGTTTTAATGTTTATAAATAACTCGGGAACTGAAAACTTATTAACAATATTTCAACTTTATGTACTGACTCTGATCCAGTTATTTCCTATTAGGTGTCTAACCGTTAGCATATTGTGAAACACAGGCAGCTTAGGAGCATTGCGTTTATTTATATCCCAATTAGGTTTTACCAATGCAGAGATATCCAAAGTTTTAGCGTATTATTATTCTCTTGATTTCATTAGTAATCGCAAATTTTCTTTAAAAAAATACCTTTCCTGACAGGATACTGGACACAACACATTGAGTGCAAAATTCTGTGAATTTAGAAGAAAAAGGATCCTCTTGAATTCGACCAAATACCCCTCGCGCATTTCGGAACTGAGCCACGCCTGTTGCTTGCTTTGCTTGAAGTTTAACAGTCTGCGCGTAAAAATGGAAGTAGACCAGTCAGCTCAGTATTTAACCCCATCAAGCTCCTAGTATCCTATGTTTCAAATTATGCTAACCGTTAAGTGGATATTTAAAAGTTTCTACTGCCTCGCTCATGCATGTTAATATCCCCTGTGAAGTATATATTTTCAGCTCTGCAGGTCTCGTAGGCCCATGGCATGTCCTACTATAGTCTCCCATTCTTTCCTATCTAGGGCTTTTTTCTTCCAGTCCTTTACATTTATTTTCTCTAGGTCCTCCTCCACACACTCCCTCCATCACTTCCTCTTCGGTCTTTCTCTTCTTCGTCGTTGCTGTGGTTCATTTTCTAGCTCCATCCTGGGTGTTATTCTCTCTCCCATTCTTGCGACATGACCCAGCCATCGTAGTTTTTGTGCTCTTATAAAGTAAACTATGTCTGGTTCCCCGTAAAGTTCTTTGATTTCTCTATTTGTCCTTCTTCTGTATTTTCCTTTTTCCCTTATACCCCCAAAAATTTTCCTTAGAATTATCCGCTCCCACACCTCTAAATTCCTCTTATCCTCCTTCCTCAGCACTTTAACATCGCGTCCCTCGCCAACCCGGGAGCTATACTCGTAAATTCGGCTCAAAAGTGTTTAAACAAAACCGCCCCGTCAGTTTCCTATGAACCATCTCTGATATACGTATGGAAAAATTCAGCAAAATCTGTGGAGCCGTTTTCCCGTAAAAGTGCCAACAGACATACACACATACATACATACGGGCGGAAATGTGCCACCTTGCCAAAAAGTCTTAGAATGACCTGAAACGTCCACAATTGATGAAAAAACACCATGGGCAAAAAACGACTATCACAATAGCTACCTAGCTTAGGCTAGGAAGCTAATTAAAGAAAATCGCGTAACGAATTTTCATCCTTTTAATTTTTATCTAATTAGGTATGTATAATAAAATATAATATTTTTATCTGTTTAAACGCCTGTGATGTTCATAGCGATAGCGCAATTATTCAGCCTGCAGATTAACCCAGCCGTAACGCAGGAATGAGTGGAGCGATGCGCTAACTGGCGCGCCTAGAAACCATTATCATAATACACGACTGGTGGTGCGAATCATCTTGCCGACTGACTGAACATGTAACAGTGCTGGTAAATCGTCAGCCTTGTCGGCCTACTCCGTTCAAATTTCTATTATCGTTCTACAAAGTATCTTTGGGGCAGCCCAGTTTCCGCCGGAAAAACATGGAGAATGTAGTATAAGCGAAGTACAGTATAGGATAGTGAAGGTGGGGCACTGGATGGAGTATTGGCTTAGCGAATCAGCAGGTCCGGGTTCTATCCTTGAAGAGATAAGTTTTGCTTTTCATTGTGTTATTCCATTTATTTCGGCAGCAATGAGGTGCCTTAAATAATATTTTTGAAATCTCTTGAGACGCAATATTTTTCACGTTGATTGGTAAGAAATTAAAAAAAAATCATGTGCTGATAGAAACACTTCCATTCAAATAGGGCAGTTTTATGAAGTGAATGACACACATTGTCCCAATTTGTGGTATTAAACAGATGTTCCATAATTTAATTGTCGAAGAATGTTATTCCCGGGGTTATTCCTATACACAAAATACAGCAATCGTCAAACGTGATGGCGAGAGCCCGCGCAGGTAAGGCCACGCCCTAGTTTAAAACAGATTCAGGCAGTGGCTCGAAGTTCCTTTGACTATAGATGAATTTATTATGAAGTTAATCGTGCGCCACTGACAGTTGCGTGCGTCCACTGAAAACCAATCCGGGTCGAGAGCGTAGTGGGTGAATAGTGGGGATTACTCAATTGTGCATCTCTATCGCTCGCCATCACGTTTGACGCTTGTTGTAGATTGATAAGCAAAAATTCCAGGGAGTGAAAACAACTTATTTTGCATAAAATGCGCTATGCACGATTCTCGAATTGGCTGGGCTTCGCACGAAAGCGTCAACTATGTTTGCCAACCAACCATAAAATTATAGCTATGAGAAACAATTGAATAGAACTGTCTGTAATAAGCGGTAAGTGTAGATTACCAAAATCTACAACTCTCTCAAGTTTCCTTGAATTATTGTAAAATATTGGACTTTTCTTTTAGATATTAATTTTTGATTCTTGCGTTGCTTTATGTGAAATGAAAATAGAAGTTTAGAATTTACTTTTTCACAATTCATTTTTGATTTTTGCGTTGTTTTAGCTAAAGTAAAAATAGAAGTTTAGACTTTACTTTTAAACATTGGTTCCTTGGTTCTTATCTTGTTTTCTAGTGAAGAGCAAGTGAAGGAAAACCGCGAGAAGACATGTTTCAGACCGAGTTAGGATTCTACCTAAACGTTGTTCAGGTTTCTTAGCGAAGCCCTCCCTCTTTAATAAGTAACGAGCCGCCACTGTTATTAACGTTTATACGGTGGCAACTCGGTCACCTCCAAGGGTTCGCAAGGATTTAAATATTCGTAAGGCATCACGCCCTTTCTTATAACCAACTGAAACTGATCAGCGTCTGTAAAAACGCCATGCGCAGAATGGAAATGTGACTTGGAAAAGCTCTGTCGCAGTAAAGAACTAATCTTTATATATGTCACGCCCAACCGCTCATTGAATGAAAAAATAGCCACAACGCTTAACATATACAATATCTTTTAAAACTTATGTGACCAAAATCGAACAACGCGTTTTGTTTCAGTTTTTTATTTGGTAAACGCTGGTAAACCCTTAACTTGTGTTCAATTCCACAATTTCTCAAATATTCGAACTCATAGCTTGTATATTTTCCACTATTATCAGATAATATTGCTTTGATCTTCGTAATATCGACCTACTCCTAACGATGCTGTCAGTGGGCCATCTACATTAGTATGGATGAGGTTCAGAACTTGTTCACTTCTTCGTTGGCGAGTCACAAATTTATTTCTTCTAGATTTTCCCTGCATACAAATCTCACATGTATTCTTACTCGCTTAAATGAAATTTATATTTTTTCAATTACTTCTACCCATTTTTAACGTTTATTAATAGAACAGCCATCAACTATGTATTATAAACTAGACTAATTGCAAAAACATAAACATTTTAGAGCTTTTAATTGAGAGAGTTCTCGCTTGGCACTTGGTGTAACTTAATTGAACTAATTAAATAAAATAAATCCACTTGGTTGTTTCACAAATATATTAGTAAGAAAGTCCTTACAATTGTTTATGACGTTGCCGTCCTTCTTCAGAGGAAAACAAGTTCGTCCTACGAATACGAACTTTTATTCCTCTGAAGAAGGACGGCAACGTCTGAAACAATAAATTGTAAGGATTTTCTTACTAATATATTTGTGAAACATTTACTTTATTAACTTATTCTAATACCATACTAGGTGACCATATACTACTACTATACCAACAGTAATTGGGGAAAAAGTTAAATGTTTGCGGTACTTTATTATTCTGCCTGTCGTAGGTATAAATGTGAGACTTGTAATATGAATTAAATTAATATATAAGGAAAACATCCTCGAGTGTTCTAATTTAATCTGATCTGCAGTCCTTAAAATCTGGCACCGCCGTCAAGTCTGATCACTTCTCCATTTAGCATTTGGTTTTCAATTATGCACTGGACCGAATGTGCAAACTCTGAGGGCCTGCCCAGCCTCCTTGGAAACGGATTAGTTTGCTCAAAATATTCCTCAGCGTTGTCGTTATTTTGGAACATACTGGTGTCCATTCCTCCTAAATTAAAAAGTTAATTTACTATACCAAATTTAATTGGACAGAATTTTTTAGAGAAGTGGGCCTATTTAATATAAATATTTGCTAGCTAGGAAGTATATACAGGTTGTCCCAGATAAGCTTCGATAACATTGCTATCTCACTTATCTTTAAAGATAGAAACACGTTTAAATGGGAAAAAAGTTTTACTATTTGGAGATCTTTGACATGCCCTCACAAAAATTGACTTCGCTCTGTTGGTTTCCTAGATATTTTAAAAAATGGAACAATTTATAATTTGTTTTTTGTTAGTAACTTCGTAATTTATTATAAAATTACTCAACTGCGTGAGTTACACATTAAAGGAAAGCAAGCAGTAAGTATGATTAATAGCAAACACAAAACAGACATAACTTTCAAAAGAAAAGTCATAGCGCAACAGAGATGGAAATATTTTTAATAAGGTGTGATAAGTGATAAAATATACATTATACCTGGAGCAATTGCACACACTCTTATGCCTTGGCTGGCTAATTCTCTTGCTAACGGTAATGTTGTACCAGATATTGCTGATTTGCTAGCTGCGTATGCTATAAGGCCCTCACGACATCCATGACCGGCTATGCTAGAAGTGTTGATAATCACTCCCCTTTGACCATCAATAGGTGTATTTTTATTCAAAAGTCGGACACCTAATCTTATGACGTTAAAGGTTCCTACCAAGTTAACCTAAAATTGAAGAAAATATAACATTTGCGAGGCTTGCTGGTCTAGTGTTAGAGCATTAGACGACGAATACGGCGGGTTCCGGTTCAATCCCTAGCGACCGCAGTCGCTATATCTGACCGTCTTTCCGCCTCTGAGTCGACTCAGCCTAAAGAAATGAGTACCTAGGGTAAGACCTGGAGTAATAATAGGCGGCTTGAGACGTAGTGCTTGCCCCACTACATTCTGAAATGTACGAAAGTGAACTTCAACAAGTCGAGGCTCGTACACTGTCATCAGACGGTAAATTTCAAAACTGCTCTGTCAAGGAAAAGTGGGCGGAGCTTGCTAAGCTTAATGTTCTGAAGCGTAAGTCGCATATTCTACCTCTGAGTTTGAGCAATGTCGATGATCTTAATAGGTCCTTCGTTGAGTCTGTACCTGCTCCAGATTTGTTGACGTTCTATTTTTCTTCCTTAATGCCCGGTGGCATTAAGGGAGTTTCATCCAAACTCTCCCGAAAAACACCCTTACTATGTCATCATCATAAGGTTTTCAGTCCGAAGACTGGTTGGACGCGTACCTCCATCCTTTCCTATCCTGAGCTAACCTACGCATTTCCCCAAAAGTTGAACACCCTACATCCCTAACTATTTGAGAGCAGTAGTCTAATCTGGGCCTACCCCTCCCTCTTTTTATTCCTATCTCTGACTCTAGTATGTCGCGAACTAAGCCTTCGTGCCTCAGAAGGTGTCATACCATCCTGTCTCCTATTCCTTACTGTCTTCCATAAATTTCGCTTTTCTACAACTCTTTCTAATACCTCTCTGTTGCTAACTTCATCATGCAAAATTCTGTACAATAAACTTTAAAAGAAAAAAGAGAAAAGAAAAATGATTCGCTTGAATTCGAACAAACACTCCTTGTGCACTTTGGCACTGAGCCATGACTGTTGCTTGCTTTGCATGAAGCTTAACAGTTTATTAAAGCGCTTGAAATTGGAAGTAGACCAGTCAACTCATTATTTAGCCCCATCATTCTCCTAGCATCCTAGCATCCTGTGTTCTCTGATCTATAAGTATTCTGCCTGTCCTCTCTAAGGTATTTGAGAAGATTCTTGAAATTCAGCTGCATGTGCATTTAAACTTTTTTAATGTAGGTACTTACATACTACCTTTGGGGCAGTCGGGATTTCGGCGGGGTCATGGTTGTGCTTCGGGTTTGTCTCAGGTTACGGATGATATTTTTCATGCTAATTATTGTTTTGGCCGTAATTGATTTTTCCAAGGCCTTCGACATGCTGAGCAATGTCATTTTGATCTTCCTTTTTCATCATGTTTGTCTTGCTCCCGGTGCTGTAAAACTTATCGATTCCTTCTTGACTGATAGAAGCCAGTGCGTTGCTTACAACAACTATTTATCCTTAATCTGTAGTCTTACATCTGGCGTGCCTCAGGGCAGTATTCTTGACCCCATTTAGTACATCATCTATACATCTTCATTTTATAAATCGCTTCATCATTGTAACTATCATTTTCATGCAGATAATACTCAGCTTTACCATTCTTTCGAAGCTGCAGATGTTCATAAGAGCATGTTTTCTTATAAATAGTGTTCTTGAAAAGCTGTTCAACACTTCTAAACAACATCTGCTAAAATTAATCCTAAAAAATCTTGGGCTATTGTGTTTGGCGATGTAGGGACTAGGAAGCCCATAGCAAACGACATGGTTTCAAAGATCGATGACGCCGCAGGCCGCAGTACCTTTTATGAGGTGCGTTAAGAGTTTGGGATTACTTCATGTCTCTCGCGCGGTATTTCGTATTCAGAAAGTTCAGAATTCTTGTCTTCATCTAATGTTTAGAGTCAGAGCACGTTCACGTATCTCCCATGAACTTGAAGACGCGAAATGGTTGAAAATGTTCAACAGACGATGCCTTTACATGGGCTGCTTCTTTCTCAGGATTGTTCAGTTCAGGCATCGCAAGGAAGTATTTAAGAGATCTTTCTCGTACAATATTGTGTCTTGTTTAAATTAATTTCACCCATAGTTCCGTTTGTAGTCTTCTGGAATTTCGCACGTCTGGTACACTGGGTGACACAAGGACTCGATCGATCTCCATTTTCTCTCTGCTGTTTTAAGTAAAGTGGAACTAATATATTGGTACTCGTAAATAGCAACTTTTTGGCTAAAAGCAATAAAAATCAATTTCCATTTAACCGGGAAGGGATGTAACTTTCCCATAAAATTTTTAAATTTTCTGTTCAAAAATGTATCCCAAACTATCATTAATGGGTCAGAAAGAAAATCATATTTTTTACAAAAATGACAACCATTTTATTTCACAAAGTTTTTTTCAAAATGTGCCTTATCCACAACTTCTTTAGATTATTGTAAATTCATTGTTTTTTCGGTTTCATACATTTAGGAATAATTCCCATTTTACTGCCATATATCTTTGTTGCCGTACTGCAAGCTTGTATTTGTATTTTCGCCTCTGCTCTATTATTTATAACATTCCTTTGCCTACATTTTGGCGTTTTGCTCATTTCTAAACTCAATTTGTCTGGGTTCTCGTTAACGAAACAGGATCTTTTTTGTCGACAATGTTTTTAACTGACCTTTTATATTTTGCTATACAGTTAAGGCCACAACAAAAGTTTATATCGACCTACAGTTTACGAGAAATTATCTTTCTACCATACCTACGTATATTTTTATTGTGGTGTGGTCAAGAAGGCGCAAAATAGAGGTAGCAAAATAGGCACAATTGTGCGTTTTCGCCCGTTGCATCTACATATCTTCTACACATTTGATTTTGGACAGGATGATGAGCGCCTTCTGGTCACACCATTCTTGCCCCTGAATGCGCGCGGATAACAATCAAATAGAAACAAAGTTTGTTATTTATATTAAATGATTTAGACCGACTCAATTGTTTAAATAAAGACAGCGGAAGAACGCATAAAAAGCAACTGCTCTAAGCATCCATCCTGAACCTAGCACATTCCAATTTCCATGCCTTACCCATTTAACCACCGTGGGACTGAAAATCAAGCCCAGGCAAAAATAACACTTCTGACAGAGAGCTATCTACTATTTAGTTATAATTCGGCCGGTGCATTCGCGTTTCTGAGATGTGCAATATTGTGGAAAAGAGATGGTCACTGTCCATATATTAGTAGTTAGAAAATGAGAGCCTCAGATACGAACCCGTTCGGAGCACATAGCGCCATCGAGTTCTCGAGGTGCCATCGACTTCTTCGGCAGTGACCTTGAAAGAGACCAGATGCTGCTGAAGGAGTCGTTGAGGCATCCGAAGAAGTGTCTTCAGCAGCGGCATCTGCAGCAGCAGCCTCTGGTGTCTTTGAAGGTCATTGCCGAAGAAATGGGCATGTCTTCAGCAGCGTCTGGTGTCTTTCAAGGTCATTGCTGAAGAAGTGGTGTTCAGCAGCGTCCAGGCGCATGCGCCGGGGCTATTCCTCAGGTCAGTCCACCCAGTTCTTCGGCAATGACCAGAGGCTGCTGAAGAAGGGCCTCTGGTGTCTTCGGGGCCTTTGGTTGTGGCTCAGGCGCCTGCGCCGGGGCTCCGCCTTCAGCAGCTTCTGGTCATTGCTGAAGAAGTGTTCTTCAGCGGCCCCCCTGGTGTCTCTCATTCTGTTGGGCCTTTGGATGTGGCTCAGGCGCCTGCGCCGGGGCTGTCGCGTACAAAGCACGTGTTGCTCACTGTTCAGGCCAGTCCATCCTGGCCCCATCCACTTCTTCGGCAATGACCAGAGGCTGCTGAAGGAGTCATGTCTTCAGCAACGGTGTCTTTGGGGCCTTTGGCCGTGGCTCAGGCGCATGCGCCGGGGTTTTCGCAAACGTTCTGGAAATGACGCCGACCGGGATTCGAACCCGGGTCCCCACGCACCGGAGCCCTCGCTCCAACCAACTGAGCTAATCGGCGGCCCACAAGCCCGTCTTTCAAATCATCCGTATATACTTATGATTGTAAACAGAAGTTACAGAATTAATATTTATTTTCTCGGAAATTTACAATTGTTTATACTAAATAAATATTGATATTAAATTTTAAGAAAAAAGCACGTTCGCCGCCGATAAGAGATGTTATAATTGTTTTTATTATGGGAAATAACCTTTCATCTTGCCGATAGGATATGTTTGTTTAGGTTTGATCCCACGCTCTGCATGTGCATTTAATACGTTGTAGACACTACAAAGTGACCCGTTTGTTTGTTTGTATTATTACAATAAAATAACATTCTAGAATATTCTTCTGATTGTTTATTTGAAATTACTTGTTATCTTAATGCGTTTCGGACACGTGTGGGAAAAAAGCATTCTAGAACATTCTCCAGTTTGTTTATTTGAAATTACTTGTTATCTTAATGCGTTTCGGACACGTGTGGGAACCATCTGATTGATATATGCAAACATCTTAGTTCTCGGTTGTAGAACATTCTACATCGCTAATTATTTGAGAACAGTAGTCTAAATTTAGGCTAACCCCTACGTAAAAACTATGTCATGTGGGGTGTAAATTAAAGGACTCGACTAGAGGTATCGGAATATTGGGGTGGATTTTAGGGGTGGTTTTTGGGGGTGGTTTTTGGGGGTGGTTTTTAGGGGTTGTTTTTAGGGGGTGGTTTTAGGGGTGGTTTTAGGGGTAGATTTTAGGAGTGGTTTTTAGGGGAGGTTCTTGGGGTGGCTTTGGAGGGTGATTTTTGGGGGGTGGTTTTTAGGGGTGGTTTTTAGGGGTGGTTTTTAGGGGTGGCCACTCACTGACCGCGCCCCCGGCCACGCTCCTTGCCCCGCCCACCTAGATCATGTAGGGTATCAAATTAATCAGCTCGATGAGACAAAAAGGAATCTATAGTTATTCTCCTACTTCCGAATTCTTATCAGTAGTTGTCTGTCTGTATGTCTGTCGGTCCGTCTGTCTGTCTGTCTGTCTGTCTGTCTGTCTGTCTGTCTCTCTGTCTGTCTGTCTGTCTGTCTGTTTGCGAATACAGCTGTCTGTTGACACAGACAGCTGTATTCGCAAACACCATGGCTGATGACACGCTGTTGACACAGGCAGCTGTATTCGCAAACACCATGGCTGATGACACGAGCAAGAATAAGACTGCGCATGCGCACGGTTGTATGGAGAGTATTTAAGCAAGAAAATTAACGGTGCTGTCAGTTAGTACTTGTGCTTCAACAAGGGAACCGCATTTGAATAATGACACACATAAACGTAGACACGTTTCGTGTTCTGGATGGTGCTGTTTTGGATGAGTCAGCACGCCGTGTCGAGGTGCACGTACATCAACCGTTCGTGACAACAACAACATTCAACGCCAATGACGAAATTCGCATACCAATCCACCAACAAGACGTTTACGTACTGCCGCATCTAAGCAGCATCTACATAGAGGGCAGGTTCATCAAGGGTGCAGGAGGCGGAAATGCGGCTTTAACAAATAACGCCCTCAGTTTCCTCTTTGACGACGTCCGCTATGAAATAAACGGGGTGGAGGTGGATCGAACAAAAAACGTGGGCATCACGAGCACACTGAAGGGTGTAGTTTCTCTGAATGTGGGTGAGGTAGGTGCCCTGGAGAATGCCGGCTGGACGAATACGGGAGACTCACCGAGCCACCTTATCGACGCGAACGGGAACTTTAACGTGTGCATCCCGGGAAGAATCCTGCTGGGATTCTTGGAAGATTACCCCAAAATTCTGTTAAATGTGTGTCACGAGCTCATTTTGACTCGATCGAAAAACGATAGGAACGCTTTCGTGGGTAACGAGGACACCAGAATTGAGTTGAGCAAGGTTCATTGGAGGGTGCCGTACGTCTATCCATCGGATGCTGAATACCTAAAACTTCTCAATATTGTCGAGGAAGAGAGAACGTTGCAGATATGTTTTCGCAGCTGGGAGCTGTACGAGTATCCGGTGTTGCCGCAAGCTACGAAACAAACGTGGGCCGTCAAGACTGCAACACGTTTGGAGAAACCCCGCTACGTTATTGTCGCCTTCCAGACGAATCGCAAAGCGAATTTGGACACGGATTCAAGCAAATTTGACCACTGCAATCTGACAAACGTCAAACTGTACCTGAATTCTGAGTGCTTCCCCTACGAGAATTTAAACTTGGATTTCTCCACGGGGAAATACGCCCTGCTATACGAAATGTACCAGAACTTCCAGAGTTCATACTATGGAAAAGTTGGCGAGCCGTTATACGGCAAGGAACAGTTCAAGGATCTAGCGCCCATCGTGGTGATTGACGCATCAAAGCAGTCGGAAAGCATCAAGCCTGGACTCATAGATATGCGTCTAGAATTTGAGTCGAGCGAGAATTTTCCGCCCAACACAACCGCATACTGTCTCATCCTGCATGACCGCATCGTTGAGTATACACCGGGTAATGAATCGGTCAGAAGAGTGGTATGAGAAGCTGCAGGGCTTCGATTTGCCCAGAAAATACACGCATGCCTACTCTGTATACAGATTATAGTTTTAATTATATTGATGTAAAAATATATTCAACGTTTTTATTTTTGCGAAAACCCCGGCGCAGGCGCCTGGGCCACATCCAAAGGCCCAACAGCACCTAACAACAATTCTGATTGGATGCTGCCCACAACCACTCTCATTGGCTGTTGCCCCGCCCACTCTCATAGCCAGAGCCCGGCGCATGCGCCTGAGCCACGGTCAAAGGCCCCAAAGACACCGTTGCTGAAGACATGACTCCTTCAGCAGCCTCTGGTCATTGCCGAAGAAGTGGATGGGGCCAGGATGGACTGGCCTGAACAGTGAGCAACACGTGCTTTGTACGCGACAGCCCCGGCGCAGGCGCCTGAGCCACATCCAAAGGCCCAACAGAATGAGAGACACCAGGGGGGCCGCTGAAGAACACTTCTTCAGCAATGACCAGAAGTTGCTGAAGGCGGAGCCCCGGCGCAGGCGCCTGAGCCACAACCAAAGGCCCCGAAGACACCAGAGGCCCTTCTTCAGCAGCCTCTGGTCATTGCCGAAGAACTGGGTGGACTGACCTGAGGAATAGCCCCGGCGCATGCGCCTGGACGCTGCTGAACACCACTTCTTCAGCAATGACCTTGAAAGACACCAGACGCTGCTGAAGACATGCCCACTTCTTCGGCAATGACCTTCAAAGACACCAGAGGCTGCTGCTGCAGATGCCGCTGCTGAAGACACTTCTTCGGATGCCTCAACGACTCCTTCAGCAGCCTCTGGTCTCTTTCAAGGTCACTGCCGAAGAAGTCGATGGCACCTCGAGAACTCGATGGCGCTATGTGCTCCGAACGGGTTCGTATCTGAGGCTCTCATTTTCTAACTACTTATATTCGCATGCAGTCATTAAGTTCCGCTGTTATAACCCCAAATCTAAATCTCGGAGGCATGGATGTAATGGTCGAACAGTAGAGGAACTAGTAAGCAAATATGTACTTTTGTGCAAAAAATAACAGCTTTCAAAGTTTTGAATAAGATGAAAATTATTCTGTGTTGTAGTTTCTCAAAGAAATTCTCATATACACTCACGTTGATAACATCCATAAAATCTTTTAAAGTATGGGGACGATCATTTTCAAAATCATATACAGTCCCTGATTTAGCAATTCCGGCACAATTAACTATGTAGTCTAATCTATGGAATTTTTCCTCTACAACATTAAAAGCTGCAAGAATATCTTCCTCTGAAGTTACCTGAAATGATAAAATTATAAGAGATTAAGTATTATTTACCATATAAGGTTAGGGTATTACATTGGCCGGAACAAAAATTGCGCCCTCTCCTAATTCGTGAGCAAACTTTTGCCCTTCTGATCCTTGTAAATCACAAATCACAACTTTACACCCTAGTTTGAAAAGATGCTCAGCCGTAGCTTTACCCAATCCAGATGAACCGCCAGTAATGAATGCTACTGAACCCTAAGAAAATTTGTAATTACCAGTACTTTTGAAGCAATGTTTTGTGTTAACGTACCTTCATGATTCTCAGAAGCAACCAAAATGATGCACTTGCTAAATTGTTGAAATTTATACCGTCTTTGAATAAGATAATAAATACTGAATTAAATATATAACAATAAAAAATTTGTTACAGATAATGATAAGAGTGAAGCGTTTTTAGTACTTCTATTAAAATTCGGGCTCTCATGTATTTAGATAAAAATAATGAGCAAGTGCAATAGAAATTTTTAATTATGTAAAGTCGCAGGCACATTAAAATTATTTATTTATTACAATTACAATTATTTTTTTATTTTTTTTATTAGTAGAATGTCCAAGGACGAATAACGTAGTTCTTGGAAATGTTCAGGAGTGCTGTTTTCAGTGTCTGCCACCGGCATCAAGTCTTATCACTTCTCCATTTAGCATGTGATTTTCAATTATATATTGAACCAAATGCGTAAATTCAGTCGTCGTTCCTAGTCTCTTTGGAAAAGCTACATTTTCACGAATGAACTCTTCAATACGGCCAGGATTGGAAGTCATCATAGGGGTATTCATCACTCCTAAATGTAATCAAACGAAACGAATAGTTATAAATATAATATAATCCTCGAATTACAATAAGCACGCAGGGGCAAAATCAGTGTCGTAACTAGGTACCCGGGTGGGGCGAGGGGCGAACGAAGACTTTAAAGGCATTTCAACAATTAATAATTCCCATATTTTTTTCTATATGCCTATAGTAAGAAGTAGCTCTATTTTTTTAATAAATGGCCCCCCAATCAAGTTATTGCAGAAAGCCCGTAAATTCTAGTTACGCCACTGGACAAAAACTAAAAATCTTACAAAATCTAGAGAAATGCTGATCAGTCCGGAAAAACACATTTTTCCTACGACTCCTAAGAAAGCGACACGTTGCATATACAATAAAGTAGGCGCGAAAGTTGATAATTGCGTATCTGTGTGCTACAAAAAATAAGAATCGCACGGGCACATTCAAATATTGTAGGCAGCTTTGAAATTTTGACTGTTGTAGTAACAACTTCTTTTGTTCTAATGCCAATCAATAATAATTATATACTTTATTTGAAATGTTGACGAGGGGTCCTGGTACAAAATTCTTACCTGGGGCAACTGCGCACACTCGTATACCCCGAACTGCTAATTCTCTTGCTAACGGCAATGTTATACCTCGTATTGCAGACTTACTAGCTGCGTATGCTATAACACCCCCACGACAATCTTGACTAGCTATACTAGAAGTATTAATAATCACTCCTCTTTGGCCATCCACGGGTATATTTTTATTCAAAAGTCGGATACCTAATCTAGTAACATTAAAGGTACCAACTAAGTTTACCTGAAAATAAATGAAGCTTCAATGAGACATAGATGTAGCCGCTGGTTTTGGTAGGTTGGAAGTCGCGGAATCAAAAACTATGAATATATGTAGCATTATTTTATTTTTCACGTATCGGTTGTCCAAATAAGACAGGATGTCGACTGTATCTAAAGAACCGTTCATAGTAGGGTACAGTTTTAGGAGAGAGAAAATAATAACAGAAGTGGCAAAGAAAAATCGCTGGAAACTATTTGCGAGCCTCTAAGTTTGCTGCTAGAGGGCGTAATAGTCATGACCAACAAAATAAAACTGGACTTTCTTTAAAATATACCCAGGCAAGATAGATCGTAAATGGGAGTATTACAATCTTGAATAAACATCTCTGTCTAGATTATCATGTAGGAGCTGAGGTGGAAGGGGAACATCTGTTGTGTAGAGGCTTAGGTATAACTTCGGTTTGGTTTAACTGAATTTGGCAAACTTGGTTTCGCTGAAAAGAGCTATCGTCATTTAAGCAGATGATTTCAAAAATTAAGACATTTTGGTTCTGTGGTGATCGCTACTTGAAAAACCGACAAACTTTTCAGATTTTCTTTAAAATTTTAAATGGAACGGTTTAATAATAATAACCTAGATAGAAAGAGGATAAGATGACGAAAGAAACAGTGGAAACCGCACACTGATATATTTTTTCTAACCGGAGATATACAGGGTAGTCCACTACGCGCGCGTCGGTCAATAGTCGCTAAACCGTTGAACTTATGGGAATTTTTTTTAAATAAAACTTGTAAGGTTCCATCTTTGCTGCAACTGAAAATTATTTTCAATTATACAGGTTGTCCCATTTCTTCTGCGCAGTGCCTAACTCTGTTTTTTTAAATGGAACGCCCTGTATTTGATCGCATTTTGGAGTTCTTTGTTGAATTTAAGTGCCACTTTGTTAACCGTACATTGGGTCTAAGTCTTACGGCTTCGGCGTTATGTGACGTTAAAAATCGCCATTTTTCAAGTTTCGCCATTTATCTTTTAAAAGGTTCGAGATAAAGAAAAATGACTTACGTGTCCCTATCTTAGTTTTTAATCCTCTATCTAATGGGGCTGGAAAATGCTGCTTCCTGATTGGTCAACATATGGCAAAAAGCGACCTATCAGGAAGCAGTATTTTCGAACCCCATTAGATAGAGGATTAAAAACTAAGATAGGGACACGTAAGTCATTTTTCTTTATCTCGAACCTTTTAAAAGTTATAAATAGCGAAACTTGAAAAATGACGATTTTTAACGTCACATAACGCCGAAGCCGTAAGACTTAGACCCAATGTACGGTTAACAAAGTGGCACTTAAATTCAACAAAGAACTCCAAAATGCGATCAAATACAGGGTGTTCCATTTAAAAAAACAGAGTTAGGCACTGCGCAGAAGAAATGGGACAACCTGTATAATTGAAAATAATTTTCAGTTGCAGCAAAGATGGAACCTTACAAGTTTTATTTAAAAAAATTTCCCATAAGTTCAACGGTTTAGCGACTATTGACCGACGCGCGCGTAGTGGACTACCCTGTAGACAAAAGAGTGTTAGAAGTCGGAGGATGGGGGCAAAAATTGTTAGTGATACCCGATACATCAATAATATAGGTTTTGTTATGTAGTTTGGAGAATTCAGACCGTTTGCGGATATCAGTAAAAGATATACCTATAACTATATGAATTCGAGAAGTCAATAATAAAAGTATATATTAAAAGGTTTTATGCGAGTTTCTCCCTTACTCTAATCTAGTCTTAGAAATATGTAAGTTGGAGTTTAAAGATAGGACTTATAAAAATAAACTTGAAGGAAAAGAAGAAGAATTTACAAAATCATGCGGTTGCTTGAAGCGTAATAAAATGAAAAATTGTCAGTCATCATCATCATAAGGTTCTCAGTCCGAAGACTGGTTGGACGCGTACCTCCATTCTTTTCTATCCTGAGCTAACCTACGCATTTCCCTAAAAGTAGAACATCCTACATCCCTAACTATTTGAGAGCAGTAGTCTAATCTAGGCCTACCCCTACCTCTTTTTATTCCTATCTCTGACTTTAGTATGTCGCGAACTATTCCTTCGTGTCTTAGAAGGTGTCCTACCATCCTATATCTCCTACTCTTTATTGTTTTCCATACCTTTCGCCTTTCCCCAACTCTTTCTAATACTTCCCTATTGCTAACCTTATCTATCCACGGTATCTTCATCATGCGTCTGTAACACCACAGTTCAAACGCTTCTACTCTTTTTCTATCCGCTTCTCCTATTGTCCAAGTTTCGCACCCGTATAATGCCGTACTCCATACATACGACTTTAAGAGTCTCTTCCTAGTCTCTATATTAACCGTTCTCGAACATAACAGTTGTTTCTTTTTGTTAAACGCAACTCGTCCCTGCGCCATTCTTTGTTTTATATCTTTAGTGCTCCTACCGTCTTGGGTTATTTTACTTCCTAAGTAGCAGAAATCCGCGACCTCCTCTATCTTCTCATTTCCTATTTGTATTTCAATTTTAGTTCTATTTTCACTCCATCTACATACCAAAATTTTAGTTTTCTTTTTATTGATTTTCATGCCGTAGCCCTGTGTCAAAACTGCTTCCATTTCATTCAAAGCCGCTCCTAATTCTTCTTTGCTAGATGCTAACACTGCTATATCATCCGCAAATCTGAGCATGTTAATAGTTTGGCCCTGTACATTGATCCCTGAGGCTGTTCTTTCCTTAACAATATTAATCGCATCTTCGATATATAAGTTGAAAACTAGAGGTGACAATGCACATCCCTGTCTCACTCCCTTCCGGATATCTACTTCCCTTCGTTCCTGCTCACATTCTATAACTGCCTTTTGCTCTTTGTAGAGATTATGTATTATTCTTCTGTCCCTGTATTTCATCCCTACCTTTCTCAGCACTTCGAACATCTTCCCCCATTTTACGTTGTCGAAGGCTTTTTCTAAATCTACAAATCCTATATATACGCTCTTTCTCTTTTCTATCGTTTTTTCTATAATTACTCGTAAAGCTAGAATGGCCTCGCGCGTTCCTCTATTTCGTCTAAATCCGAACTGATCTTCTCCTAATATTTCTTCCGCCTTTTTCTCCATCCTTCTTTGCACAATTCTAGTTAAAATTTTTGACGCATGGGAAGTTAAACTGATAGTTCTAAAATTTTCGCATCTATCCGCGCCTTTCCTTTTTGGCAAAGCTACCATGATGTTCAGTTTGTAATCCTCTGGAATCTCGCCTGTCAGGTATATGCGACTAACTAATTTAAATAAACGATCTATTACCTCTTGACCTGCGCACTTTAAGATTTCTGCCTGCAAGCCATCTATACCTGGTGCTTTATTATTCCTTAAACTTTTTAGTGCTAGCTCAAACTCTTCTCTCATTATAGGACTCCCTAGGTTATCCTCTTCTACACTGCTTTCACTTTCTAATATATCTTGCACTTCCTGTCCCGCATATAAGTTTCCTAAATATTCTTTCCACCTATCTGCCTTCTCCCCGCTTTCGATTAGTATATCTCCTGCCTCATTCCTAATGCTTTTGGTACTAGATCCAATTTCTCTAAAATTTCTCCTAATTATTTTATATGCTTCATCAGTCTTTCCTATTTCGAACTTATTTTCCACTTCTTTGCACTTATCATCGATCCATTGCTCTTTCGCTTTCCTACATTTCCGAATAATTTCCCACTTGATCGCCTTATATCTTTGTTTCCCTATTTCATCTAACCTATTTTTATATTTGCGCCTTTCCTCTATTAGACTCACAATATGTTTTGTTATCCAGGGTTTCCTACTTTCATTCTGTTTATGACCCAAAATATCCCTAGCTGAGGAAACTAAACTATTTTTAATGCAATTCCATTCTTCCTCTATGTCCCTAACAATATTTTCGCCCGCGCCCTTTAGTACATCGTTTGTCTTTTTCTCGAACTTATCGCGCGTATCATCATCTTTTAGTTTCTCTGGGTCAAGATACCTTCTTCCGCTTCGTTTTTTCAAAATCTTAAATTTAAGATTGGCCTTCATAACGACTATATTGTGATCACTATCTATATCTGCTCCTGGATAACTTCTACAATCCCTAACTTGATTTCTAAATCTTTGCCTAACAAGAATGTAATCTATTTGATATCTCCCTAGGTCTCCTGGCATCTTCCACGTGTAGCGTCTCCTAACATGATGGTGAAATAGAGTGTTCGCGACCGTTAAGTTATGTTTATCGCAGAACTCTATCATTCTCACTCCCCTATCGTTACTATTGCCTAATCCAAAGGGACCAACTATTCCGCCCTCTCGCCCTGTGCCTACGACTGCATTGAAATCTCCTATAATTATTAAATTTTCGTGTCCTCTCACAAAATCTAGCACATGTTCAATATCACTATAAACTGCCTCTACGACCTCATCACTGTAGTTAGAAGTGGGCATATATACCTGTATTATTACTGTTTTTACAGGTTTCGAATCTAACCTAACCATAACTACCCTGTCACTTTGCTGTAAGAAATTTTCTACACTCTGCCCTACTTTTTTCCGCATAACAATTCCTACTCCCGAATTTCCTCCTATAGATCCTGTGTGTATTACTCTAAAATCTCCGCTCCAGAAGTCTCCGGCTTCTGGCCATCGCACTTCACTAATACCTACTACGTCTAATGCTAACCTATCCATCTCAATTTTCAAATTGTCAGTCATGATGTTTCATTTCAATTAATTTCATCTCCCGGTTGGGAAGGCCTCCACCACCCATTTTTACTATCGAGTGAAATGTAATGCTGATTCGTTCTACGTGCAAAGTATGGACATGCTGGTTGATAAGAAGATTCGATTTACCTACCTAATATGTGACATAAACTGAATTCTGCAGCATTAACGTGCGCGGAGATACTATCGAAACAGTTCCTATCCTGCAAGACGCATGGGGTTCTAAAATATGGTACATAAAGGGCCGGTTGTTAGAACGTAGATCAAAATGTAACGCGAGGCTACATTTAATTCAGCTTTCGTTGCTAAGGTACTGACTTCGTGATTGGTTGTATCATAGCAACGAAAGTTGAATTAAATGTAGCATCGCGTTACATTTTGATCCGCGTTCCAACAACCGGCCCAAAGTCAGTTAGCCATGAATGTAGACTTTGGCCCTACTGGAAAATTAGGCGACTTTAGTGGGAGTAACTATCAGAACTCCGAAGGCAATGAAAGTTAGCAATATCCCCAAGGTATGTGTGGTGCATTGGCAAAAGATACTATAGGTCCATTAGATCCATTTGTTGGGAACGTCGCCATTTTGCTGTTAGAATCTCTTGTATGTTTTTTTGAACCACTGGCCAACATTCGGCTGTACTCGATGGTTACACGGGGTGAAGGAAGAGGGGGGGGGGTTACTAACGATAAGAGAGAGCGATATGAGAGGAACCTGCCACCAGCTCCCATATTTATTCGCCAAGCGTCGTGGAGTCATATTTCAGAGCTGATCGCCATCATCACCATCATGTGGGTAGGGATATCTGACCCCATGCATGAAGGCAGTTGGGAGACTGTGACTTACCCAAAGTTAGTATACATATACATACTTTGTTAGTATACAGGGTGGTCACTTTTACAATGTACACCATTGGAGTCTTCTAAACCAGAAGAGATTCAGAGTTGGTCAAATTACAGAAAACGTGTACTTTTTCCATGCCCTTTAAGGATCTGAAAAGAAATTCTGGATAGCTCTCGTTGTTCCTGAAATATCCTGAAAAGAATTGAAGTATTGCATTTTCTTATTTCTTCCATATATTATTTATTACTTGAGCAAATGTAATGCCCTTCGGCAGGTTTACATAAGTAGGTATGGGCTATCCACTGGATGTTTCAAAATTTGTCTAAGCCTACTACATCTTTGAGTTTTCATAATCATGGCAACTAGATTTTGTAGATAAGGAGTGAAATTAGTGTTCCAGAAAGTTAGATGACCCATGTGCGATACATCGTTAAAAATTGTATTTTTTTTCTCTATCCAACCTTATGAAAATCCAATATGGCGCCCATAAGAAATTCAAAAGTTGACCATGAAAACTTGACGATGTAGTATGCTTAGACAAATTTTGAAACATCCAGTGGAAAGCCCATACCCACTTACATATGTAAACCTGCCAAAGGTCATCACATTCGCTTGAGTAATAAATAATATATGGAAGAAATAAGAAAACGCAATATTTCAATTTTTTCAGGATATTTCAGGAACAACGAGAGCTATCCAGAATTTCTTTTCAGATCCTTAAAGAGCCTAAAAATGTGCAACTTTCTTACCATTTGACCAACTCTGAATCTCTTCGGGTTTAGAAGATTCCAATGGTGTACATTGTAAAAGTGACCACCCTGTAATACCTATGTCGTAGTCAATGGGCGTAATACGTCATTCCGCGGAAAGTCTAGTCGCCGTAATGTCGGCGAAGACTGAAATCAACCCAAACATGTATCTCATCTTTAAACTTTTTAAACAAATGACTAAACAAGACGTTGACCAGACCAAACGCTATAACATAAAATCATAGGTAATTGATTGATTGATTTACGTGACAACGCAGAAGTGTCCTCAGGAATGGATTCGTATAATTTTAAGAGTTTAAAAAAGCGTAAAGGCCAGGGGAGGCTCCTTAATAAGTGCGCTCGTGCGCGCGCACTGCCTACAAAAATATGTTTTTAACCTTTTTTGATAAGGTTCAAACCTTATAATTATAAACTAATAAGTTTAAAACTTTTTGAATCTCCAGCGTTTATTAGCTGCCGCAATATGTGTTAATTATTATGCGAGATAATAAATAGTACGCGCTCTAAGCACCCCGCGTCGTCTGTTTCAAAATGCCTACCACACACAAATCCAGTCGTCAGAGTACTGTGAGATGTGGATCTGTTCGGCGCTCTAGGCAAATGCACATTCGATATGGGAGCGAGATCGGCGCGACTCGGGACTCGTCGTAGATGGAAGAATAAAGCTTGTATTCGAGCGCCGTTTGAGCACACACTTGGTAACTTAAAACTCACAGTTGCCCGAAGCATATGTATAATAATATATACGAGACACAGGATTTGGTACTTCTGCGGCATTGTTTTTGTTTACAATATTTAGGTTTGAGATTAGCTCGTTGCTTTGCTTATAACGTGAGTAATGAGCTATATTATCGTGTTTATTATTTTGAAATCTTGAAATTTCCAATAGTATGGCCAGTAGTAGTGGTTTGGTTCAAGTAAACACAAACATTGTGGAGTGATCTTTAACAAAGTGTTCGCCTGATTTTTGAATTTTTCAAAATTATTATTCTGTTGTAATACTCCATTCAGTTAAAAATGAATATTTTATCTAAATATAGACTTTTGACGAAAAACTTGCCACATAAAAAATGAGAAAGCTCTTTATTAGTCAAGACATTAGATAAACTAGGCCTTAAGATGAGAATGCTGCGTTGACTTCTCACTCAAAAAACTAACCGCAAACAAGAATTTTAAACTCTTTGAACAGGACGCAGATTAGCACCATCCAAGCAGGGACCATAAACCACATCACAGTGAAGTGCGACAGGACCAAAGACTTACACAACATACTCCTCAGTTCCTCAGAAAGGCAGTGTCTCAGTGAATAAATAAGCTTCATTGACGTGTAAGCTCTCCTCAGCAATGTTGTAATGTGTTCCTTGAACCCAAGTATGGTATAATATTCTACAAGAATTAAGTCAGAAAATACTAAAGACTTTGTATATTGACGTCATCTGCCTCTCGGCTTATAATCAAAAATTATAAGTTTGCTAACTCATGTCGGCATGATTCTCCTTTCCCACAAAAGCACCATTATTGGAATTCGTTGCTCACATACATGTTTCAAGGGTAAACGTCGCCCATAGGATGCCTTTGGACATGCTTCGCGTAAAACTTGATGTTTATAAAACACGTTATACTACGGAAGCGTAGATGGGCCACCCAACATTATTTTTTAAGTCGACCGGTCGAGATAGTAAGTCGACCGGTCGAGATAGTAAGTCGACCGGTCGAGATAGTAAGTCGACCGGTGGACATAGTAAGTCGACCGGTCGACATAGTAAGTCGACAGGTCGAGATAGTAAATCGACCGGTCGACATAGTAACTCGACCGGTCGAGATAGTAAGTCGACCTGTCGAGATAGTAAGTCGACCGGTCGAGATAGTAAGTCGACCGGTCGACATAGGAAGTCAACCGGTTAAGTTATTTGGCGGGGATAATTATTTGTAATACCCGTTCACCCCTTATAAAACAGCGTTTCCAGTTTAATTATTTAAGATATCGGTAAAACAATCATAATATCCACATGCCTTATAAATGATATTTTTCCTAATCTGTGGAAAACCTCTTATGTTGTCGCTGTGGCCAAGGTTGCTCAACCAAGTGAGTTTAGGAATTTGAGACCTATTAGCATCAACCGCGTGCTGTCCAAGGTGCTGGAAAGGGTGGTTTATTCCCAAATAAATGAGCACCTTAAAGTTTATGGTATTTTACCTCCTTTTCAGCCGTGTTTCAGAACTAATTTTAGTTGTACCACTGCTTTGACGCATATCATTGATGATGTTATGATAGCTACTGATAGGGGGCTAGCCACTGCCCTTGTGCTACTTGATTATTCAAAGGCCTTTGATTGTTTAAACCATGACATCTTGATTTCAATATTTTTTTGGGTTTGCATTGCTATGCAATAAAATTTTGAAAAGTTATTTACTTCATAGGAAGCAATATGTGAAATTGGCAGCCAATTTTCTCTTGAAAGCACCTTGAATAGAGGAGTGCCTCAGGGCTCTATCCTGAGCCCGCTCCTATTTTCGCTCTATGTATCAAATATGCATTAATGCATACGGAACTGCGCAGTTCATGGCTATGCCGATGATAATCAATTATAATATTATTCTTTTGATAACGCGTTAATCAATTCAGATTTACAGTCATTAGTCAAGGTTTAATTATTAACACAGATAAATCTGCCTTACTTGTTTTTTATAAATCATCTTTAAGAAATACCCTTTTAAATAATTTAGACGTCAAAATTAATGGCACCAAGTTGACTTGTGTTGATGAGGTTAAAAATCTTGGCATAGTGGTGGATAGTGATCTGCGTTTCACAAAGCATTATTCAAAGGCCTTTGATTGTTTAAACCATGACATCTTGATCTCAATATTTTCTTTTTTGGGTTTGTATTGCTGTGCAATAAATTTTTTGAAAAGTTATTTACTTCATAGGAAGCGATATGTGAAATTGGCAGCCAATTTTCTCTTGAAAGCACCTTGGATAGAGGAGTGTCTCAGGGCTCTATCCTGGGCTCTCTCCTATTTTCGCTCTATGTATCAAATATGCATTATTGCATACGAAACTGCACTGTTCATGGCTATGCCGATGATAATCAATTATATTATTCTTTTGATCCTACTAATGTTTTAAAAGCCAACGAGTTAATCAATTCAGATTTACAGGCATTAGTCAAGGTTTAATTATTAACACAGATAAATCTGCCGTACTTGTTTTTTATAAATCATCTTTAAGAAATACCCTTTTAAATAATTTAGATATCAAAATTAATGGCACGAAGTTGACTTGGGTTGATGAGGTTAAAAATCTTGGCATAGTGGTGGATAGTGATCTGCGTTTCACAAAGCATATCAGCAATTGTTGCAAGAAATCTTTCGGTGCTTTAAAACTAATTTTTTCTCAAGAATATTTTGGGAAAGCAGGAAAAACGTATTCTCTGACTCGTTAGTTCTTTCACAGTTTTCTTACGGAGACGTTATTTATGGAGCATGAATAGACCTTCGAACGGCCCGTAGAATTCGGTTGATTCAGAATGCATGCACACCACCAGGGATGGGTAATTGACGCAAAATTTATATTTGCGACACTTCCGACATTTACTACATTTACGACGTCGTAAATTCACCATGTCGTAAATTGATGTCGTAAATAATCTGATTGGTTGGTTTTAGTCATTGGTTGTCATATCTCGAACTTGGTTTAATCTGAATTTTGAACAGAACTGAACATATTAGTGTAAAAACAAATAATAATAATAAAAATAATAATAGGATAGAATATACAAATAAAAAGCTAAGAAAACAAACTTAAACATCGTTATAAAATAATTATATTTTTACGTTTATTATTTTTATGTAGTGAAATGTTTTGAGGTTATGTCGTAAATGTAGTAAAATTGACATGTAGTAAATGTAATTTACGACCGTCGTAAATTGGGTCGTAAATGTAACATTTACGACGGACCCATCCCTGCACACTACTGATAAATGAGCAGCATATCCAATTACTTTTAAATAATATTAGGTGTACTTCCTGATTTTGATTTTGTTTATATTTATCCATCATGTCATTTTTGTTGTTTTTCTTTTTTTTTTCTCTCTCTTGTGTTGCAGGTTGAGTGAAAGAACAGATGCTTATGTTCTTACATGCGCAATCTGAACTTCGCCTTTTGATGTCTTATACATACATTTTTTGTGTTTGTATCCTCATTTGGACATCAATAAATTATATTATTATTATTATTTTGTTCTAAGGACACTAGGTACATTATACACTGACCGCGGGAACGTGCCCTAATGGGTGACTTTGTTATTATTGGAGATGGAAGTAACTTAAATGTACAAAGTAATGCGAAATTATGTGTTTGTCTTGACAGACAAGGTGATAGAAGCAGTATAATTCTAATTGGTCACTTATATTTTTTAGATTGATGCCAAGCATCTAGTTACAAGCCACGGTTGCGACTTATACGAATTCTGCATACATCTGTCTCTTAATCTTAATCTCACCTTGAAGTGTAATGTAGTCCTACTGCCATACCCGTAGTTGATTTTTATCTTATGTAAAGTTATTATTTTGTTATTTGAAAGAAAAACGCATCTGCATAACAACATACTAAAATCAAAGCGCAAGCCCCATTTTCCTAAAAAAATTGAGAAGCAGTATTTGCCTAGTATGCGATTTATTTTTTGGGATTGCTGCAAAAGCTTAGCCAAATTATTAGTAAAAATCGGTAAATGGCCTTAATTAACCACCCTGATTTTGTAAGCAACGAATACCCAGCAGGAAGAATCAAGAGCGTATTTTTTGTAAACAAGCCAAGACATCGGCTGGATTGTTACCACTTCAGGTGTTATAAATCAAGAAATAATTAAAATTTTTGTTATACTCGTAACGTGTTTCTCCTACCCGACGACACCGGACACACAAAACCGAACAGGCCACGAGCCATGAACCTTAAAAAATAAATTCGGAGTCAACGCAAGAAACGACAAGAAACCTGGTTTGATCCTCGGACATTTCGTCGATCACACAGCCAACGCATTAGCCATCCGAACACGGGAGGAACTTGTCTGACCTCTTTGAACTGCGCAGAAATAGTTAACAACACTAGCCGAGCGAATCACCTGCCTTGCCTTGTTTACAAAAAAAATTAAGCGAATCAAGAAGCAACTGGACATGGACAAGCGTAACGTTGCCAACTTTCAACGAAAAAAGTACCAGAATAGACAACTTTGTACCAACCTAACAAATTATATCAATTAAAGTAATTAGCCATTTTTTAAATCATTTATTTTAACACCCATAAAATCAACTTACTATCTCGACCGGTCGACTTACTATTTCGACCGGTCGACTTACTATCTCGACCGGTCGACTTACTATCTCGACCGGTCGACTTACTATCTCGACCGGTCGACTTACTATCTCGACCGGTCGACTTACTATCTCGACCGTTCGACTTACTATCTCGACCGGTCGACTTACTATGTCGACCGGTCGACTTACTATCTCGACCGGTCGACTTACTATCTCGACCGGTAGACTTACTATCTCGACCGGTCGACTTACTATCTCGACCGGTCGACTTACTATCTCGACCGGTCGACTTACTATCTCGACCGGTCGACTTACTATCTCGACCGGTCGACTTACTATCTCGACCGGTCGACTTACTATCTCGACCGGTCGACTTACTATCTCGACCGGTCGACTTACTATCTCGACCGGTCGACTTACTATCTCGACCGGTCGACTTACTATCTCGACCGGTCGACTTACTATCTCGACCGTTCGACTTACTATGTCGACCGGTCGACTTACTATCTCGACCGGTCGACTTACTATCTCGACCGGTCGACTTACTATGTCGACCGGTCGACTTACTATCTCGACCGGTCGACTTACTATCTCGACCGGTCGACTTACTATCTCGACCGGTCGACTTAAAAAATAATGTTGGGTGGCTCTTCTACGCTTCCGTATTATACAGTGGAAACTTCAAGGAATTCTTAAATCCAATCATATAAGAGATATAAATTTTTCCCAATTTTATATTTTGAATAAGAAGATGAGTTATTTCGGAAATAATTTACTTACATTGATAACTTTCTTGAAATCGTCCAAATCATGAGGGCGATCATTTACAAAATCATATGCTGCCCCTAACTTGAGAATTCCGGCACAGTTCACTATATAATCTAATCTACCAAATTTTTCTTCTATAACATTATAAGCTGCAAGAATATCTGTTTCAGAAGTTACCTACAATTCATGATAATACAATGCATTCTTTTTAAATGGGGAATTATAAAATCACATCGGCCGGAATAAAAATCGTATCCTCCCCTAACTCCTGAGCAACCTTTTCTCCTTCCGATGCTGGCAAATCACAAAATACAACCTTGCAGCCTAGTTGAGAGAGATGCTGAACCGTAGCTTTACCTAATCCCGATGAACCACCAGTAACAAATGCGACTGATCCCTAAAATAGTCACATGCCTACCTATAATTATATTGAAGTATTAATAAGTTCTGTATTCATGTACCTTCATTTTTAATAAACCAAGATGATTTGTATTTAAAACTTAACTGCCTCTGAATCGAATGAATCTACCGAATTAAAAAAATAATTACTACTAAAGTATGTACTTACGTGATAAGCTGATAAGAATGAACGACGTAGACGTAAGTACATGGATATTAGAATGTATACAATCAGATAACATTTATTTTCTATGGCTGCTGCAATTTTATCTTATGAACATTTACTATTGATAGTAAGCCCCAAAATTTGGTAATGGTTTCTTACATTTTATTATACGCAATGTTAAATGAAGAGGTAACTTCTTAACAAAATATATAGAGACCTACTTTATAAAACTTCCGTTATTCATCATTTGCCTCACTTCATGGATTAATTTTGGACTCGGGCCGGTCTTGTATAAAGATACTTTTGCGTTCTCTAGGTATTGACCATATTAACATTAAAAATGTTGTTAGTATCCTAGTACAGGGATCAAATTCACGAAAAGCGTGAATGCTGCATTTGCCACACCACGTGACGCGTTGAGACCCGAACGCCAGCGCAGCGGTTCAAAGCCAAGCGGCTGGCAGCTGGCAGCGCGGACCGCGGAGCGCGCTCATTCTTCTCTTTGCTGGCTAGCAACGAGCATACACTAGTGTGAGATATTGCAATCCGCGCAAGTTATTTAACACGCTATAACGTATGCGGAAATATCTCAAATGCACAAGGGTTAGTCTGCTTCGTCATTTTCAATGCTTCCGCCAGTTGCGTCTTTGCGAAGACTGTGAATTTTTTTACTTGGACTTTCAGTCTTCGTAAATTTTATTTCCATGGTTTAGGATTTTTATAGTGATTGAACCCAAGAAATTTCTTTAACATTATTATTTATTATAATCTATAAATTTAAACAACATCATGATCTCGTCAGATCCCTAAAAGTTAATTTTCAATGTTCAAGGTGGGTAGTTATTTCCTGTTACTGTTCTGAGCAATTTCAAGCACTCTGATTTCCCCAGTTTGTGAAAGCTTGGAATCTTGGATTGGAACCTCTAGTGCGTTCGGTCTCCTTTTAGTAATTTTGATTCCAGACGTAGCAGAGAAGTTTATTGGCATGTCCTTCCCTCAGATTTAGTTTGCAGAATGTGTTAGACGGTACATTTTGAATATCTTGCCAAATTATAAATTTTTGGTGTAATATGATGGGTACCTTGCTCTTCAAGGCCTGTTTTTTTATTGTTTATGTAAGGAGGATTAATGTGTGTTCAGAGATCCAGGGGAAGTTGTTTCTAGGCTGACTGTAATGTATGAATAAAGCTAATAATAAATTAGTCATCGGTCGGTACAGGGGAAACATCCCGCAATTTTGGGTTGAAATCTTGAGATTTTAAAACTTTCCGAGTTCTTGATGATATACCTGAGTGTTGATGAAGTATTTAAGTTTCTGGAGACATCTCCTACAAAAGTTTATAAGTGTTACTATTGCCCCAGGCGTATTTGCAATGAGAACAGAGAAAGATTTAGGTTAGCGTTCCTGACCTTTAGAATGGCGCATTTTTTCTTTAAAAAAGCTTGTATGCACAAAAATAAGGCTTTCCCAATGAAAAAAATACAAAAGGTAACAATAAACTTTATCCTTGGTTATATTTAAAGGTCTATTCACCCCATTTTATGGTATCTAAGTTTAATCGTTTATAAGAGCAAATTTATTTAATTGTTTTGTCTTATTATGTACAAGGTGTCCCAAACTGGGCGCGTTCTTATGGGAACACCCCTTATTTGAAGAGATAGAAAAAAATTAACCAAGGTGTCCGGAGCTCAAATTTAATGAGAAAACTACTGGCGCAAACAAAACTTTGCTATCTCTTATCGTTTGGCCGCTAGAGGGCGATTCTCAAATTTCGCCGATTTCTTTTATGTCCTATAACTTGTTTATTAATAAAGATAATTAATTTTGGTAAAAACTTTCTTAAGGCACTTTTTTCCGTAGAATCCATTGCAATAGGCAGTTTTTTTACAGGGCGTTTAGATTTTCGTGCACCACCCCAAACTCATTTTTTTTATATAGACCACCCTATATATTATGAGATTTTTGAAAAGCTCGTAAAATTTCCTAAATTTTGATGTATCACTTGTCATGTTTATCTTAAAAACCATTAGCAACATTTAAAGAATTATTAATTTAATATAATAACTATGAGTAATCTTATCATGAAACTTTAGATCTGTGGTTTTAATCATAACATGTTAGCATCCTATTTCATTTTATTAGTCATGGCAATCTTGATTTCTGTAGGCACAATATTTTAATTTTTAAATCGTAATGTTGCTAATGGTTTTTAACATAAATATGACATCAAAATTTAGGAAATTTTACGAGCTTTCCAAAAATCTCATAATATATAGGGTGGTCTATATAAAAAAATGAGTTTGGGGTGGTGCACGAAAACCTAACGCCCTGTAAAAAAACTGCCTATTGCAATGGATTTTACGGAAAAAAGTGCCTTAAGAAAGTTTTTACCAAAATTAATTACCTTTATTAATAAACAAGTTATAGGACATAAAAGAAATCGACGAAATTTGAGAATCGCCCTCTAGCGGCCAAACGATAAGAGATAGCAAAGTTTTGTTTGGGCCAGTGGTTTTCTCATTAAATTTGAGCTTCGGGCACCTTGGTTAATTTTTTTCTATCTCTTCAAATAAGGGGTGTTCCCATAAGAACGCGTCCAGTTTGAGACATCACATAACGTCAGTAAAGTATGAGGTAAGTATGAAATAAAATAGTAACAATACAGTGTAAACCAAATTTTGGGTAATAGCAAATTTAACTATTTATAGAAGTTCACGACCACTGCAGTATTGGTAATTCTAAGTAATTGTTTTTTCTTATGATTTTTTAAAACCCGTCACTTGAAAAAATACGACTCCATAAATTCACCGCGTCACAAATGATGAAGAAAATTTGTTCTGCTTTCCATGGTAATTGGTCGCTCAAAATTTTAAAATAAATATTTACGTATACATATAATTATTTACGGTCACGGTTAACAACTATTTTTCCATTTTAACTAATTTTAACCCAATTGATGGAGACAGTTCCCAAATCCCAAATTATGTGCATAATGCAAATGTAAACAAAAAACGACTCGTCCTTTCTAGTTTTCCGTTTTCGCCACCAGTCCCAATTGCACCGACCTATCCTGTTGAGTCACCTTTTATCAACTGTACAGGGTGCTGCTTCGGTCGGTCGGTGGGATTTCTGATCGTCGATAATTCCCTTTAACTCTAGTCGAAGAAGGGTTCGCTAGAACTATTTTAAATCAACTAAATCAAGAAGAAAATAAACAAACTCTTTTACTTTAACTACATACAGAAAATCAATATGTAGGTACGATAAAAATAATATGCACAATTTCAAATAAAAACAGATACGGTCAGCGGTATGTAGCGGTTAAATTCGATATCGCTTGATTTAACGGAGCAAGAGACTTGCAGATAACGTATGTCGCGCTAGGTGATATAAGTTACCGGTCGGCCACAAAATCTCCACTCCGTGTGGCGACCGTAATATCTGGTATGGTTATTCGTTGGGAATAAATGATGTTTTCGGTGTAAATATTACGGTGAGTGACTCACGCAGTCTCTCGATTTGCAAATTTTCCTCAATGATTGTTCGGAGGAAAGAATTACTCAGTTTTGATGACGTCGTTTGTTCGTGTGCAAGCCGTTCAATCGCGTGCTAAAGAACTCTGCACCTGATTTAACCCCAAAAGAGGCAGGTATTCTCTGCCAGCCAAGCTTAGGAGTGTAATGGGCTATGCTAGTCTCTTCGATTAGCCCTAATCTATTACCGGCTTTTACGTATTATCAGAATATGTCCGTTCACTTGGGTTTCGGGACAATTCCAATTTAGTTCTCGAATCTGTATAACTAGTTACTACGTTGACACACTAATGGCGTCTTCGACTAGTAAATATAAAGTAGTTAAGAAATTATATCGGCGGTGCGACAGTCATCGTTTAAATTCATAGTCTTCGATGTCACCCGGAGAAGTACCGCAATACTTCCGCAGTGCGAAGGAAATGCTCTTCATTCGGTGCGCGCTCGTACTTTTGCCGAACGGCCAAATGGAGGGAGATGAGGTCGGTGGTGTGGAAATCTATATACGTCGTGAACGGAATGAACAGACAATAACACACCGTAGACAGAAGTTGTGCAAGCAGATTTTCGGTTAGAGTGGTCAAGTAAGTATAGGATCAGATGCAGGAGAGCAATTTATTGCTATTTAAAGTTTCCAGAAATATATACGGCGGCCAGGTATTTCAGTCGGTACGGTTGGGTTTCTGGTTTCATAAGTCGGTTCTGGTCGGGTACGGGTATCCGGATAGTCATGGCCTCATCTCAGAGGCTGGGCTGGGTAAGGAACACTTATTCCTAGCAGAGAACTGGCTGAACAAAGTATTGTCCAACTTCCGTGAAAGCATTTTCTTTTATTTCTTCGAATCGGTAGCGTCGGTTTTCAGCGGATAAGTTCGAGTTCCCTTCTATCGCACTTGCTAAGCATCGTCCAAGACTTATTTTCCGAGAGATTTCAAAACGTTAAAAACTTGATTAATACTAATTCATTTTATTGATTCTCTTAAGTATTTGCCTTTGCAATTGTTAAATACGAACTTTATTCAGTATTACATAAGGTACAGATAATATGTATCTCACAACTACAGTTAAGCATAACCGGCACCAACCGCGTTCTGCCAAGCACTGGCTGGCCTGCTGGCCACCGCACACCGCTTCGGAGTTTTCCGAGGTCGCTCGGTGCTGCCATCTCCAACAACAATGTTACAAGTTTAGGTAATCAATGGGACATTAGGTAGTATAGGATTAATTTTCTTACGTACCTAATTGAAAGGTTGGGGTTTAGGATCATTACAGTATATACTTACTGGTATTTTGACCTCCGACGAGGACGCATAATTTTTATCATTTGTCAAGTGCTTGCTCCTCAATAGTAGACAATAACGAGACAATAGACTGTGAGGTCTAGTTGACACATTTCACAGAAAATAGATGGGAATATTGGCCAGGGCGCAGGGGCAGAGTAATGAAAACTCCTATATTGGTATTCAAGCTTTCACTTTCGCCTTTGAAAGATTCTTGCAGCTACAGTCCATAACCTCAAAATATAACCCATGATGATGCAATAGGTAAATAAATTGTGAAAACATGAGAACCGATAAGAGTTTTCCTTACTTTGCGCTGGCGAATATTCCCCATCTATTTTCTGTGAATAGTGCCTCAAT